>JAZKJV010011544.1:0-685734 GCA_037367405.1 Ottelia alismoides
TTGTATTCTCTACTACATATATACCAGGAAACTAAGAGGAAATTATGCTAAAATTCATCATTGACCCAAATTATGTCACACATGAACCAATTGTATCTCCCAACAACTCTATCGAGTTTAGGTGTGTTAGGGGGATTGAGATAGAAATGGTATTCATATATTCACAAGGTATTCTTTGAATTTATCTAACAGCTACAAGCTACCTAGGTTAGATCAAATTCATTTCATCTTTCTTCGGACTTTGGTTCCAAACCAAAATTACGAAATCTTTGAATATTTCAAAGGTTTCTTAGGTGAAGAGAAGAAATCTCATATCATACATACTCATTAATAGATATCACATATCCATAATGTTTATTATGATATAGATGATCCACATACATCAATATGTATGAGATCTTGAATACCTTAACATCTTACACCTTTCCCAAAAGAAGGGTGTATTGGACATTTTACTTTAAATACAATATTCATAATTATGTAAGATTTGAAATTTTACATTCTAAAGTTTCATATCTTACTAGTTCATTGATCTCATCAACAAACATATGTCCAAAACTTGATGCTAGATCATAGTCAAATGATCTTCATCCTCCTATTGATCTTTTAAGGTTCAACTTTCAGTATTAGAAATCTTAATGAACCATTCATTAATTTTCTAATTTTTGTGGAGTCCTCTAGGTGTTAGATTACTATCTGAAATATATCCATCATAACTCTTTATGACAGGTTTATTCCAGAATTCATGTTTATTTCCAATATTTAGAAACAAACAATGAGTGTATTCTAATATCTAGGTCATAGAGACATTCTCTAAGACTAAGGCTCTCCCACTGAAATTATGAAGTCCATCTATCCAATAGAGATTGTTGCAACAATTGCATCAAAATCCATGTAGATGACTATTAATACCTGAAGATCAAATTCTCCAGTCTTCTAAAACATATGCAACAATTGCAAGTGTCATTAAAAGAATGAGATACAATTATTAGACTTTAATCTTATCTTATAAGAAAGTCAATTTCAATGATTAAATGTAGATTATTCTGGTGCTCTATCCGAGTCCTTCTCTAAGGATTCTAGACAGACTTGATAGTCATACTATCAACACACCAACTTATTGCATTATTGGCATTCATCCAACTCTTTGGATGTCATATGGAAGTCATAGAAGTAGGTCAACTCTTTGACTTTCCTTCTTACTCAGGTCCAACCCATGCTACCACTGTGTTCCCTTTATCTATAAACAACCATTGCTTAAGACTAAGAATCTCTTATGTTAAATTCAAAAGAATTCAATGTAAGAGCATTTCAACATTTATACATGCTTCATTAAATTCATACAATATGAATATTATGAAGCTTCATGAATGATTAGAGTATATACAGTAGAATTGATGACATTCATCATATCTACATCCATATAAACTCTTAAAACATCGGTTCAGGCAGGTATTCAAACATTTTGAATACATCAACTCTTATAGAGCTACCATTCTGCATGATGCAGTGAACCATGTCATTCATGATTAAAATGACGAGAGCACATATGCAAGCCAGAACATCTTCTTAGGGTTTTATAAGGATTGACTGACAATTATGATCACCATTGACATGTCACTTCCAAAGTATATTTGACGATATGAAGACTATAGAGACATACGAACCATAGGGTTGTAGATCTATTGTCTATTTAATTGTCATTCCTCATTATTATGAGGAAACTTGCACATTGCAACCACATACATTATGTGTCCAACTGCAAGTACAATATCTGGATCATGAGTCCAATCCATGATATTTTACTGGTTATTATTGAGTATAACATTGAGTGGGTTTAATGAAGGATTATCTGAAATAAAACATTTGCATAAGTGTATATATATTTATATAAATATACATATTTTACTTTGATTTAAGAGTTTTTATATCAAAGTTGTCTTACCTTGTCAGCACTGAAAGTTCATTCCCTTAATCACTTTCAATGTAAGAGATATACTTACCATTATATCTCAAGCAAGATCTGGGATCTCCTTCCTTATCTTTGTTACATACCAATAATATGAGAACCTGTAACTCAGATAAAAAAAAGTGGGAACACATTCTGCCTTGCAAGTCCAACTTGCATCTCCCAATTCAGTCTTTAACACCCGGGCCCACCACCCCTAAGGTGATGTTGACCCGTCATTAATTGAACCAACCATCAACAGGCTTGATACTCGTTATACGCAATCCAATATATCCCCAATAATATGAGAACCCGATATTGGGGTCACTACGAGTTAGGACTTACTCTTTCGAGAAACGAAGAGCCCGATCCAAATGGATTGTATGCAAGAGCTGTCACTTCGGACAGGCGTCTCCTACATACAATATCTGGCGACGGAACCCTTCGCCTTGACAGGAGACCATGGATGTCACTTATGTGATCCTCCATATCATATTCAAATTCCAATTTATCATTATAAATCGTATTCATTACGAGTAATTCTTCCAAGAGAAATAACACATCTATTTATAATAGAGTATCTTAATTTTAATTGGATTCCAATTAATCTAATCATATTAAATTAATGATCCAATTAATATCCAACAAATATTCTTAATTGTTACTTGAATTATGGTATTATCTCAAATACGTATTATTTTGAATTTTAATAATTAGAAAATACATCATGATCTCTCAGGCATCATTCGCTCCCTACCCGCTGTCATGGCCAGTACCGGCGAGAGTGGGACGGACCGCAACCGGTGCGACCCGCTACCCCAGCGATCCCCGACTAGACACCATATCCCCCTTGAGAAAAAACAATGCTGAGTCAATCACTTTGTACTTGAGATGATCATTGATCTTTCAACCGAAATTATACCATATAATATTCATCAAAACCATTTTGATAATATTATAAGGAGATTTGCTAAACAAATCCCCAATCCTATTCAAGCAACAAGGTTTTGCATGTAAAAGTTGTCCTACAACTATTGTAGGATAAACTAGAGTTTTCATGAAAACAATATTTGTTGCAATTTCATATTAACCAATTGTGATCAAGATCAATTATCTTATCATTTTGGTTAATGCAATGTCATTCAAGGAAATAATTATCATCTTTAAATATTTCACAAATATTTATCAATAATCATTTCAGAAAATTAACAATTAATTTTCATTAATTTATTTGAATGACAATCACAAGGTTCATGATAATGATGCAATTTCCAGCAGTGACCCTCACTAACTAAAAATAGCATATCTCATTCATTATAAATACAAATTAAGCAAAATCAATTTTCAGAGATTTATAACTTGATTTAAAAACGAAACCATATGATAAGCATGCATTTCCATGCGTTTTAAAACTGTAATTAACATCTTAATTACGTCCTAATCGCCATCCCCGAAACGGTGGATATATTGTCAATAAAACGATCATATCTTGAGCAAACAGAATCCAAATTACGCAAACAAAAATCATATTGTTTCCTTAATTAATGGACATTATCCAATTTAAAATTCCGTGTTTAAACAATTTTAAACAGTGTCGAAATTTTATCACAAGACAGGGCTGCAAAAATTAAAATGCTAAAATCTTCACGAACCCAAACGAGCCCGAATCTTCGTAGGTTCATGGATCTGATCCAAAACCTTTGACAACCTGGCTCTAATACCACTTGAAGGATACGGGAAAAATCCTCAAGCACATCACGGAAGCGTGATGATCGCATCGAATGCAATCGGGAGCGACTAGTCGCACTAGTTGCTCGATGCAGCGGAAATTAAAAGTTTTTATGTGACGAAACTACATGATCCAAGAACACTTCTCGGATCATTTCGTCTAAACCACAAACAAGTAATAGGTTTACCTCTTGAAGCATGGTTGCGATCGAGTCTCTAAACAAAGAGACCTCCTGTCTCAAGTCCGATCCGATGAAGGAGATGCTTGCGAGCGCGTGAATGAGACGCGTGCTTCTCGCAATCCATGTTGATTATCCAAGCCACGGATCTCCTGATCTCGACAAACGAGATACGCCATCTTCTTCACGAGCAAGGCACGCCAAAGTAGACGGAGATCCATGAGCAAACTATCGGGCATCATAACGACGACGCAGCAGCGATGGAGGATCTCTCTAGGGCATCCATATTGGACAGCCACATGAGAGATAGAGAGAATGGGCATGTAGAGAGAAAGAGAGATAGAGCATTCATTGATGTCGAGTGTCTTAGAAGAGCAAGGGGTCCCTCTTCTTATATAGGATTTTGGGAGGCCATGGATCCCAATCCAAAGACAACACACAATCAACAGATGAGATTGATTGTGTCCCTTTCAATGGCTAGGATTGTTCTTGGTAAAACACAACAACAACTGATTTAATTCAAATTAATTATCATTGATAAATCAATATAATTAATCTCAAATTAAATCACTTTTGACTAGAGATAGGATAATGAGAAGACCATGGTCCTCTCCTAAAAAGGGGGGACGTCTACTCTACTCCTCTAGAGGAGTTGTAGCCGTCCTCTCTTATTAGAGGGGACTTGGTCAATCTCATTGATATATCATGAGATCTCATTATCTCATGATATCTCCTATAACTCTTGTCAAAATAATTTTCACAAAAAATAATTCCAAATTATCTTTTGGAAAATATCAATCAAGCCATTGAAAAATGTGAATCTCATTCACAACCCAAAATTAAATGTAATTAATTTTCAATTAATCATTCAATGTGAATCCCATTCACATTAACAATTAATCAACAAATATAAAACACAATATGGCTCTCTCTTATATATTATAAATCACATTTATAATATATATGATTAATATGGATAGTGTTATCCATATTATTCATATCCATGATAATTAAATCACATTTAATCATCTTGAATCACTTTTCTCATGTACCCAAATAACATGAATCACATTCACATTATTCATATCTTTGATAATTAAATCACATTCAATTATCTTAGATATCTCTCCTTATAATATGAATCAGATTTATATTATCCATGATAATTAAATCACATTTAATTATCAATTTTCTTGATGCTTGGATACATATATCAACAATGAAATTATCTATGAACTCTTTGAAGGATAATGCGCTTTCTCCGCGGATACTTGGAGATAAGGACAGAGCGATTGTATTGTTCCACGTATAGTGACTTGGATATTGAGATCATATCTCAAATCCAGATCTCGGGCCTCCCATAGATGCTTTGCTTAAATCAAGACTGCAAATATAATCTTCTCATTGCATCTGAATCACATTCAGATCAATGTCCAACATTTGGACCAAGATCAGATTACTTCTCTACTGAGAGGAGTCACTAAAATCCAGACCCATTTCATCACTCCCTAGAAATGGAAGCGTCATGCTTATACAATCGTTTATGATCACATCACCCTCAGGTATTCCCAATACTTGTACATCCTGCATACTGTAAGACTCAGAATAAACCCAAAGTATTAGATCAACTTTATATTGTCTACTTCAAGGTTTTATTAGTAAGTTTCTCACTTGATCATGGGAGTTGGTATCGATCATATACTTTCCAAAGGCACATATCATACCTAGGTCCTAATCATATACTTTTTAAAAGTATATATCAAACCTACAAATTCAGTCAAGCTTCCAAAGCGGGACGACCGTGCGCATGGAATTTGATTCTTCCCAATATCTCATGAGTGAGCTCATGTCTTCCGGTTCAGTAAATGAACCTGTACGATCCCTTTGAGAGATCGTATTACTCATATACCCTTATATGCATACCAGCGCACCGGTGTATAGACCTTGGTTAGGCCATCAACCTATTGGTCTGCCAAATGTACACACTCAGATATATAGTAATACATCTGTCTCCGGTCAGAGGATGTGTGCCTGTATCGTAACCGCATACTATATAGGACTTTGGTTATCTCGATCTCGTTAAGTCAACTCTTTGACCTAACTAATCTGACACCATCGAATCTTTATTCCTATGCAGAGGACCTGCATCAAGAGGTCGGTCAGATATCAGCCTATGTGAGAAAGGATTGCCATCTCCTACTCAGGCTGGAGATCATCTCTTAATAATCATTTGGTGGTCCTTGATGAGTCCTCAATCTAATTCTTTAGATCTTCATCCAAGCACCAGCCTCTATGATTCAATAATTGAATCAACGGTTGTATGATCATTAAGATGGCCATGGTACATAACCCTACTTGTACTAAGGGGCCTATTATGCAAATTATTTATTCTTCATTTCATATCAGGGAATGATATTCGCAACAACATTTATTGCATAATGGCTCACCGTGGGCTCGCTTGTCCAACACAAAGAACCTCCTATCAACAATGTCGATGGTGAAGATGGAGACGAAGGTGACAAAGAGGATGACGAGGCTCCATGTCGAGGATGACGGAGACGAGCAATGGCGGAGATGGAGACGAACGACACCCGACGGAGGCGGAGATGGATACGAGCGACGGTAGAGACGGATATTGCAGAGACGGAGGAGATATTTTAGGTATGTGTATGGGATTTTGAAATGATGGAAAGATTATGAGAGAGATTAATGAGGAGATAAATTAGGTTGTTACATATTATATTTAGATAATGAATAATGACCAAAATGAGTTTTTGGTTAATTAAATAATAATTATAACTTGCCTTTAATAACAACTGACGGATTAATTATGGATGCATGGATCATTGGCCTTCCTTAGAGATGAAAGGACCATGTCCTGTTGGAAAGATATCATATTATATATATAGACAAAGAGAGAGCAGGGGGAGAAGGGAGCCTACCTCATGAAGTAGGTAACCTTACCTAGTCCATGCCCATTTTTCGTCAGTTTTTTTTACTTTTTTCGAAAAATACCACCATGTATTTTCATAACTATATCACTCTAATATATCATTACAATTTCATCAGAAACAGAGATTCGTATGCCCTCCATCCAGAATAGGTCGATTACAGCAATTTTAATACCGTTAAAATTACATGTTCTAGATGGAGGGCATAGGAGTATGTTTCTGACGAAACTGGAATGACATATTAGAGATATATAATGATGAAAATATATAATCAATATTTTTTAAAAAATAAAAAAAAGTGGTGAAAAATGGGCTTGAAGTAAAGTTACCTAGTTCATGAAGTAGGCTCCCTTTTCTCATATATTATATATATGGGAAAATTGGGGCTACTCCTGGAGGGAGCAAACTTGGCTCCCCCGTCTCATTTTACCCATTATTTATTTATTTATTTTTGAAAAAATCCTCCTTGGATTTTCATCGTTATATCCATATATTATGTCATTCAAATTTTTACGAAACAGAGACTCCTACGGCCTCCATCCAAACAGATTCGATTTCAACAATTCTGCAACCGTTAAAAAATGACTGTCTAGATGGAGGCCTTAGGAGTCTCTGTTTCTCACGAAACTTGAATGAGGAAAATGGGGCGGGGGGAGCCAAGTTAGCTCCCCAAGGGAGCAGGCCCATTTTTTTCCATACACCATATCCATATCCTAAAAAGATAAATACAATACATGTATCTAAATATGTACATACAAAAAAATAAACATTCGTATAATATCCGTTAAAACAAAAAATATATATCCATATCCAAAAAAATGGATACAAGAATCAGATAGAAATGACAAAGTAATGTACATAATCATTGTGCGAAGAGAAAAGCGTAAGGGTCGGCTTGCGACAAATCTCTTGAGAACCTCAGAGATTGTTAGCTTTTTGAGATAAACCAAACCCCCATATGGCCAATAGTATTTAATCCCACCTCACTTATTAGGAGATTTAGATGGTAGGTGGGATCATATTAGAAGTTTTAGTGAAAAAATCAACGAAAAACATGTGATGTGGGGATGCTAATCGAATTGAATACCTTTGAATCCACTAGGATTTAGATTCGATTTATTTTAAATTTTCAAATCCAAACTAGAATCGAATTTTGAACAGATTTGCTAACTTGAATTGAAATTCGATTCATTTTGGATGTGTTTGGTTGGTAGGTTATCCCGAGATAACTTGGGGGAGGATAACCTATTTTTTGTGTTTTGGTATTTAGATAGAGGATTTTGGATTGAGGTGGTTTATTGTGATGTGATTGCATTGAAGTTTGAAAAAATGAGTAATTATTGTGATGTAATTGTATTGAAGTTTGGAAAAGTGTGTAGGAGCTGACTATTTTATAATTTTTAAATGATATGATGGTATAATATATTATTTTTTTGATGGAATGGATGGAAGAGAAATGATTTATTTAATGTATTAAAAAAGAGAGTGAAAGTGAGCCCCACATGAGAGATATGGCTTTCGAGGGAAACCCCCCCCCCCCCAAAAAAAAGAGGGGGTTAACCCCCTACTCGAACGAGGTCTTTGAGCTTCGAATATTCAAATTCCATTCATTTTATTTTGAACTTACAATGTTGACTCTTATATAAATTATTTATATAAAGGATATTGTAACTTTAAAGGTTGTATTTTATAATTATGTTTTTTCAATACTTAGTACTAAGATAAGCTAAAAGACTATATAATCAAGGAAGATATCAAGCAGATAATATATAATGTATAAAAATACCTAACTTTCGCATATATTATGTCTTTTGCAATATAAATTTACTCTTTTTATGATGAAAAATTATATAAATAAAATATAATTATATAAGGCTTATTAAATGGATATAATATTATTGACATAAAAGTTGAACATTTGTTTGTTGAAGCAAGATAAGATCAAGCACTTACACAAAATGTATAGAAAATGGTCTTATTATTTGAAACAATGAGACTAGCAATAAGTAACTTAGCACGATAAAATCACTTAATGAATCGTAATGATACTCATTATCTTAAAGCAAAAGTGACGAATCACACAATATTTTCAATATGCATATGAACAAACAAAATATTGGTATGGACTTGTAATTTATTCATGTGATTATCGATGTTATCTTGACAATGATAGTCATCATCATGGACTATCTTATAAGGATAACCAACAAAACAAGGTGTAGGAGGAATACTTCGATATACTACAAAACATGTCTGACATGAAAGAGGAACTCAACGTAACATGACTATCATATACATGTATAAGAAAAGGGAATTCCATGTCTACCTTATGATTGATGAATCTTTGGTAAAGAATGAAAAGGAGAAAAGAAAAAGAATGATAGGAAATATTGGAACATATATCAAAAAAAAGGGAACATATAATCCCGAAATGTGGCCATAAAGTCTAGTAGAAAAGAACAAAAGTAGTTTTATCCTGGATCCCACCTTATGTAAAGACATATATATGTGTGTGAATGTACATACGTATGTGTGGATTTACAGTATTGAATCGGATTATTATCGAACGAATTTATGTTAATTTAAATTTGATTCATTAGAAAATCAAATCCACAAAACAACTTCATATTCAATTCATTCTTACTTTGAATTGAAATTTTTCATATTTTTATCGAACGAATCATATTCAAACTGGAATGATTCAATTCAATTAGCACTCCTATACATTGATGTAGAATAGGATGATTAACCTGACCCTCAGAAACATGGAAGTTCCATATTTTGACGTCATTATTGCTGTGATTATTTCACATCATTTTCTACAAGGAGTATGATCCATGTCTGTGTAAATACTTCGACCGCAGCAAAACAAAGATATAAAGTCGAATCTCCTTTTTGGCCCCACCTTGAGAAACAAAAATCACAAGCAATCAAACCAACTTGAACACAACAAATAACTGAAGGGAAAAAAGATTAGATTAGCCGTTCCCTTGCAATGAACTTTATTTCATACTTCTGACCTCCAAATACAGCTGATGGTGGAGGGAGGAGCTCACCTCAGTCTAAATCAATCTGAGTATAATCGCGGGATCAACAAATCCCCAAGAATTCTGGATTACAAAAATCAAATGAAACCTGGTCCTTCATAAATGAATAGGCAGTTCATAACTGCAAAATCAGACATCGTAATTCCATGTAGTCTCTGCTGTTATCTTTGGGACTATGAACTCTTCCCCTAAATTCATTGATGCAGCTATCTGGAGCAAAGAAAATATAATATTGATGTAAAGATAAGCGCAGGATATCCCAGAGGACATAATCTCTCAAAAACTGCAAAGCAATGACGTACAACGAACATAAAATACTTGTGAAGAGAGAAAGCACAAGAACTCACACAGGATAAACACTCTCAAAAACTGCAAAATAAGGATAAGCATGATAATCACTAAAAACTGCAAAAAAGACCAGAAGATCATAGGCCCTATCAGGTTTGGAACCCCAATAGGTTGGAAAATTCTGACCCGTGTCATAATTTGAGCTGGACTGGGCCAACATTATAGGCCTCTGTAAGGTGGTTAGGGGTAAGGACAGTCTAATTGGCTGTATCCAAAATATGTTAAAGCATCAAAATAGGCTCCATCGAGCTTTTCAGTCCCATACTTCTGAACCTGTAACTATGAATAAGCACAATCATAAACCCTCAATGGGAGGAAGAGTACATTTGTGATAAGTTATGTTAATTAGTTTCCTCGTATCAAGATTCAAAACAACACAAAAGGTGGTACGGTGCGAAAGCTGTGTTATAGGAAAGGCTGGCTGACCCAACTTGCTGTCTACCGTATGCGTTTAGTAGAAGGTTGTTTCCACACCTCACCAAATATATTCATTAGGCCACACGACCAAAAGTTTTGGGAGTTTTTACACTTGTGTTATCCCTCTGGACTTCAACAATCCTACTTTGCCCATAATACATGTGCCCCTGATCGCATCATCTTCTACTTCCAACCCGATCCCCACCCACCTCTCCCCTTGCTAGTTGTTGCATTTCGTTCTATCCTTCTTGTGGTGGATTGGGCTCCTGAACCTCAACCTCGCCAATACCAGATCCTCCTGTGGTAGATTGGGGTCTGGAACCCAATCCCTCACAATGCTTGGGGAAGTCCGAGGTTGGAAGGGCCAGAACCACTGCCGTCGGGGGCTGTCAATGAGTACAGCAACCGCAGTCGCCTACACCGCAAGCTTGAGCATGGAGTTGAGGAGCAGGAGATCAAAAGAATGGAGGCAAAGAAGGCAAAGGGCATAGGAGAGGGAGCCATTGGTAAAGCTGCCAGTGTCGTTGCATGCTGGTGGCTCCCTCACAGCTACAGCCTCACAGTCTAGGAATGCAGACGGATATGGATAATCCATGTTCCATCCGCCACAATATCAAATTTATATAGATTTTGACATATATATTCGCATATGTTGTGAAATAGATACAGATATGGAAATCACTTTATATCCACGATTATTTATATCTATATCGATACGATTTGGGGGATCATACACCAATGTGTAGGTAACTTTCCTACACCGGCCCCTTTTTCCCACTATTTAACTTAATTCGGGACTTCTAATTTGTCCATCAAAACAGTCAAATTTTACTTGTTGAAATCGACCCGTTCAGATGGGCTGGGCTTGTTAGGAATATTTGTTTACATGAAACTTGAAACACATTTTATTTAATATTCTAAGTAAATCTCTCAAAGATCCTTTTCAAGAAAATAAAAAAATGGTGGGAAAAAGGGTCGGGTGTAGTAAAGTTACCTAAACATGGGTGTAGGCTCGACAATCCCTATATATATATATGGGGGGGGGGGGGGGGGGGGGGTAAAATGGGATCGCCCTTGGGGGAGCTAACATGGCTCCCCCCGTCCCATTTTTCCTATTTTTTAATTTTTTTGAAAAATATTTCCGTGAAAATTCATCACTATAGCCTATATCATGTCATTTAAGTTTCGTGTGAAATAGAGACTCATACGACCTCATCTAGACAGTCATTGTTTAACAGTCGCAGAATTATTGAAATCGACCCCGTCTGGATAGAAGCCATAGGAGTCTCTGTTTCGCACGAAACTTGAATGACATAATATGGGGATATAATGGTGAATTTCCACGGAAGTATTTAAAAAACAAAAAAATTGGAAATTGGGCAGGGCAGCCAAGTTAGCTCCCCCAAGGAGTAGCCCCATTTACCCTATATATCTTCATTTTTAACTATACAACAACAACAAAATCTTTTCCCACATTAAGTAGGGTCGGCTACAGGGATTCTTTGCCTCGATTCAGATCTATCTTGAGTTTAGATCCAAAAAATTTAGATTCTTCGCATAGTCTCATTCCAACACTTCTTGGGCCTTCCTCGTCCTCTCTTAGTCATCTCAACATACAAAAACTTGCATCTCCTAACTGGTGCATCAGTCGACCTCCTTTGCAAATGATCAAACCACCTTAAGCAGTTTCCTTGCATCTTATCCTCGATCGGAGTTACACCAACTTTCCTTATGATTGTATCATTCTGAATCCGATCTTTACGTGTGGGTGTGTTGGTGTCCACACGTCCACTTAGCATTTTCATTTCTTCTATTGTCATTCTCTACACATGCCTATGGTTCACTTTATAAAACTTTCCTTTATTTTCAAGGAATTTTCAAAGAAATATTCATTTCTAACTATATACAACATAAATCTTTTTTTAAGTCAAAAAAGAGGGAAACACGTGAAGGTGCCCGCCCTAGATCTATTGGTAAGAAGAGAAAGCTTATAGAGAAACTTACAGTATCCAGGACTCAAAAAGAGACCTATAGTGAAAGATTACATTTTCGCAATAGAAGCACTGAGAAGAGAAAAGCACACCATTTCTGCCCAACCAAATAGCCCATAATATTGTCAGTGGTCGCAACATGTCCTCCCTAGTACGATATCTGGCGAGAAATATGGATTCCCAGAAAAGATCAAGGTCCTAAAGGTTGAGACATCCTGCATTAGCCTCAGCCCAGATTGGGGCGGTCTTTGCACATTGGAAGAAGAGATGATCTATTGTTCCGATCTGTGATTCGCAAAGCGGACATCTATTGGAAATGTCTGGAAAGAGCCTTGCACAACAGCCCCTTGACATAATGCATCTTCTCCTTAACAACCATAAAAAAATCAATTCTGTCTGGCAATTGTAGCTCCCAAATGAAGTAGCAGTCCTGGATCAGGGAATCCATCCTAGGAGGTGGAGGTCTGGAAATTGCACCGTAAGCCCTTTTCACACAGAAAAAATTACCCTTCCAGGACCAATGATCTCTGCCCATAGACAGTCTACCAGTATGTCTCAGCGACTCCAATATAGTAAGTCTTCTAATCGGTGGTCCGAGAAATCCACAATGAAGAAAGGCATCCAGTTACCATCAATCCAACATTCCGTGACCCGTGCATCATGGTTGCCAGCCAATGCGAATAGCCGAAAAATTTATAGAGTTCCCATTACCAAGCACCGGTCGGAAAAGATCCTGAAATCGAAGCAGCACAGTGGTGATTCCCTTCAGAAAGGTCAAGGACTGCACATGTTGACACTGCAAAGAATCAAGGGGATCCCTAATATCATAGATCCTTTGAATAAGTCTATAACAAATGCCATCATCATTACCCCAAAGCTCTTGATACCAAGGCCACCATCCATCTTTGATAGAGTAATAATCTCCTAATCAACCAGGTGAATTCCAGCACGATCTTGCCTAGATTTGCCCCAGAGAAACCTACGCATGATTTTTTTCAAGTTTATTCCTGATACCCGTGGGCAGAAGTCGCGAGGACATACAGAAGATTGGAATAGCAGAGAGTACCATTTTAATAAGCACCAACTGACCGCATTTGGAAAGGATGGCAGCATTCCAACCCGAAAGTTTTTTCTCTAATTTCTCAATAATCAAGAGCCAATATGTAATCTTGATTCTGCGATAAGTATGGGGGAGCCAAGGTAACATATAGGAAGAGTCCCATAGGCAGTGCCCAGCCTCGCAATACAGTCTCTAGCTCTCAGCAAAAAGGCCAAACGAAATGGTAGTGGACTTCACGTCGTTAAGAACAAACACCGACAACTCACTATAAACTCCAACGTCGTGGTCATCCCGTAGCCTCCTCCTTGCCACCCTCGATAAAAAAAATGGTATCATATGCATACTATAAAAGAGGAATAGAGATATCGCCATTGGAATAACCTGCAGTAACGCCGCTACCAACAACTCGATCCACCATACATGACAGAATATCTGTTGCAATGACAAACAGCATTGGCGTAAGGGGGCACCCTGTCAAACACCACGTTGTGGTTGGAAAAAATCTCCCTCCGGGCGGACGCTGACAAGAATAAAGTAAGAGGTTGTAGTGATGCAAAGATCCAAAGATCAAGAAAGCCCCACTTGGACGGAGCCGCCCACGAGAAATGTCAGTCCATTATATGATAAGCTTTAGAGAAGTCAACTTTCCACAAGACACCCCTCACGCATCGGCGTGCTTCCAGTCACCAACAATCTCAATAGCCATGGCAAGGATATCAGCAATTTGTCTATTCGAGATGAAGGCCGACTGGAGCGGAGAGGTGATATGGTCCATAACCCTGCTCAGTCTTATGGCAAGCACCTTAGCAACAATGAGATAAATTGTGTTCAAAAGTGCAATTGGTCGAAAGTCATCCACTCTCTCTGGTGCCTCTTTCTTTGGAAGCGAAAAACAAGTACCTTGTTAATTCTATCGAAGCCTGCATTATCACAGGCAAATTCTTCCACGACCTCAAAAACCTCAGTACCCAACAGGGGCTAGAACTTCCGAAAAAAGAAAATAGGGAAACGATCTCGACCCCGGAGCGTCGTCTGCATTCAAGTTCCATACTGCATTTTCACATCCTCATGAGTGAAGCTCTGAATAAGGTGAGCGAAGTGAGCCTCGGAAACACCGATTGCCCCCATGATCGTCCATCTCCACCTTCTGCCCTCCTACCTCCTTGAGAAATCATGAAATGATCTGCAATAGCCATGCCCATCTCGCGATTGCCCTCCTCTCGAGTACTATTCACCACCATAGATCGGATCAGATTATGGTGACACCTACCGCTAGCCGCATGTGGAAGTAGGTGGTGTTTGCATTACCATCTTTGAGCCAGCACTGTCTAGAATGTTGTCGCCACTCAGTAGCACGCTTCCTATCCTCCGTTGCAATGATCTTTTGAGTCGCAGCTCTTGCGGCCAACTCATCAACCGCAAGATCTCTAACATCCCCACTTCATCTAGCCTACGGACCTCAGCTTCGGCCGCCATTCGACTGGCCACTCTGGCCTCTCTCGCCGCCTTCTTAAGAGAACAAAGATGCTTGCGGAGCGAAGTGAGCTTCTGGTCCAAGCGAGACGCAGCCGATCCTGAAACAGCAGTGGACCAAAAGTTGTGGACAAGCTCTGTGAATGTGTCATCTTGGAGCCAAGCCTGCTCGAATCTGAAAAAAACCTTACAGGTTCGAATCATTCTCGGAGTCCTAGATAAGTGGAGTGTGGTCTGATCTCGTGCACGACCTCGAAGTACATAAGGAAAGTGGATGATCATTCAAAAGCTCCTGAGAGACCAGGAAGTGATTAATACGTGAAGAGGAGTCAGAATTCCTCCAAGTAAACATTATGCCTATCGCATCCATCACCTCAAGCTCGAGGTCATCAATCAACTCGGCAAAGTTCATAAAGCCAGGATCTTACCCCCCAGGGGAATGCGAGCGACCTGAAGAGAGAAGGGAGATGTTGAAATATCCACCCACCAACCATGACACCTCCGAGAAAGAAACACGGGCCTCAAAGATATCAACCCATAGGAATGAGTGCAAGGTTCGTAAACATGTTAACACCGCCAACTGAGCACCCAAGGAGTTGTTTTCCAGAAGAACCGTGAGAATATGCATGCCCCTAATTTTAGAACGGATCGAGAAAAGTGGTTCTTTCCAAGCAACTATCACCCCCCCCTCCCGATGCACCACTTGCATCAAGAGTTTAATAAACCAGAGATCTGGCAGTTCTCAATGAATTCCACATTAAATTTGGGCAGGAAGGAAGTTTTTTTCTTGCAACAGCACAATATCACAACCCCATTCTGTAAAGTGGTCCCCCATTAATCGTCGCTTCTATAGGTCACTGAGACCCCTTACATTCCATATCAAAACCTTCATTGAGGAACTTGTTTATTCCCCAAAGTTCGCACCACCCCAACCAGAAGCGTCACTCTAGCCTTAATCTCCAAAATTTCATGATCTTACCCTCTTCCTCGCGCATGATGTCTACGTGGTCTATATCGCTTATGTCTCCTAGCGACCTCCGACTCAGAGGCCAGTGAGCCGGAGGGTGAAGGGAGAAGGACTGCTCCTGTGGGAGTAGCTGACGGTCTCCAACCACGTTCTCCAATGATTCAACCGTGAGATTGAGGTTCAGGCTCCATTCAAGGGCCTACCCAAGTTCTTTTGGCTTCGAAAATCATGGTTCAGAACACTTGTTGGGGTTAAAAAATGGACACTCCAAACAAATTGTACCATCTTGCAACGATTCAATATGAACGTCATCCTTCGGGCAAGGAGAACTTTCCAGTTGTTCAGTCGTTGGCTTGGAGAACCCCATTAGAGGATGCTTAAAGGCGCTTGGAAGTTTCGCTTCCAGCTCTTTGTTGACGGCTCCAAAGATTTCACGAGAAACATCTGCGCCTTCCGCGCCAAGAGTCAGGGAGGAGTTCCGTTGTTGATGAAGGATGGTAATAGGATTCTCGTTCTTTATATACAAGACCCGATTGTTGCTCTCAATCGGATCAAAGCATACAAATGCTCCGAGAACCTGCTTAAAAGTAGTCGGGTCAGCCATTGTGACATCCTTCAAGATCCAATTAGGTGGACCCGACTCCAACCGGGTTTTAAAGGGGTGAAAATTCCCTAGTAACGTTAGCTTCGACTGCCGCCCAAGAAAGCGAAGGGACCCACGCTCTCCGCCAAATTCAAAAATTAGAACATCAGGAGCTGCCAAAACAGGAAGGTGTGATGCCTCGTAATTGCTAACTATCCTGTGAGCTTTTAAAATTTCTTTTGATTTGATGAGATCTGAAAAGATCGTTTTTCAAATACTTTCTGTAGAGATAAATTTGTGTTTGCTGTATTATTTCTTTATTTATCTTTATTTATGTATGTCTCATGTAATTTTACCCATAGGTCTCTCATCTATATAAGAGGGCCTAGGGTTCCTAGGAATAAACAACTTTAATCATTTTCCCAACATGGTAACAGAGCGATGGTCCTAGGTCGGAGCTCTCGTACCTGAGAAAACCCTAATCCCCCTTCGTCCAGCCCTTACAACGACAACCCTTCGGCGGCAACAACCCCCCCTTGATGGTAGCCCTCTTTGGCACTACCAGCCACTTTGGCATAAGCCCCTTCGGTGACACCGGCATTGTCGCCAGCCCCTTCAAGGGTGCTCCCAGGCAAGCAGCACCACCGTCGACGTCAGGCTGCACCATTACCGGCCATTTTGCCATTGGCACGCATCCGTAGCCCTCCTCTTCCTATTACTCACGTCGAGGCACTATCGTGGAGATGGATTTGATTGCATAAGTATACACATGCAATCAAATCTCTACATGTCTGTGCAGACAAATTTCTATCAGTATCCTCATCCGACATTATGTCAGAGTGCAAAGTTGATATTCCCACTACATGCGCTTTCAAAGGTCCAGCATCGATTGCCAAGATAGACGGGACGAACTACGATCTTTGGTCTGAAGTTCATGAGCCTTATGAAGTGTATGGGTAGGAAACATATTCTTACCGAGGAAGAGCTGGCTGAGAAAACAGAGGTCAATGCCTCGTGAGGCAGATGATGCATATGTCAAGGTATGGCTTTCTAGTACATTGGCAATTGAGATTGCCACTGTTGGTTACATCAACCCACAGCCAAGGCGATGTAGGATATCCTCGTAGTCACTTATTCTCAGGTGAGGAATGAGACTAAGATCCTGCAGCTACAACATGATATATTTACCATCAAGCAGAACGGACGGCCCTGTCATTCTCTATACACGTCCCTACGTGGGATGTTTGAGAAGCTGCACAGTTTCATGCCCCTTACATCTACTCCTGAGCAGTAGAAGACATATAGGAATGCCACCATGGTTGCTGTATATTCCTTGCAGTACTTGAGCCTAAGTATGAGGCGGCTCGTTCACAGATTCTGGCAGATGCTACTATTCCTCCCATGGAGGAAGCTTTCCGCAGATTCAGCAGGATCACTGTCCCATCTACTGCCTCGAGTCAGACTTCTTCTGCGATGGAAACCTCCCGAGGTAGAAGGGGTTCTCAGTTTCATAGATGAAACCTCGTGGTAGAGGAGGTCGTATTCGTCAGCCGTGCACTTTTATTGTCATCACACTGGATACATAAAGGATACATGCTACTCCAAGCATAGTTTTCCTGCATCGACTCATGTAGTAGAGCAAGCAGATTCTCGTGTTGCCGCTTCTTCAGATCAGAGGTATGATGACCTCATTGCTCAACTACGGGACATTATGCCTTCGAGGAGTTCTCTAGATTCTTCCCCTACTCCAAGAGGCCACTCAGACATTGTGGCTTCTGCCTCCTCCAATACCTTAGGCAGTACCTATGCTCTTACTACTTGTCATGGATCTAATATTACATAATGGATTACGGACTCCGGAATGATACATCACATATGTGGTGATAGATATCAGCTTGCAACTTACAGACAGGTCCCTTCAGGGAGAACCGTTGTCATAGTAGATGGGACTCATTCCCAGATCACATGATAGGGGGAGATTAGTTTGGCACCTTCAATGCGTCTACATAATGTGTTGTATGTGCCTGATTTTTCTATGAATTTATTATCTATTAGTCAGATTACGGAGGATTTGCATTGTCGAGCTATTTTTGACCCATCGTCCCTTTCATTTAAGGACATACTTACGAGCAGGGTGATTGGTCGTGGTCGTGAGCAAGGCGGCCTCTATGGAATGGTCCGAACCCCCTATGCAGGCATATCTTCTCATTCTAATGGACTAGTCTATCATTTCAAATGGCACATGCGCTTTAGTCACCTTCCACTCCAAAAGATGTGTCATGTCCTGCCTCAGATATCACCTCACTCTTCCTTCTAGTGCGAGGCTTGTCAGTTGGGAAAGCATCTTTGATCTGCTTTTCCTAGTCCTCAGAGTCGGAGCAGTAGCTCCATTTTTTAGTTATTTCATGTTGATATTTGTGGTCCAAGTCGTCTTCCCGATCACCGGGGACACAA
This sequence comes from Ottelia alismoides, assembly GCA_037367405.1. Classification (NCBI taxonomy): domain Eukaryota; kingdom Viridiplantae; phylum Streptophyta; class Magnoliopsida; order Alismatales; family Hydrocharitaceae; genus Ottelia; species Ottelia alismoides. The sequence goes on from JAZKJV010011544.1 coordinate 19,147, forward strand.
ATTTTACCTAGTCGCAGACGATGATTTTTCTCGATTGTCATGGATTTTTTTATTGAAGAATAAATCTGAAGCAATGGAGAATAAATCTGAAGCAATGGATGTATCAAAATTGTTATCAATGAAGTGCATAATATTTTTTCTACATCTCTTAAGTTTGTGAGAACTGATAATGCTTTGGGATTCTGTACTCATGCTCTCTCAACATTCTTTTCATTCCATGGTATTATTCATCAAAAATCTTGTGCCTATACCTTTCAACGGAATGGTGTTGAAGAAAGAAAGCATTGTCATGTACTTGATGTTACATGAACTCTTCTCATTCAGAGTTGAACCACACATTCATTCTGGGGTGATGCAGTTCTTACGGCATGTTATCTTATGAATCGCATGTCCTCGTCTGTTTTGGGTGAGAAAATTCTCTCTATGGTATTTCCAGAAGAGGAATTGTTCTCACTCCTCGTGTTTTCGGCTCGGTCGCTTTTGTCTACAAGTTGTCTCTAGATCTAGACAAGCTCTCTACTAGAGCTGTCAAATGTGTTTTTGTTGGGTACTCCAGGACATGGAAGGGATATTAATGTTATGATCCTTTGGGGCAGAAAATATTATGTTAGTATTGATGTTATATTTTGAGTTGGTGATGTATTTTTCTCCTACATGTGATAGGTTGACCTCATCAGATTCAGATAATGAGGTCTACATGCCGCCTCCTCCTACGAGCCCATCACTATCCCTGCTTATGCTGGATGTTCCAACCCAACCACCTACACCTCCTCCACCACCATCACCTCCTACTATACCGCCACTTGTGCTTGTTGTTCCACCATTTCTACGTTACTATACGTGTCTCCCTTCTTCTGCTCATGGTCTACGCCCGTCATCCAGCACGCCTCATGTATGCTCTAACTATAAGGTTTCTAACGATGGGTCTGGAGAGGTCTACGTAGAAAACATGGCAGGGGGTTGACGCTCAGCTTGAGTAGATTCCAAATGAACTGGATGTTCCTATTGCCATTCGAAAATAGAAGCGTACATGTACCACATATCCACTAGCTTCTCAGGTCTCCTTTAATCGCTTGACAGGAGAGTTCAGGAGGTTTGCTACTGCAACATATGTCTTGGCAATACCACAGACTTACCAGGAGGCATTGAAAGATAGTGGCGTTTAGCTATGGAAGAGGAGATTGCTACCCTACAATCGTGTGGTAACTGGAACTTGGTCCCTGCTCCCAATGGGGCATCTACTATTAGTTGCAAATTGGTGTTTACAGTGAAACAAAATGCAGATGGGAGCATTGAGCGTTACAAGGTCAGACTTATTGCACTGGGATTCACTCAGACGTATAGAATGGATTATCCGGATACCTTTCACATGTAGCTTGCCACTCTAGTCTACGAGTTCTTCTTTCAGTTGCAGTGGTATGTGATTGGCCTTTATTTCAGCTTGATGTTAAAAATGCATTCTTGTATGGTGGTCTTTAAGAAGAAGTCTACATGCAGCGGCCTCTGGGGTTTACTGCTAAGGAGGAGTGTCAACAGGTTTGCAGACTTCACAAGGCAATAAATGGCCTGAAGTAGAGCCCGATGGCATGGTTTCAGAAGCTCTCAAATTTAATTGAAAAGCAGGGGTTTAGAAGGTCAAACGCAGACCATTCATTGTTTGTACAAAGAACATCCACATGTATAGTCATTATCATGGTCTATGTTTATGACATACTTGTTACAGGAGATGATGTGCAGGGAATAAAAAATGGCAAAGGAGTTTCTGGGACGTCAGTTTGTCACCAAGGATGTTGGAACCCTAAGGTATTTCTTGGGGTTAGAATTTGCTAGGAATCAACAGGGTCTTGTGATGACCCAAAGGAAGTATGTCACAGACATGTTTGTTGAGAGAGGCATGATTGGGTATAGGTCTGCCACTACTACTATGGATCCCAGTATGAGATTATATGATGATGATACATATGAGGTAGACAGGAAAAGATATAGAGAATTGGTGGGAAAGCTTCTCTATGTTATTATCACTAGACCTAATATCTCCTTTGCAGTTAGTCGGGTGAGTCAGTTCAAGGAGCAACCCCGACAGGTACACATGGATGTTGTATGATACTGAGATACCTAAAGTCATCTCCAGGTGCAGGATTGTTATTCAGGAAAGGAAAAAATGTTACTATTTCATCATGTACAGATGCAGGCTATGTGGGATGCCCCAAAGACAGAAAGTCCACTCCGGGCTTTGTTTTATTTGTTGGTGGCTCCATTGTTTCTTGGAAGAATAAGAAGCAAGCTGTGGTTGCTAGGTCAAGTGTTGAATCTAAATATAGGTCTATGGCACAAGCGAGCACAGAGATGATGTGGGTTCGAGCGGTACTAGAAGATTTACATATAGACCTTCCTCTTCCTATGCAGTACAGTGTGATAATCAAGTCGCTCTATTCATTGCTGACAACCATGCATTTCATGAGAGAACTAAACATATTGAGGTGGACTGCCACTATACATGGGACATGATCCAGAAAGGTTTTATCTCTACCTCTCATGTCAATTCAGAAGATCAAACAACAAACATCTTTACCAAGGCTTTGCTCAGAGTATCTTTTCAAAAGTGTTCATCCAAGCTGAGCATGATTAACATCTATGCTCCATCTTAAGGGGGAGAGTAGAGATATATTTGTGTTTGGTGTATCGTTTCTTTATTTATCTTTATTTATGTATGTCTTATGTAATTTACCCATAGGTCTTTCCTCTATATAAGAGAGCCTGGGGTTCTCAGGAATAAACAATTTTAATCATTTTTCCAACACTTTCCAACAATGACTATTGCGAAACTCTCAAGATTTGGCGCAGTAATTGCGCATGGGGAAGCGACGAGGTCGTCGAGGAGCTGGCGACTCCGGTGATCAGCAGTGGCGAGGGCGATGAAATGACCTCGACCACGAGTTTAAAAGAAGCGCGACCCACGCGCAGTGAAGAATTTGCACCCATGTTGAAAGGGCAAACGCCTTCAAGGATGACGAACGTAGCCATCGGATCATAACCTAGTTGACGTCCGTCCGAGAGAACCTTTGAGACCCAACCCAACCGCCTCAAGGTCAGTCTTAGTGTTGCTGCAGAACGCGCAAGAAACGGCATGCCCAGGATGTGTGCCACCTGCTTGTAGCATCTCCTTCCCTCACCATCCGTAAAGCGAGGGTGTCGCAAGGAAACATCCGAGCAAAAGGATCCCCGCAAAGCAGCTCTGCTTGGGATTTTGACAGACCCTTATACAACAGTGAATGTCATCCATAGGGGAAACATCTCCAGAGAAAGAGTCCCCTAGAAATTCTTGAACCCACTCACACAACAAATCGACTTCCAGAGTTTTTTAATGCATGGAATCAATAAAGATCGAATCTTTAATTTCTAAATCATTCGCAAAAACCATCTCCTCAAGTGTGCCTTCTTTAACTGCCGCCGCATAGGATCGTGTTGCAATTCTCTTCATGAATCCACCCCCTTAAAGGATACAGCTACGGATTTTCCATGTGAATCTTCAACCTTGGGCTGGTCGCAGCAAAAAGCATGACGATGGCCGACTTCGCCACAAGCGAAGCAACATAGTGGGAACGAGCAGAAAGAAGACTGATGGCCGAAAAACCAGCAATGATAACATCACTTTCCCCAATTTCGATTGAGAAACAACCGACCATCCTTCCTCCCTCATGTCCGAGTTGTGCTCGGTAGCCCTCAAAGAACCCCCCACTCCCTGTTTGGTAGATCTCTCCCACGTATGTACCCCTTGTCACATCTCCCATCGAAAGTATTCTCTCCTTCTACAAGCTCTCTCCAGCTTCGCGCTCCCCATCCATAAATAGGTGTATTGTAAGTTCGACTCTATGTAACATAAATCTTTAGTTCTTTCATCATATTTGATATAATTGTTATGAAAAGTATACATTTAGCATACTTGTATCATTTGTAAGCCATCAAATATATGTATGTTTAAGCTAGTTATAAAGTACATATGTTATTATTTATATCCTCTTTACATCTGTTTTTAAAAATACGGTAACACAATTTTTATATCTGTCGATATGTATTCGTATTAAAAATGAATAAGGATACGGCAAGACCTATATCTATATCAGTATCTAACCATTTGCATCCCTACACTCACCGAGGCTTCAGATTTCGATTTTTGATTTTCGGTTTCGTTTTGCCAAGTCTAAAAAGAGAAATTTCAGATAATTTACATTGAAATTTCGGTGAATTTTACTGAAATCGTCGAAAGTCATGGAAATGACTCTACACTTGATTTTTCCCAAAAAAAGATAAGGTTTTGAATGTTCATAAATCAATAAATAGAATGACGGAAGGAATTTTTCACTAGAATTGGGCTGACTAGTAAGCATGCGTTCCAGGGCTTGGGTCTGACGGTAGGCGACTAACATCAGAAGCAACTTCCATGTCTCCTCTCGATACTCACAGTGGGAATTCGCAATTTATCTAGTTTAAAAGGGAATAATGTGCTTATCCAGTAATCCGAGAGAATAAGAGGTATGGTGCTAAACTTGACATTTCGGATGAGGGTGTTCGAGACGAAATTCAGGTTTGAAGTAGCATTATCAACATAACTACTAGTCTACTATACATGATATATAATAGCAGTGTGCTGCCTACAACCAGAGTTGGTTTTTGAACTGGAAGCAAAAGCAATGATAATCACCTCTTCAGCAAGAATGAAGTGGCACGTGTAACAAGCACTAAACAAAATGTATATGTCAAAATAAAGCTCTTCAACTCTAAAACTTGAATTTGACTCTTGAAGCTTATTTCTAACTGATTTGATTTGGATTTAAACCTAAAGCTAAAGAACTTCTTCAAAATATAAAGCTTTCTAAGAACTTAACACATCAACAGATAAATGGGTAAAAAATGACTGATATATGCAAACTTTACTGAAAGCAAAGTGTAGATTCTCTTATTTTTAACATTTTTGCAGAAATCACATGTAATTTCAATGAAACTTCGTTAATATTTGGCTGAAAATAAATAAGATAACTTCTCGATTTTGCTGACCAAGGGAAAAGGAAATTTCAGAGAAATTCGACATAATTTCGCTGAAATCTAATGCCATAATTCTCACTTTCACCCTCACCCATTCCATTCCTAAAATTCTCCAATTGCATCTCCAATATCCTTTCTCCAAATTAATACAATAAACGTGACTTGGTTATGAATCTACCAATGTTTATAGGCAAGAATCGTCCAAAATATAATGATAAATTCAAAACACTATTGTTAGAGACTCAAGAAGGCATCCTGATTTGGACAGATCATTTGCAATGGTTGCAGAACAAAGTCAATGAAAGGAGGAATCAAATGCAACAGTTATGGGATATCAATTGCGGGGAAGGAACAGATACATTGTTACTAGAAATATTTACATGATTTGCATCTCTTGTACTCATTTTTATCAATTATTTTTTTAGGAATTTTTTGTAGGAAAAACTATATTTGAAAATCAAGTGGAGATAAGATTTTTATCAATTCTTATTCCACTTAAATAAGATCATCCATATAATTTAACCTAATAAAGTTCTTATGGATAATAGTGTCTTTGTTATAAGGGTTCCTCAACTGGGAGCAGCAGCCCTGGCATGAGGGTAAAGATGCAGCCGCGAGGGAGCCATTGGCAGGCAACAGCGGCATGAGCAGCTCCACCTCCAGCTTCCTATCGAACAGCCTTCACCTCCTCCCATTCCCTCAACTAAGTCCTCAACTCTATGATCAAGCCGTTGGCAGAGACGGTTGCGGCCATCGAACTTGTATATAGACCCAGTGGCGGTGGTTCTGGTCCTTCCATAGTTGCAAAGCTTGACTAGGATTAAATGATCAATAGTCGGTCACCCTGATTAATCAGCCAACTAGATTTTTGCATAGACGGAACTTTTTTAAAGCAGACTAAATCTAAGATGCTTAATGTTTGATTTGAGTTCAATTATTCCTTTTATTTTATAGCACTTCTTTTATTTGATAGCATAGAAAATGTACAAATTTGCGTAAATATATAAGAATATATGTAACTAAAGAATACAAAACTGACTAAAGTCCAACTAACCATGTTAATTAGCCAGATTGCAAATTAATCATTAATAAGTGACCTGATCGATCGAGTAACGACTTTTGCAAGATTGGGTCCTTCCAGCCATGCACTATTGCAATCATTGGGTGGGAACGCTATCTGAACCACAATCCGCCAAAGGAGATAGCGGGCAGTGGTGAGGTCAAGGTTCCGAACCCAAGTATGTCATGAAAGGAGGGGGATCTAATGAGCCTCAAAAAAAAAAGGAGGGGGATCTAATTGCACGAAATAACTTTTTTTAGCAAAAGAAACGGGTGGGGTCCCAAGCTAGGATCCACCCGCCAAGTAAATATATTAAATATAAAAGAAAAGATTATTACTACATGTGACCATGCATCAACCAAAGCCCTACAATGCTCCTAGATGTTCTCAGAATAGAACATGTGTCCTCGAAAATTGTGTCATTCCTATCGCAACAGATTGCCCACATGAGTGCAAAAAGGCATGAGCTATCCTCATGTCCATTCCTGCAAACATCTCTAATGGAGCTCCAGAAATCGTTTGCGCTGACCGCGTCAAGCCAAGAAATATTTTCTTTCCTCCAAACCTTAGCAGATTGAGTGCTGGTGAAGAAAATGTTATTCAAATCTTCCATCCCATCCATGCATCTATCACAAAAGATTGCACACAATAACTTGTTGGGGAGATGGATGATGGAAGGGAAAATAGTATAAAAAGGACTAAAACAAAATTTAGAAAAATAGGTAGAGTGTTGTTTAAATATTTTTTCCATTTTAGTCATTTGACCATCATCTCTTACAATTTAACTAACAAAAGTTAGCAGCAAGAGCCTTAATGACATTACAGATGTTTTATGGGGGCACAAATGTGATTACAAAATAAGGACACAAGTGTTGCTAGCAAAGTTAAAAAGGGTACACGAATAGAAATCCTAAATGTTCACTTATTAAAGACCTGGTCCATCTTAAAGCAATAGGAAATATCTTCATCTCTATCAATCATTATGTATGTCTTTTTAAATTTTTACTTCCACATGAATTCATGTTCTAAACCTCTCTACACAGAGAGAGTTACCATATTAAATGGGAACTATTTGATTACCACAAGGTATGAGTGACTAGGATAGAATGTAACAAAAGAAACTAGGAGTAAAAAAGTCAAGAAGGCAAGTGAAAATAATCATAGGTGGTTTTCATTTCACGAACACCTTTTCCCTCAAAAAGAGCCAAAAGGTGCAAGGACTGAGCAAGGAACCAAGGCAGGATATGGGACTATCGGATTAGTGCTCGAGACCGGACAGGCTCTGATGATTGGCCACATGTGAAGGGTAATTCACGAGTAATCCTAAACCGCAAGGGCCTTAGCTCTCAGCCACAAGTGCACAAGAATTCACCCAAATCCATATGGGAGGCATGCATCATTTTCCTTCTCGTGGTCAAGAGCCTCAAATTTATACTCCCTTCTTCATAGAACTCTTTTTATTTTTGTGGAAAATAAAATTATAGGGCATGAGAACCTATGACGAACCATTATGCAATAAATGTTATTATCAACTATATCATTACATTATCTGAGGAACAAAACTTAATTAAGTTATGTATTAATAAGATACCTCTGTACAAAATCATGTATCATGGCCATCTTAATATCATACAATTGTTAATGTAAAGAGTTAGATCATTGAGGTTGATGCAGAGTTGTAGAGTTGTAGATCTAAAGAGTTAGATCGAGGATACAACCAGTATCATCAAGTGATATTCACGAAAGATCTCCAATCGGAGAAAATATGGCAATCTTCTCTAAAGACTAATATCCGGTTGACACTCTTGATCCAGGTCCTCTGCATAAGAATGGAGATTCGGCGGTATAGAGTCAAGTAAAAAATTAACTTGACGAGATCAAGATACTAAAGACATGTATCATAAACCGTCATGTACATATACGCATCCTTTAATCGGATACAGATATGCATATATATAAGTATATACATTTGGCATACCAATAGATTAATAACCTGGCAATGATTATATACCAGCGAGCTGGTGTACACTATAAGGAAATAAGATATACAAGATCTATCAAAGGAATCATACAGGTTTATTCTTTCTGAACAGGATCACGAGAGCTCACTCACGAGAGGGACACAACAAATTCCATCGATGTTCATCTTATTTATGAAACAAGATAAGAAGTCAATATTATCAATATATGCTTTTGAAGAGCATATGAATGATAGTGTCGCTCAATGAGTTGAGAAATCTTTGATGGACCCTCAAAGGAGATAACCAAACATGGGTTTGAATTTTAGGTTTATTCAAAGTCTTCCAATATGTAAGATGTTTGACTATTGAAAATGTTTTAATTTGATGCGATCATAATAGATTATATACCATGATACCTCTATTACAAAAGAATGATAAAACTTAATGGATTTTAGTGTTCCCGCTTTGAGGCTAAATGAATGAGAATTAATTGGATTAAATCTCAACTCACAGCACTGTTGTAAAAGTCGATTGACTAGCCCAACTAGTCAGTCCAACTGGTCGGGTCGATGGGGTGGCCGACTGACTATTGACTAGTCAGTCAATAGTCAATCAGCTGACTACTCGGTCCGATTAGTTGGCTAATTTTTGCAAGGAGAAATCATTTTTTTTATTTTTTTTATTTTTAAAAAGTAATCATATTCTAATATGCTTAACATTTTATTTAAATTCAATTACTTCTTGTTGAGATATTTGTATCTCTTATTATTTATTTCTCCTTTCTATTTTCTTTATATACCTCTCATGTAATTAACCTAGGGCTTTTCTCCTATATAAGAGAGTCCTAGGGTCTCTTCTATGGCATGCAATTCTTTTCTCCCAATAAGGTATCGGAGCAACGGTCCTATACTGGGGTTCCCATATCCCACCAACCCTAACCCTACATGCCCCCCCTCGCGCGCATCGTCGGGCCGCCCACAAGGCCTTTCCCCACCGCCCAACACAGTAGGCCGCCGCCCAACAGCTGCCGCAGGCTGCTGAACAGGCCCCCTTGTCGTCGGTTCTCTCCCCTTTGTGACCTTGCTGCTCGTCTCCTCTTCATGGGTCGTTCCACATACCCTGGACTGCAGTTCGGTCGTTTCTGCAGGCCTATATGGTCTGATTTTATTTGGAACTCATGATTTTCAACATATAAATCACGTCTTCCGGCCTTAGACTGCAACAAAGATTGACGAGGATGGTTGTATGAGTCTACACGTACAATCAATCCTCCATATGATCGTGTAGACTCGCTCAGAGTATTCTACTCCTCAGTTTTGTTCTGGATTGTCGGCATTCTTTTTACCACGTCAGAGAACAAGGGTGACGCTATTTCATCGTCCGATGCCTTCAAGGGCCCGGCTCCCATCGTGAAGATGGATGGGACTAATTACGAGTTGTGGTCCATGCAGTTTCGCACCCTTATGCAGTGTGTCATAACAAGGAGCACATTCTGACGGATTCAGAGCTAATGGAAAAGATTGGGGCTAATACTTCTTGGAAGCAAGATGATGCCTATGCTCGGATTTGGCTCTCCGGGACACTCACCATAGAGATTGCCAATGATATCGTCAGTTGACCCCTAGCGAAGGCTATGTGGGACATCTTAGCGAACACATATGGGCAGGCTAAGAATGAGAGCACGATTCTATAATTGCAGTATGATATTTTTTCGACCAAGTAAAATGGTCGACCTCTTCATGCCCACTTTTCGCATCTTAGAGGTATGTTTGAGTGTCTGCATAGCTTTATGCCTATTACTACCAACACTGAGCAGCAGCAGGCATATCAGAATGCCATTATGACAGGAGTCTTTCTGTCATCCCTTGACTTCGAGTACAATGCAGCACGTACTCAACTACTTACTAGAGAGACGATACCTCCAATTGAGGAGGTCTACAAGAGGCTGATCCGGATCACTACTTCTGCTACCATGGCGCAGACTCCCTCTGTTATGGCAGATTCTCGTGGCAGGGGGGTACTTCACAGTTTCACAGGCACGGACCACGTGGTCGAGGAGGAGGATGTCAGTGTGATGCATGCTCACATTGCCACTGTCCAAGTCATTCGGAGGAGACATGCTATCTGAAGCATGGGCATCCTGCGTCTGCCCGTGTTGCTGAGCAGACTTAGCCTATTTCAGCTCCTGCTCATGATGCGCGGTTTTATGATATTATTTCCAGACTGAGAGAGATGATGACTACTCCTACCACTTCAGTTGTAGGTTCTTCAGATGTCGCAGTTGTTGCCATGTTCTCCCTTAGATTTCTACTCGTACTACCTTAGAGTGTGAGGCATGTCAGCTTGGGAAGCACCATCGTACTTCTTTTTCGAGTCGTCAGAGTCGTCACAGTAGTTAGTCGTTTGAGTTGTTTCATTTTGATATCCAGGGTCCTAGTCGTGTTCCCAATCATCAGGGACATCGGTTCTAAATGGTTGTTGTGAATGACTTCTAGATTATCTTGGGTGTTCTTGTTAAAAAATAAATTTGAAGCAGGTCCTGTCATTAAATCAGTTCTTATTGAAGTTAAGAATATTTTTCCTACTAATGTGAAGTTTATTCGTACTAACAATGCCTTGGAGTTTTCTACTTTACAGCTATTTGATTTTCTCAGATCTCTTGGTATTTTTCATCAGACTTCTTGTATGTATACTACACATCAGAATGGTGTTGTTGAATGCAAACACCATCATCTTTTGGATGTCACGAGAACTCTTTGATTCAGAGTCGAGCTCCTCATTCATTGTGGGGTGATGTTGCTCTCACTGCTTGCTACTTGGTGAACCGCAAGCCTTCCACTATCCTTGGAGAAAAGGTTCCTTTCTTGATTTTGTTTCCTGAGAAGGGCCTATTCTCCCTTACTCCCAGGGTTTTTGGGTATGTGGCATTTGTCCACAATTTTACTCCTGCTCGTGACAAGCTCTCTCCTAGAGTTGTCAAATGTGTGTTTGTTGGCTATTCTCATACCCAAAAAAAGGATATAGATGTTTTGATCATGTAGGGAGAAAGTATTACGTTAGTACTGATGTCACATTTTTTGAGTCTATTGTGTATTTTTCTTCTACATGTGACAGGTTGTCTAGCGATAATTCTGGCGAGGGTGTTTTTATTCCTCCACCTCCTTTATCCCCACCAATTACACCCCATGTTGAGTCTCAGTCATCTCCACCTCCTCCATCACCTCCACCTCTATCTACCCTAACACAGTTCCTACCACGGTTTTATATATGCAGGTCATCTACTCGCCCCTCTGCTCATGCGCCTTCCCCATCCAGCATGCCTCAGGTATGTAATGAACACATTATTTCTACTGATGACACTGGAGATTTGCGTATTCCACAGGATATTGTACAGGAGGAATTGATACCAAAGAACAGAGAGGTTGATGACATGTATGTACCTATTGCCTTGAGGAAGTCGCGTCGTAAATGTGCCACTTATTCTCTAGCTGCACATGTTTCCTTGGACCATCTTTCCGAGGAGTACATATGGTTTGTTGTGGGACTCTCTGTTGTTACTATCCCGCAAACCATGGTTTTAAAAAATACGCCTCGAGGCGTCGAGACGTATGTCTCGAGGCAGTTTTCCATGAAAACTTCCTCGAGGTTATAGCCTCGGTCTGGATATCTAAGGCGTAAGCCTTAAAGACCCAAGGCGGCACCGAGGCGGTCCCGAGACGTCACCTCGGTCTGTTGTGCATTTTTTGGGTAAATAAATAAAAAACTATATAAAGCTATACTTTTATAATAATATTAAAGTTATAAAGTATATTTTAATTATAAAAATACAAGTCACAATCACAATATTGTATTATAGTATCATTATATGTTACTCCGAAACATAACAATTCATAAAGGGATTTTTACCCTGCAGACCCTAAAATCTTTTCCAATTACCTCTACGACCTTTGAAACATCCTAATTCCTCCCCCGCCCCCGTAAACTTGCTCCGTCTTACCCAACAAACCCTGCCGTCAATTTTAACTATATTAAAGTCAATTACTTGGGTTAGTCTTAAGTTAACGTAACCAATTTACCATCCAACGGTTAGGATTAGCCAAAATAATAATAATAATAAGAATAGAAAAAAAAACAGCGAGCAGCGGGGAGGGAGGGACTCCATGGGCCTCGGAATGGGGGGTGTGGGGGCTCCATCTGCGGCTGTAGGTGCTTTGCAAGCGGCTGGACAGGGATGCTGCGGGGGGGAGGGGGCTTTGCAGTGGGAGGTTAGGGGACGGGAGGTGGGGTGCTTTGCAGGGGGGTGGGTTTGCAGCGGGAGGTGGGGTGCTTTGCAGGCGGGGCGGGAGGGAGTCGGGGGACCGGTTGGTTGCTACGCGGAGGGGCGGTGGGGGGGACAGGCGACCGGGGATGGGTGCTTTGCAGGCGGGGGGGAGTCGGGGGACCGGTGGCTTGCTACGCGGAGGGGTGGGGGGGGACAGGGGACGGGAGGTGGGTAGGGTGCTTTGGGGGGGGCTTTGGGGGGGAGGTGCTACATTGCGGCGGGACAGGGGACCCGGACCCGGGTGGGGGGCAGGACGACGACTCGAGCCGGGGGAGGTGGTAGGCGCGAGCTTCGAGCAGCAGGGGGTTTCGAGCAGCGGCGGACCGGGGGAGGGGGGCACCGTGTTCAACTGCAGGTAGAGGGTGGGAGGGAGTGGGAGGTGGGGTGGGAGGCAATGGCACTTGCGGTAAATTTACTAAATAAAATGGGTATAATATAAAGGAAGATAACAGAATCCGATTAGTTCTAACAGTTAAATGGATGGGAGTTAACCACAGGGTCTGTAGGGTAAGGGTTAGCAAGTTTACGGGGTCGAGGGAGGAATATCGATGTTTAAAGGTCGTAGAGGTCATTAGCAAAGATTATAGGGTCTGCCGGGTAAAAATCCCTTTCATAAATATATAATTATACAGTTATATTACAATCATCATTGCATCAAAGAAATCATGCATGTGTACAATGATTGTTTCTAACTAGTATGAACAAATTTTATATCAAACAAATGATATTCAATAGCTTGTGTCGCTACAATGAGTATAATGTGTTTAAGAGACTGTATATTTTTGTAAGAATATTAAGAATTCACATATTTACAACATCAATATTACTTAATCACAAATTAAAACTAGCATATATGGTTAATATGGTATATTTTGTACATCTATTAAAACTAAAATATTCAAATTTAGGATTTATGATCATATATTATGTCAATATTCAAGTTTTACGATTTTATGATAATATAATTATTCTTAATAATACTTATGACGTGTATTTGCTCTATAAATCGAGGCTTACACCTCGCCTCAATAACGGAAAACCGCCTCGATTCGCATCACATTTTTTAAAACATTGCCGCGAACATATCAGGAGGCTATAGAGGATAGTAGTTGGCGACTTGCTATGGAGGAAGAGATGGCCGCTTTACAGTCTCGTGGTATATGGAGCGTTGTTTATGCTCCTCCAGGTGCCTCTGTTGTGGGGTGAAAATGGATCTTTACGGTGAAGCAACGGGGAGATGGCAGTATGGATCACTACAAGTCAAGGCGCACGAGGGTTCACCCAGACTTATGGAGTGGACTATCAGGATACCTTCTCTCTGGTGCCCAGACATTCGACACTGCGCATCCTTCTATCAGTTGTTTCACGGGACTAGCCTCTTTATCAACTTGATGTAAAGAATGCATTTCTATATGGCGATCTAAAGGAGGAGGTATATATGCAGCAGCCACCATGGTTTGCAGCTGAGGGGGAGTCTCAGAAGGTGTGTAGGCTCCATAAGGCAATTTACGGCCTGAAGCAAAGTCCGAGAGCCCTGTACCAGAAGCTCTCAGAGTTGATAGAGCAACAGGGGTTTGCGCGGTCCATTGCGGGTCACTCACTTTTTGTTCAGAGGACACAGAGAGGTATTGTTGTTATTCTTGTTTATTGTATGTTGTTATTCTTGTTTGTGTTGATGATATTATTGTCACGGGTGATGATGAGCAGGGCATTCAAGCTGCCAAGGAGTTCCTATGTCAGCAGTTTGTGACTAAGGACCTTGGCAATCTTTGATACTTCCTTGGATTAGAGTTCGCCAGGGAACCAGCGTGGTCTTGTGATGACCCAGAGGAAGTTTGTGATTGATCTTCTACTAGAGACAGGTATGACAGGATGCAAGTTTGCTATTATCCCTATGGATCTGAGTATGAGATTATATGAAGATAACACTAAGGAGGTAGATAAGAGGAGATACAGAGAGCTTGTTGGGAAGCTCCTACATGCTACCATCACCAGGCTAGACATATCCTTTGTTGTGAGCAAGGTGATCCAGTTTATAGAGCAGCTTAGGAAGGTTCATATGGATTTTGTCGATATGATTTGAGATATTTGAAGACTTCTCCTAGTACTAGTCTTATATTCAGTAGTGGTACATCTCTTGAGGTGGCAGCTTGTACAGATACAGATTATGCAGGATGCCCTAAAGACAGGAAGTCTACTTTTAGCTTTACTATTTTTGTTGGGAGCTCTCTTGTGATATGGAAAAGCAAGAAGCAGACAGTGGTTGCAAGATCCGGTGCAGAATCTGAGTACAGGGCTATGGCACAGGGGAGCACAGAGATGATGTGGGTTAGATCGGTCTTGACTGATCTTGATGTTGAGGTTCCTCTTCCCATGCAGCTTTTATGTGACAATTAGGGATGAGCATTGGCTCGGCCGGCCTGGCCCAGCCCGAAGCCCAGCCTAAAAAGCCCAGCCCGGCCCAAACCCAAACGAGCATTGGGCCGGGGTTGGGTCCAATATTTAGGCCCAATATTTTTTTGGGCCAGGCTCGAGCTTGGCTCGGCCCAGCCCGACCCGGCCCAAGGGCCCGGCCCGAAGAGGGCCCGAACCCTTCCCGTATCCTACACGCTTGGAATCCCTCACCTGTTGCGTGCACACTCCTGTTCATGTATCATGTCTTCATACAATGTTTATAAATCAAGAAATTCAAGTGTGGAACATATGAGTTGATGATCATTGTATTTTCAATTCGGAACTAATTTTCCTTAATTAGTCTATGGTTTAGATTCTGCTGGTTATTCTTGAACTTCTTAGTGTATTTTTTTCCATCAGAATGTTTTCAATTATTGAACCTTTACCCAATATGGGCATTATGCCCATTTTTTTAACATGCAGTGCCTGGTGCACCTATTGTTGTTATCTGTGTAAGTTTGGTTCGCTCTTTCAATTTCTATAATGAGAGATATTTATGGTATCTAACATTGAGTGCACTTGTATAAAATAGGAAATCATCTCCGGTAGAATTGAGTTTAGTTGTTTCACAAGTATTATGGCATAGGTTTTAACAATTTTTGCTCATCTAACTTAAATTTGAGATTGACTTTAAACAAAAACTCAAGGTTAATAATCTATAATGGGTGGAGATGGGCCGGCTCGGCCCCAAGCCCGACCATAGGAATTGGGTCGGGCTTGGGCTTGGGCCGAACCCAAAAAAATTTGCGGCCTTCAGGGCCCGGCCCATGCTCATCCCTAGTGACAATCAAGCAGCTCTATTTATTGTAAATAATCCTGCATTTCATGAACAGACCAAGCATATAGAAGTGGATTGCCATTACACCAGAGACATGATCCAGAAAGGTCTCATATCACCTCTCATGTTTCTACTGGAGATCAGACAGTTGATATTTTCACCAAGGCCCTTGCTAGAGGACCGTTTCAGATGTGTTGTTCCAAGCTGAGCATGATAGACATATATGCTCTAGCTTGAGAGGGAGTGTTGAGATATTTGTATCTCTTATTGTTTATTTCTCATTTCTATTTTCTTTATATACCTCTCATGTAATTAACCACGGGCTTTTCTCCTATATAAGAGAGTCGCAGGGTCTCGTCTATTGCATGTAATTCTTTTCACCCAGCACTTCTTTTATTTCATTATGATAGTACTAAAAATGTACGAATCGATGTAAATATATAAGAATATATGTATAAAATGATTAATATATCTAAAATAAATAAAAAAATTCAAAATCGACTAAAGGCCGACTAAATTCGATTAGTCATCCAACTGTCGATTAATCCTTAGTTATTGACCATGCTGACCAAGTATGAAAATCGATTTCTGCAACCTTGATTCATATTACTAACTTCTAGATCCAATGAGTTGAAAATTGATCCTAAAGAGTTTAGAGTCAAATGGAGAAATGGTTCAACAAATATCCAACTGAAATTGCCCAATGTTGTTTAACCGTGACATTAAATGTAAATCTAATTAGCAAGTCATTATGTGTGGTTTATATAGTCTTCATGACATTATCTCAAGTATCCGCGAATGCCTACATATGAGTCATAATTGGATTAGAAAACCTACGTTGAGATATTAAATATCAAAATAATAAATGTTGCTATCATCGATAATTTGACATGGGTATATGTGAGTATGATTCACATTATTGGTAATTAAATTAATATGTATATGGATTCATACTAATTAATTATTAATATAAATATGGTTCATATTTATTTAAGACATATGTGAATGTGATTCACATAACTAAATAGTTAATTGAGTTTACAATTTATTATGAATTGATAACTGGATCATTATTTGATTGGATGTTTTTATAATTATCTCATGATTTGGAACCATATATTGTTAGAGGCTCCATGACAGAGCGAGGAGCGGGAGGCCGGAGGTGGGTAGAGCGAGGAGCAGGAGGCCGGAGGTGGGCAGAGCGAGGAGCGGGAGGCCGGAGGTGGGCAGAGCGAGGAGCGGGTGGCCGGAGGTGGGTAGAGCGAGGAGCAGGTGGTCGGGTGAGCGGAGTGCTTCATACTACAAGGCACGAGGGAGAAGGAGAACGCAAGCCACAGGCCTGGGGACGATGACTGGACCATCGTATCGCACAGGAAACATCGCCCGGTGGTGCAGAATCACGGGAGAATGCGCAATCGACACTTTCAAAATCCTTTCAGAAGCGAGTGTTTTTGGTGCGGCCAAAGCACTCATTGGCACGTCCATGCAGGGAGCATATCCGGTGTTTCCATTACGGAGGTCATTCACACAGATTCAGGAACTACCTGAGGGGCGGAACGGAGGTCGAAAATCGGTCATTGCAGATCGGAGAGGGCGGAGGAAGGAAGTGTTGTTCCTTGCCACCTCGGACGTTGGGGGCGGTTTCGGCATCATGTTTCAAAGGAGACATCACGATGATCACTCCATGGAGAGTGATCGCGAGAGGACTCTCAGACGAGGAGTCCAGTGAGCTACCAAGGTGGTCGCGAGAGAGGTGGACCCAAATCAGATGGAGGCGGCCAACAAAGAGGGATGGGCAAGTAATTCCAGACAAGTTGGAGCGAATTTCCGTCAAGGGCATCCCTTAACTGATTGGAACCCGGGTTCGATAAAAAAGTGTTGGGCAACATCGCGGAGGTGGAGGAAATAGAAGCTCAGGTTGTCGGCCAGGTGAAACCATTGTTTTAAAAACGCGCCTCGAGGCGCTGAGGCGTACGCCTCGAGGCTATAGCCTCATTCAGCTTAAGTGAGGCGTGCGCCTCGAGGCTTATGAGGCGCGCCTCGAGGCATACGCCTCGAGGCATTGCCTCATTTATGGGTTGTTTTTTTAATTTTTCTGCAATTATTTTTTTCCTTTTTCTTTTTGGTTGTGAGCTTTTCATCTTTCCTAGACAAGTATTTTCAAGTCTCTAAGCTCATGATTCACTAAAATGCATTTTTTAATTTATTAACATATTAAGCTTATTTTTACTTTGCTATGCATGTTTTTATAAATCAACATGAATAAAAAATTGAGTATTGAGTCCGGAGGCGTATGCCTCATTTATGGGTTGTTTTTTAATTTTTTCTGCAATAGTTTTCCTTTTTCTTTTTGGTTGTGAGCTTTTCATCTTTCCTAGACAAGTATTTTCAAGTCTCTAAGCTCATGATTCACTAAAATGCATTTTTTAATTTATTAACATATTAAGCTTATTTTTACTTTGCTATGCATGTTTTTTATAAATCAACATGAATAAAAAATTGAGTATTGAGTCCTTAAATCCAATACCTCTACTCTTTAGTATGAATCAAGCTTAAATGCATTCTTTATTAAAATATTTGGATGCAAGTCCCTTACTTTGACCTAAATTTGAAAAGTATATTTTTTGTAAACATGTCTCATCTTTTCTTCTATTCAATCGGGGACTAAATTAATACACATCAAAGCATGCATGAACAAAGATGATCATAACATGTAATATTCAAGTATTTTATCCCCCAATCATTATGGTAAAGTAAAAAGTGATCACAGATTTATTGCTTACTCTCTTATCCTTCTCAATTGAATGACACATATCTCACCTAATTTTGAAATGGTATGTTACATCTAGTCCTTTAGTTAAATTTTATTCAAACTTCAAATTTTGCGGAGAGTTACCCATTATTGTGCTTACATATCCATATTTACTTGACTCCTACAGATTTAGAGTTTAAAAAAAGAGAGTTATATAACAACTTGGATATTTAAACCATAATGTTAGCCTTGAAATATCATGGAGTTATGTATTTAATCATAACTATTTAATTTCTAGAACTTGAAAATTGTAATTACGATTAATTATTATATTTTATGAAAAATTTTCTTTCACGAGTGAGGCTTACGCCTCGATACGCCTCGAGGCAGTACTAGGAAAATGCCTCGATATGCCTCACGTTTTTTAAAACCTTGGGTGAAACATTAGACACGGTCCTCAAGGTGTGGAATCTCAGCTCATCGCAGTTGGGGACGTGGAGAGTTGTCCTCGGAGGACGCAAGGTCAACTTGGAAGTCTCCAGATGAACTTCAGAACCTCAGGCTCGGAGGAATGGCGGGGACACGGCGTCGATCGAACGGCAACTGGGGGGCCAGGACATACCAGCGAATGGGAACACCAGCACGGCGGCGGTGCGCGTCGGTCGGGTCGTCTCCGATGGGGTTGAGCAAGCGTCGCATAGGTCGCTTCGTTTCTCGCAACATTACTGCGGTGGGGTCCCCTCGATACTACGCAGACGGGAAACGAAGAGGCGGGAGCGGTTAAGCTTCCGCAGCAGTCGAAATTAAACTTGCAAGGTGAGGTATATGCGCAGTCGGGGAAGGTGGGATTGGAGCTCCGCTTAGCTGAAGGACCCGGTCTTATTCGCTTCGGATCATGGGACCCGATTAAGATGCTCTATCGGGGTTCGGGCACCCAAGTGGGTGTGGCCCATCCGGATCAGCAATTCGTGTTACAGAACCCTCATGGGCCTACGGGGGTGTTGTCCGTATCAGTCCTATCGCCAAGAGCCTGGGTCATCGCAGGCCCCGACGACTTATCCTCCGGTGGTATACGTATACTCGCAACATGCCCCTGTTTGTCAAGTTGCTGGAGAAATTACTTTGAGCTTGGATACATCTAAGGAAGGTGAGGTGCTCTGCAATGCTGATCGCAGAGAAGATGGCGTGGTTTTCGTGGAATCAGAGTTATATATTGGGGTCTCCAGCTCTCTGTTGCGGAATCTTCGGGAGGAGGACCGTCGGAACAAAGGAAGGATGTTGTTCCTGGGCAGAATCATCTCCACCACGAAAGAGGCAGGTATAGATTTGGAACCATTTACCGGAGGAGGATAGCCAGAGGAGAAGAGAGGAGATAACGCAGAGCGGCAGTTCTCAGCGCAGCAGAACAAGAGGGCCAAACGTGGGGAGAGGACACCACTGATGTTACAAGGGAAGCGCAGCGCAATCGATTCTCGATCTTGGATAGAAGAATTGCGGAGCATCTGGGGTTGTACTGCCGCAGCCTAAGAGATCAAATCAGGTTGATAAATGAAAATCTTGTCATGGAACATCAGAGGCCTGGGGTGCCCAGAGAAGAGGTTCGGAGTCAACAATACGATCTTGGAAAATGGGGTGGATATTTTCTTGCTTCAAGAAACTAAGCTTTCGCAAGGGCTCAAGGAGTACAGGAAAGACTTGGATGGCCGTGGCAGATTCGATTTGGTTGATCGGTCCGCGGTAGGGGCTGCGGGGGGCCTTATTACGGGATGGAAGAAAGAGGATTTTGAGCTTATATGCACTTCCTCTTCGAAGCTGAGCTTGACGGTGGGCCTCAAGAGAAGAAAAGAAGACGTGATCCTGTATGTCACGAATGTGTATGGGCAAGTCAGAACGGATCGTAGCCCTTTGGCGTTTGAGGTGGGGCGGCTTGGGATTGTGTACGGGCTAGATTGCTGGATTGTGGGGGGGACTTCGTCACCCTTCTTCCGGGCGACCGGCCGCGCCATCGCGGAGGTGGGGACCCGGACTCGAAGGAATTGCGCCATGCGATTCATTCGCTTGGTTTAAACATCATCGATGTTGTTGGTTGCGCGTTCACCTGGAGGAACGAACGGTCTAGATCAAGGCTGGACCGCTTCTTGCTCTCACCCGTTGCTATGACTTCCTTTCCACTTTCGCGTGCTTGGGCGCTGCCAAGAACACTCTCTGACCACACGCCAATCGTGTGGGGTTCGGGGGAATCGAGCAAGAACAGATTCTACTTCCGGTTTGAAGCTAGCTGGTTGAGCGAGGAGGGATTCAAGGAGGAAGTCACCAGGGTCTAGAATGAGAGCACAGTTGAGGGTTCGGCGGTGGCCAGGTTGGCGACTAAGCTAAGGATGTTGAGGTCGTACCTTACCACATACGGCAAGGAAATAAGACAGAGAAGGTCTGCAATAAGGGAGACAGCCCCGCGCGGGGGTATCCATACTCGACGCGATTGAAGATGAAAGGGGCTTGAATGAGGAGGAGAGGATTGAAAGGACAGAACACAGGGCAACCCTATTATAAGAAGATAAAAAGGAGGAAATAGAGTGGCGGCAGAAATCTCGACAGAAGTGGCTTCAGGAGGGGGACACTAATACCAGGTTTTTTCATACCATGGCCTCGGGGAGACGAAGAAAGAATTTCCTGCGTGCAATTGACATCGGCGGGGAACGCTACACGGGTGATACGCAGATCGGAGGGGCTCTACGGAATCATTACTTCATGCACTCGAGGAAAAAAGCTCCTGAAGGTTGGGGCTGGAGTGGCCAAGGCGCATGGACGCTGACCGACGAGCAGGCAGACAATCTTGTTAAACCCTTCACGAAGGACGAGGTTAAGCGGTCGGTTTGGGGCCTTAACGCGGAGGGTGCACCGGGACCGGACGGGTTTCAAGTTTTGTTCTATCGCGAGCTCTGGGATTTGGTGAAGGTGGAGGTCCTCCAAACGGTTAATGAGTTTAGAGAACGTAATAGAGGTATCGAGTTGATTAACAGGGCCTTCCTATTCCTTCTATCTAAGAAGGATACCCCGGTGAACATTGAGGACTACAGGGCGATCGCCCTTTCCAACGCCATTTACCTCATCATTGCAAAGATTCTGTCTAACAGACTCAGTTTGGTGCTAGATTCGGTTGTGTGGCCGCTTCAATCAGCTTTCATACATGGAAGACAATTACATGATGGGCTCGTTATGGCGTCAGAGATCTGTTCGGAGTGGAAGAGATCGAATAAGAAGGGAGCAATGTGGAAGATTGATTACGCAAAGGCGTACGATTGCGTTGAGTGGAAGTTCCTATGGACATCAATGCAGAGGAGGGGCTTCCCGGATTTGTGGGTAGAGTGGATGAAGCGATGTGTGACGACCTCCTCCTTCTCCGTTCTAGTTAACGGCAGACCAGAGAGGGGCTACTTTCAACCCCAACGTGGAGTGAGGCAAGGCTGCCTGCTGACGCCCTTGTTGTTCGTGCTCGCGGTAGATGCATTGAGCGTATTATTGGAAAGAGCAGTAG
This sequence comes from Ottelia alismoides, assembly GCA_037367405.1. Classification (NCBI taxonomy): domain Eukaryota; kingdom Viridiplantae; phylum Streptophyta; class Magnoliopsida; order Alismatales; family Hydrocharitaceae; genus Ottelia; species Ottelia alismoides. Next base: position 41,051 of record JAZKJV010011544.1, read on the forward strand.
AAGTTGGCTGGTGCGAAGGTTTTAGAGTGGCTAATATTTCTATTCCGATCCTTCAATACGCGGACAACACCCTTCTCTTTCTTGGGGGGTCGATGGACCAATGTCAGAATGCGGCACAGATCGTTCACATATTTAGCAGCATGTCTGGTTTACAAGTTACCAGGAGCAAATCAACAATGGTGCCTTTTCACATAGAGGAGGCGGAGAAGACGGAGCTCGGGCAGATTATGGGTTGTCGGTTGGTCGCGCTGCCCATTAACTATCTGGGGATTCCTCTCACCGTGGGGAGCTCCAAAATTTCGCATTGGGATGGGGTGATTCAGAGGTTCGATCGAAAGTTGGCAGGATGGAAGGCGGTTTCGCTGTCGAGAGGTGGCAAGTTGATCCTCCTAAAGCACGCTCTGGCCGCTATCCCGGTGTTTTTCTTCTCAACTCAGCTGATGCCGGTTGGCGTAAGGAACAAACTGGAGACTAAAATGAGGAGGTTCTTCTGGTCAACAGGAGATCAGCAGCGGCAGGGGATTCACTTGGTGAGTTGGGATGAGATAACCAGAGAACGGGAGTTGGGGGCAAGGTTTTAAAAACCGAACCGAACCGGCCGGTTGAACCGGTTAAACCAAGAACCGGAGGAAAAACGGTCCGACCACCCGGTTTTTATCCAGAAAATAAAAACCAGTCAAAACCGGTCAAAACCCGGTTGGACCGCTTAAACCCGGTTGAACCAATTAAACCAAACCACCGGTTCAACCATTGATTTTTGACAAAAAAAAATAATTTCCAATAAATCAACAAAATACAAACTTTTTCAGAAATATTCATAATCTAGTCTCATTCTACCTCGTATTATAGTACATTTTTATCTCTTCTCCTTCACATGTGCCAATGGCTCATTATCACTTGTCCCTTCATGCCATATGAGCATTGTCTCTCTCTTCTCACATTGTGTATGAGGTTGTCCGCTTATAACAATAACAAACGAAGAAGACATTGTCATAGTCATACTATGAGAAGCAATAAATTGACAACACTTAACGTTAACTAGAGTTTAAATAATTTTAAAATTATTAATTTTTTACATCACTTATATGTATTTATATAAATTTTACAAAATATTATTATTATGCACTTTGAGTTTTTTTAAGAACATTTATACCCTAACTTTTAAGCAATTTTACATCTGCTCCTATATTTTCTTAAAAAATTCATAATATCATCCTTATTTTGGTATAAAATGGGAGTACAAATGTACTAATAAAAGGCCACTACTATTGACTTTGTAAAAATATATGGGACAAATGTAATTGTATTGAAAATAGGGGTATAAGTATTACTATAAAAACTTGGAAGGACAAGAGTAAACAAATTCTAGAAGGATATGATGTAGCATTTTTTGTATTTATTTGTATAATACACCGGTCTAATTCGGCTGGACCCGGTTGAACCATACGAACCAAACCAACATTACAACGGTTCGGTCTTTTCCGGTTTCCTTGAACTGCTGACGTCATCACCGGTTCGATAGATCGGTCCCATTGGTTCGACCATAAAAACCAAAAATCGATACATCCCCGATTTGATGTCCGGTTCGGTTTTTAAAACCGTGGTTGGGGGGACTCGAAGTACGGGACTTGGGGTGCATGAATCGGGCTTTGATGGCTAAATGGGTGTTCTGTGTCTGGGGGCCGACGAATAACCTAGTGGTGAATTTGCTGAGAAAGTTTATACAAAGTTGGCGGGGAGTTGGAGGCGGGCAGGACTCGCTACATGTCGGCGCTTTGGAAGGGCATCATTGAGATTTTACCGTCGTTGCGTTCGAATCTATATCCGAGTGTGGGAGATGGGAAGACATTCAAGTTCTGGATGGATAATTGGTCGGGAGATGGCCCCCTGGCGAATAGGTTTCCCCGCCTATACACGTTGGCGACGGAGAAGGAGAGCACGCTCTTTGAGGTGGCGGAATCGGGCATTTGGCATCCGAGTTTTCGCAATGAACTGCATTATCGACGCTCAGAGGAACTCGCCGATATGTTAGGAGGAATCCCGCAACCAGACTTCTCCATGCAGGACAGGGATCACTTTCGCTAGAGTGGATCGGGGTGGTCGGTTAAACAATTGTACGGGGCGTTGAGACCGGAGGAAGGAGTTCGGGATGTTGCGCTATGCCGGGATATAAAGATTGTGTGGGCTTCTAAGATACCATGCCGAGTCAAGGTCTTTCTTTGGTGTTTTAGAAGAGGCAGGCTAATGGACAAAGCGAGGAGGCACCGTTTGCTTCAGACGAAATACGTGAAGTGCGATAGATGCGACGAAGAAGTTGAAGATTTCGATCACCTATTCTTCGCATGCCCTTCTTCTAGACGGATCTGGGCTGCTGCGAGTTGTGAGTGGGTGTCCACGGGCTCTGCGTCCGAATTTTGGAACTCTATAGGCCAGGTGGGGGGAAACTCACAGGACAACTGCGCAAGACCTTTTGTTGTCCTTTGGTGTATTTGGATAGGGAGGAACGAACTTGTCTTCCGAAATCAGAAATCAGAGGTTCCACGTCAAGAAAGTGATCTCTCTTGTAAATGCCTTTTATCGCATTTGGCTTGCACAGTAATGTACTTTTTTATTTTTATTTTTTAAAAGTGACTTAATGAAGAGGTGAATCCCGATTTAGGGATTTCACCCTGTTTCTCATAAAAAATAATTATTATTATCTCATGATGGTTGGTAGAAAATAATTATTTGAATAAAATAATTAATTCCATAAAAAGCATAAACCAGTTGAAATTTGAATTTGTTGAAAGAGAAATTGGTCAAGATAATTTCTCTCTAATTTCTCATGGTGGACGTTCACAATGGAGAGAGAAAATTTAGAAGAAATTATTTTCTCTTTTATTCTCTTCGATTAATTCAGAAATATCAAAATACAAATTAAATATGGAAGTTATAAACAATTTGAGAGAGAGAGAGAAAGATAGTAGATAGCCTTGACTCTACCAAGTCTCTAATGGCCATCCATTTAGATGGAGTTGGACTCGATCTTGGCCGTCCATTCTAGTATAAAAAGAGGGGCATGGCCTCCCTTCTATTCATTCCATACAGCTCCAAGAAAGTGCTCTCTAAATTTGAGAATTGAGAGAAGAAAATAGAAGAGAATAGCTCTTTTTATTCTCTCCCTTAGCCATCCACATATATCTCCACCATAAACCATATGTCATCCACCATATAGCCTCTTTCCCATCCTCCATTAGCTCAAACATTGCGAGAGGATTGCCTTCTTCGTGCTTCGTGTCAACCGAGTAGGACTCAATTTCGTGAGACGAGATCAGGAAGTAGAGAACATTCTTAATCTCCTTTCGCGTGGACAACTTGGTGGAGATCAACTCTCAAGTTTGCAGGAAATATGAGTCATCATCGTGCTCATGAGTATAACCATCTGTCAGATCGAGCTTAAATCAGGTCTCGTACTTTAGAGACCTATACATCAAAGTATATTCATATAATCGTGTTATCTTGTGAAATGGTGTGGAAATAGTTCCCGTTACCCTATGATTTTGCATTTGTAATCTTTTTTAAATATATGATTGCAATATCACTCATACAATAAACACCTTTCATTATGAATTTGATTCGTATTTTCCGCATCTCAGTGATGTGAGAGCTTAGAACTCCCTCCAAGAATATGCACACTAGAACAAGAACAAAACATTATTTACATGTTTTCCTGACAATCTTGTAGAACTAGTCTACTCCACATAAGAAGGTAGCCTATGGGTCAGACATTTGTAATATTTTCTTTTGGAAATACAAAAGATATAAGTCTTTATATAGCCAAACCAACACACCGATTGCATACATTAACAGATGCAGATGCATGAATAAAGAAATGAACCCACCACCCCTCAAAATGAGGAGCTGAAAAAGCTACAACTTGTTACAAAAGAACATTCAACACATCTTCTAAGGAGCTGGGAAAAGACTTGCCGGAAATGGGAGTTTTTGACTCATTGTTGGTAGGAAACCCTCATAGAGGAAATAACATTAGGAGACATACGCTTGAAGTTAATGCTCGGTATAGACAACTAATTGGAGGCAAATGAAATTGACTGATAATCTTCTTGAAATAAGTTAATCGACAGTAGAGAAGTTTGAGATGATCCCAAGCAATAGTCGACTGAAGTCTACCCAAGGTAGTAGCAAGAATTGATGCCAAGCATCATAAGTAAAGTGGTCCACTCAATACGAAGATCACGAGAGAAGCCTCTCATGTATGGAAACTTTAAGAAAGAGCCTCTTCTTTACATAAACGTCAAGAGTAGCTTCTTTAATGAGGACCTTAAAACATGACTTTCTCTGATAAAGAGCTATCGAGAAGGATTCTTACATAGGATTCTCGAAGAAAAAATATTGATATAGAGGACATAAGCAGGAGAGGATGGATGAGTGAGTCATTGTTAGGTGATCTTAAGTAGAAAAAATGTGTCCTCTCATAATCTCGTATTCTCATATACTTATCAGAAACATGATAATCGATAAAGTTGGGAGAATAAATTGAGTAAATGAGATTTACAATCCTTTTTTCTCCTTTTATCCTATTGATTTTTAGTAGTATAGTTTTACTTTATGTTGCCCTTTTTTCACAATCTTCTATCTCAACGTTATGTTTTCTTATTTGTTTAACAATCTACAAGACGATGTGATCAGAAGAAAGGTTGGTTTAACTCCTATAGAGGATAAGATGAGAGAGAACCGCTCAAGGTGGTTTGGCCATTTGCAAAGGAGGTCCGTTGATGTACCAATTTGAAGATGCAAAATTTCAGATGTAAGACGGCTAAGAGAGGGTGAGGAAGGCTCAAGAACTTTGGAAGGAGACTATCCGAAGTGATCATAATTATTTGGATCTAAATCCGAAAATAAACTAAAATAAATTTGAATGGAGGCAAAGAATCCATATAGCAACCCTACTTAATGTAGGAGAAGGTTTTGTTGTTGTATTTGTTCAACAATCCTTTCTTTTACAGACATTCCTCTTTTCGGGTGCTCTCTCCCTTTTTACCGATTCTTTTTTCTCTTTTTCTCTTTTTTATACATACTTTGGTCTCTTGGACTTGAATTAAAAAATAAGAGTAAAAGCCCTGCAGTCATGTCAGTGAGGCTTCTAAGTCGACAAGCTAATACCTCGCTTTGATTAATGACTTCTGTAGTACATCCTACCCTCGCTTAAGATGCTAAGTGTTGAGTTGCAACCTCAAAATCATGCTTAACGAGGCAAGGTTTCATAATTAGTCCTTGGCGCTCCCTTAAATCATATATCTGCCTTCTCTCAAAAAATATGCAGTAGGAAACCAGGAATAGACAACGACTCATGTCCTACGACTGCCTAATCTGACTTCACCATCCCAAGAATTCAAATCCTTTTTCTTCTCCTTAAGGGTTCCAATAAAGGAACCTATTAATTAATGGTAGCGGTACAATCCCCGATCCTTAGGGTTCGATGAGCATCACCACCTCATGTTGTTTTCTTCTGTGATGTCCAACACAGAAACTTCATCCTTATGTGAGCATGCTCGCCTCGTAAACAGCTTGGAGGTCAAGCTTTGGAGTTGTTGAACCCTAACAAGAGGAGGTTTGAGGCAATGTGAGAGGTTTCTTATAATGCCTCCTTCGGTCATCGGTGACATGTCGTGAACACCACCACTTCGTAGACTTTTTCTTCCCTTTTTTGAACAAGAGGGAGAAACACGGACAAGTGCCCGCCTCAAGACTTGAACCAAGGTCTTTTGGGTGGTAGGCGCACTGCACTACCAACAGACCATTGAAGTGGGTTGTTTTTTCTCATTCTTCTCAAGCAGTGTGTCGTCGTGATAGAAGGACTCATCGGTGACACTTGGCAAATGATAAAATATGATGAAGTCGAAAGATGCTCTATTTGGAACCTTCAAGGTGCTGAAAGGGTTGAAGCCCTCGATTTGCATAGTCAGTGTTTGATGCAATTTTAGTATTGATTGTGCAATGTCGACATCTTCTTCACATTATAGGGTTTATTCCATGGAGAATTCAACATTGTTGTCAGATCGTCATTCCTTATGAAAGATTAATATGCAATTTGGAGGACAATAACAACAAAAACAACAAAGCATTTTCCCACAATTAAGTAGGGTCGGCTACATGGATTCTTCGCTATTTGGAGAACAATACTATAGTGAAATAGATTTTAAACAAAAAATAGTAAACAAGTCTCGGATATGGACACAGAATCGACTTACTCTAATATCATGTAAAAGATACGTAATATAAATTGAGAACAAAAAATAACAAAGTATGCCTTATATGTTTGTGGTAATCTTGTATAATCGTCCTAATCCATGAAAGAAGGCACCCTATGGGTTAGATTTTCATAACATTCTTGGACTTTTTATATACTCCGCATACACCAACACACCCAAGTTCTAGCACTAAGTAATGTGGGACTAAAAATGAGACTATTGTAATCTGTTCTTGGAGAGATCCAATTTAACCATCTAAATATATTTTGAATTCAACCGCAAAGGTATGGGCTTTTGATTTTATCGTTTTCTCTAAAAATAAACTCCATTCCTTCGGATGTTGGGTGGTCGCATCCACAACAATGTCCCTCATCGTAAAGATGAGCGGCTTCAGAAGCAAGATGCACCTAGGCAGATATTAGTCGACGAATTTGATCTGGGTTGAATCGATCGTTGAGTCAATTGGATATGCTCCGACACATCCATGGATCTTAACCATGGGTCCCCCAATTCATAGACGTTGGCCCATGGAAATTCAACATTCATGTCCATCATACTAACTCTATAGATGTTCTCCTCCTCCCCTCCAACCTTCCGCACCTCCATCCCCTTGTCAACCCTCCTTGGATAGCCAATTCGCCACTATTAGAAGGCAACTTCAGATGCAGGGTGTACCCTGGAGGATTGGTGGACCTGATCCAAGTCTGATCCAAGTCGAATAGGTTGTTGGGACAGTTAGATATGATCCAAAATATCAATGAATTTTAATCATGGGTTACCAAATTAAAAGAGTCCAGACATCCAATCTGAACTTTTAAATATGTTCCCGGACATTTAGAATTTTAGATCAAACACTGACTGATTAGATTGAGCATTGGATAACACATAGTCCATGTTGGAGAGAGACTATTTTCTTATTCAACATTGAATTCTTCCCCTTCTTTTTAAAAGGGTATTGGGTGATTACAAAAAGCATCCAAAAAATAAAGAACGTGAAGAAAAAATTAAACAGAAACAAAAAATAAAATAACATTTCATAAATGCCAATCATGCTCAAATTGTATCAATGAAAAATACGATGCTTCTTAATTAGTCCTTTGGCAAAATTATCTGCCAGCTGAACAGTAATCTTCTCTTCACTAACAGCATTGCAAATACAAATAGTATGGCAATCAATCTCAAAATCAGAATAATAACGAATAAAATAAAGAAATATAAAACATGGAATGCTAAGGTTTTACATGGAACTCTACTCCGTGAGGGAGCGGGATGAAACCACGAAGAAGGCTTCAAAAGGTTGGATCTTCTATTGCAATCTCTCAATAAGTACAGAGGGTGTAGGGCTCCTTATATAGCCCTGTAGACAGACCGGAGTCCCATCACTCATCCATGTGGGACTAAACATAAGTGGGAGTAATTGGAACTTGGAGAGATCCAATTACCCTTCCATTACATATTGCAACAAGCAACAACCACAAATTGCTTTTTACTATGCCGAGTAACCAAAATTCCATGTCAAAAGATGGAAAAATCAATATCATATCCTCGATAGAGTTAGCATCATAAAAAGGTGGAAACCTCAATGATAGATCTCATATCCTCAACAAAGTAAGACAGTCTGCATCAAAGTAAGCTGGGAGATCCGAAAATCGGGTAACCTAAAAGTAAAGCCATTTTTTGAGGAAATGAAGTAAGCCTTTAGCCTAAGGAGTTAATTGAGAATAATGGTAAACATCCTGACAATGACTATAGTAAGGCTTCTACATATGCTAACTTGCACGGCTAACAAAACTAATGTCGGTCTAATGACAATTAAGTATAGGAGTTCCCCGACAATAGTTTTGCATTATGTAGCATCCTTATAGGATGGATCATCAATAGTAGGGATGCAAACATTTGGATAAAAATAAGAATATAGGTGTGTTATCATATCTTATTTTCCAAAGATGACTACGAATGTGGACACCAAAATTAACAGATATGAACAATGCATTTGTTTCATTCAATTATATCGAATATAGTAAAAGAAGACAGAAATTAAAAATTGTTCCAAATAAATCTACATCTACATTTGCATCTTGAAAAGAATATACATATTCAAATAAGGATACATATATTGTTGATATTGAAGTGATATTTTTATCTATACATGTTTTATAATGGATACAAATTTGGATGTCAGCCTCTGTCTAGAATAGATATAAGAGAGAATTGAATATGATATTATTAATAGAGGTTTGCATCATTAATTATCAATCAATCACAATAGCTTTGGTAAAAAAATCCTTAGTCTCTAATGTCAGAAATTTAATTTCATCCCCAATCAGAATCACATTGACATAAATAGCCAAAATTGCCCTTCACTCTTACTCCTAACAAAGTTAGAATGATATGCGAAAGATCTGGAAAATCCAACCTTAGCAATCTCATTGCTAAGTCTAGCAAACTAACCTTTAGGACTCTGCTTGTACCAGTGGATGGATTTCTTCAGTCCATATACCTCCCACCTAACCTCGTAAGGAGAAGGTTGTGTCATAAAAACTTCATCAAGGAAGGCTCTGGGTGTCCGCTTGTCGGAGTGGGCTTGTGACGGGGCTTTCATCTAGGAGACGAAGTTGCGTGCGTTGGATGAGACTCTCTGGCGGTCCTTTGCAGCGGGGTCTTTGGATTCATTTAAGGCGTTGGATGCGGTGGGAGCGGCGGGGGGCCTCTTCATCGCTTGGAAGTCCGCTCTCTTTTCTCTCGAGTCCTCCTTGATGGGGAGGCATATGCTCTCGGTGGTGCTGGTTAGAAGGGATTTCCCCACTCCTATCGCCTTTTCTTCCGTCTATGGGCCCTGTTGTCATATCAGAAGAGCGGAGCTGTGGGAGGATTTGCGTGACGCGGGGCGCGCTTTCGCTGGCCTTCCGTGGATCATCGGGGGAGATTTCAATGTCACTATTCACTCCGCCGACCGCCCTCGGGCTAGGGGTGGCTGTGACCCGGGATCCTTATCTTTTAGAGAGACTCTGGAATCTTTGGCTCTGGAGAACTTGGTGGCTACCGATATTAAATATACCTGGAGAAATGAAAATTCGCGATCCCGCCTCGACCGTTTCTTGGCTTCGGGTGCTTTGTTGGATTGTTTCCCTTCTTGCTCGGTTTCTTCTAGGACTAGAGCTTTCTCTGATCACTCGCCAATTTTGTGGGATTCTGGTGAGAATCTTTCTCCGAAGGGCATCTTCAGATACGAACGTTGCTGGCTCTTGGAGCCTTCCTTTCGGGACGTGGTGTCTGAACATTGGATTTCCGCTGTGGTCGAGGGGTCCGCGGCTGCTCGACTCTGTCAAAAGCTTGACTCCTTGCGGACGAGATTGGCTCGGTTTAAGCGGGAGACGCGGTTGGCGTGTGTGGCTCTTAGAAAAGAGGCGGAGGTCATTATTTCAAGACTTGACTCCGTGGAGAACGAGAGGACTCTCAACACCAACGAACTCGAGGACCGTTCCTTGGCGCAAAAAAAGGTGGCGGAGGAGGACAAGAAGAGAACTATTGAGTGGCGTCAGCGCTCAAGGCTCAAGTGGCTCAAAGATGGCGATGCCAACTCGGCTTACTTCCACAGGGTTGCTAGCGGGAGGAAAAGAAATAATACTTTGCGTTCTATTTCTGTTGATGGGCAGCGGTTCATCGGGGATAGCGCAATGGGCTCTGCCATTTTGGATTATTTCAGGGGAACCTCGTCGACTCGCCAATCTCGCCGTTGGAAGTGGCTCGGCTTGGGGGTTCCCACTCTCTCTGCTGTGGATTGCGACATACTTATTAGGCCGGTTTCTTTGTTGGAAACTAAAGAGGCGTTGTGGGATCTTAATCCTGATGCGTCCCCGGGGCCTGACGGATTTTCTGTAGCCTTCTTCAAGGATTTTTGGGAGTTAGTGGGCAAGGATGTCTTCGACGTGATTGTGGAATTCTGCGGCGCAAATGCGGGCTTTGATAGACTGAACAGAGCTTTATTGCTCTTGATTCCTAAAAAGGCGGCGGCGGAGGACATTGGGGATTTTCGCCCCATCTCGATTTCTAACGCCATTTACTTAATCGTGGCTAAAGTCCTAGCCAGGAGACTCTCCAAGGTTCTGGACTCGCTTTTCTCCCCCGTCCAGGCGGCTTTCATCAAAGGGAGACAAATATCGGATTGTATTGTGGTTGCGTCGGAACTGGTGGCGGATTGGAAAGCCTCGGGGCGTCAAGGCGTTCTTTGGAAGATTGATTTTGCTAAAGCCTACGATAGCATCGATTGGGCTTTTCTTTGGTCGGTCCTCAAGAGGCGGGGATTCCCCAGCTTGTGGATCTCCTGGATGTGGCGCTGCGTAACGACAAGCTCATTTTCCCTCTTGCTTAATGGCGGTTTGGAAGGAGGGCGCTTTCAACCGCGTCGGGGCCTTCGGCAGGGCTGCCCTCTCGCCCCACTTCTGTTCGTGATTGCGTCGGATGTCTTGGCTCGTATGGTGGACCGGGTGGTTGATGCGGGCCTCTCCAAGGGCTTCTCTAAGGGGACCATTTCCGTCCCGTTAATTCAATTCGCGGATGACACGTTGTGCTTCATCGAAGGTGGTGACTCGGAAGTTGCGGCCATGTCGACGACCTTAGACTTTTTCAGCGAACTTTCGGGCTTACGCATTAACGGCAACAAATCGAAGGTTATTACTTTTGGTGTTTCAGAGTCGAGGGCTTCGGATTTCGCGCTCATTTTGGGATCAGCTTTGGGCAGCCTGCCGCTGGAGTACCTGGGCCTTCCCTTGGTGGTCGGGAGGACGAGACTGAAGGACTGGAGTACGGTGGTGGAGAAGGTGGAGGCGGGATTGGCTAGTTGGCGGGCGACGCTTCTTTCGAAAGGAGGTAGATTGGTTCTTCTACGCTCGGTCCTTGCTGCCATCCCAGTTCATTTTTTGTCAACGCGTCGAATGCCTGCAGGGATTTGCAATAGGCTTGAGTCTTGCTTCAAGAGGTTCTTATGGGGAAAATCGGGTAGGTTGGGAGGAGGTGTAAAACCCCAAAACCCGAACAGGGACTTATCTGCAAAATCCAGTTGCATCTGGGCTTAATTGCAAATCTGCTTTTATTACACTGTCTAAAAAATTTATTTGAGTATTTCATTGTGTAGATCTCGTCGATAGCTTTCCAACGAGCCTAAGAACGTAAAAATCCGACTTCGGGAGCCCGAGTTATGGTCATTTTAGCGAGGGGTCAGGGTCCTATTCGGATGCGAACCCGGATCTGAATCCGGGTTTTACCCTTAAACCCGAACCCTCCCCTCGCCCAAATCACCCCAAGTCTTCCCCCCTGCGACCAGCCCTCCTCCTCCTCTCTCTTCCTCGCCGGAACATCACCGGAGCGCCTCGGATCGTCGATCCGAGACCACCCCTGCGTAGAGAAGGTCCAAGGCATTCCCCTATATGGTTTTGCATCATCATCAGGGCACCGATTGAGCCATTCTTTGTGGGTGAAGATTTCGAGGAATCGGATTTTCTTGAGGTACGATGCTTCCCTTTCCTCCTTGCTGTTGGATTCCACACGATTTTCGACCATATACTATTTCTTGTTACATGTTCACCCTTGTTTGGCTGAATTTCTGAGATCATCGGATCCCCTCCCATCCCAAGATCTGGTTGATCAAACATGCGATACGTGTTCACTGGGTAGACACTTTGGGTTCATGATTAGGGAGTAGATATGGAACTTCTGTGATTATTGCTTGGCATGAACCCTAACTGCAGGCTTGAGGTCGTCAAATCGGAAACTCTTAACCCTCCCACAGGTCGGGCATCCATTGCCCTCTTCGTACGATTTTTTTTCCTCGGATACTCTCTGTCTATTTGGAAGGGTAAGGAGTTATCAATTGAGATAGATTTTGGTCTGTTTATCTTTGACCACTGGAAATCGTTGTTCGGTGCTCTTAAGCAACATAAAAAAAATATATTAACGATTAAATCACGCCTACTATAGGTCCGCTATGTTCCTAAATAAAAACCATGATTAAGTCATGGTTGCTATGTGTCTGCTATATTCCAGAATGAAAACCATAATTGCTTAGGGCACCGACTTGCAAGCAGTGTGTGCAAATTCTGTTTATGTCCTATTCGAGTCCAATCCAATTTCATAAATAGATACAGTGAAGGGTGGCTTATCCATATAAATCTTGTTTATCTTTACTTGGGATTACATTATAACATCTATCCACGTATAACTACAAAGAAGCTCTTTTCGATTGTTGAATTTGATGGCTAGTTGACCAACTGCAATAGCCACAATGATTCCCATGGGAATTGTTCCTATATTCCCTTATTGTCTTTCTCCCTATTGCAATTTACCACTCCCCTCATTGTTTTCTATTTACAGATTGTAGAGTAGTACGTATTTTATTGGCTGCAATGGAAACTAAATTATGGGATGATGGTGTTATTTCCAAGTTCTTATATTTGTTTATGTCGCATACCGAAAAAAAAGGGAGATCGAACTGGGAGGCCATTTTCCAAGTAGCGACCTCCCAATATGAATCAATAATCTCTATTGCAGAATGAAATGGAAACCATCCAGATCCAAAGTACATGGTTCGTTTCTAAAATTTTTGCAATCAGTGTGAAAGATTATTGGTGAATGGGGGGTCCATAAAATACTGATTTTGTGCACTTTATAGGTTGGACACCGTGGGATAGATAAAGCTTCGTAAAGTATCCATCTTTTACATAGTGCCTTTTCATATTTCAAATATCTTATTCTTCAATCGTAAAGCACGAGTTTCGTCCCTACGCATGATCGTCACACAAATGTAGAAGGAGTTTCTTTTTAAATATGTTGCCGGGTAAGATCAGAACTGATAAATAAGATTTCGTGACGAGCGGGTAGATGGAGTTAGGTGCCGCCAAGGGAGGGACATGCACCCTTGGAGGCCCTGGGTAGAAGCCTAGTTGACCGCGATCCCAACTGCTATTGTAGCTGCGATGGTTGGGGGACATGTTGCTTGGCACACCGAGGTGCTAATCTGACGGTGTTGGCCTCGCACTTGTGTGCTTTAGCCCAGTGCTCGAGCGCGGGCCAAGTAGTCATGGTTGGTCGGCTAGTGTTTCGTTTGTCACTTGGAGTTAACACTCGTGTACGGGCCAGTGTAAGCCACATTGGTCAGTATTCCGAGTGGGAGCGCTAAGAGGGGAGTTCCGGGAAATGTGGTTAATGAAGTTGGGAATGGGATGTGAATCTCCTATGCATAAGGAGGATTGGGCTAGTCGCGAAGATTCGCGGGTTGGAATCTACATTGTGAATCGGATATCAATTGTGAAGTGGAGCTAAGTGGACGTGTTGGGAACTTAGTTAGGATGCAATGTACCCCCACCGCATGCCTACGGAGGCACCCCAACCCTAAGGCATTCTTTTTGCCTTAGAGTCATAGTGTGAGGTCTCATCCAGACCAAGACCACAGACTATCCACGAAGCTTGGTTACTCATATCCATATCTAATAACCATAATAAAAAAATGTGATTCTTGTGAGATCAGGTTACCTAGTTTCTTTCTCTTTTGCACACATTTAAATTACATTATGCTTGTTGTTGTATAGCTTTGTTTAATTTGTATTGGGCAACTTTGCTCATAACGTACCTACGCGTGGATCCACAGGTTCGGAACAGTAGCAACTTTATAGTCAACACTTTTGTGCAGCTTCATGACTCCTTGTGGAACAGTTGGTAGTAGTTTTGTTTTTCTGTCTTTCCTTACTTGTAGCACTTTGAGAGACATGGCATGTATAATGTATTCCCAGACATTTCTTTCATACATACATGTATATTTTGTGGACATGGATGGGCATTGTTAATGTAATGGATGGAAACGTAATGGACAATGGAATGAATGAGAATGGAAATGAAATGTGAATGTTGTGCTATTTTCTCCTGCTTACTATGTATAACATTGGTATTCGAATGTGGAATGTATGTGCGTGGATTGGTTTGTCGAGTACCCGGATCTTAGGGGGACGGGTGTTAGAGATTGTTATCAGAGCAGTGATACTCCATTCCATTTCATGCATATCATTCTTCGTTGGTATTCGAATATTGGATAGTGTTGGAAGTCTTCTGACTCGACACGAGTCCACAGGAGAATAACATGCTTAAATCCATGTCCATATATCTCTTATGTCTCTCTTGAGTCAAGAAGCAGATCTAATGGTGGGATTGAGTGCACCTCCGCCTTGAGAGTGTACTTATTTCTTTGCCAAGGTTGTGGAGGCTACCTCGCCTATGTAGTAGGCTCAGCATCACATGACCAGATGATAGAGGATGTTAGAGTTGTGCGAAAGCTTCCTGATGTATTTCCATATGAATGACCTGGATTACCATCATTGCGGGAGATAGAGTTTGAGATCACGTTAATCAGCCGATATCTATCTTTCCATACAGATTGACAAAAACTGAGCTTAAGGATCTCAAAGTACAGTTAGAGGAACTGTTGGAGAAGAGATTCATTCATCCCAGTACATCAACATGGGGAGCACCAGTCCTCTTTGTAAAGAAGAAGGATGAATCCTTGAGGTTATGTATAGACTATATGCAGTTGAACAAGAGAACGATCAAGAACCGTCACCCACTTCCCAGGATAGATGATCTATTTGACCAGTTGAAGGAGCAGTAGTGTTCTCTAAGATTGACCTACGGTTGGGATACCATCAGTTAAGGATCAAAGAGGTTGATGTAATGAAGTCTGCATTCTGCACTAGATATGGCCACTATGAGTTCTTGGCGATGCCGTTTGGGCTTACAAATGCACCTGTCGCATTCATGGATTTGATGAACCGCGTCTTCCGTCCGTACTTGGACAGATTTGTGATTGTGTTCATTGACGATGTTCTAGTCCACTATCATAATTAATATGAGCATAAGCCTCATCTTCGTATCATACTAGCGACGCTCCGAAAGTATCAATTATATGCTAAATACATCAAGTGCGAGTTTTGGCTTTCTAAGGTGGCTTTTCTTGGCCACGTGGTCTCAAGGGCGGGGGTGTCAGTTGACCCCACTAAGATAGAGGCAGTAGTGTCTTGGGAGCGGCCCAAGACAGTTACAGAAATTTGTAGCTTCCTTGGCCTCGTCGGGTACTACAGGAGGTTTGTTAGAGTGTTCTCTCAGTTGGCTCTACCCCTCACCCGGTTGATGCAGAAGGATGTCCCATTCGTTTCGACCGATAAATGTGAGTTGAGCTTTCGAACGCTTAAGGAGCGATTGACTTCTGCGCCCACCCTCACCCTTCCTTCTAGTACTTTATATGTCACCGTATACACGGATGCTTCCACGGAGGGTTTGGGTGCAGTGTTAATGCAACATGGACAGGTTGTGGCATATGCGTCACGACAACTGAAGAATTATGAACACAACTACCCCACTCATGACTTGGAGTTGGAGGTCGTAGTCTTTGCATTAAAGATATGGCGCCACTATTTGTATGGGGTGACATTTGAGATCTTCACAGACCACAAGAGCCTCAAGTACATTTTTGATCAGAAGGAACTGAATATGAGGCAAAGGCGGTGGATGAAACTGCTAAAAGATTATGATTGTGCCATCTCCTACCATCCTGGTAAGGCGAATGTTATAGCAGACACCTTGAGTAGGTGATCATATACTGAGGGTTCGACAGCCTGGTTGCAGACTTGAGATGTGCTCACTACACTTAGTGAGTGACATCCATTTGAGGGCACATCTAATGTAGTGACAGTGCCAACTAAGTATAGCAGCTTCTGGGATAAGATCGTCCAAGGGCAACAGAAAGATCAGAGGATCCAAGACTTGTACCACAGATGCTTAAAGGATGAATTCGATAGATTTTGAGTTCGTGAATCCATCGTATGGAAGGAGGACCGTGGGTGTATCCCAGATGATAAGGAGCTGAGGAGAGAGATCCTGGATGAGGCACATAACTCGAGACTTTCCATACATCCACGTGGCACCAAGATGTACAGGGACCTTCGCCAACATTTTTGGTGGGAAGGCATGAAGGACATAGCCGAACATGTTAGGAGATGTCTTACTTGCCAGATGGTAAAGGCAGAACATCAGATGCCTCCTGGTTTATTGCAGCCTCTTTCCATTCCCGGATGGAAATGGGGTAGCATCTCCATGGATTTTGTCACATCATTACCGTGCATCCCTAGAGAGCATGATGCGATATGGGTCATCGTTGACCGGTTGACCAAGTCAACCCATTTCATCCCAGTCAACATGACATATACACCAATGCAACTAGCCAAGTTATATGTTCAGCACATTATTTGGTTGTATGGGATACCCAAGAAAGTAGTGTCAGACAGAGATTCCCGTTTCACATCACACTACTGGAGGGAGTTCATGAGAGCCTTGAGGACAGAGCTACATATGAGTTCAGCCTACCATCCACAGACAGATGGGCAGTCTGAGAGGACCATTCAGATCTTGGAAGGATCACCTCTCACTAGTTGAGTTTACATACAATAATAGCTACCATGCTAGTATAAGCATGGCACCGTTTGAGACATTGTACGGGGGGCGGTGCACCACGCCTCTGTGTTGGCAGCAGGTGGGTGACAATGCCATGTTTACCCCAAGGATTGTTGAGGAGACCTCCAGAGTAGTGGAAATTTCTAGGAGGAAATTGTTGACTGCGCATAGCCATCAGAAGAGTTACACCGATCGTTGGCGTAGAGACCTCGAGTTTCAGGTACGTTGTCGTGTATTTGTGCCCTAATGGGCAATTTTCAATCAATCCTGTGTGACTAAGAGTTTCTCATGATCGCAGGTTGGGGACTTCGTGTTCTTACGCGTGTCTAAATGAGGTGCATACAACGTTTCAGTGCAAAGGGCAAGCTACCACTGTGTTTTGTGGGGCCATTCGAGATTTTGACCTAAGTTGGGAAAGTAGCGTACAGGATGGCCCTTCCCCCACATCTCGAGGAAATCCACGATGTGTTTCACGTGTTGAATCTACGGAAGTACATCTGAGATCCCTGACACATGATCAACTACGAGGACTTGGCGGTGGAGCCAAACCTCTCCTTCCCAGAAGAGCTGGTGCAGATTTTGGACCACGCAGTCAAGAGGTTGATGCGGAAGAAGATCCCTTTAGCCAATTCCTACGGCATGTCAAGATGTCGAGGAGGCGACATGGGAATCTGAGGCGGACATGAGGGAGAAATACCCTCTATTATTCACAGGTATGGAATTGAGACCGTAGTCAAGTTTCCTTTGAGATTTTTTATGGATTTTGCTCTCTTTGAGATTTTTATGGGTTCATTTCTCTGTGAGATTGTGATGCCATGGGACTCAGGTGTTAAAATCAACCAGAATCATCTTAAGTCTCGGGGACGAGACTTCCTTTGAGATTTTTATGATGTAAAACCCCAAAACCCGAACAGGGACTTATCTGCAAAATCAAGCTGCATCTGGTCTTAATTGCAAATCTGCTTTTATTACTCTGTCTAAAAAATTTATTTGAGTATTTCATTGTGTAGATCTCGTCGATAGCTTTCCAACGAGCCTAAGAACGTAAAAATCCGACTTCGGGAGCCCAAGTTATGGTCATTTTAGCGAGGAGGGGTCAGGGTCCTATTCGGATGCGAACCCGGATCCGAATCCGGGTTTTACCCTTAAACCCGAACCCTCCCCTCGCCCAAATCACCCCAAGTCTTCCCCCCTGCGACCAGCCCTCCTCCTCCTCTCTCTTCCTCGCCGGAACATCACCGGAGCGCCTCGGATCGTCGATCCGAGACCACCCCTGCGTAGAGAAGGTCCAAGGCATTCCCCTATACGGTTTTGCATCATCATCAGGGCACTGATTGAGCCGTTCTTTGTGGGTGAAGATTCCGAGGAATCGGATTTTCTTGAGGTACGATGCTTCCCTTCCTCCTTGCTGTTGGATTCCACACGATTTTCGACCATATACTATTTCTTGTTACATGTTCATCCTTGTTATTCCATCGAAATTCTGTTTTGGTCGATACCGAAATGGTGACCGAAACCGACATTTAAGGCCTTGTTTTCGACCATATACTATTTCTTGTTACATGTTCATCCTTGTTTGGCTGAATTTCTGAGATCATCGGATCCCCTCCCACCCCAAGATCTGGTTGATCAAACATGCGATACGTGTTCACTGGGTAGACACTTTGGGTTCATGATTAGGGAGTAGATATGGAACTTCTGTGATTATTGCTTGGCATGAACCCTAACTGCAGGCTTGAGGTCATCAAAACGGAAACTCTTAACCCTCCCACAGGTCGGGCATCCATTGCCCTCTTCTTATGATTTTTTTTCCTCGGATACTCTCTGTCTATTTGGAAGGGTAAGGAGTTAGCAATTGAGATAGATTTTGGTCTGTTTATCTTTGACCACTGGAAATCGTTGTTCGGTGCTCTTAAGCAACATAAAAAAAATATATTAACGATTAAATCACGCCTACTATAGGTCCGCTATGTTCCTAAATAAAAACCATGATTAAGTCATGGTTGCTATGTGTCTGCTATATTCCAGAATGAAAACCATAATTGCTTAGGGCACTGACTTGCAAGCAGTGTGTGCAAATTCTGTTTATGTCCTATTCGAGTCAAATCCAATTTCATAAATAGATACAGTGAAGGGTGGCTTATCCATATAAATCTTGTTTATCTTTACTTGGGATTACATTATAACATCTATCCACGTATAACTACAAAGAAGCTCTTTTCGATTGTTGAATTTGATGGCTAGTTGACCAACTGCAATAGCCACAATGATACCCATGGGAATTGTTCCTATATTCCCTTATTGTCTTTCTCCCTATTGCAATTTACCACTCCCCTCATTGTTTTCTATTTACAGATTGTAGAGTAGTACGCATTTTATTGGCTGCAATGGAAACTAAATTATGGGATGATGGTGTTATTTCCAAGTTCTTATATTTGTTTATGTCGCGTACCGAAAAAAAAGGGAGATCGAACTGGGAGGCCATTTTCCAAGTAGCGACCTCCCAATATGAATCAATAATCTCTATTGCAGAATGAAATGAAAACCATCCAGATCCAAAGTACATGGTTCGTTTCTAAGATTTTTGCAATCAGTGTGAAAGATTATTGGTGAATGGGGGGTCCATAAAATACTGATTTTGTGCACTTTGTAGGTTGGACATCGTGGGATAGATAAAGCTTCGTAAAGTATCCATCTTTTACATAGTGCCTTTTCATATTTCAAATATCTTATTCTTCAATCGTAAAGCACGAGTTTCGTCCCTACGCATGATCGTCACACAAATGTAGAAGGAGTTTCTTTTTAAATATGTTGCCGGGTAAGATCAGAACTGATAAATAAGATTTCATGACGAGCGGGTAGATGGAGTTAGGTGCCGCCAAGGGAGGGACATGCACCCTTGGAGGCCCCGGGTAGAAGCCTAGTTGACCGCGATCCCAACTGCTATTGTAGCTGCGATGGTTGGGGGACATGTTGCTTGGCACACCGAGGTGCTAATCTGACGGTGTTGGCCTCGCACTTGTGTGCTTTAGCCCAGTGCTCGAGCGCGGGCCAAGTAGTCATGGTTGGTCGGCTAGTGTTTCGTTTGTCACTTGGAGTTAACACTCGTGTACGGGCCAGTGTAGGCCACATTGGTCAGTATTCCGAGTGGGAGCGCTAAGAGGGGAGTTCCGGGAAATGTGGTTAATGAAGTTGGGAATGGGATGTGAATCTCCTATGCATAAGGAGGATTGGGCTAGTCGCGAAGATTCGCGGGTTGGAATCTACATTGTGAATCGGATATCAATTGTGAAGTGGAGCTAAGTGGACGTGTTGGGAACTTAGTTAGGATGCAATGTACCCCACCGCATGCCTACGGAGGCACCACAACCCTAAGGCATTCTTTTTGCCTTAGAGTCATAGTGTGAGGTCTCATCCAGACCAAGACCACAGACTATCCACGAAGCTTGGTTACTCATATCTATATCTAATAACCATAATAAAAAAATGTGATTCTTGTGAGATCAGGTTACCTAGTTTCTTTCTCTTTTGCACACATTTAAATTACATTATGCTTGTTGTTGTATAGCTTTGTTTAATTCGTATTGGGCAACTTTGCTCATAACGTACCTACGCGTGGATCCACAGGTTCGGAACAGTAGCAACTTTATAGTCAACACTTTTGTGCAGCTTCATGACTCCTTGTGGAACAGTTGGTAGTAGTTTTGTTTTTCTGTCTTTCCTTACTTGTAGCACTTTGAGAGACATGGCATGTATAATGTATTCCCAGACATATTTCTTTCATACATACATGTATATTTTGTGGACATGGATGGGCATTGTTAATGTAATGGATGGAAACGTAATGGACAATGGAATGAATGAGAATGGAAATGAAATGTGAATGTTGTGCTATTTTCTCCTGCTTACTATGTATATCATTGGTATTCGAATGTGGAATGTATGTGCGTGGATTGGTTTGTCGAGTACCCGGATCTTAGGGGGACGGGTGTTACAGGAGGAGGGCGGGGGATTCACCTGGTGGCTTGGGAGGAGGTGGTGAGGGAGAAGTCGGCAGGTGGTTTGGGGATTAGGCATCTCAGACTGATAAACGATGCCTTCTTCCTTAAGTGGGCTAGCAGGGTCTGGGGAAGAGATGGTAGTTTTTTCATTGGCATCTTGAGGGAGATTCACGGGCGGGCGTGGGCTGGCGAGGGAGGCTCGGGAGTGGTGGGTGGGAGCACTCCATTTTGGCGTGGTCTTCAGGAGGTCTTCGTGAAGTACAGAGCGTCCTTTAAACCTATTTTGGACGATGGCCGTGATTTCTCTTTCTGGAATGCTTGCTGGTTGGGGGGGGAGCCACTATCTCATCGGCTCCCTCGCCTCTTCGCCATGGCGGATAATAAGGATGCCTCTGTCGCTTCCTGCTGGATTGACGCTTCTTGGTCTCCTCGATTTTTGGGAACCTTCTCAGATCAGCGATTCCTTGATTTTCTTGCTTTGATGAACGTTCTTGCTCAGGCGGAGTCTCCCTCTGGCGGTTTAGATCACTGGGTGTGGAGGGACGGGGAATTCTCGACTCGGAAGGCTTACGCATCCTTGCTTGGTTCTTCGCCTCCTACTTCGGACTCTATGGTGCGGGACTGCGGCTTCTTCTGGAGCTTGGGCTTGCCACTACGTATCGTCTTTTTCCTTTGGCTTGTCCGCAGAAAGAGGCTTCTGACGCGCGATCGCTGTTCCAGGTTGATCCATTCGGTCTCCAATATTTGGGCCTGTGCGATTCTAACGTGGAAACACTGGACCACCTGCTTTTCCTTTGCCCCTTGGTCCGGGAGCTGTGGCATGACCCCTTCGTGGATTGGATGCTTGCTCGTGATGTGGAGTCCTTCTGCGACTCCATCTTCTTGAATAGACGGTCGGAGAAAAGGCGCCTTCTTGCACCGGTGGCTTGTTTGTGGTCGATTTGGCTTTCTCGCAATGAGGCCATTTTCTCTGGGCAGAGGTTTTATCTGGAGAATGTGATCTGTCGTGCGAGGGCTTTGGTGACTGACTGGTGTCTTGGTTAATGTGATTGCTTTCATGTGTTCCTTTTTTGCTGGCCGCCCAGTTCTGGAGACTTCTTGCCTCCTACGCTAGGTGGCTATTTTTATTTTTATTTTTATTTTCTTGTTTGTAACCCTTCCTCCTTCCTCTTAATATATTGGGGTGAGCACCAACGAGTGTGTCCCCCTTTCTTGGCTTCAAAAAAAACTTCATCAATAAAATCAGCATAAAGGAAAGAATCTTTTATATCAAATTAAGAGGATTTCCGAACTCAGCTATGGCCGGTCCCAAGCCCGGGTAAATTGAGGATGGTTGTGTGTTAGGTAACCGATAGCCAGGGCTAGAGAGACAAATTCCTAAATAGTGTTCTTTTAAAGAAACTATTCAGGAATTTACCTCAAAACTGTTCGGATCTTTTCAACATGGATTTAAGCAAACATTTAGATTCCATTGGGGTGTTCCCTATTAGTGATGTGTTGCATCGCCCGAATGCAATGATAAGTTGGTAAGGCCGCTACATCGTTGCCCGAATGTAGTTCAAAATTTGCAAGGATTCTCGTATGAGGAACGCATGCGAGTAAATAATGTAGTTCCGTTGCATCATCGCCCGGATGCAGTTCAAAATTTGCAAGGTTTCTCGCATGATGGATGCATGTAAGTAAAGAAGTTAGTCCAAAGGAGATTGCAAAGGAGACAGTAGATACAATGGAAAGAAGGAAGATCCAGATACTATGTCTCCAAGAGATAAAATAGGTTGGAAAAAAAGCAAGGGAGATCGAGAAGACATGCTTTAAACTTTGGTATTCAGGTAAAGATAAGGGCAGAAATGGTGTCGGAGTGGTTGTTCATAAGGATTTGAAGGATTGTGTGTTTGAGGTGCAAAGATTCGGGGATCAGATTATTTTACTAAAATTGGTGCACGAAGAAGAAATTCTAAATACCATCTCAGTTTATGCATCACAAATTTGTTTACATGAAAGGATTAAAAAGCTTTTTGGGAGGATTTGGATAAGATTATGTTGGAGTATGCGTCTATTGTGTATAAGTGGGTAATTGGATCCCTCCAGGGTCCAATTACCACACCCTCTTATGTTTAGTCCAACATTGGTTATTGGTGGGACTTGGAGAGTCAATTGGGGCTATATAAGAAGCCCCACACCCATTGTATCAGATGAGAGAAATTTCAATAGAAGAATTAGCCCTTAGAGGCGTTCTCCTGTGGTTTCATCCCGCTCCTCACAGAGTAGGGTTCCACGTAAAAATCTCGGTGTTCTTCATGTTTATTCTATTTCTCTGATATTACGCTTCCGCATTCTCGATTTCTAACATGGTATCAGAGCGAGTTCGATTCTCAAGGATTTTATCATGTTCTTTGATTATGTTTGTGATTTGTTCGAGAATCGATTCTTAGTTATTCTTGAAGATTATTCATCTATTGTTCCAAGTTGTTCAAGTTCAAGTAAAATGTAGGGTTTTTGGAAACCTTAACTCATATGCAAGTTCATATCGCAATCAGCGCCATGTTCTAGGGTTTCGTCTGAAACGTTAATTCTTCATACAACCTCAAGTAGCAGCGCATCTCCAGGTCCTCATCCTCTTTCTGGGGTTCACGTAACCGTAGATCTACACGCCACCAATGCCAGAAACAAGTCAAAGAAGAAGCAATCGCTCACACTTGCATCTTTCTCTGTGTGTGATACTGGGTATGCATCAGAAGATTCATGTCCAGCATCCCCCAGTCGCAGTTCCTTAGCCATGAATAAGGGCATTATGCCCTGGAATCAATAGAGAAGAAGAAGAAACTGTGTAAGAGCTGTTACAAACCGAAGATTCCTCCCAGGCACAATCTTCAGCGCCACCCTAAGCGCAAACCAACACCGCACGAAGAGGCCCCAGCACTGTTGCAACTCCAGGTGGTGCAACAATAAGAGAAGAAGAAGATTGATCTTTTGCACATGTAATCAGGCAAGCGACCCCAGCGCATCTCCAGCACCATCCGGAGGCGATCGGCCCTCAAACTCCAGTGATTCACGCACAAAGACCCCTCCATGCGACAACACATCCTTCTTTCAGCTCGATGGCGATGCCCCTACAGCTTCCAGTGGCACCGTGCATCGTATCCCCTCTAGGCACGATCGATCGGGCACTGCCTCCTCCAGTAGCCCAATCAGCCCTCCAACAAAGAGCCTCCAGCCGCACCAGCCGAATGACCTCCAGGCAGTGCTACCTCCTCCAGCTGCATCCCCTCCAACGTCGAGCCCCCTCTCCCAGTTGGCGGCGTCAATCTCAAAAGCCCCATCGGGGACAATGAGAATTGGTTCCCACTATGGGAACTCTAAATAAAGGGTTATCTTTTAAATTTTGATTTTTCTTCGGCCCAACGAGCCTACTTAAGTTGAAAAGAGAGAGTAAGGGGATGCGGGCTGCTACTTAAAAAAAGATGCCCAATAGTGGGCTGTTGAAAGAAAAGAGGGGAGATGGGAAAGAACAGAGGTATTTTGGGAATCTCAATCAATTCATGAGCATGCCTAAACATAGCAATTGGGATGTTGCCACGATAGTAATGATTTGCAGAGGTAGCATGTTTCTGTAACTCCACTAGGATAACTAATGGTTTGCATCCAAGCAAGCCACCTTTTTTAAGGATATACTTCCTTTATGATAAGTGTAATCCCTTTACAGTGCATATCACCTCAATGCCTATGAAGTATTTGAATTGACCAAGGTTGTTAATGAGAAATACCTTCTGGAGGAAGGCCTTGGTATCTTGAATGCACTCATCATGCCAGCAACATAAACAATAAGTATCACAATACCTGAGGACCTCCCTCTGACGAATATAGAATAGTCAGATGTTATCTTACGAAAATCCAAAGAGCTGATCTTAGAAGTAAGTTTATTAAACTGTGTTCGTGGACTCTACTTTAGCCATAGATGGCATTATGTAGTCAACATATATAGTCCTCTTCAACGGAATAACCTGATGGATGTGTCATGTACACCTCCTCCTCTAAGTTAATATAGAGCAAGGCGTTCTTCACATCAAGTCGAGAGATGGGCCAATTCTTGTTGGCAACAATAAATAAATTGTGTGAATAGACTCCAATCTTCTCACAAGAGAGGTCTCAAAGTAATTGATGCGGTAGGTCTGAGTGAAACCATTCGCTATAAACCTGATTTTCAATATGTCAATAGAGCCATTTGGAGAATGTTCGATTGTAAAGATCCATCTGCAGGCAACATGGGTCACGCTTGACGGACATGGTACAAGGTCCCATGTGCCCCTATAGGTAAGCGCATCCATCTCTTGAACTATGGCATGTTTCTGACCATGAATCTGAAGGACATTATGATGATCACAAGGAATAATGATCGTCATATGGGCATCTGTAAAACTCAAATCACAACTAGATATACTATCAGTGTAAGTAAAATGTGACAAGGGGTGTCGAGTAGGGTTTTAAATTTTGATTTTGATAGGGTGTGTTAGAAAATAGGAATGCGGAGGCGAAATCAGAGATAAAATATAAAGTTTTTTATGGACACCGGGATTTTATGTGGAACCCTACTCCCTAAGGAGCGGGATGAAACCATGGGAGAACGCCTCAAAGGGTTGATTTGTTCATTGAACTTTCTCACTGGATACAATGGGTGTGGGGTCTATATATAGCCCCCACGGAGTCTCCACATCTCCAAACGGATAGATGTGGGGACTAAACAACTGGATGGGGTAAATGGATCCTGGAAGTATCCATTTACCCATCTACAGCATAAGATGTGCACAACCAAACACTCCAACACTCCCCCTCAAGCTGGAGCATGCAATGCTCAGCTTGGACAAACAGAAAGAAACTCATCTCATAATACATGACACTACAGACAATATCAACTCAACGTGCACGACTGTCGGTTGTTGTCGAGGACGTTGCTTCTCATGTCGTGCAGGTGAGGAGGGCGAACGGGCTAGAGTGTGAGTCAATCTGAGGACTCGGAATCTGACGTCGAGTCTGAAACTGCGCATCAAACTAACTCAGAATCTGTTACATCGAGTTTGAAGCTACACTGTAGAGTATGGAATCTGAATGGCCGGTAATCTAGAATCTGGAGAATCTGGATCCGACTCAGACCTGTAACTTTACACAATACTCCCCCTTTTTCCCATACTGGTAAAAAACTGACATCGACAAAGTTGGGAGAAGACAAGATAATGGGGAAAATATGGATCAAATAAGCTGATAATTTTTTTCTCTTTTTTTACGGCTTCTCTCTCTCTCTTTTACTAAGTCGTTCACCTTTTTTCTTTGGCTTTTCAAATCTTTTTTTTTTTGAAAAAATATTTTTTTTTAAGTCGTTTCATTTTTTTCACGGCTTTTCCTTATCATTTTTTTGAATCATTTTTTTAATATGCGTACGGCTTTTCTTTTGTACGTGCTTTTTTTCTCAAAACATACAGCCCAACTTGGGCTCTCTCACTTCTCTGCCCTCCTTTTTTCCTTTTTTACTAAAACACGGCCCAAAGACCCACCTCACAGTTAGGGTTCCCCGATTGGAACCCTTTACAAAAAGATCTGTCGCCCCCAGGAAGAGTCACAGGAAGAAAGTGGCATTCCTCATTCTGTCGCCGCAAGGAGGAAGGCGAAGGGGCTTCGCAACTTGAAGATGTCGCCGCCAGGCAGGAGCGCTGCCTGCTGGAACATAGAAAGGCGCGACTCGCGAGAGGAGAAGGAAGGCGCGACGTTGCCAGACGAAGCAGCGAGAGCCGCCGCTGGGAGCTGGACAAGAGGCTGGCGACGCGGCTTCTACGCGTGGAGATGGCGGTGACTCCGCCAGGAGGTCTTCGAGGAGATGAGAGCTGCCACCTGCGGGAGCCTGACATGAGAGTGAGGCCTCTTGTGCGGCTGATGCGCGCAAAGAGGGTAGTCGCCTGGAAGCCGATCGTGCAGCCGTGCGCAACGAAGGGTGCACCTGCGCTGGACGCGCATGAGCAAGATGCTCCTCCACCCCTTGCGACCGCGTGACCTGCTTGTGCGTGAAAGGGAAAGGTGCGCTGGAGGGTTTTGAAGGAGGTTGCCGCCTTGGGATGCTGGAACCGAGAGAAAGATCTGCGTGGAGTATCGCCTTGCCTTTCGCCTGGAGGTTGCGTCGTACGCCGCTGCGAGGTGATTTCGAGAACTTCCTGAGGGAGAACGGGAGCATGCGCCGCTGCTCCTGGACAATCTGGGTTTAAAAAAAACCCTAGAATTGAACCCAAATCACGAACTTGAACAATGCAGAATATTGATCTCCATAAAACTGATCTCCAAGCACGAACAATAATCGAATCTCGAATATAAAATAAATCTTCAAAAAATGACTTCTCGAGAATCGAACCCGCTCTGATACCATGTTAGAAAATAGGAATGTGGAAGCGGAATCAAAGATAAAATATAAAATTTTATGGACATCGGGATTTTACGCGGAACCCTACTCCCTAAGGAGCGGGATGAAACCATGCGAGAACGTCTTAAAGGGCCGATTTGTTCATTGAACTTTCTCGCTGGATACAATCGGTTGAGTCTCCATATCTCCAAACTGATAGATGTAGGACTAAACAATTGGATGGGGTAAATGAATCCTGGAGGTATCCATTTACCCATCTACAATATAAGATGCGCACAACCAAATACTCCAACACTCCCCCTCAAGCTGGAGCATGCAATGCTCAGCTTGAACAAATAGAAAGAAACTCAACTTACAATACATGACACAACATACAATACCAACTCAACACACACAATTGTCAGCTGTTGTCGAGGACGTTGCTTCTCATGTCGTGCACGTGAGGAGGATGAACGGGCTAGAGTGTGAGTCAACTTGAGGACTCGGAATCTGCGTCAAGTCTGAAACTGCACATCAAACTGAGGACTCGGAATCTGAACATCGAGTAAGAAGTTGCACTGTAGAGTCTGGAATCTGAATGGTCGGTAATCTGGAATCTGGAGAATCTGGATCCGACTCGAACCTGTAACTCTACACAATACTCCCCCTTTCTCCCATGCTGCTAGAAAAATGAAATCGACAAAGTTGGGAGAAGACAAGATAATGGGGAAAACAAGGATCATATCAGCCGATAATTTTTTTCTATTTTTTTATGGTTTTTCTCTCTCTTTCTCTCTTTTATTTCTTTTAACTAAGCCCTTCACCAATTTTTTTCTTCAGCTTTTGAAATCTTTTTTTAAACATATTTTTTTAGGTCGTTTCATTTTTTTCATGGTTTTTCCTTCTCATTTTTTTGAATCATTTTTCTAATATGCGTACGACTTTTCTTTTGTACGCACCTTTTTTTCTCAAAACATACGATCCAAGTTGGGCTCTCTCACTTCTTTGTCCTCCTTTTTTCCTTTTTTTACTAAAACATTGCCCAAAGACCCACCTCACAGTTAGGGTTCCCCGAATGGAACCCTTTACAAAAAGATATGTTGCACCGAGGAAGAGTCACAGAAATAAAGGGGCGTTCCACATTCTGTCGCCGCAAGGAGGAAGGTGAAGGGGCTTCGCCACTTAAAGATGTCGCCGCCAGGCGGGAGAACTGCCTGCTGGAACATGGAGAGGCACGACTCGCGAGAGGTGCAGGAAGGCACGGTACCGCCAGACGAAGCAGCAAGAGCCGCCGCTGGGAGCTGGATGAGAGGCTGGTGATGCGGCTTCTACGCATGGAGATGGCGACGACTCCGTCAAGAGGTCTTCGAGGAGATGAGGGTTGCCCCCTACGAGAGCATGACATGAGATCGAGGCCTCCTGTGCAGCTGATGTGCGCAAAGAGGTAGTCGCCTGGAAGCCGATCGTGCAGCTGTGCGCAACGGAGGAGGGTGCACCTGTGATGGACGTGTGCGAGCAAGATGCTCCTCCACCCCCTGCGACCGCACGACCTGCTTGTGCGTGAAAGGGAAGGGTGCGCTGGGGGATTTTGAAGGAGGCTGCCGCCTTGGGATGCTGGAATCGAGGGAGAGATCTACGCAGAGTATCGCCTCGCCTTTCTCCAGAAGGTTGCGCCATGCGTCGCTGCAAGGTGATCTGGAGAACTGCCTGAGGGAGAACGGGAGCATGCGCCGCTGCTCTTAGACGATCTAGGGTTTAAAAAAACCCTAGAACTGAATCCAAATCACGAACTTGAACAATGCAGAATATTGATCTCCATAAAACTTATCTTCAAGCACGAACAATAATCGAATCTCAAATATAAAATAAATCTTCAAAAAAAACAACTTCTTGAGAATCGAACCCGCTCTGATACCATGTTAGAAAATAGGAATGCGGAAGCGGAATCAGAGATAAAATATAAAATTTTATGGGCACCGGGATCTTACGCGGAACCCTACTCCCTAAAGAGCAGGATGAAACCACAGGAGAACGCCTCAAAGGGTTGATTTGTTCATTGAACTTTCTCACTGGATACAATGGGTGTGGGGATCTATATATAGCCCCCACGGAGTCTCCACATCTCCAAACTAGTAGATGTAGGACTAAACAACTGGATGGGGTAAATAGTTCCTGGAGGCATAGAAGGTTGTATCGACGATATATCGCCGATATATTGGTTTCGACAGGGTAGGGGTATCGAAATCACCCAGTATATCCTTTTACAGGGATATCGACGATATATCGGTGATATATCGTCATATCGACGATATATCGGTCAAAAATAACTGGATTCAGTATAAAAACCTGGATATCGTCGATATTTCGCCGATATCTCTATATATCAATGATATTATTCATGAAAGATTGATTCCACTACTTACCTAGCTACACCAGTATTAAAACACATATCTAGCTACACCTAGTATTAAAACACACAATGGTTTATATATATTTTGTTTCGGATCGGTACATATCTAGCTACACCCAAGAGACCCCCATACTGATAGGGTATGGTGCGACAGGAGGGTGCATACAATAGTTCTTCAACTTGGAGTATATTTGCAAGTTATTTCATGTTGTAAGACTTGAATGAAATCCATTTCCAATATCAATTCTTCAAAAAAAATATTTATAAAGTTAAGAATCAACATTAATATCGATATGTTTGAAATGATCAATATATGCGATATAAGCTTCATAGATGACCGATATGTGTGATCTAAAAGTATATTTGCAAGTTATTTAGTGATCTAAGAACTTGGATGAACTCCATTTTCAATATATATAGGTCAACAACTAACAGTACCAGCGATATGTTCGATATGACCGATATATGCAATATATGGATCATAGTCATCACAAATGATCTATATGTGTCATCTAAGTGTATATTTATAAGTTATTTAATGTTATAAGAACTTGAATGGAATCCATTTCCAATATCCATAGGTCAGGAATAAACAATAACGGCAATATGTTCGATATGACCGATATGTGCGATATATGAGCTATAAATGGTCGATATGTGTAACATATGTATGTATTTGCAAGTTATTTGTTGTTTTAATATCTTGGATGATCTTAATTTACGAAAAACGATAAAAATGATTTTTTTAGCCATTTCCGACATTTCCATCGATATCGTCGATATATCAGCGATATATCCCGATATATCCATTTCCAAGCGGACCGAAACGATATCAATATCGATACGGCCTTCCTTGCCTGGAGGTCTCCATTTACCCATCTACAACATAAGATGTGCACAACCAAATACTCCAACACTCCCCCTCAAGCTGGAGCATGCAATGCTCAGCTTGGACAAACAGAAAGAAACTCAACTCACAATACATGACACTACAGACAATATCGACTCAACGCGCACAACTGTCGGCTGCTGTCGAGGTCATTGCTTCTCATGACATGCAGGTGATGAGGACGAACGGCCTAGAGTGTGAGTCAACCTGAGGACTCGGAATCTGACGTCGAGTCTGAAACTGTACGTCAAACTAAGGACTCGGAATCTATTACATCGAGTCTGAAGCTGCACTGTAGAGTATGGAATCTGAATGGTCGGTAATATGGAATCTGGAGAATATGGATTCGACTCAGACCTGTAACTCTACACAATACTCCCCCTTTCTCCCATACTAGTCGAAAAATGACATCGATAAAGTTGGGAGAAGACAAGATAATGGGGAAAACATGGATCAAATAAGCCGATAATTTTTTTCTCTTTTTTTACGGTTTCTCTCTCTTTCTCTCTTTTATTTTTTTTAACTAAGTCGCTCACCATTTTTTTTCTTCAGCTTTTGAAAAAAAATTGAAAACATATATTTTTTAAGTTGTTTCATTTTTTCACGGCTTTTCCTTCTAATTTTTTCAAATCATTTTATTAATATGCGTACAGCTTTTCTTTTGTATGCGCCTTTTTCTTCTCAAAACATACGGCCCAATTTGGGCTCTCTCACTTCTATGCCCTCCTTTTTTCCTTTTTTACTAAAACATTGCCCAAAGACCCACCTCACAGTTAGGGTTCCCCGATTGGAACCCTTTACAAAAAGATTTGTCGTACCCAGGAAGAGTCACAGGAAGAAAGGGGTGTTCCTCATTCTGCTGTCGCAAGGAGGAAGGCGAAGGGGCTTCGCCACTTGAAGATGTCGCCGCCATGCGGGAGCACTGCCTTCTGGAACATGGAGAGGCGCGACTCACGAGAGGTGCAGGAAGGCGTGGTGCCGCCAAACGAAGCAACAAGAGCCGCCGCTGGGAGCTGGATGAGAGGCTGGCGATGCAGCTTCTGCGCGTGGAGATGGCGACGACTCCGTCAAGAGGTCTTCGAGGAGATGAGGGTTGCAGCCTGCAAGAGCATGAAAAGAGATCGAGACCTCTTGTGCGGTCGATGCGCGCAAAGAGGGTAGTCGCCTGGAAGCCGATCGCGCAACTGTGCGCAACGGAGGAGGGTGCGCATGCGATGGACGTGCGTGAGCAAGATGCTCTTCCACCCCCTGCGACCGCGTGACCTGCTTGTGCGTGAAAGGGAAGGGTGCGCTGGTGGGTTTCGAAGGAGGCTGCTGCCTTGGGATGCTAGAACCGAGGGAGAGATCTGCGCAGAGTATCGCTTCGCCTTTCGCCTGGAGATTGCGCCGTGCATCGCAGCGAGGTGATCTGGAGAACTACCTGAGGGAGAACAGGAGCATGTGTCGCTGCTCCTGGACGACCTAGGGTTTAAAAACACCTAA
Organism: Ottelia alismoides; assembly: GCA_037367405.1. Classification (NCBI taxonomy): domain Eukaryota; kingdom Viridiplantae; phylum Streptophyta; class Magnoliopsida; order Alismatales; family Hydrocharitaceae; genus Ottelia; species Ottelia alismoides. Next base: position 72,954 of record JAZKJV010011544.1, read on the forward strand.
AACTGAACCCAAATCACGAACTTGAACAATGCAGAATATTGATCTCCATAAAACTGATCTTCAAGCACGAACAATAATCGAATCTCAAATATAAAATAAATCTTCAAAAAAGAACCTCTCGAGAATTGAACCCGCTCTGATACCATGTTAGAAAATAGGAATGCGGAAGCAGAATCAGAGATAAATATTAAATTTTATGGGCACTGGGATCTTACGCGGAACCCTACTCCCTAAGGAGCGAGATGAAACCACGGGAGAACGCCTCAAAGGGTTGATTTGTTCATTGAACTTTCTCAATGGATACAATGGGTATGGGAGTCTATATATAGCCCCCACGGAGTCTCCACATCTCCAAACTGGTAGATGTGGGACTAAACAACTAAATGGGGTAAATGGATCCTGGAGGTATCCATTTACCCATCTACAACAAAAGATGCGCACAACCAAATACTCCAACACTCCCCCTCAAGCTGGAGCATGCAATGCTCAGCTTGAACAAACAGAAAGAAACTCAACTCACAATACATGACACTACAGACAATATCAACTCAACGTACACAACTGTCGGTTGTTGTCGAGGGCGTTGCTTCTCATGTCGTGCAGGTGACGAGGACGAACGGGCTAGAGCGTGAGTCAACCTGAGGACTCGGAATCTGACGTCGAGTCTGAAACTGCGCATCAAACTGAGGACTCGGAATCTGTTACATCGAGTCTGAAGCTACACTGAAGAGTCTAGAATCTGAATGGTCGGTAATCTAGAATCTGGAGAATCTGGATCCGACTCGAACCTGTAACTCTACACAATACTCCCCCTTTCTCCCATACTGGTCGAAAAATGACATCGACAAAGTTGGGAGAAGACAAGATAATGGGGAAAACATGGATCAAATAAGCCGATAATTTTTTCCTTTTTTACGGCTTTTCTCTCTCTCTCTTTTATTTTTTTACTAAGCCGTTCACTATTTTTTTCTTTGGCTTTTCATATCTTTTTTTTAAACATATTTTTTAAGTCGTTTCATTTTTCACAGCTTTTCCTTCTCATTTTTTTGAATAATTTTTTTAATATGCGTACAGCTTTTCTTTTGTACGCGCCTTTTTTCTCAAAACATAAGACCCAACTTGGGCTCTCTCACTTCTCTGCCCTCCTTTTTTCCTTTTTTTTACTAAAACACTGCCCAAAGACCCACCTCACAGTTAGAGTTCCTCGATTGGAACCCTTTACAAAAAGATCTGCCGCCCCGGGGAAGAGTCACAGGAAGAAAGGGGTGTTCCTCATTCTGTCGCCGCAAGGAGGAAGGCAAAGGGGCTTCGCCACTTGAAGATGTCGCCGCCAGGCGGGAGCGTTGCCTGCTGGAACATGGAGAGGCGCGACTTGTGAGAGGAGCAGGAAGGCGTGGCGCCGGCAGACTAAGCAGCGAGAGCCGCTGCTGGGAGTTGGACGAGAGGCTGGCGATGCGGCTTCTACGCGTGGAGATGGTGGCGACTCCGCCAGGAGGTCTTCGAGGAGATGAGGGTTGCCGCCTGCGGGAGCATGACATGAGATCGGGGCCTCCTGTGCGGCTGATGCGCGCAAAGAGGGTAGTTGCCTGGAAGCCGATCGCGCAGCCATGCGCAACAGAGAAGGGTGCGCCTGCGATGGATGCGCGGGAGCAAGATGCTCCTCCACCACCTGCGACCGCGCGACCTGCTTCTGCGTGAAAGGGAAGGGAGCGTTAGAGGGTATTGAATAAGGTTGCCGCCTTAGGATGCTGGAACCGAGAGAGAGATCTGCAGGGAGTATCGCCTCGCATTTCGCCTGGAGGTTGCGTCGTGCGCCACTGTGAGGTGATATGGAGAACTACCTAAGGGAGAACGGGAGCATGTGCGCTGCTCCTGGACGATCTAGGTTTTAAAAAATACCCTAGAGCTGAACCCAAATCACGAACTTGAACAAGGCAGAATATTGATCTCCATAAAACTGATCTTCAAGCACGAACTATAAAATAAATCTTCAAAAAATAACTTCTCGAGAATCGAACACGCTCTGATACCATGTTAGAAAATAGGAATGCGGAAGCAGAATCAAAGATAAAATATAAAATTTTATGGACAACGGGATTTTACGCGGAACCCTACTCCCTAACGAGCGGGATGAAACCACGAGAGAACGCCTCAAATGGTTGATTTGTTCGTTGAACTTTCTCACTGGATACAATGGGTGTGGGGGTCTATATATAGCCCCCATTGAGTCTCCACATCTCCAAACTGGTAGATGTGGGACTAAACAACTGGATGGGATAAATGGATCCTAGAGGTATCCATTTACCCATCTACAGCATAAGATGTGTACAACCAAATACTCCAACAGGGTGGGGATATCGAAACTCCCCTCTTTATCGGTTTCTCAGATTTGACAGAGATGGGTCGAAATATCAACAAGATTTCAACATATCGAGCCATGTTGGTCGAAATTGATGGTTTTCAGTACAAATTCTATCGGATAGCGACTGATATCAGTATTTCGTTATCTATGTATATCACTATTGTAAAATGTGACAGATCCTTTTACAATTTGGTTATGCAGATTATGCAGTTTAAAAATAATACAAAATATAAAGCATATATCTACATGGTATTAAAAATAATTAAAAATATAATGATAAATTCAAATATTAGATATTTATGTTTCAAAAAACTAATATAGAAGAAATATAAAGCATATATCTAAGTACAATGTGATTTCAACCTAAGTATTTTCAAAAGGCATCCATTTAGATAAACAAAATCCTCATAACAAGAATTCAAAAGGCGGAATTAGTTAGTATATTTACTATTAGAATGAAAAAAAGAACAAAAAAATCTTACGAGATATAACAAAACAAACCAATTCCAAAATAACGATGAAATAATTTCTGAATAAGAAATAGGCATCTTTCAGAAGAAAAATATTAACATTAGCATCATTTGAAGCTTGAAGGCAGTAGAAGAAACAAAATTAAATAAACAAGAGAACATATTATTATAAATCAACTGAAAGATAAAATAATTAATGTAACATTTACAGAAAATAGCATAAGCGACATTTGAAGTGTGAATAATTAAATTTAAGATTTATGATAAACTACAGTAGCATCATTTGAACTGTGAAAGCTTGAGAAACCAAATTAAATAAATGAATTAAATAAATATTAGACTACTATGAAATCAATTGAAAGCAAATAAAAAATTTAATATTTACTGCAAACAACAATAGAAGCATCTGAAGATTGAAGGGAAATAATAGCAGCTGAAGTTGAATCCTTAAAGGCATCAACAACAGTTGATGCCTAAAAGGAGGGCGGTCTATCCTATAGGCGGTCGAGTATGCGGCTGCTGCATATGTGGTTTACTCAATTGCGTAGTCGTCAAAATCGCATGCACTGCAACAATGAAGACTAAATTACAAAATAATGGAAACAAATGAATACAAAAAATATATAAGAAAAAATTCAAAAACCCTAACCGTAAGGCTAGGTGGTATGGGTTGGAGAGGGCCAGAGGATAGGAGATATGGCTTACGGTGACTATTGGTAAGCGTCTCTATGATGTCAGCAACCAGCTAGTGGAAGAGGGTACTTGCGTGATCGGTCGGGAGTAGAACTGGAGGTATCGTGCATGAGAAGTGAGGGACAAGGGCTTATTGGCATACAGTAAGCCCTATTTCTCCTAATCGTGTTTTCAGTCAAAGCGATATTGGGTTTCCGGATCAGAAAACCTCATTTAAAAATCGACAAATCAATCGGCTGACTACGCTGACTAGTCAGTCCGATTAGTCGGGTTGCCGACTAGGCCTAGTCAAGTTGGTTACCACATAATTCGACTAATTGGGCTGACTAAGCGACCAATTTTTACTAGGTTGATTCCATCACTTGAGAAACAGCCTTTTGGTTGCCCAACAACTATATTTTCCATTCACCAACCTTTATCTACAGGTCAGATGCACATGTATCAACCAAAGAGAGATAAAAGAGCCTACTTAAAAGTGCTACTGTTCTAGGTTGAACCACAGACACCTGGAGCAATAGTTTTTAGCCAATAAGAGGTGCAAACAAGAGATTTTTGGATCTTCTTATCTTCTTGGTAAATAAATGGACACGTACAGATATACATTTTTGGCAATCAGGAGAGCAAACAAGAAGTGATTAGATCTTCAAACCATGCTCCCACAGCAAACAAGATCCAGTGCAGCTCTTTTACCAAATACACAAGAAAATTTTCTATTATAAGCCTCCATATGCAAGCTGACAAACAAAAAAATCTAATCTTCAAGGGCAGGTCAGCCTTTCAAACCTATATTTTAGTCTAGTCCAATCTTTACGAAGTTTGGCCAACCCCTAACAGGACAGAAGAAAGCAAACATAAATGGGATATAAGTCCTACATCCACATGTCGTAGATCCGTACAAGAAGAGGAACTCTTTTCAAAGTCTAGGTCATTCAAAGCTTGCCAAAGATAATACCAGAGGCATGGTGGGTCTACTCCAATCGAAAACCTAAACTAACCACTCTGTGAGAAATCGTTGACTTGGCTTATCGGTTTAGTAATCAAGAAGGATCCTCATATGTCCATCAAAATCGGGGAAAAAAGTACATGACAAAGCCTCCTATCACTTAAATTCCTTTAATTAAACAAAGACGGGGGTGTTGGTCTCTTGCCAATGAATCAAGCATTTTCCGATTTTGAAGAACTTTGCCACCCTTCAACTTTTTACAACTTGTGCCCACATGATATTCTCACATTTTCTTGCCACTTCTAAAGTCTTCTCGTATCTGTTAGAAAATCGGAAGCGGAAGCGTAACATGGAAAAGATAAATAACAAGAAAAGAAGAACGGGATTTTTTACGTGGAACCCTACTCCGTGAGGAGCGGGATGAAACCACGGGAGAAGCCCTCAAAGGGGCGGATATGCATTGCACTTTCTCAACTGTTACAGGAGGTCTGGGGCTCTTTATATAGCCTCTCCAGAGCCTCCAAGTCCCACCACTGGACGATGTGGGACTAAACACTGGATGGGGTAAATGGATCTCCTCCAAGATCCATTTACCCTGTTACAACACAATAGGCGCACTACTTAATACTCCAACACTCCCCCTCAAGCTGGAGCATGCAATGCTCAGCTTGGACAAACAGACAGAAACTCAACTCAACGCTACAAGACACTACGGACAATATCAACCCAACGCGCACATTGCTGCAGTCGAGGACGTTGCTTCTCATGCCGTGCAGGTGAGGAGGACGAACGGGCTGGAGTGTGAGTCAACTGAAGACTCGGAATCTGACCATCGAGTCTGAACTTGCGCATGAAGTCTCCTCGTCGGAGAACTGGGTCTCTCCCATCTGGCTCAGAGAATGGTGCATTGCTCTGGTGTACCTATGATACCACATGAAAACCCTTGCCCTCAAGGGAATGGTCCTCTGCTCTGGAGTCCCTATGGCTCAAATGAAAACTCTGGCCGAACAACAACAAGAATGATGGGGACCTCGAACTGATGATGGCAACATATGCTCATCTGACAATGACCGCACACTCGTGCGTGTCTAAAACTGGAGACTTGGAAACATCTGACGTCGAGTCTCATCATCAACTGTAGAGTCCGAACAATCTGATCGGTATGGAAATCTGAATCTGCAACATGACCTGTGACTCTACACATATACTCCCCCTTTCTCCCATACTTGTCGGAACATGAACAACGACAAAGTTGGGAGAATACAAGATAAATAGGGGTAAACAACAAGAATATGAAACTTGCGGCTTTTCAAAAAAAAAAAATTTTAAGCCGTCATTCTTCCCTTTTTTTTATAAGCCGTTTCAATCATTTTTTTTAATCGGCTTTCGCAACTCTTTTTAAAAAAAAAATGCGTACGACTTTTCTTTGTACGCGGCTCTTTTTTTTCAAAATACTTGCGTACGGCTTTTTCAAATGTACGCGCCTTTTAGTTTTTTTTTTTACAAAAACACTCGGACAATATATCTCTCCCTCATTTTTTAAAATACGACTCTCTTCCTTTTTTTTAAACAAATTCCCCCCATTTTTCTGGCCCACCAGGGCCGAACCGTAGGATGGCCTCCCCTTTTTTTTTCATATCTGCCCTTTCCAGCCCACTTTTGGGCTTTAAAATATTTTTTTTATCGGGTGACCGTCAGCCCACTTTGGGCATTACAAAACCTTTTTTTTAAGACAACTCCCATGGGCCCTGGATTTTTTTTTTGCATAAAGGGCAATCGGGCCCTTGCCCTTCCAGTACACCACTAGGGTTCCCATCGTGGGAACCCTTTCAACGAAGGAAGCCGCCGCCTAGGAAGATGCGCGGAAGGGAGAGGCGGGTGGGGTGCACGCCTGGGCTCGCGAAGAGCCTCCGCCTTGGCGCATCTGCGCCGCTGGGTGCTTGAGGAAGATGGTGGTTGCCGCTGCCGCGCGCGCCTGGGCTCGCACACATGGGGATCGCGCGAGGGCCACTTGGATCGTCTGGATCGCGTTGGGTTGCACCTCGCGCCTTGGCTGGAGATGAAGGAGCCGCCAGCGAGAGGAGGAGGAGATGCGGCCTGCCTGCGCTACGATGCGCCGCCGCCTGTGGCGCTCCTGCAGTTGTTAGCGGGCCTGCTCGCCTGGGGGCCACCGCGGGAGCTCAAGGGTGGCCTGGGGTTGTGCGGGATGCCGCCTGATCGGTGCCGCAGCCGCACGTTGATGGAGGAGCGCCGTGGGAGCAGTATGGAGGGCAGTTGGCTTGGACGAGAAGCCGCCAGGATATTGGAGATGCATCAGATCACCATGGCCGCACGAGTTAGGGTTTTCAAACCCATCGAACTAGAACCAATTGAATCCGAAGGAGGCCTTCGGCTGCTGCAATTAGGGTTCCGAGGATACCCTAAATCTTGAACGAACTTTATAACATGAACAGGAACATGACTCCTTCAATGAATAAAACTTTCAAAAACATTGAATCTCGAAAAATAAAGAATATGAAAGTAAACCCTCGAGAATCGACCCGCTCTGATACCATGTTAGAAAATCGGAAGCGGAAGCGTAACATGGAAAAGATAAATAACAAGAAAAGAAGAACGGGATTTTTTACGTGGAACCCTACTCCGTGAGGAGCGGGATGAAACCACGGGAGAAGCCCTCAAAGGGGCGGATATGCATTGCACTTTCTCAACTGTTACAGGAGGTCTGGGGCTCTTTATATAGCCTCTCCAGAGCCTCCAAGTCCCACCACTGGACGATGTGGGACTAAACACTGGATGGGGTAAATGGATCTCCTCCAAGATCCATTTACCCTGTTACAACACAATAGACGCACTACTTAATACTCCAACAGTATCGGCAACCACACATTTTGCAAATAAATAATAGACAACCCTGTGATGCTATTTGCATTCCCAGGGCCAGGAAAAGGTTCTACCATCTCACGAGCACTAGTTTTACGAAGAAGATCCTAATAAAACTAGGAAACCAAAAGATATCTTTACCTAAAATAAATAGAAAACTACCAAGAAGTACTTTGGAAGTGTCCACAAAAATCCTCTGCTCAAACCGGACAACGGCATACGTCCTATTGCCGTAGGCACTATCTGGAGGCGCCTTGTATCTAAAGTTGCTATAACAGGAGTGGGCAAGGAGACGTCTAAGTACATCAACGACTTTCAATTTGGAGTTGGTGTATCTGGAGGAGCGGAAGCCATCTTACACAACACCAACCGTCTTTTGAGCAAGTTTCACGGGGACGGGTCTCTTTCTATGCTTACGGTGGATTTCTCTAATGCTTTCAACTTGATAGATAGATCTTTGATGCTTGGTGACGTTAGGAGATGCCCATCTATTTCTTTATGGGTGGAATTTATATATGCTCAAGCCGCCGGATTATATATTGGATACAATTATATACGGTCATCAACAGGAGTGCAGCAAGGTGATCCTTTAGGCTCACTTCTTTTTTCTTTGACATTACACCCACTTATCCATGAGATCAGAGATAATTGTAAACTCCTACTCCATGCTTGGTATCTTGATGATGGGACGATCATTGGGGATACCTTAGAGGTGGTCAAGGCACTTGACATTATTCAATGCAGGGGTCCAGAGATGGAGCTTATTCTGAATATAAAGAAAATAGAGCTTTTCTGACCTTCATGTGATGGTTAGAAGATCCGTAAAGGGTTGTTTCCCGTTGATATTTGGAGGTCGGTGCTAGGTGTGAAGTTACTTGGAGGAACAGTGAGCAGGGGTAAAGACTTTATTGATGACTTGGCTATGTTGAGGGCCACCAAAGCTGTTGACTTAATGCATTTACTTCCCAGTTGAATGATCCACAAAATGCTTCTATTACGATCTTGTATGGGTATTGCTAAGTTTATGTTCAGCTTTTGGACATGTCAACCTGCTTACATGAAACGGGCTGCTACGTGGTTCGACAAAGGGTTACGCGAAGCTATTGAGGATATTGTGGTTTGTGGAGGTCCTTTCTTCGGTGACCTTCAATGGCGAATGGCATCGCTACCCATCAGACTCGGCGGCTTAGGTCTGTACTCGGCTATTGAGGCTTCTTCATATGCTTTTGTGGCATCCAGAACTCAATCATGAATGCTCGAATATCGCATACTACGAGACAGCGGGATACATGGTATGGATTCTGATTTTCTTAATGCTTTGTAAGGCCTACGTGTCTCACTTCCATCTCTTGAACTTACATATTTTGCTAGTAAGGATATCGTCCCCCCTAAAACCCAGAATGCTTTGACGAATTACTTTTTTAGCAAAATCGTAAAAGAAATGGAAGTTGAGATTGACATGACTGCTAGACAAAAAGTAATTTTCCGATGTCTACAAGCTGAACATGCTCAATATTTCCTTCTTGCCATTCCTATTGAGGGGCTTGTAATGCATATGTCACCATTGTATATCGTACTATTCTCAAGTACCGCCTCATGATTCCTCTATTCCCAACAGATGAGGCTTGCCCAGTATGCTACAAATCATGCTTAGATGCTTTTGGGGAACATGCCGTTCATTGTCGCGAACTTCCAGATTTTAAATATAGACACGATTTTGTCAGGGATGTCCTTTTAGATGTACTCAGACATGTGGGGGTTGCTTCAAAAAAAGAAGCACCGGTGAATTTTTTTGACTGGTCCACGGGAGGGGAGATTGACGCTTAGACTAGCGGATGTTTTAATTTTTGGATGGGTTGGAGGAAAACATGCGTGTGTCGATTTGACTGGAGTTTCTCCATTGGTAGGTCCGATAAAGAGTAATTTTGTTGCAGGATACGCTGCACAAAAAGCTGCCTCAGCTAAAGTGGCTAAGCATGAGAAGGCTTATATTGACAATCAACATGCATTTATCCCATTTGGTTTTGATACATTTGGGTTCTTGAAAAGTGAAGCAACGGAGCTCCTCAAGGGGATCCAAAAAATTATACATAGCAATGTTATGGTTCTTAGATCTATGAATGTTGTATTTCGTAAGATTGGAGTTGCCATCCAAAAAGAATTGGCGGCGCAGCTTTTTACCCGGCCCCATCAATTTTTATGTAATGACTAGTATCTTGAAATGTTCCGGTAACTAGAAATCTATGGCATTCGAGCTATATCAACCGGGAAAGCTCTCCTTTGCTTTTTTTAATAAATATGTCAAAGTTAGCCCCATTTGAATTATCGTGATGTAGAGTGAAATCTAGGAATCAAATTCTAGCGGTTATTACGAATATAGTTCATCATTTGCTCTCGCAATTTACTATATGGATAATACGCATATGTCTTCTTCAATTTTCACGTCCTACTAAATGATGCGATCGCACTGTCACTTCTTGCGATTAAATCACACGGAAAAGGTTTCCACGATACGATCACCTAACAAATTGCATCTTCTTCAAATTCCTGAAGTTAATTTTGTCGTTATGGAATGTAGAATCACACACAAGGAAGATCAAAACAGGTACCTTGAAGATGCCGCTGGTTTTGGAGTCACGTGACCACTCCATGACGAGGTCCCCGGACGCGGCCTTGTACGTCGCACGCACGACGTCATCCCCCTCGAACTTCCGGGACACGGCAAAGTCCCACGCGCCCTTGCGCAGGTCGTATGCGGGCTCGAACGTCGTCCTGCTGAGGTCCCCGTGCGCGTAGGCGTAGCGGACCCTGCAGCCCCCGGAGGCGAAGTCGTAGCTGGTGGTGAGCTTGTTCGCGGGGTCGACCGTGAGCGTGCCGTCGAGCGTGGTGCGGTTGGGTCCGCGGAAGTGTATGTAGGTGAGGCTGAGGGGCTTCTCGAGGACGCGGATGGTGTTCATGAACTGGAACCTGAAATCCTGCAGCGAGGGGGAGGGGAGTGGTGAGATCGGTGCGGGGAGGAGGGGAGAATGGAGGGCGAGGATCGGACCTTGGAGGGAAAGGAGTAGTCGAAGATGAAGTGGCCGGGCTTCTCGAGGGAGAGGGAGAGGCCGTCGAGGGAGGGGCCGTGGAGGAAGGTGAACTCGGAGAGGGAGAGCTTGAGCTTCGAGTCTCCGAGGGCGGGGATGGAGAGGGTGGCCACGGATGCGGCGACCTTCTTATCCACGTCATACTTGGCCTTCACCGTGGCCTTCATCTTCTCCCTCTTTTGTGGGGCGCGGAGGGCGGGGAAGGTTGAGTAGTAATGGTGCGTACTTGGAAGAAAAAAAGTCCAAGGAAAATTTCTCGGTAATATTTTTTTGTTATGTACCGTATGTAAGCTATTTTTTGAAGAGGTGGTTTTGATTTTAGCCAAAATCGTCTCTTCAAGAAGCGGCCCTCACTGGTATGTGCTACAAAAATTCTAAGGGAAAGCCGCCTCTTGAAGATGCGGCTTTGGCTAAAACCAAAGCCTGAAGAGGCGGCTTTCACTTGTATGTAACACATGAAAATCTTAAGGACAAAGCCGCCTACCTACGGTACATAACAAAAAAAATATTGGTGACCGTATATGGCCAATATGTTTGGAAATATACCTCTCGACGAATTTTTCTCAAAAAAATCGTGCATTTTAAAAAACAATACGAACGGCGATAGAATGTAAAAAATGAATTATCATATTATTAAAAAGGAATACTGCTATAAAAAGATGCATTATCATATTATTAACAACAAATAGTACTGTAAAATGAATATGAATCGACTGCGTGTAATAACAAAAATATTTAATAGATTAATTGAAATATATATGTTTAAGATAGTTTACACATAAAATAGATATATCATATATATTAATTTATAACAAATATATTAACAATGGTTAATGCAATTATAAAAAAATACATACAGTTATAAATAAATCTATTATTATACTTATGTACGAAAATGAATATACGAATATGAATTTGAATATTAGCGAATGCCAAAGTGATATCCATATCCGCATTTACTTTAAAACGAATACGGATGCAAATGTCAACAAATATGTATAAAACGAATATGATAGCAAATCAGATACGAATATATTCACATTCATTTTCATTCCTAGTGCGGGGTAGTGGGCTAGGGCAAGGTCTACGGGGTTAAGGTTTTGTTTGGTTGAAAGTATATCCTTATAATTAGGGGTCATCCTCGCAATTTACTTTGTACTAGCATGACCACTAGTGGTTCGCTACTGCAAGAAAAATGCTAAGATGTACATGCATTATAAAATCTGTTTGTTGACACCCAAAAATTTGGCATTAGAGAAAGTTGAGTAGTATAATGAGGTAATTGATCATATAAAAAGATTAGTAAATAAGTATGAAAGTAGTGGAACATACTCCAACTAATGCACATAATGTTTTAAAAAGGATACAAATTTCAAGGTTGTTAGAAAATCGGAAGCGGAAGCGGAATGATAAAGCAGAGCATAAGAAGGAAAAGATAAACATGGAACATCATGATTTTACGTGGAACCCTACTCCGTGAGAAGCGGGATGAAATCACGGGAGAAGCCCTCAAAGGGGCGTGTTATGCATTGCTTTTTCTCAATGGATACAGGAGGTCTGGGGCTCCTTATATAGCCTCTCCAGAGCCTCCAAGTCCCACAACTGGACGATGTGGGACTAAACGCTGGATGGGGTAAATGGATCTTCTCCAGGATCCATTTACCCTGCTACAACTCATGACGCATACAACGAATGCTCCAACACTCCCCCTCAAGATGGAGCATGCAATGCTTAGCTTGGACAAATAGAAATAAACTCAACTCAACGCTACAGGACACTACGGACAATATCAACCCAACGCGCACATTGCTGCAGTCGAGGACGTTGCTTCTCATGCCGTGCAGGTGAGGAGGACAAATGGGCTGGAGTGTGAGTATGCTGAATCTCCTCGTCGGAGAGCATGTGCTCTGAACTGCGCCTGTCAGAGTCACTGCAACTGAAATGAGTCTCCACGTCGGAGTACTCTGGCCCGCCACAATAATGTGGACAACTGCTCCATCTCTGAAAAGGGCCGAACTGAAAAGGAGCCGTGGTTGTGCAATCCTCGTCGGAGTCCACGGTCGCTGGAAAATGGAGTCTGAAATAAGTCTCCTCATCGGAGAACTGGGTCTCTCCCATTTGGCTCAGAGAATGGTGCACTGCTCTTGGTGTACCTATGATATCACATGAAAACTCTGGCCTACAAAACAAGAAAGGATGGGGACCTCTGCAAAAGATGGCATACATGTGCTCATCTGAATATGACCGTATTCATGTGCATGTCTGAAATTGAGTCTCTCTCTGGAGAACTCGAAAAGTGGGTCATTCGTCATGGAGTGCCTCGAACTTGGACTCTAACCAATCTGAATGTCGAGTATGAATCTGGGCATCAAACCGGGACTCGGAATCTGAACGTCGAGTCTGGAATTACGCATGGACAATCTTTGTCTGGAAAATTGTAGAGTATGAAAATATGCTGGTCTGAAGAATATCTGAATCTGTCCTCTTTAAATCTGAAACATCTGAATAGACCAGTGACTCTACATATATACTCCCCCTTTCTCCCAGTCGGAAAATATGGGCGTCGACCAAGTTGGGAGAAGACAACAATGATGGGGAGACATGAAAATAAGCCGATCACACATTTGTTGATTTTTCAAAACATTCGAAAACTTTTTTTTGATTTTTTTAATAAGCCGTATGATTTTTTATCGGCTTTTGCAACTCATTTCTTTCTCGAATAATTTGCATACGATTTTGCTTTGTACGCGCCTTTTTCTTTCTTTCTTTTTTTCAAAATACTTGCGTACGGCTTTTTATATGTATGCACCCTTTTTTTACAGTTTTTTCAAAACAAACGACCTATCTAGGCTTAAGCTTCGTGTCCCCCTCCTTTTTTTAATGACAGGCTGGGCTCATTGAGCCGCATTTCTTTTTTTTTATTTTTTCAGCCAAAACAAGCACCCCGTGTTTTTTAAGTAGAGAGCCATCGGGCCCCCTGTTCGTTACCACAAAAAACACATGACTAGGGTTCCCAAACTGGGATCCCATCGACCGTCGCCACCCCCTTGGGGTTTGAAGTAAGGGGTCGCGCGGCCTGCGCTTCCGCATCGCCTGTGCGGGGGGGGGGGGGGGGGGGGCGCTGCCGAGTGTTGAGGGTTTGGGGAGCGGGAGCGGGGTTTTCCGAGAGAGGGGGAACCGCCTTGGTGCGGGAGCCTGGAGGAGTTCGCGGTGTGTTGTGATGGCTTGGAGTGCGTGCGATCGAGAGAGGGGGAGTTCGCAGTGAGATAGTGGGGCCACTGTGTGCGGAGGAGGGATGGCTCTGCCTCCTCCACTGGAGTCTCGCGCGGGGTTTGCGGCTTGGAGGGAGGTGTTTTGTGCGCGATGGAGGCATGCGCATTATGAAAGAACTCGCCGCGAGGAGGCGCCTGGTCCTGCGCGTTACATGAAGAGGACGTGGCACGCCTGGAGGGTATCGTGCGAACGGGAGGAGCATCGGGGTGCGCTGGAGTATCACGCGCGCAGCTGGGAGAAACTGAAGATGCGTGAGGGGATCCCGGTGGTCGCGCCTGGTGCTCACGGTTGTGCAGCGCCGCCTGGAGCAGAAGCAGGCTCCGCTTGGGGTACTTCGCCTGGAGCGGATACGCGCGCCTCCAAGAGGAGGCGAGGGGCTTTGTGAGGTCCTGCCTGGAGAAACATATGCGGCTGGAGATGCCGCTGGGACTCGGGGCATGGGTGATCGTTCTGCCTGGAGGATGAAGAGATGGATATTGCCTGAAGGTTGTGCCCTGGAAACTGGGAGGGACGCTGCTTGTGTTTCTTGACAGCCCCGACCATGGATTTCTGAGAGGCGCTCTTGGCCCCTGCTGCTGGATCTGGAAGTGCAGGGGAAGCCGCCTGCCGTGGATCATCCTGGGGTGCGTGCAGCACCGCTGGAAGATCTCAAATCGCTGAATCTTGGATCGAGCCGCAACAACAAATTTTTAGAATATCGATCATGAACAAAAACTCTAGAAAATAGGGTTTCAATGAAAATCTTAGAACTTACAAAACTTGAACAGACAAGAACAATCGAATCTCGAATAATATAAACAACAAAAAACCCGCTCTGATACCATATTAGAAAATCGGAAGCGGGAGCAGAATGATAAAACAGAGCATAAGAAGGAAAAGATAAACATGGAACACCATGATTTTACGTGGAACCCTACTCCGTGAGGAGCGGGATGAAACCACGAGAGAAGCCCTCAAAGGGGCGTGTTATGCATTGCTTTTTCTCATCTGTTACAGGAGGTTTGGGGCTCCTTATATAGCCTCTCCAGAGCCTCCAAGTCCCACAATTGGATGATGCATGATTAAACGCTGGATGGGGTAAATGGATCTTCTCCAGGATCCATTTACCCTGCTACAACTCATGACACATACAACGAATGCTCCAACACTCCCCCTCAAGCTGGAGCATGCAATGCTCAGCTTGGACAAACAGAAATAAACTCAATTCAACGCTACAGGACACTACAGACAATATCAACCCAACGCGCACATTGCTACAGTCGAGGACGTTGCTTCTCATGCCGTATAGGTGAGGAGGACAAACGGGCTAAAGTGTGAGTCTTTTGAATCTCCTCGTCGGAGCATGACACATACAACGAATGCTCCAACAAAGGTAAATAAAAAAATCCTCATAAAAATCATACTTGTTGATGTAAGGATTTCAATGTTATAATATTTTATCAAAGACATTCTACTTTTAAATTGTATCTTCTTTCTTTATTATACCATGGATATTTACACTGAAGGATAAGAAGAAAAGGTAATACCATGCATTTCATAAATCAATGTGAAGTTTGTATCAATGTGATTTATTTTTAAAATATAATTTTAAAGAGAAATAGATATTAATATATGAAATCGGATGTTGGAGTGAAAATACAAAATCATAATAAATGGCAGTTGAAGTAACATTACGGACAAAAAATGTATATTATAGTTTTATTTCATAAGGATATTAAAATAAAATATGGAATGTTTAATGTGAACTTGTATCCGCCTATTATTTGTATAACATATTTAAAAATTTAATCTTATAAAATGAAACTCTTCATAATGATTAATATTTTGTATGAAAATCGTCTACATCAAAAATGCATTGCAATATATAAAATAAAGCATTCACATAATCGTAGCTTATATTAGCTAGTAGGATTGAATTTGTATATAAGTACTATTTGTATGTAAGAATAGTATAATATAATATAATAAATGAGGACCTTCTCAACAAATATTTATGAATATCAATTATTTGTACATCGATCCAATGCAGATTTAATAATGTATTAAACAACAAATAAGAATATGGCGCTCATTCATCAATCTAGGGGAGGTAAATTTATGTCATGTAATCATCTTTGTTATATCCATCTTATGGCAATTATAAATCTATTAAAAATTTTGTAAAGGTCCTCGCAATTTTATTTTGCCTTCTTTGCATGTTCTTTTTTATAATGCAAGCTCATTCAAAGTGCAAAAAATTAACCAATGGCACTAAAATCAGTAACATGAATACTCCTATATTAAGGGACAACTTTATTGGATATGTTATACTTATTTTTTAAAATATTAAAAATGTTTTTGTGGGCATAATACTTCGTATATTTATGATTATTACTTGATTATGTACTTTTCAGTATTTATGGTGATGTTCGTGAATAATTAATTATTATATTATTTTTTAATAAAGTTGGTAAGCAATATCCTATATGTTTAGAAATATTTAGTACAAAGAATACTTTTATAGTAATGAAATCTTTCATTGCATTTGGAATAAATAAAAAAAATGATCAAGATTTTACAACAAAGACCACTTTAAATTTCATCATGGTGTTCCATAGATATAATCTATAACACTAACTAAGAATGGGTTTTCCTATGCCTACTACCTTCTACTGCCATGTGGCTCATTCCCATGTCTTCCCCCTCTCAATCTCTCCCACTCTTGTGCACCGTTCCCCTCTCCCCCCTCTCCATCCATTACTCTCTGTCTCTCTCCATCTAAATACGTAGCTCTTCCATTTTTCTCTTTTTACTTTCTCTCTCCCGACATGCTCTCTCTCTCTCTCTCTTTATATTCTCTCCCTCCCTCCATTTCTCTCTCTCCATCAATTCACATTTTATGTCTCGCATTTCCTCTTTCTAAATTTAATATTAATTAAATAAAGGAAAATGTATATCTTATTTATATCTTTTATAAAAAAATTTTGAAATATATATTAGAAAATTCATTTTAAAACTACTATTTTCCTTTTAAATCTACTATTTTGGAACAAAAATATAATTTTTTAAAACTACTCTTGACATCATTCATATGTAGTAATTTTTAAGTAGTGTATTTTTTAAATCAAATGAATCCTTCAGAATAAATTAATTTTGAATATTCTATCACACGAATATTATTCTTTATAACATTTTATTAATTTGTGATTGATATATAATAATAAGTTTCAAATCATCTAAGATACATAATTAAATTATTATAAAAATCAATGTTTAAATATTAAATATTCGAAAGTTTAATAAATAGTTTAAGTTTATGTATTGTTTCGTAAATACACGAGTTAAAATATATTTGTTCCAACCACGTCTTCTAAGTCTTTCATTATTTCTTCTTTTATGTTATATATCTTCCTTAATTCCTCAAAATTTACCTGGCATTTAAGGTTCTATTTACTTCAAGTCATCATTTTATTTTTGTTATTTTTAGAAATATCAAACCAAAATATTTTTTAAGAAATAGAAAATCACTAAAAATATTAAAAATATATTAAGCATAAAATATTTTTCTTTCATAATTTTTGATCATTTTGATGACTATAATAAAAATTGTTAGATGTTACATTTATATATTTTTGAATATTTTTTTCAAAAATAGACATTAATAAACAAATATAAAATAAAAATTAAATATAATAAAAATTAGATGTAAAATAGATAAAATATATAATATATAATGTATACGTACGGTTAAATTAAAAAAATTAAAAAATAAAACACATAAAATGAAATAAAAATTCCAAAAAAACTTTTTAAAAGATAAAAATTCAGATTTGAACAAATAAATTTAAATAATGTGATGTATAGAATCTGTTATCTGAATATGTGTGTGTAACACATTATCGTAATATATATATATATAATAAATCTAATATAAGATGAAAAAAGAAAATTAAAATTTTCCTAATATATATGATATTAGAGAAATTATAAAAATACAATAATTTTTGAATCATAAGATATTATAAATCTAATAAATACCAACTGTGATGGGAACAACACTGATAGAAAAACAGATACGCTTTTTTACACCAAAACATCCCTCCTCCCCTTCTTAATTTGAACTTTCATTCTTTTATTTGACCTTCTTTTGATTAGATGTTTACTTTTTATTTATATAATGTCTTTTAAGTCAAGAAAATAAAGCATGCTATTTGGAAAGCATACCTTTTAGATCATTTAAATTTCTTCACGATATGTTCATACTTCACATATTATGATCCAAATATGTTCTTATACATTATCTTGAAAAAATACTCAAGCCACGAAGCACATATATGCACCCTAGTATATATGTATTACAGTGACTAGTAGTTCAAACTGGAATGTGGAATGTGAAACTTTTAAATATGGAAGAGTGATACAAAGGAAAAGGCTTGAAAGAGAAAGGGCATATGACAAAAATCCTTGTGGATAATGGGGAAGAGAAAATGGGGAGGAGAAAGAGGAGGGAGAGCCGGGAGGAGGCATCTGGGGTAGACCCTAAACGGTGTCACATGTTGATCAAGGAGAAAGAGGGGATGAAACCCAACTTTAATATATAGTATAGATGTGTATATAGGATGCTTTGATTGGATAGCTTGTTTTATTGGTTACTGTTATAACCTTCATTCATTATTCTCTACCCCAACTTTTGCTTCTACGTTTTCATGTTCCCATCACCGTTGGAATCGATGACATGGATTGTTTGGAATATTGTGCAACCATCCATGATTCCTTCCTTTGAATAAAGCAACTTATATATGTTGAGCTAACACTCGATTATGCAATCACATGATAATAATATCAAGTGTAGGAAAAGTTTATTGATTCTCATTCATCATATATATAAGAGATGTTTGTATCTGAGAATATACATTTGCAAAAACACACTTCATTGTTACAACATCCAAGATGTTGTTTAGACCTTGATCCGTTTACACATTTATCTTCAGGGATGTTCGGTTCGAAAATAAGCATGAATAAGGATGTGGAATAAGGAGAACATGGATCTATTCTCTGTTCGACTGGAAAGATAGAAATAAGGAGAATAAGGTAAAATAAGTATATGTAAGGTGGAATAAAGATAAGAATAAGAGTGGAATAAGGTTAAATAATGGGATGCGGATGAGAATAACCCTACTCTTGAGAACCGTGTCAGGCGGAGAATTGACTCCTTATTCTAGTGTTTATTCTCCAAACGAACATGACCAAAGTCAAGAGAATTCGATTTAGCTTGGCATTTAATGTAATTAAGTCAATCATATCTTGTGAGCTATGTGGTGGAAACAAAGTGTCTTAAAAGATATTGTAGTATTGAGATTAATTAAAGGAGGTGGGTTAACATTAAAGTATGTGAGCTAAGATCTAAATAACCAAATGGAGCTAAGATCTAAATAACCATAACCAAGTGTCTAAAACATGATAGGAGTAAATGGCGGCAGATATAATAAGAGATTAACCCATGATTTATAAGAAAAAAATGAAATCTATAAGAGGCAAGGGCCTCCATGCAACGTCATCATGCAAGTTTTATAAAACTATAATACAGAAGGTGAAATATCCCAAGTTTATGATTATATATATATATCAATGTAAACAGTCTTGCTTTTCATTTTAGGACATAAAAAGAGAGTGAGAAAAAAAAGAGGACCTTCCATTTCTTGGAAGGAGGAGGCCTCAAAGTAAACCTTTCATTATGGCATTACACTCATCATTCAAGAGTTTAGGAGCTCGATTGCAAAATCTATTCAAATTGCATGACGTACATAGCTTAGTATTCAAAGGAATTAATTAGAGGGAGTTGAGGTACAATAATTCTTTATGAAAATAAGCATAATGTAAGTCTCTGTAACGAGCACCACTTCATCCCTAACTCTCAAGAGATTTATTGAGTGTCTTGTATCACAGGGATGTGTTCCAATCCCTCCTAGAATATTTGTATCTTAATTTGATACGTATGTTGCCTAAACAAAACAATTCAGTTATGTGAATTGTCTAAAATATGTAAACTGAAATATGCATGCAAATTTATGAAGTTCTTGACGCTCTTAGATGATTTATTATTAAACATTTTAAATTACATAATATAGATGATGAGTTGTCTAAAGTTTTTCTCCTACATTTCAATTTTGGCTTTGGAACTTTCTTTGTATATTCAATTGTGGATTAAATATTTGTAGTATATAGTTGATTAGTTGGCTCATCAAGTAATGAATCGACAAATCAACTCAGCTACCCTAGCCAATTTTGCAGTTTTTAGTCGCCTCATGCAAAGATGAGTCTGTTGGACATGTGAGTCCATGGCGAGCCATTATGCAACAAGAATATTATAAATCACTATTGTATTCATAAATTGAGATATATCTCTCATAAATAACCCAATTATGATATTTATAATTTAATTTATCAAATATTATGAATTAGAATATCATGGTGATTTTGGAATTAAAATAATATAGGATTATCTCAATGTAAGCATTCACCATGGAGGCCACCATGAGAGTCATATTTGTTGTAGACTCTTTCTTAATTTGAATTTTTATCTTGATGATTAAATTGGCTAAATTTTTAGCCAATCTCTTGTAGGATTAGGACTCCTACATGACAATAAAGAAGAGAGGGAGGAAGGGAGGGAGGGAGAGAGGAACGGGTAGTTGTGGATGTGCACAATAAGAGTGGGGCTCCTCATTGGAAGTCACACATGCTATTTAAGAGAGGGCTTTGCCTCTTTTTTTAGTAAAATTATTTTACGACAATTATTCCATGATTTAAAGAGTGCCTCCAATTTCCTTGAGAGTTGAGAAAATAAGAGAGAGTTGGGAACTCCCCTTTGTCGTCCCCCTCTTCTACAACAAGCCCTAGATGTCCATCTTTTGTGCATCTGTTTCTCTATGTTGGCTTGGCCCATCACATGAGAAGAATGGCCTCTTCGTGGTGCTTCTTATACGTGAAGAAGGATGTGATCTTCCGAGACAAGATCATGAGATAGAGATCAACTTGATCTCTATTTTGTGTGGACAACTTTGAGGAGAAGTTGACATCCAAGTTCGTGGGATCCTACGCGAGTCATCGCCATGCCCGCAAGAGAAGCCTCATAGATAGACTTGATTCGGGAGGTTTATTCTTTTAGGGATTTGTGCTTCAAGAGGTAACTCTGATATGTTCCTAATATTCTTATGATTGTACGAATTGATTATGAAAATTGTTTACTTGGTAGCGTGATCTTACGTTGCAATTATTTTTTATTTTGTGTGCATTTGAGTTCATAGGACGAACTCTGCTTATTGAAAATTTTTTGTTATTTTTCTGCGATTCCATGATGTGGAGTTATGAACTTCCTTCAATGGTATAAGAACCATCAATTAAAGGATTCAAATTGCATTCGGATCTACTAAACAATCGGTTATATTTTCCCGATCGTTAGGTACATTGTCTTTGAGTCTACTTTGATAGATCGAATGATTTGGTAATATATGTTATTGTTGTTGTTATCGCTTATTTAGAACATGTATTTTGGGGGTATATGATGTATAGATAGTCTGGATTCATGCTCAAAAGACTCACTAAAAGTTGATGGCATTCGTGATAAGATTCAGGCATCGAAAGCAACAACGGACTCCGATTTCGTTCAAAGATCGTAGGAATTAATTATGAAATTTTTGGCTATTTTTTGAGTCATTAATCACTTTAAAATACCTATTGATAAGTCATAATCAAGTCTCCTAATCAGTGTGAAAAAACTTCGTGCTATTCCAACTGTGCGCCCTCGAGAAATTGGATTTCTCCATAGGTGGAATTGGAAGAGGAATTGATATTCAAAGTGACTTCTTTCTGCTATTTCAGACTTAAAATAGACGAGAACATAAATGATATATTCACATTAGGATTTGAATCCAATATTTTGTAAATATTCGAGGTTACAATGAATTTTAATTCCGCGTTGTATGATGCTTTCCAATTTGAAGCACAATGACCGTGACTTGCAAATTTGGAATCCGAAATCATTAAATGTTTCTTTGAATGTATGTAATAAATCAGAATATATATATATATATTTATTTCATATTTACATTATTATGCATTTGATTGATTGTAAATCAATTAACAATTAAAAAGCAACTTAATTGATCGTTCGAGATTAACTTATTTCGTATTTAATCGAAACCAAGATCGATTTGGTGACTATTGATGCGGTTAACTGATTGGCACCTTAACATGGTTAAGGAAGAGCTCCCACCCTTCATTCTGCAATACCTAATCATTTGAGAAAGATTGAATATGAGTAGGTCATATTGTGATATCTAAAAACTAAAGAAGATTATAATTGTGTGCATGAATGGATTCATATATTTCTTGATTGATTTTTTTGTTTTTTAATTGGATTAGATCTAAATAATAATCAAGTATTTTTTTTAAAGGTTCCCTTATTGGATTAATCATGATAATATAATTCAAAATGGTTAATCATCCATTTAAACAAGATATGGACAAGTCATATGATGACATCCATGATCTCCCGTCTTTGTGAAGAACTCCATCACAAGGGTTGTATTTTTGGAGATGCTCATGCATAATCATGACCCCAAAATACAAATTCACATGGATCAAATTCTTCATTTCTCAAAAGAGATGGGTCGTGTGCGTATTGAGCCTAATAGTGTTCCCCATATTATTGAGGCGGTATTGGATTGCACATAGTGTAACATTTGAATTCACTCATTGATGGTTGGTTTAATCGACAACATATAACTCCATATATGTGGGTGGCATGGGTGTTGAAGACCAAACTAGGAATGCAAGTTGGCCTTGCAAAGTGGAAAACTTCTTTCATTATAGTCGCATTTTTTTGTGGTGTAAAAAGGAGAATTAGATCTCGTAACGAGGCCTTTATATTAGCATGCCTGATTCTTTGACAATTTACAAGGGAAAGACTTACAAAGTATGAAAAATACGAGAGCTTCTTGATTTAAAATAATTAATCACCTTAATCATGATTAACTAAAAGTGCAATATTTTTTAGTTTAAAATGAAATCTCTCAACCCATTAAACAAACTACTTGTTAATTACTTAACATATCCAAATTACTCTGATTGGATCCATAATGTAGAACTCGTTCTAGAGACAAAGTGCATAGTGTATATGCTCTCGTCTATGAAGTATGAGAACCCTCTGATATAGGATGGTCGAGAGCTTAATAAGAAGCGATCGCTTGTTGCTACATTCTTGGATCATTGTCTAATGTGCTTAAAAACAAGACATTACATTTACTCAAGACATCCTCCTGAATCTAAATGAGATGTGAACCATACTATTTTTACATTAAGGTCTACTACGGACATTATGAAGAAAGATAATCATCCAGCAGTACAATGGTTGCACAAAGGGAAGCGCGATGTGAAGCACATATCTCGGAAGGTTCTAATCCAAAAGAAGAAGAAAGTCCAAATTATTGGCTAATCTTCTAATGCTTCAACACATCTAAGATCCATGGATATGGATATCTACCATCACTGCTATAATCTAGGATACTAGAAGATTAACTATCCAGAATTCCTAAAGAATCTTAAGAAGGTACAAGGTATAACTTCGATAAGTAAGAAATATAATGAAAACCAATTTACTCATAGGATGAGAAGGAAGTTAGGTTGTTGATTTTGGTACTTCTGTTCATATACACAATCAGTTGCATGCATTTAAAGAAACCGTAAAACTTGATGACGGGGAGAGAGTCATCTAGATGGGATTTGATGCAACTGTTGCAACCATTGCCATTGTAACCTGCAGACTATCATTTTCTAGTGGGAGAATCCTAGATATTAGAGAGTGTCTCTATGTTCTATATGTTAGAAGGAACTTATTATTTGTATCTAAGCTAGCTAAAGGCGAATATACTTTCTTTTTCTGTAATAAACATATCAAAAGTAATTATGGTAATTTTATATCATATTTTCTCTAACATATGGTGGACTATTTGAATTAAACATGCATGAATATGCCATGAATATTAATACCACTAATGATAGTAAAACCCCTAAAAGATAAGGGATGATAGAGATCATTTACATGTGATATGACATCAAAGACTTGGCCACGACTCTGTTGATAGGATCAATAGACTGGTAAAGGATAGACCTTTGGATTTTCTAGTGTCCTTAATTTACCAACCTTGAATATTGTATTTAAGGAAAATATCTTAGGCGAACTTTTTATAAGAAAGGTGAAAGATGCAAAAGTATGTTTCACCTAATACATACTGATGTATGCAATCCCTTTAGTACTATGAATTGTAATGTACATCAATATTACATGGCATTTATTGATGATCATTCGTGGTACGACTATATCTTCCTTTTATATAACAAATCTAAAACCTTTGTAAAGTTCAAAGAGTTCATGGAGAGACTGCAACTTATTTCTTAAATAATATTCCAACTAAATATGTACCTAAAATCCCTCATGAGATTTGGTATGGTACCAAGCTGGGTGTAAGACGCTTAAGAATTTGCGATTGTTTGGTCAATGCTAACAATGTAGATGTGATCAAGTTATAATCAAGCACTAGGGAGTGCTACTTCATTGAATATGTAAAGAACAACATTGGACTCCAACTTATGATCTTGAGACTTGAAAGGTATTTGTTTCTAGAGATGATAATTTTCTTAAAGATGAATTCCTTAAAAGTTAATATAATAATGAAGTTAAGGAACCGATCGAGTATAAAGAGATTGACGAAGTTCCCACCCCAGAATCAAAAGAGATAATTGAAAATGACATATATGAGCCTCTTAGAAAGAGTTGTATGGTGGTAAGACCCAATGAATGGTACAGATTCAAAGTATTAGAAGAGTCTAGTGATGATCCGGCTTCATATGATGAAGCGATAACGGATCATGACATGGATAGATGGACACTAGCAATGAAGACTGAAATAAACTCCATGCACAAGAATGGTGTATGAACCCTACAGGATCTATCTAAAGGGGTGTAAATAGATCTTCAAGAGAAAGAGGAGACCTGATGCAAGGAAGAGACCTTCAAAGTATGGCTTTTAGCCAAGAGCTACATACGGAGAGAAGGCATCGATTACGATGAGACATTCTCTTTTGTGGCCATACTTAAATCCATCAAGGCATTATTAGCTATAGCTACACATCTTGTCTATGAAATATGACATATGGATGTCAAGACCATATTTTTCAATGGATATCTATATGGAACTGACCAGGACTTCATAGATGAGGAAGTCAAAGTGTGTGATGAATCGCATTTTCACCACGTTAATGTCGTCTTTTACCGTAGTACACGTGGTGAAATGGTTCAGCAAAAACCACACTTTCGAATGTGTGGAAGTTATTTTACTTGGCAAGTATACCAAGATCGAACACAGGCACACGAGCCTCTAAATTTTTTCGTCGAAAATTATTGTTTCATTAATGCGTAAGTAATTTCTAGTCTTAGGTCCTTATGCGGATGTGATATGTAATGCAGATAAAATAATGCACAGACCAGTGACACATGCAATTTTTATTTGATTTTTAGATGCATGTAAATGAGGTGAAATATGAACATAATGCATGATGAAATGCACATGCAAACATGCAAGAGAATGTTATACAAATATGCCCTAAAATTGTCAAATCAATGAGCAATAAATTAAGGATCAATTTCAGCGACAAATAGAGCAACAAAATCAAGATCAAGCATCTATTAATGGAAAAGATTTATAGAGCAAAAGACATGATGTATCATCAAATATTAACCCTTTAATTAAGTGTCAAATCATGGATTAAATTATACCATTAATATAGAATAAAATAAGCTTCAAAATGAAACTGAAATTATGAGATTTGGAATTAAGACGATCAATGTTAAAAACAATGCAAGGGCATAAATATAATAAAAATACATGAGAAATTAAAGATAAATATTACGAATAGGTCTCTAACGGGACTTATTTGCAAATACCAAAACCTGGAGGGGCCCGATGAAATTTTCCCTTTTGCGCACATGGGCATCTTTGCAATTATCAAAACCCGGCTGGGTCTCCCTGTAAATTACCCCATGCATGCATGTGAGGCACACCTGGAGGATCTAGATGTAATCTGTGAAAACTCTAAGGTCTTCAATGCAATTTTCCCAGCTCCTCGAGTACAGGGCACGTGAGGGGCCAGGATCGGGACGCTTGGATGCTTCTAGGCGCTTAGATGCTTGGCTCAGGTTTCCATGGCTACAGGAGCGGTGGGTGCTGCATTGCTCCATGGGGACCGTTGGATGGCCACCGTAGAGGCACCATCCAACGACACCTACGTTTCATCTCCGCCGTAGGAGCGACGATGTAGTTGGAGATACGACGACCTTCCCAGAGCTCTACCGAGCTCCTTCGTGATCATAGAAGGTTACTGACGCATCGTGGACACCTAGCGAAGGTCACTGACCGAAGGCAAAGCCACGAGGGTAGCTGGAGGGTGCTGTTGATGAAGCGTCACTAAAGGTGGAGTTGGAGACCGTAGAGGAGGCATGGGCTCCAACCATTGAAGTTCCTGCAATGTTAGTATAACTGAAGTAGTGATGTGAAGTGCATGAGCTTTGTGAGGCGAGTGGAGGTCCAGTGGAGGCGAAGGAAGTGGGGGACCTGGTTTTCATCTCTGACGGTCCGGAGATGAAATGGGGCGAGGTGGTCGGGGCTGTGGAGAAGGGAAGGTGGTGAGAGGAGGGTTTGGAGAAGGTAAGGGATGGGTGACGAAGCTCGTAAGGCGGTCAGGAGAAGGTGGGGATGAAGGATATGGTTAGATTCTCAAGCGCATCACGGAAGCGTGAGCGTCGTATCGAATATAACGAGGAGCGACTAGTCGCACTAGTTGCTCGATGCAGTGGAATTTAAAAAAATTTTATGCGACGAAACCACATGATCCAAGAACACTTCTCGGATCGTTTTGTCTAAACCACAAACAAGTAATAGGATTACCTCTTGAAGCGTGGTTGTGATCGAGTCTCTAAACGAAGAGACCTCATGTCTCAAGTCCGATCCGACGGAGGAGACGCTTGCGAGCGCGGTGATGAATCGCGTGCTTCTCGCAATCCATGTTTATGATCCAAGCGGTAGATCTCCTGATCTTGACACACGAGATCCAACGTCTTCTTTACGAGCGAGGCGCACCGAAGGAGACGGAGATCCACGAGCAGACGATCGGGCATCATAACGACGACGCTGCGGCGATGGAGAACCTCTCTAGGGCATCCATGGTGGACGGCCATGAGAGGGAGAGAGAGAGTAGGCATGGAGAGAGAAAGAGAGAGAGAGAGACTTATGTTCTCTTGGTGTAAAGAAGATCAAAGGGATGCCTCTCCTTTTATAATATTTTGGGATCCATGGATCTCAATCCATGGACAACACAAATCCAATGGCTCTCATTGATTGTGTTTCTTTTAATGGCTAAGATTTGTGTTGGTAAAAACCAATAACAATTAATTTAATAAAAAATCAAATATATATTAAATATAATTTGATTTATGTCAAATCAATCTCCATTGAAGAAATAGAAAGGAGGCAAGCCTCCTTCCAAGAATGGAGTGGACGACCACCACATTCCATGTAGGGAATGTGGCCGTCCACCCTCCATTCAAGGAAGGTGGCTTCTTCTCCTTTTATTCCATGAGATACATTATCCCATTAATTTCTTCAATATTTACAACAACTTTTGTTTCAAATATATTCACCAACATAATTCCAAATTATTTTGTGAACATTACAATCTTGCCATTGGAAAATTGTGAATCACATTCACAACCCAAAATAAAATGTGAATTACATTTTCAATTAATTGTTCAATGTGAATCCAATTCACATTAACATTTAATTAACAAATGTAAATAGCTCTCTCTTATATATTATAAATCATATTTATAATATATATGACTAATATGGATATTGCTATCCACATTATTCATATTCGTGATAATTAAATCACATTTAATCATCTTGGATCTCTATTCTCATGTGCCCAAATAATATGAATCACATTCACATTATTCACATCTTTGATAATTAAATCACATTCAATTATCTAAGATAACTCTCCTTATAATATGAATTAAATTCATATTAGTCATGATAATTAAATCACATTTAATTATCCATTTTCTCAATGCTCGGATACATAATATCAACAATGAAATTATCCTGAACCCTTTCAAGGATAATGCGCTTTCTCCGCGAATACTTGGAGATAAGGACAGGACGATTGTATTGTTCCACGTATAGTGACTTGGATATTGAGATCATATCTCAAATCCATATCGTGGGCCTCCCATAGATGCTTGATTAAATCAAGACCGCAAATCTAATCTTCTCATTGCATCTGAATCACATTCAGATTAATGTCCAACATTTGGACCAAGATCAGATCACTTCTCTACTGAGAGGAGTCACTAAAATCCAGACTTGTTTCATCACTCCCTAGGAATGGAAGCGTCATGGTTATACAATCGTTTATGATCACATCACCCTCCGGTATTCCCAATACCTGTACATCCTGCATACTGGAAGACTCAGATTAAACCCGAAGTATTGGATCAACTTTATATTGTCTACTTCATGGTTTTATCAGTAAGTTTCTCATTCGATCATTGGGAGTCGGTATCGATCATATACTTTTCCAAAAGCATATATCATACCTAGGTCTTGATCATATATTTTCCAAAAGTATATATCAAACCAACAAATTCAGTCAAGCTTCCAAAGCGAGACGACCGTGTGCACGGAATTTGATTCTTCCCAATATCTCATGAGTGAGCTCATGTCTTCCGGTTCAGTAGTGAACCTGTATGATCCCTTCGAGAGATCGTATTACTCATATGCCCTTATATGCACACCAGCGCGCCGGTGTATAGACCTTGGTTAGGTCATCAACCTATTGGTCTGCCAAATGTACATACTCAGACATATAGTAACATATCTGTCTTCGGTCAGAGGATGCGTGCCTATATCATGACAACATACGATATAGGACTTTGGTTATCTCGATCTCGTTAAATCAACTCTTTGACCTAACTAATCTGACACCTCCGAATCTCTATTCCTATGTAAAGGACATGCATCAAGAGGTCGGTCAGATATCAACCTAACTGAGAAAGGATTGCCATTTCCTACTCAGGCTGGAGATCATCCTTAATAATCATTTGACGGTGCTTGATGAGTCCTCAATCTAACTCATTAGATACGCATCTAAGCACCAACCTCTATGATTCAATAATTGAATCAACAACTGTATGGTCATTAAGATGGCCATGGTACATAACCCTAATTGTACTAAAGGACCTATTATGCAAATTATGTATTCTTCATTTCAGATTAGGGAATGATATTTGCAATAACATTTATTGCATAATGGCTCGCCGTGGGCTCGCATGTCCAACAATCTCCCACTAGCCCAAAGAGCCATTAATGGGCTAATCATTTAAACCCACACTCATGCGACTTAGAAAATACCTAGGTAAGCTGATCAGTCACTCTGTTCCCAAGAGATTACGCCAAGTCCTTTTACGACACTTGCATATCCCCTAGTAACAGTGCTCGCATCCAATGCGAATGTTGCATCTTATGCAACAAATACTCAATTTTGTTATAGTGTTCTTGACACTATAGCTCGATAATCATTATAACCAGTATGCCCATAATCTTTATCAGAATACCTTTATTCCTAGAGATCTCTATCTCCTAAGGTATCTATAGTTAAGACCCTTATAGATCACTATCTACAAGGTCTTAAACTTTTGAAGACAAGACTTTGAGATCACTATCTCTAAGTTTCATCATCTTTGAAGACATTGTTATTACTGTAATCAAGTATTTTATTCCATAGTAGGATTAGTAACAGATTACTACTCCCACTGCATGGCAGACATCTGGCTCTTTTGCACATCTAGCATACATTCAACTTCTCGTAACTGATGCACAAGTGCAAGCAGTTCTAGCATTCACTTCCTCAACTCTTTGAGGTGCTATCCCTTTAGATAGGTCACTACCATATCTTAAGCGAAGGAAGCCTTTCTTGGAATTTTCCAGAAAATGGATTAAGTCCAAGGTGTACTTCTAATGTGACGGTCCTAATATCCTTTTCTCTTTGCTTCTGAACGACTTCAGAACTAAGATCTAAGAGGTATCCTTGAGATCATATCTCAAGGTATGGAACAACCAAATTATAAAACACTTATTATTATTCTTATATTATTCTAAATTATTAGAATAATATCAACATTTAGCATGATGAATACAATGGCACTCCCACTAAGCTTCACATGATTCATCAAGATTTTATCTGAAATCATAACATTTATAATTTCATCAAATCTTATGTTCCAACTACAGGAAGCTTGTTTGAGTCCAAAGATGGAGTTCTTTAGTTTGTACACCTTGCTTTCCTCAACCATGAAGCCCTGGTGCTACTTCATATGAATATCCCCAGAGAGGTATTCGTAGAGGAATGCAATCTTGACTCACATCACAAAGATGTCATAGTCAAGTTGTGTAGCTATAGTAAGCAATATTCTGATGGGTTAAAGCAAGGTCACTGGAGAGCAAGTCTCATCGCAAGAGATGTCTTCTTTTCGGTGTGTAGAACTCATGGCTACGAACCGTGCTTTGAAGGTCTCTACCTTCTCATCAGGTTCCCTCTTTCTCTTGAAGATCCATTTACACCTTAATGGGTCTTACCCATATAGGTGGATCCTCGAGGGTCCATATACAACACTTGCATATGAAGTCTACATTAGAATTTTATTGCTAACATCCATCTTTCCATGTCATGATCCTCAGGAGTTTCATCACATGAAGTCCGATCATTGTCAGATTCAACTGACTCATGGAATCCATCCTCAAACTTATTTGAAGAGGTATTAATGTTTCATATTTAATTGTCTATTTAGTTTCCGATTTCAGGAGCCTCACTATCTTCTCAAGAGTAAATGAGTTCCTTTACTTCATTTTCATCTTGATTCTCAAGAGAGTCATCCTCTAAGAATCACATTCTCAAAGATGAGATCCTTCAAGAATCTTAAGGTCATAAAGTAGGTATCCAATACCGTCCTTTATTTTCCTAATGAAGTAGCACTCTCTAGTATCAGATTCCAGCTTAATCACATGGAACCTTATTAAGGATATATAATGTAGTCTCTATCACATATATATACCTGGAAACTAAGAGATAATTATGCTAAGATTAATCATTTATCAAATCATGTCACACATGATCAATTGTATCTCCCTACAACTCTATTGAGTTAAGGTTCATTAGGAGGATTGAGATAGGAATGATATTCACATCTCCATAAGGTATTCCTTGAATTCATCTAATAGGTACAAGCTAACTTGGTTAGATCAAATTCATTTCATCTTCCTTCAAACTTGGTTCTAAACCAAAATTGTGAAATCTTTGAACATTTCAAAGTTTTCTAAGTTAAGAGAAGAAATTTCATATCACAAATAATCATAGATATCTCATGTCCATAATGTTTATTCTGATGTAGATGATTCACATACATCAATATGTATGAGATCTTGAATACCTTAACATCTTACACCATTCCAAAAGAAAGGTGTATTGGACATATTTACTTTGAATACAATATTCATAAGTATATAAGTTTTGAAATTTTAGACATTATAAAGTTTCATCTCTTACTTGTCCACTGATCTCATCGACAGACATATGTCCAAAACATGATGCCATATCATTGTCCAATGATCTTTATTCCCCTATTGATCTTTAAAGGTTTAATTTTCAGTATTAGAAATCTTAATGAACCATTCATTAATTTTCTAATTTAGTGGACTCCACTAGATGTTAGATTACTATCTGAAATATCCCCATCATAACTCTTTATAATAGGTCTATTTCAGAATTCATGCTTATTCCCAACATTTAGAAATAAACTATGAGTGTATTCTAATATCCAGGTCATAGAGACATTCTCTAAGACTAAGGGCTCTCCCACTGAAAATATGAAGTATATTCAACCGGTGGAAATTATTGCAACAATTGCATCACTTCCAACATAGATGACCATTAAACTTTAAGATCAAATTTCTAATATTCTAATACAGATGCAACCAATTGCAAGTGTCATTAGAAGATTGAGATACAATTATTAGACTTTATCTTATCAAATAAGTAAGTCAATTTCAATGATTATTTGTAGATTATTCTGATGTACTATCTGATTCCTTCTCTAAGGACTCTAGATAGATTTGATAGTCATACTATCAACACATCAACTTATTGCAGTATCGGCATTCATCCAACTCTTTGGATGTTACATGGAAGTGAAAGAAGTACAGTCAACTCTTTTGACTATACTTCTTACTTGGGTCCAACCCATGCTTCCACTGCGCTCCCTTTATCTATAAGCAACCATTGCTCAAGACCAAGGTCTCTTATGTTAAAATAAAAAAAATCACTATAAGAGTACATGCTTCATTCAATTCACACAATATGAATATTATGAAGTTTCATGAATGACTAGGGTATAGATAGTAGAATGATGACACTCATCGTATCTACATCCATTTAAACTCTTAAAACTTAGGTTCAGGTAGGTACTCAAACAATTTGAATACATCATCTCCTATAGAGCCACCATTCTGCATAATGCAGAGAACCATGTCATTCATGATTATATGTCGAGAGCATATATGTATGCCAGAACATCTTCTTAGATTTTATAAGGATTATTTGATAATTATGATCATTATCGACATGTCACTTCAAACGTACATTCGATGAGATCAAGACTTATAGAGACTTAAATCCCTAGGGTTTCAGTCCTATTGTCTATTCAATTATCATTCCTCATTATTATGAGGAAACTTGCACATTGCAACCACATACATTATGTGTCCAATTGCAAGTACAATATCTGGATCATAGGTCCAATCCATGATATTCAACTGGTTATTATTGAGTATAACATTGAGTGGGTTTAATGAAGGATTATCTGAAATAAGAAATTTGCGTAAATATATATAAATATATAATTTACTTTGATTTAGGAATTTTTATATCAAAGTTGTCTTGCCTTGTCAACACTGAAAGTTCATTCCCTTAATCACTTTCAATGTAAGAGATATACTTACCATTATATCTCAGCAAGATCTGGGCTCTCCTTCCATATCTTTGTTACATCTCAATAATACGAGAATCTGCAACTTCGATAAAAAAAAGCGGGAACACATTTCGCCTTGTAAGTCCAACTTACATCTCCCAATTCGATCTTTAATACTCGGGCCCACCACCCCTAAGGTGATGTTGACCCGTCATTAATTGAACCAACCGACAACAGGAATAGAACTCGCTATGCGCAATCCAATATTGCCCCAATAATACGAGGATCCGATATTGGGGTCATTACGCATACAACCTTACTCTTTCGAGAAGCAAAGAGCCCGATCTAGATGCGCTTGCATATAGGAGCTATCACTTCGGACAGGCGTCTCCTACATACAATCCCTGGCGACGAAACCTTCGCCTTGACGGGAGATCATGGATATCACTTATGTGATCCTCCATATCATATTCAAATTCTAATGAATTATCATGAATCATATTCACATAATTAATTCTTCCAAGGGAAATAACACATATATTATAATAGAGTGTTTTAATTGGATATAATTAACTTAATCATATTAAATTAATTATCTATCTAATTTAATTAACAAACTTGATTATACTTAAATATATGGTATTATCTCAAAATACTTATTAATTCGAATTTTAATAATTAGAAAATACATCATGATCTCTCAGGCATCATTCGTTCCCTACCCGCTGTCATGGCCATTACCGGCGGGAGTGGGACGGACCACATACGTTGCAACCCGCTACTCTAGCGATCCCCAACTAGACACCATATCCGCCTCGGGAAAAAATAATGCCGAGTCAATCAGTTTGTATTTGAGATGATCATCAGTTTTTCAACCAAAATTATACCATATAGTAATAATCAAAACATTTTTGATTATAAGGAAATTTGCTAGACAAATTTCCAATCCTATTCAAGCAAGGAGTTTGATGATTGTGTTTCCAATTTTGATCTATATCAAAAATAATCAATTATTGGTTGAGGCCAAGTCAATTAAGGAAATAATCATCATCCAATATTTCTCAAAAATTTTCCATAACTATTTCATGAAATTAAAAATTAATTTCACTAATTGACAATCACATGGTTCTTGATTAGGAAAGTAATTTCAGCAGTGACCTTTACTTACTAAAATTAGCATATCTCAATCAATTTAAATCCAAATTAAGTAAAGTAAGTTTTCATAGTTTGCTAACTTGATTTACAACAGAACCTACATGATTTGCACACATTTCGAGGCATCTCTAAACAGTAATTAACTCCTTAATTACGTTAAGATTCGCATTTCCCGTAACAGTGAATACATGTCCATTAAAACAACCATATCTCGAGCAAACGGAATTCAAATTACGTAAACTCAGATCCTATGGTTTCCTTATTTAATGGAGAATAAAATCCAAATATTATTTTCGTTTTAAACAATTTAAACAGGACAGAAAATTATCACTAAACAGAGATGCGAAAATAAAATAGGATAAAACTTTCGCAACCCTAACGAACCCAAGTCGCCTTTCGGTTTTATGGATCGTATCCAAAACCTTCGACCTAAGGATCTGATACCACTTGAAGGATATGGTTAGATCCTCAAACGCATCACGGAAGCGTGAGCGTCATATCGAATATGACGAGGAGCGACTAGTCGCACTAGTTGCTCGATGCAGCGGAATTTAAAAAACATTTATGCGACGAAACCACATGATCCAAGAACACTTCTCGGATCATTTCGTCTAAACCACAAATAAGTAATAGGATTACCTCTTGAAGCGTGGTTGCGATCGAGTCTCTAAACGAAGAGACCTCCTGTCTCAAATCCGATCCGACGGAGAATCGCGTGCTTCTCGCAATCCATGTTGATGATCCAAGCGGTAGATCTCCTGATCTCGACACACGAGATACGACGTATTCTTTACGAGCGAGGCGCACCGAAGGAGATAGAGATCCACGAGTAGATGACCGGGTAGCATAACGACGACGCTGCGACGATGGAGAACCTCTCTAGGGCATTCATGGTGGACGGCCATGAGAGGGAGAGAGAGTAGGCGTGTAGAGAGAGAGAGACTTATGTTCTCTTGGTGTAAAGAAGAGCAAAGGGGTGCCTCTCCTTTTATAATATTTTGGGATCCATGGATCTCAATCCATGGACAACACAAATCCAATGGCTCTCATTGATTGTGTTTCTTTTAATGGCTAAGATTTGTGTTGGTAAAAACGAACAACAATTAATTTAATAAAAAATCAAATATATATTAAATATAATTTGATTCATATCAAATCAATCTCCATTGAAGAAATAGAAAGGAGGCAAGCCTCCTTCCAAGAATAGAGTGGACGGCCACCACATTCCATGTAGGGACTGTGGTCGTCGACCCTCCATTCAAGGAAGGTGGCTTCTTCTCCTTTTATTCCATGAGATACATTATCCCATTAATTTCTCCAATATTTACAACAACTTTTGTTGCAAATATATTCACCAAAATAATTCCAAATTATTTTGTGAACATTGCAATCTTGCCATTGGAAATTGTGAATCACATTCACAACCCAAAATAAAATGTGAATTACATTTTCAATTAATTGTTCAATGTGAATCCAATTCGCATTAACATTTAACTAACAAATGTAAATAGCTCTCTCTTATATATTATAAATCATATTTATAATATATATGACTAATATGGATATTTCTATCCACATTATTCATATTCATGATAATTAAATAACATTTAGTCATCTGGATCTCTATTCTCATGTGCCCAAATAATATGAATCACATTCACATTATTCACATCTTTGATAATTAAGTCACATTCAATTACCTAAGATAACTCTCCTTATAATATGAATCAAATTCATATTAGTCATGATAATTAAATCACATTTAATTATCCATTTTCTCAATGCTCGGATACATAATATCAACAATGAAATTATCCTGAACCCTTTCAAGGATAATGCGCTTTCTCCGCGAATACTTGGAGATAAGGACCGGGCGATTGTATTGTTCCACGTATAGTGACTTGGATATTGAGATCATATCTCAAATCCAGATCACGAGCCTCCCATAGATGCTTGATTAAATAAAGACCACAAATCTAATCTTCTCATTGCATCTGAATCACATTCAGATTAATGTCCAACATTTGGACCAAGATCAGATCACTTCTCTACTGAGAGGAGTCACTAAAATCCCGATCCGTTTCATCACTCCCCAGGAATGGAAGCGTCATGGTTATACAATCATTTATGATCACATCACCCTTAGGTATTCCCAATACATGTACATCCTGCATACTGGAAGACTCAGATTAAACCCGAAGTATTGGATCAACTTTATATTGTCTACTTCATGGTTTTATCAATAAGTTTCTCATTTGATCATTAGGAGTCGGTATCGATCATATACTTTTCCAAAAGCATATAACATACCTAGGTCTTGATCATATACTTTCCAAAAGTATATATCAAACCAACAAATTCAGTCAAGCTTTTAAAGCGAGACGACCATGCACACGGAATTTGATTCTTCCCAATATCTCATGAGTGAGCTCATGTCTTCCAGTTCAGTAGTGAACCTGTATGATCCCTTCGAGAGATCGTATTACTCATATGCCCTTATATGCACACCATCACACCGGTGTATAGACCTTGGTTAGGTCATCAACCTATTGGTCTGCCAAATGTACATACTCAGACATATAGTAAGACATCTGTCTTCGGTCAGAGGATGCGTGCCTATATCATGACAGCATACGATATAGGACTTTGGTTATCTCGATCTCGTTAAATCAACTATTTACCTAACTAATCTGATACCTCTGAATCTCTATTGCTTTGCAGATGACCTGCATCAAGAGGTCGGCCAGATATCAGCCTAACTGAGAAAGGATTTCCATCTCCTACTCAGGCTGGAGATCATCTCTTAATAATCATTTGACGGTGCTTGATGAGTCCTCAATCTAACTCATTAGATATTCATCTAAGCACCAGCCTCTATGATTCAATAATTGAATCAACAGATGTATGATCATTAAGATGGCCATGGTACATAACCCTAATTGTACTAAGGGACCTATTATGCAAATTATGTATTCTTCATTTCAGATTAGGGAATGATATTTGCAATAACATTTATTGCATAATGGCTCGCCGTTGGCTCGCATGTCCAACAGGGAATGACTGTAGGCGGTGGGGAAATGAAGAGAAAATAAGAGGAAAAATTAGGAAGCAGACATGGAGGATTGGAGAAGAACGATCGATGAGGGGGAAGGCTTGGGCTGAGCTTCCGGAGATGCTCTGGGTCTTCACACAACTCACCTTGCTGTGGCGAGGTGCTTAGCAGTAGCGGAGCCGCCACAGCACAGCCATGGTGGTTGTGGGTCGACACTGGGGCATTAGGTTGTCATTGCATGTGCTATCCGCCCCTCCGCTATCACCGGAGGGGCGGGTAAAGCTGGGCCTAAGCCCATGATTGGTGGACGGAGGTGACATGCAGTGGCGAAGGTAGATTTATAAGGAGGAGGTGGCAGTTACAGATGATGACCGGTTGGAGATGTAACGAATGTTTTGATGACGTGGAGTGATGGAGGGAATTGGTGAAGGCTGCGCAAAGATGAGGGACATTATGGCTATACGGGGTGGCTGCTAGGCAGTGGAGGGGTGGCCGGAGGTGAGGGCTAAAAATGGAAGGGGATGGGTGGAAAATAAGGCATAACGCTTGGGGTGGAGGAAGAAGACGACCATGGGCCGTTGGATTTAGTGATCCAACGGTCCACGTGGAGGCAGGGGCAGGTGATTCGGATCAGATCCATCGGGTCTGATCAAATGGTTGGGGGTGAGTGGAAGCGAATGGTTGAGATGATAAGGGGGCTTCATCCAAGGGCGGAGGGATTATTGGTGATGTGGAGAGGGTAAAGCCATATGATGGGGTAATCGTGCGGTTGAGGAAGAGACGGAGGGGAACAATGCGGATCTGATATAGGATCGGATCATATGGTGGGAAGAGGAGTGCGGGTGGACGGTCGTGATGAGGTGACAGAGGATGATCATACTAGCGAAGGGGAGGCCGGGTGGAGAGAAGAGGGCGGGGCCACGTGGGCGGCCCAGAGGGTGCCACGTGGCCCAATTGAAAAAAAATAGAAAATAGCAAAAAATAAAGATACATCAAAAGGAAATAATTAGAGGCTTAATTAAGAAAAGGTCAAAACATGAAAGTTGTAGATCTCAATGAGATCTACAAGTTTTATGTTGAACAAAAAGTTAAACGAGATCATTTGTACAAAGATGTATTTTTGGGAGCATTTTTACTAGGCAAAAACACTGTTTTTGTAGTTTTGAGATTTTTTTTGTATTTTTAATTTCTTCTAAAAGCCAAAATAAATATATACAATAATTAACCTAATTTTAAGGATGTTTATAAAATAGAAAATAATAAAAAAATTAGGGTTAGAAAATATAGGTTAATTATACACAAAGTCTGTACAATATAATATACGTTAATAATAAGGATTTATTTGTGTTTTTTTATTTTTTAGCAAGGACAATAATAAACAGTTTTTAACATGATGTATCTGAGATTCATCATACCCCTATACTTCAACCATGCTCGTCCTCGAGCATCTAAAGAATGAAGGAGTCGGATTAATTCCTGACAGTGCATGTGAAATTTCAAGGCTCAATCCGTCGAAGACACTCAATTTGAGTGATCCTAAAATTCTGGGCTCAACCATGCTCTAGTCAAAAGGAATCCAACTTCTCTAATTATCAGACTCTCTGTTTGTACATAAAATATAATGATATGAAGATTAGTGTACTGCAGTCATGAGAGTCGAATCGAGATGTTACCCAACGTTCCAGTCCAGGAGACTCTCTTCTAGACCTAATCCTCAACACTAGGGAATCAGTCTATTCCTGCTCCTGTTAACCGTCTCATTAGTTTGTCAAACTTGAAAGTGTATATGGATGGCCAGATGATGGAGGGCATAGGATTGCGTCTATTTTTCTCTCCCTCGCATTGGAACAAGGGGCCTCTCGAGTGCCTTATTACTCAACACATGTATTTTTTGTTTGTTGATCAATGTGTCCATCAAGAGAATTTGGAGTCGACTACACTTGTTTTTTTGGGAGTACACCGGGGTGTGTCTCTTTTGAGTATCTAAGATACCTTCGACACCCAGACTTGTATCACCATACGATGTAGATCTTGTTTTTGGTGCTAGCCCGACTCCTCGGTCCTAATAGTGTTTGGTCCAAGTGGACACTTTGAAATGGTTGGGAGCGCTCGCCTTTGGTGGAAGCTCTTTTGAATTTGACTTTGTGACGATAGAGCTTTACTTACAATATTTCTTTCTTTTCTTTTCTTTTTGGCTATCTCCACTACTTTTATCAAAAGTTGGCACACACTAATCAATAATTTAATCAGGTTTCATCACACCCTGGCACATAGGTAGATGTCAAACGATAACATGCGAACTTTTTCACATACTGGCTAGGGTTTGCTGACACTCAGGTTTCATGAAGACTTCATTAACTTTATTCCATCCTCGAGCATCATTAGATCTGGTCTAGACTCAAATCACCAGTCTTAGTTCCTCAACTGATAACTCAACTCATCTCATCAATCATGCAGTTGTGAAAGTGATGTGCTGATCATATTATTTTAGAAGGTAGAGATGAAGAGTGCAATATAGTGCTCAAATCTTTCAAACTAGAGAAGTGTGAATTATTAAGTTCAAAACCCTGATGACTAAGGCTGGCTAACTCAGTCTCTCAAGATCTCAGAAATCCAGTGTCTTCAAATCCTTAAGCCTTGAGTGATAGTGAATATGTCAAGAATACACCAACTCCTTAGTGAATTTTTGTGATTTTTATTTTTTTTTACAAATTTTATGAATTTTAATTTTTTTTCATTTTTTTAATTTTTCAGAGAGATACTAACTGGCTCAATCTCATATGAATAGTTGCATCTACTTCGAACCAGTATAGGTATAAGTACGGACCGTTAGATGACTACCCGTGTTACTTGAGGACAAAGCCATAACCAGTGTCCTCTAAACTGCCCACTCTGCTAAGGGAGACCGAAGTTCCCTCACTGAAGAGTAGCTACTCATTTTAAGCCTAGTAGTCAGAGCCTCTACCAAAAAACTTTTATTTTTTTTGATTTTTCTGGAATTTTGAAAAAGGTAATTTTATTTACAAAAAGTTAATCCCTCAAATTTCAAACATGGTTTTACAACAACTTTTATAAAAATCATTTCACCAGTAAACTTAAACCAAGCCCAAAAAGATTTCAAAAATTTTAAAACACAAGCTATGGCTAAAATATATATACAATAATATACGCTATACCCCCCAATACTTAACTTTTGTTATGTCCTCATAGCACAAGTGATATGAAGCCATAGCTCCAGTTAAATACAAGGTGATATAACATAACTAACTTGGAGATCCCCCTATACTTAGGTAAACAACGACCTAACTATAAGAACATAGATAGAGGGAAGATGGATTGTTTTGGGTCCCCCCTATACTTCGGCTGAAAATAGCCTAGGTACATGATCTGAAATTTGGGATGAGGGACTTGTGGTTGATAGGGTTAGAGGGGTGTATTTATACATATGTCATGGAGATGTGGGGGATGAATTTTTACAGATGACTATGAAGGAGATGGGGGGGGGGTATGCATTGTGTGAATATACAGAGATGGTGGGGGGGGAGTGGATATACAGATATGGATGTGTGTGAGGGGATGGGGGTAGATCATCTAGTGATCTATTTCCCCCCTTTTTTTACACATGCGAGCCCTCGAACAAGGACCATTAGGATGCACATGATACTTTTTTTACAACAATATGCATGAAAGAAATGGTGACTATAGTTCCTTGAATTCTTGTTTTTCTTTTGCAGCTCCTCGCAGCGGGAGCTCCCAACTCCATGCTTCCATGGATCTCAAGCATCCTTGATTTCCATGGGCTCTGACACAAAAGAATTAGTTAGGAAGAGTATTAAGAAAGATAATCATGAAATGATGCAAAAATAACACGGTGAAAAGACCTAAAAATTTTGAAAATATTCACATCAAAACAGTACAATAAAATCCGATAAACTGATAAAGGTGAGCTGTGTCCCCGACAACGACACCATTTGATGAAGTGCATTTTCACCACGTTAATTGTCATCTTTTATCGTAGTACATGTGGTGAAAATGGTTCAGCAAAGACCACACTTTCGAATACGTGGAAGTTATTTTACTTGCCAAGTATACCAAGGTCGAACTCATGGACATGAGCCTCTAAATATTTTCATCGAAAATTATTGTTTCATTAAAGCGTGAGTAATTTCTAGTCTTAGGTCCTTATGTGGATGTGATATGCAATGCAGATCAATGATGCATGCAATTTTTATTTGATTTTAGATGCAATTAAATGAGATGAAATATGAACACAATGCATGATGAAATGCACATGCAAACATGCAAGAGAATGTTACACAAATATGCCCTAAAATTGTCAAATCAATGAGCAATAACTTAAGGATAAGCGACAAACAGAGCATCAAAATCAAGATCAAGCATCTATTAATGGAAAAGATTTATAGAGCGAAAGACACGATGTATCATCAAATATTAGCACCTTTAATTAAGTGTCAAATCATGGATTAAATAATACCATTAAATAGAGAATAAAATAAGCTTCAAAATGAAACTGAAATCATGCGATTTGGAATTAAGATGCTCAATATATGTTAAAAATAGTTCAAGGGCATAAATGTAATAAAAATGAATGAGAAAATAAAGATAAATATAATGAATAGGTCCCTTGAGGGACCTATTTGTAAATTGCAAAACCTAG
Organism: Ottelia alismoides; assembly: GCA_037367405.1. Lineage (NCBI taxonomy): Eukaryota > Viridiplantae > Streptophyta > Magnoliopsida > Alismatales > Hydrocharitaceae > Ottelia > Ottelia alismoides. Next base: position 114,663 of record JAZKJV010011544.1, read on the forward strand.
TGGGGGCCTAGTGAAAATTTCCCTTTTGCTCACTGTTGTGCACGGAATCTCGAGGATCAGAATAATTTATTGGTAAAAAGGTTGTTGTTCCTATCCCCAAAATCCCGTGACAAACAAATTTTTTTTTGCTACGTATTAACCTGTATAGCGGACACGGTCGAACTCAGGGAGGCTACACATCCCGAGGGTTATTCAATTAATCAAAAATCAATTAAGAGAAAATAAGAATCTCAAAGGACAACTATCCTTGGTTTTTGTGAATTTTTTTTATCTTTTTAATTAATTTTTTTAATTTTTTATTTTTTTATATATTATCTGATTTTCAATTTTTTGTGATTTTAATTTTGCAATTTTTTTAATTTTCAAAAATAACATGAAGCAGTATTCACAAGAATAAAAATACGCACACCAACTCTTTTTGTAATTTTTCAATTTAAACAAAATACTTAGAAAAATCTAAAGAAAATATTTTTTGATTTTAAAAGTTTTGAAATATTTTTGAGAATTTTTGTGGAATTTTAAGATGTTTTTGTATTTTTCTAAAAATCGAACAGTGAGAAAATGCGAAAATGTGCACAGCCTGGAGTAATTTACAACTTAAAAATATTTTAATGCCCAAAACTCATGACAATTATTTTAAAGACAAACTAGAAACGTTATCTACAAACATGAACTGAAATCAAAATTTTTGAATTTTTATAGAATTTTCTTTGATTTTTATAAGATTTTTGATGTTTTCATTTTTTGGGTTTTATAAATAATTTATACATGAAAATTGGTCGGAAATTAAAAGACAATGAAGTACAACTACTCTATTTTTTGGAATTTTTGGAACAATATTGAATTTTATGAATTTTTGAATTTCAGGAAGACAAAATGACACTTTTTTTATTTTTTAATAATATCTACTGAAATCAAAATGCAATGAAAAATTTATGCTAGATAGATATGCATATCAAGAGCTTAGCACAGTTTTTGCAAGATTTTTAGATCACAAATAACATTTATTTCATTCAAAAGAGTAAGCAATTTTTTTTATTTTGTAGTTCAGGGACTAAATGTAAATAAGTTCTGTTTTTGCATCCAATAAATAATAAAAATAAATCACACAGAAGAAAGTGCAATTTTATCAATATACCATGTGCATGTCATGTGCTTGAGGCTCTGGCAGGGACTCTTTTGTAATTTCGAAAACTTCAGAAGGTCTGAATGCAATTTTTCTAAATAATATTTTTTAATACCTGTTAGGGTTTCTTGGCATTCCTTTGTTTCAACGCAATCACCAGGAGCAAGAGGGAAAGGGGGAGGTCGGCCGTCGCCTCCTTCCTCTTCTTCTTCGACGGGCAGCGTCGATGGAGCACAGCGGTTCACAGGCGACAGACGGTTAAGGAGCGGGGCCACGTGCGGCGCTGCCTCCCAACGGAGGTCGGTGGAGATATGCCGCCCCTCGCGGTAGCGATGGCGGCGTAGGAGCGGGAGAGAGGGCGGTGCGGCCGTCGCTCCCTTCTTCAAATGGCGATGGCGGGCGTGACGACAGAGGAAGGTGACGCTTGGGGAGAACTAGGGATGTGGGCCAGCGGAGGCACTGGGATGGCCCTAGGTCGTCGACGCGCAGTAGGCGCGGTGGGGACGAGGCGGCGCAGGACGATTGATCGGCTGGAAGGGAGTAAACGCGTCGAGGGCTTCGACGGGTGGCCCCCTTGCGGCTGGGGGGCGTGCGACAGTTTTTTTTGTAAAATTTTTTATTGTTTATTGCAAACAGTAAATAAAAGAAAAATTTATTTTTTTGTAAATCCGAAAATAGGAAAAAAAATAGGCTATAGAATTTTTTTATTTTTTTTTATTTTTTTATTTTTTATGTGACCCTGCAAAACAAAAGTTAGAGGATAAAGAAAACAAATAGCTTTATTATTATTATTTATTTATTTACAAATAGGAAAATGAGCAAGGATTCGGCAAAAAATGGAAGAATCGAATCTGATCTCTGGTCACCGTACACGGTCGGAGTTGAGAGATCGTGGACGATAGAATAGAATGCGTAGAGATCGAAAAAGTGAGATGAAAAATTGAGTCGGTTGCGGAATAAATCGTGGCGGATTTTAAGATCTAGATAAAAAATGACAACGAGATAAAAATACGCAAAATAAACTAGGATTAACCTAGAAAAAATAAGAAAAATGTGGATCTCATCTTAGGAGTGGAAAAGGACCGTGATCGCCTCGATAAGACCGACTCGCTATCACCGGACGACTCGGAGGCTAGGCACTATTCTCGACGAAATTTTCTCTCGGAGATTGGGCTCCTCTCTCTAAAGATTGATCAAGTTGAAATGAGGGAGTAGGAACCATATAAATAGAAAAGAGATGAAATTTGAATTTTTGAATTTTTTTGGTGGAAGAGATAAGATAGATGAAATGAATTTTTGATTTTTTTGGTGGAAGAGATAAGAGAGATGAAATGAGAAATGAATTTTTGAATTTTTTGGTGGAAGAGATAAGAGAAGTGAAATGAGAAATGAGATAAAATAAAAGAGAGATAAAACTATTTACAAAATTATCTATTTTTTTGAATTTTCATCACTTATTTATTTGAATTAAGAAAATGTTATTTTTTTATTTTTTATGGTGGTTAATTAAAAATAGCAACTATCTACATATACTATATATATATATGACATTATATACAAGGGTAAATGAGGAAATTAGCCTTTTTTGTTTTAAGAATTTTATTTTTTTTATTTTTTATTTTAAATAATTAGTAAGAATAATTTACAAATATATACAAATACAATATGCACAAAATACATGGGAAATTGCACAAACCACCCCAGAAAACTGACTTTTCAACCGTAACTCCAAACATTATGAAAATACAACCATTTTATAGATAATTTAATTTCGAATCCAATAGAAGCGAGATTGATTCAATTTGAGCTCATATGGATCTGGAATTGGTCTTTCAATTAGTGCTTACCGGCTTTTTCAAGTGTGGCTACTTTTATTCTGTACATGATTTAATTGTGCAATTATTTTTATTAATTAGAACACATTTTTATTTACAACTTTGGTTTTGAAAGTTATTTGATTTGAGTTCAATTAAGGCACAAATAAATTAATGTTAGTTTTATACAGATATATACAAAATAAGTGAGAAGTATTTACAACAACACACACATTTTTTTGATTTTCTGCTTAAGGATCCTTATCTCTCCCTACTTTATTCATGGTCGATCAGGTCAAGTCTTGACCTTCTCTCGGGGTTCGGGTCAGCCTGTATACAGTCTTCCTTTTTTTATTTTCTTTATTTTTCCTTTCTTTATTTATTTATTTTCTTTTCTTTATTTTTCTTTTATTTATTTATTTTAGGTTAAATTTAGTAAGAAGTGTACAATATTTACACAGATGCAAGTTAGTAAGAATATGGAGTTAGTGTTATATGCATGTGTTTTATAAGGGATTTTAAGCTAAAATAAATGAATAAAGATGAGGAATCGCAGATTCATCATCCCCCTATGCTTTACCTTTGCTAGTCCCTTAGCAAACAGTTATTTGAAAGAATAAGTGAAGAAAAAAGAAAAAGAAAGGGAAAATAAAGAAAGTAGGACAATATTGAGTATTAAACTTATCTTCATAAAATTGTAGTTTGGAGCTCTGTCGGACCTTTAGATTATTGGTGTGTCGGAACTTTGATGAGACTTAGAATTTTAAAATCGTCAGCCTTCAAGTTCTACACATCATTGTCACAGTTTCGGCTCAGAAGTCATCTTAGATCAATCCTCTTCCCAAAGCACACCCTATGAACATTGAACAATCGACTCATGTGTGTGAAAGGTTAGCTCTTCCCATCCAGAATGCCGGACTACCATGCAAATCTCCTCTCCAGTAACTCGTCCTCGGGGAGTCAGGTATTTCCTTCTAAGGTTTGTCGCGCTGTGTTCACAATCGAATTGGGGGAGAAGCTAGAAGAAGGAGAAAAGTACTGGAGGGTGGCCAATGTAAAAAATAGTCACCTCTACTTGTAAAGCTGGCCAGTGTAGCCGAGTCTCCACCAAGATCTGCAGGTTTTCTTGAAGCTTGGAACTTTTTGGTCAGATATTTATTTGGTAGTGGCTTCTTTGTATTTGGATTTTTGGTGGTTCTGCTTGGATCTTGTTGTGCCCCTATGGATATAGAATCTTTTTGTTTCTGTACATGTTTTGGTGTCTTAGAAAAAATTGTGCCCAGTCGTCCATCCCTTTTCCGAAGCTTTAATTCAACCTGTACTCCGGTCTTTAGATTTCCACGCTACCAGAAAAGAAACTCACACATTCTTCCAACATCCCATCTGAGTTGAGCTAATTACATAGTGCGAGAGTACAAATTGATTCCCTATTCCAGAGTTATACCCAGAATGAAGAGACCAGGTTAGACACTAAGAGTTAAACGCTGCACATTGTCATGTGGAACTCAAAGAATTAAGTCAAAGACCTGAAGCTTCTAAAATCCTATTTCTCAGTGAAGTTCATTTGAAAATTAGGTGGATTAAGGTCCAACTAAGCTCCATTCTTCAAATTTATTCCAAACATAGTTTAAATATCAATATTATCCTGAAAAATGCACATGCAAATGCAAAATATGAACAATGCAGAGATTTTTTTAAAAAAGAAATGATGCACATGTTCAAATAACATCTTTTTTAAATAATTTTCTAATTTTGAACTTTTTATGGATTTTTTGGAGGAAAAATGCAGATATGAAAGAAAGTTTTTTTTGAATTATGCAATTTTTTTATAGATTTTTGGTTTTGTAGTTTTTTTAAGGAAAAAGGGTTAGTAAAATATATACAAGTATATACAAGATTTTGTTTGTTTGTTTGTTTGTTGTTTTTTTTTGTTTTTTTGTTTTGTTGTGTTTTTGTTATTTTTTTGTGATTTTTGATTTGATTTTTTGTGTTTTTTTGTTTTGTTTGTTTTGTTTTTGTTATTTTTTTCTTTTGTTGTTTTTTTGTTTTTTTGTTTTTTACACCCGTGGATTTTACAAATTATACACATAACCCCCCAAATAAACGTATTTAAAAGTACTAGTTATGTCTAAAGTATATATACAATATATACGACACCCCCTATACTTAGCTCGAACTATGTCCTCATAGTGATCAGAGAGCGAAAAAGGAAGACATAACTCATGCTAAGTATAGAAAAGTGAAAAGACTCCTATGCTACAACGACTCAAAGAAAAGATAAAAATAGAGAAGTTGGTGATCCCCCCTATACTTAGGATCAAGTAATCCTAAGTATAGTAGAGTGTACAAAAGGGGAAAACCGATGAAGAGAATGTACAGACTCAAAATAAAAAGACATATGAATAACATCACCCCCCCATACTTAGGGTAGAGTATCCCTAAGTATAGGCAACAACAAAAGTGATGAACATGGCAAATATGAACAACACAAATCATTCACCCCCCATACTTAGGATAAAGCACATCAAAAGTATATCATACACACACACACACAGAAAAGGGGTGAAAGATAAAATGGGAGAAGAAAGAGAAAAACGAAAGGATATACAAGAGGAGTGGATGTACAAAGGTCAAGAAGGTTGAAAGCGAACCTTCTTGCGGGACCGCTGAGGTATGGATCTGACAAGGTGTAGGTCGATATTAGGGTTATCATTAGATATGAATTGATCAGGATCGACCAAGAATATATCCTCAGCGGTTTCAGATTGTGCAGGTCTAAACCGATTATTGGAAGTAGTATGGTCATGTCCGACCTGGGAAGTTTCGCAAACATCAAAGTAAAATGGCTCAAAATCATTATTAGAAAAATTAGGATCAATTTCAGCCTGGAGAGCCTCTACCGGATCATCATCTTTATCAAAAGGCCCAAATTCCTTTATAAAAGCAATCAAATCAAATTTGGCCAGATCGGTCTCATCTACATCAGGGTGAATAGGAACAGACTCATCAGTGAAAGTAGTCAAATCATGTCCGTCCTGTCTAGTCTCAGAATCTGCCTTCTGCTCTAGGGCGTCTATCGTGTAAATTCTGCGGATATCATCAATGCATCTCCACATACCAGAAGGGGAACTCCAAGGTCTATGCTTTCCGAGTCTTCCTCCTTGGAGAGGAATTCTTGGGTTTCATTATCATCCAACATATAACAAGAATCTCTGATATTATCATCGAGGTCAAATTCCTTGGGGTTGGTTAACACGGACGGGTTCTCATGAGATGCAGGTTTCTGGGCAGTAGTGGGTGTAGTGATCAACACATCGCTCCCTACATCAGAACGGAAGCGAATCTCTCCTGAATCATAATCAATAACGGCTCCCGCAGAGGCGAGGAAAGGCCGTCCCAGGATGATTGGAGGGTGCTCCATAGGGGCGGAGGTCTCCATGGGCATTACAACAAAATCCGAAGTGAAATTCATGCCCTGAATAAGAATGACAGCGTTTTCTAGAATACCCTTCGGCCTCTTGATATATCCATCAACAGATTGAACTATCATCCTGGTTTTCTTGAGAGGCCCAAGATGAAGAGATTGTACCATAGAGAAGGGTATTATATTAATTGATGAACCACCATCAAGGAGAGTGTTATCACAAGAATAGTCAGATATGGAGCAACTCACAAGAGGTGTGGCAGTGTTCCCTTTCTTAAAATGTGGACGGTGAGAGATGGCGTAGGCAGTGGCCATGGTGAAGATGTGATGCTCAGATCTTCTCCTTCGCTTTCTCTTCTTGTATTGAGGAGTAGATAAATATGTCATGGCCTGTTGAAGTGGGGCTTTAATGATCTCATGAAGCGTGGCCACCACTTCGGGTTCAATCAATATTTTTTTGAATTTTTGGACCTCATCCATACAAGGGAGGAGGTCGGAATCAACATTTACACGAGGATTGCCAAGAGCAGTCTGTATAATGGAATCCTCGAGGTCAAAGTTGGGACATGATGTGAATAGATGTGTGGGTAAATAATTGGGCATTTGGGTCCTCTCCTCACAAAATGAATCAATAATGTGTCTCCTAGATTTTTTTTGGATTTTCAAAATTTTCTCATTTTTTTGTATTTTGGGCGATTGTAAGCTCTCACGATTATCCTCAAGTGAATCCATATCCTCAAATAGTGGAGCAGCATTTTGGCTCGTATTTATATTAAATAGATTGCTAATCCTCGAATTCATATGCTCCATCATCTGGTTCAGGGTCTCAAGTGTGGATACCATGAAAGTGTTGACACGAATGTCGAGGGGTTGGAAAAATTGATGGAAATATGTGTCGTTGTGGTCGTTGCTGTTCTCTAAAATCCCGTGACAAACAAAAATATTTTTTTTGCTACTTATTAACCTGTATAACGGACAGGGTCGAACTCAAGGAGGCTACAATTCCTGAGGGTTATTTAATTAATCGAAAATCAAGTAAAAAAAATGAATCTCAAAGGACAACTATCCTTGGTTTTTGTGATTTTTTATCTTTTTAGTTTTTTAATTTTTTTTATTTCTAATTTTTTTATTTTCTGATTTTCAAATTTTTAGTGATTTTGATTTTGCAATTTTTTTCAAAAATAACGAACAATATGAACAAGGTTAAAAATACGCACACATACTCTTTTTACAATTGTTCAATTAGTCAAAAATACTCAAAAACATCCAAAGAAAATATTTTGGGGGTTTAAAAGTTTTGAAATATTTTTGAGATTTTTTTTAGAATTTTCGAATGTTTTCGTAATATTCTAAAAATCAAACAGTGAGAAAATAAGAAAATGTGCACATCTTGGAGTAATTTGCATTTTAAAATATTTTAATTGTGCAAAACTCTTGACAATTATTTTTATAACAAACTAGAAGCAAATATCTACAAACAGGAACTGAAATCACAATTTTTGGATTTTTGTAGAATTTTTAATGATTTTTAGAAGATTTTTGATATTTTTTATTTTTTTGGGTTTTATAAATAATTAGTGAACATGAAAATTGGTCAGAAATTAAAAGATAATGAAATCAAACTACCCTATTTTTTTGAAATTTTTGAACAATATTTGAATTTTTATGAAATTTTGAATTTCAAACAGGGAAAAATGACATGTTTTTGATTTTTTTAATAATAATAAATAAAGGTGAAATGCAATGAAAATTTTATGCTAGATGGATATGCACATCAGGAACATAACATAATTTTTGCATATTTTTTGGATCCTAAATAACCCTTATTTCATTCAAATAGAGCAAGAAAATTATTGTTCTGCAGTTCAGGAACTAAAATGCAAATAAGTTTTGTATTCGCATCAAATAAATAATAAAAAAATCACAAAGAAGAAAGCACAATTTTACCACATATCATGTGCATGTCATGTGCTTCAGGCTCTAGCAGGGGCGTTTTTGTAAATTCAGAAACTTTTGAGGTGCAACTGTAATTTCCCCAAATTAATTTGATCTGGCGGGGACTCTTTTGTAATTTCAGAAACTTTGGAGGGCGTAATTGTAAATTATCCAATAAACTATTCAAAAATCAAAACCCTAAAAGGGTTCCTTCTCTCATTTCTTGCAATAGGGAGGAACTTGGGCTCCCGCCGCCGCCCCTTCTTCCTTCCCCTCACGCGCGGGCGACGCGAGGGGCTGCTAGGCGACGGGCCGTGGCTTCTAGAGGAGAGGCGGCGCGGTCCGCGACTAGAGGCGGTGGAGGGAGCTCGGCGGCCAAGGAGCGGGGGGCGCCTGGGTGAGAGGGTGACGGCGCGGCTTCAGTGGAGAGCCTGGAAGGGTCGCGCTGGATGTGGGAATGTCGAGGCAGCCGCAGCGCCGCTGGTCGGCGGGGGGATGCTGCGCGCTGCCGCACGCGGGCGAGAGGTGGTGGGGGCTGGGCCGGTCGGTGAAGGGCATAGTCTGCAGGCCTTGCGGCGGGGCTGGACGGCATCGCACCGCGGCAGAAGAAGGTCGCGCAACAGAGGTCGGTGGGCGACGTCAGAGGGGGGCCCGGCGAACGATCGACGGTGCTGGAGGGCCGTTGGGCAGCACAGGCGGAGGAGAATGAACTTGGGGTGGAGGCGTTGGAAAGCGGCCTGATAACGGGCATTTTGCGAGGGTCAAAATGTAGTGTCGCTGAGGCGACCGCTCACAAAACACCAGTTGATCAGCAATTAACCCACATTAAAGAATAAACCAATTAAGTCCCAAAATTGTGAATTAACATTTATTAACTCTACCATAAAATGCATAGTGTGTAAGCATGTAGAGGTCGAACCACAGAGAGCAATAAAAAAAGGGGTAGCCTATGGGTGTTCATGTACATCTGGGTCATCCTTGAATGATTCCTATTTTTGTGGGTTTTTTGGGTTATATATATATATTTTTAATTTTATTTTTGTTTTTATAATTTTTATTTTGTTTTTATCTTTTATACATTTTTTTATATTTATAATTATATAATATAGACATATATATATACATATATAAAAAGAGAGAGAGATATAGTGTATGGATATATATAGAAATGCTCAAAGTATATTAGATATAGTCATATTACATATAGTATATATATATATTGGGATTTTTTTTAATTTTTATATATTTTTAATTTCAAAAATGTCCCTACTATGGGACTAATTAAATAGCCGAAACTAATTTGGGTTTGAAAATATAGAATAATTTCCAAAATTACCCAAATTAATTTTAATATGTAAATAATAATATATAGATAATTATAAAAGAGAAAAATATATTTTTGGTATTTTTCTAGGATTTTTACATTTTTTGTTGGATTTTGGAGCTTTATGATTTTTATATTTTTCTTTTTCTTATTTTTAGGTTTTTTCATTTTTTTGGACTTAATATATATCTAAATATACCATATATAATTTTTTTTTGTAATTTTTCAAAAGTGTTTTATAATTTTTTTGTATTTTCTCATTTAAACAATGAAAAATTGGCTCGTTTTTCATATTTAATAAATAGACAAATAAAGAAAATAAAATAAAAAGGAAGACTGTATACAGGCTGATCCGAACCTCAAGAGAAGGTCAAGACTTGACCTGATCGACCAGGAATAAAGTAGGGGGAGATATGGTCCTTAACCAGAAAATCCAAAAAAATGTGTTCTCACTTATTTTGTATATACCTGTATAAAACTGACACTAATTTATTTATACCTTAATTGACCTCAAATCAAATAACATTCAAAACAAAAGTTGTAAATGAAAATATGTTCTAATTACTAAAAATGATTGCACAATTAAATCATGTACAGAATAAAAGTAGCCACACTTGGAAAAAACCACTAAGCACTAATTAAAAGACCAATTCCGGGTCCATATGAACTCAAATTGAACCAATATCATTTCCATTGCATTCTAATTTAAATTATCTTCGAAATGGTTGTATTTTCATAATTTTTAGAGTTACGGTTGAAAAGTCGGTTTTCTGGGGTGGTTTGTGCAATTTTCCCATGTATTTTGTGCTTATTGTATTTGCATATATTGTAAATTATTCTCACTATTTTTTTTAAAATAAAAATAAAAATAAAAATTTTAAAATTCTTTAAAAACAAAAAGGCTAATTTCGTCATTTACCCTTATATATAATGTCATATATGTATATAGTTGCTATTTTTAATTAACCTCCATAAAAAAATAAAAAAATAACATTTTTTAATTCCATTAAATAAGTGACAAAAATTCAAAAAAAAGATAATTTTGAAATATTTTTTTATCTCTTTTATTTGTCTCTTATCATCTCTTATCTCTTCCACCAAAAAAATTGAAAAAATTCATTTCAGATTTCATCTCTTATCTCTTCCACCAAAAAAAATCAAAAAAATCAAAATTCATCTCTATCTTCTCTATTTATATGGCTCCTACTCCCTCATTTCAACTTGATCAATCTTTAGAGAGAGGAGCACGATCTCCGGGAGAAAATTTCGTCGAGAATTGTGCCTAGCCTTCGAGCCGTCCGGTGACAGCGAGTTGGCCTTGTCGAGGCGATCACGGTCTTTTTCCGCTCCTAAGGTGAGATCCACATTTTTTGTATTATTTTTATCTTAGTTTAATCGTAGTTTAGTTCGTCGCATCTTTTTATTTCCGTCATCATTTTTCTTCTTATTCATCTAGTTTAATCGTATCTTCATTATCGCAATTTTATTTTTGTAGTCATTTTTTTAGATCATAGAATCATCATCACGATTTGATCCACCAACGATTCGAGTTTTCATCTCATCTTCTCGATCTCTCCGTCTTCAATTTCTATCTCCCACGATCTATCAACTCCGACCACGCACGGTGGTCGGAGAATCGGATTCAATCTTCCACTTTCACCGGATCCCCAATCATTTTCCGAGTTGTAAATAAATAAATAATACAAAAAAACCATTTGTTTTCTTATTTTCTAATATTTATTTTGTAGGATCATATAAAAAAACAAAAATAAATAAATAAATAAAATAAAAATTCTCATTTTCTGTTTTTCGGATTTAACAAAAAAATAAAAAAATTATTTATTGTTTACATTGCAAAAAAATTATAAAATAAAATAATAAAAAAATAAAAAAAGAGAGGGGATGACCGTGATGAATCTCCATTTCATCACCTTTATTCTATCATTTTGGCCTTAAAAACCCCGGCAAATGCATGTAAATGACATCAAATTATCCATAATAGCATTCATTATTTATTGTACTAATTGTACATAGAATAAGGTTTTTCATGCCAAAATATAGAATAAAGAGAATAAAAGAAAAAGGAATAAAATATTGCAAATATTTTATGACCCGAACCCCGAGACCAAGACCAACATGGAATTGGTCGACAAGGAATAAAGTAGGGGGAGATAAGGGCCAATAGTTCAATAAATACCTCATTTATTTATTCATTTATGTATGCATTTTTGACACCTATTTTTTATATAATTATTCATTCATCAAATAGAGAAACTATGTACATGAAAGTTGTAGTTAATAATGTGAATAAAATTACAAAATTGAGTTTGTACAAAAATGATACACATCGTACATTTTATACACAGAATAAAAAGCCAGAATCTCAACTTCACAGACCCATATCTTGCAAATGAAAACTCAAAATCACCCAAAATCACCTTTAATTGTATATAGATTTCCGAGAACTATTTAATAAATTTGGTTTCATAATTTTTAGAGTTCATATGTGAAAGTTAGGTTTTTGGCCCTCATTGTATATAGTACTGATTAAAATAGTCATTCTATTCATTAATAATTATTTCTATAAATTGATAATTTTAGAATCTTGTAAATAATATATATAATACACATACATATTGAAATTAGAATAAAACTCAAAAAGAAGTTGTGAACTAAAATAAGCTTATGCAACGCATAGACAAAATACCTATGTTGTATATGCATATAAAATAAAAGGGGATTTCATTATTTTATTCTTTAATCATCTATCGTTTTATAATAATGTAAATATTACATGTAATTTATTAAAAATACAAATCCAAAATAAAATTCAATAAAATTCATTAAATTAATAAAAGATACATAAAATACAGGTAAAATACCTATGAGCATACCTACATACAACATACACCTATTTATTTAAATATGTAAATAAACTCATAAAAATTAAATAAAAATATATTTACACTCACAAAAATAAGTTATAATTTTATAAAATAAGAAAATAAAATAATAAAATAAAATATACAAAATAAAAATAAAATACACAAAATACATGTAAATACACTTATAAATACATTATTAAAATAAACCTATAATAAAATACGTCAAAAATAAAAAAATAAAAATCATAAATAAATACTACATTAATTAATACACATTTTTTATTTTATAAGCAAAATACAATAAAATCATTTAGGGGGTTAAAATAATGAGTCAATAATCGAGCTGACGTGGCCCAGTCAGAAGCCAGGGAATGTTGACCCGGTCAACTTCCCCCTACGCCTCTGACTTCTGTCAGAATTGTCCAGTCCCCGACATTCCTCCATTTTTCCTGCTCGATACAGTGATCCATCGCCCTCGATCCCTTCACGGAAATTTCTCCTGGGAATATCATGATTCACGCCACCCATTTGGATTGCTTGTACAATCATCAGATTCGTCGATATTCGTTGATCAATAAGGCCGCCTGCAATGCTTATAAATAAAGAGCTCCATCCTCCTCCTCAAATTTGGTCAATTTCTCTTCCCCCAAAAGGCTTGAATCGAGTCCTGGACGAGTCCTTGTGACAGGAGGCGCTTCCCAGCACCTTGAATCGACCCAAGGAGGAGGAAAGTTTTGTCGCGGCAGAGCTCCGACGTCCGTCCTGCTCCCTGGAGGCCCCCAGGTATAAGAGTTGTCCCTTTATGTTATTCAGGTAGATTTTCGTTTCTAGTTTTCATTCTTGCCGTTTATTTCGCCATTCGATCCTTAGTATAGCCTAGGTTAGCTAAATCGAAGTTCGTCTGAGCTCCGCTCTGGCGAATTCTTCACGTTGTTATCGACTGTGTCCGACCCCCTTTACCATCCCATCTCGTTCCTCATCGCATGCTCCATCTCCCGATAACCTTTGTTCAACCTAAGACCCTCGGTCTTCGCGAATCGGAGCTCCACCTCCGTCGTTCGTCGGAGCTCCTCCGCCTCGCCTCATCTTGCGCCGCAGCTTCAAAACCCAGGGTCAAGGAGAAAGCCCTCGTCACCCTTGTTCTTCTTGTGCAGGTATCACGAAGAGACGAGCCCCCTGGGACTCGATTCGAACCAGGAAGCGGTTCCTGGAGGTCCCAAGCTTCTTCGACCTCGCCTGACCTCCAGGAGCCCAGCTAAGACCACCATCCGACGCGGGACACCTTCAGCAACGATCAGAGAACCTTAGACGTGAAGGAGAAGCCCGGAGGAGCCTGCAGCTCACGATCGAAGCTCGCTTCGCGCGAGCTTCTTCCCTGTTCTTCCAGGCGGCTCCATCGCCGTACGATCAGGAAGGGACCCCCAGATCACACCAGAGCCGTTCGATGAAGCACTGCACCGACTGTCAGATCAGCTCGGCTGATCTAATCTCAGCCCTTCATCGGCGAAGCTTCATCGAGCACGGAGAAGGCGACGCGTGTCAAGTGAAGAGAAAGCAGCCGTCGGATGAAGCACCTTTTGGGGGTAATTTGCAAAACCAACCCCCGCCTTTTCTGTAATTAATTTTTAATACTGTAAATAAATTCGCACGTTGTAAATAAAATGTAAATTTTGCAGTAGGACCCCTGTGCTTTATAGAATTACATTTAGGTCCTTCCGCGCCTCACGTGCAGTTCCACGTGAGGCGTGTGAAAATTGCATGTAAACCCTGGCGATTTTTGTAAATTGTAAATTAGTTCCAAAAATTAAAGTAAATATTTATTTCTGTAGGTATTTTTGCACAGTGCCCCCTGAGATTTATTTTATTTGCAAAAATGCCCCTGTTAGGCTGTTTAATTTCTGTGTCTTTTATGTATTTATTAAAAATACCTAGCTAGCTCCTAAAAATCCACAAAAATTAGGGTAGATGCCTTATACTTTGTAGATGCACGTTGTATTTTTGTTTGGTAATTTTGGGCATTTTATCTATTTATTAAAAATGAAAAACGAGCCAATTTTTCACTGTTTAAATGAGAAAATACAAAAATTATAAAACACTTTTGAAAAATTACAAAAAATTATATATGGTATATTTAGATATATATTAAGTCCAAAAAAATGAAAAAAAACTAAAAATAAGAAAAAGAAAAATATAAAAATCATAAAGCTCCAAAATCCAACAAAAAATGTAAAAATCCTAGAAAAATACCAAAAATATAATTTTCTCTTTTATAATTATCTATATATTATTATTTACATATTAAAATTAATTTGGGTAATTTTGAGAATTATTCTATATTTTTCAAACCCAAATTAGTTTCGGCTATTTAATTAGTCCCATATTAGGGACATTTTTGAAATTAAAAATATATAAAAATTAAAAAATCCCAATATATATATATATATAAATAAAATACTCTATGTAATATGACTATATCTAATATACTTTGAGCATATATATATATATCCATACACTATATCTCTCTCTCTTCTTATATCTATATATCTCTTTATATATATGTCTATATTATATAATTAAAAATATAAAAAATGTATAAAAGATAAAAACAAAATAAAAATTATAAAAACAAAAATAAAATTAAAAAATATAAAACCCCAAAACCCACAAAAATAGGAATCATTCAAGGATGACCCGGATGTACATGAACACCCATAGGCTACCCCTTTTTTTTATTGCTCTCTGTGGTTCGACCTCTACATGCTTACACACTATGCATTTTATGGTAGAGTTAATAAATGTTAATTCACAATTTTGGGACTTAATTGGTTTATTCTCTAATGTGGGTTAATTGCTGATCAACTGGTGTTTTGTGAGCGGTCGCCTCAGCGACACTACATTTTGACCCTCACAAAATGCCCGTTATCAGATGGCGCCGTTGCCGGGGAGCAATGAGCCTAGCCTATCACATTTTGTCATTCTTGTTTGGAAATTTATTTATCATTGATTTTGTGAGCAGTTATTTCTTTGCAATTGATCACCATACATGATTTATTTATATATTGTGATTAATTCCTTCCTGCTTCATTTCATTGATTGAGTTTATACTAATTCGATCTCTTTGTGACTTTGTTGCGAGGAACTGCCATGCGAGGATGGTTTCTTAGGAAGCCAAGGCAACCGAGCTTGGAGGAGGTTGGTCTTTACTTCATGAGCAGGTGGAGAGAGCACCAAGGACGCAAGGGGATGGGAATTAGATATGCCTCAAGCAATTAGGATTATTTTTGTAATTTATTGTGAGAGAGAGAAATTTTGGCATGTAATATAACTTGGACTCTACTCTTCACAACGAGGTCCAGTGCCTGGGTGTCTGTTCACCTGGGGGCCTCGTCGCGGTTTTCTCGTGTTTTTCCGCCTTATTTTCTTTGTTTCTCGCTGTTTTGAGTTTTCTGCCTTTATTTTATTTTGACATAGGCTTGCTTGATCGAGTAGACTAGGTCCAAACACCCTAATAATATTGCATGCACCTATAGTACGATCTTGGACTTAGATCAAACTCTAAACAGTCGCCTCATCACCTTCAAACCAACGTGCCACGAGCTCTCCCTGCCAAGCGCTTCTCCTGAACTCGATGTGTCGAGAGGAGGAGGGGTGAGCCTAGACCGGACTCCTGGATTGAAGGGCGGTGACCGACTTGTGGTTCTTCACGCTAATAGCAGCTAATGTTTAGGACGATTTTGTTTCTTGCATACCGCCATGTAGATAGGTTTAAAAATTCTGTTTTGCATACCACATGGAGAGAGTTGGGATGCACTGTAAGTCTTCTAACTCATCATGCATCATTCGGTTCAATGGTGATATTTCCATCATGGAACCACTTGTACGGCTTTTCCGCTATCTCCCTCTGATTTTGAGCACCTAGGACTTAAATGAAAATATACAAAACGTTAGGCGCTGTTATGAAAACAGACCCAAAAAAAGTGAAAATCCAAAAAGCTAAAACAAGGGGACTACTAAATAAACTTTGACCTTAATTAAAATCCGTAATGGACTATCATTGTACCGGGTTTATAAAGCCCTCATTGTTTTCAGGTACCTTTAGGGGGGGGACCAATACCCTACTCCCATGAGCGAGGCACGTCCCATAAGGAATAGAGCCAAAATCTCAGTCTGCAACTGCCTTGTGTATCGCCTGGATCTCTGAAGTAATGGCGCTTCTATCGTACGAGACCAAGTAGGGCCTTGTCAGCGATGGTGTTCCCGCCTTGTGTGGAACATCGACATGGTTTGAAGTACTGAGCATAGGCCACACCTTCACGGAGGTGTCTGTCTCATCGATTTGCGTCCGAGTAGGTTCTTGCACGCTCACGGGTGATTCCATTACGAGCGAGAACCGAAGTATTGGTTTCGCCTATCGGCTTCCTCTCTCTATTTCTTTGGCTGAGTAGGAATCCGGGAAGGGTTACAAAGACCTCAAAAAGTATAGACTACAGGTTACAAAGGAGGAGGATAAGTACGAGATTCTTTTCTGGCAGTACTCTCTCTCCTATAGGGTTAGCGTGCTAAGGACTTGTTAAAAGATTTGCCTGAAATAACAACGCTAAAACTGAAAAGATAATAGATAGCCGAACCTTTACGGCTTCACATGGCGTGCGTTGGTGAACCCAATTTTGTATTGCATTTGTATGGATCTAGATTAAGGTTCAAAGATCAAGTCCCGCGCCTTTACGCAAAAATTTG
This sequence comes from Ottelia alismoides, assembly GCA_037367405.1. Classification (NCBI taxonomy): domain Eukaryota; kingdom Viridiplantae; phylum Streptophyta; class Magnoliopsida; order Alismatales; family Hydrocharitaceae; genus Ottelia; species Ottelia alismoides. The sequence continues at coordinate 131,908 of JAZKJV010011544.1, forward strand.
TTGTGTCATTCTCCTTTGACCCCCGCTCAGCCGAGCCTTTTTACTATTTTGCACTCCTTTTCATTCCTCGTTGACCACTGTATCCTTCTTCCAAAATCTAATCCTCCTTTGTGCTTCGCGAAGTTGATCCATGGATGGTTTCCGTCGGGACCTCACCGACACCCACATTGATTCCATGGACTCAACTCCGCCAATAAATTCGAGGCGATTCCCGAGAACTCGATCCGGACTTTGCGGATCGATCTCCAGACTCCTCGTCTTCTACCTTTCTTTTGACCACCTAATAAGCCAGGATCACTTCTGTCCCACTTTTGCCGTTGTGAATGGGAGTCGATTACAGTCCACATTCTTTTTCCCATTCACAACATGCTGGGGTTGACTTGAATTCTAGCTTCATCATGACAGCTGTAAAATATTGCAAATGGTCTGATTTGGACTCTCTCGTCCTGCAGATAGAAGACAGAGCAAGCCCTGGAGACTAGACTACTCTAGAGTTCATTTCGTCAGATTCAGACCCTGATATGGCTCCCCAAGGAAAGGGCAAGGGTCAGCAACCACCCCAACCAGAAGGACAGATGCCAGACCAGAATCAGGTTAATGCACAACTTCTGGCGTCTATCCAGGCCATCCAACAGCAGCTGACAGAACAAGCCCTAGTGCAGATAGCTTTTCAGGATATGTTGAACGATGTGATGAACCGAGCTGAGGGAGGAGGAGGCAGAAGAGGAGGTGGAGGCAGAGGTGGAGGTGGTGGTCACCCTAACGATGAAGAACCAGAACTACCGCCACCCAAGCCTACACTAAAAGAGACGTATAATCCGGGAGACAGCCAGATGACCGAGTGGATCCTCATTCCACCGGTACACGCTCACTTTGAGATGAAACCCCAGTTCCTTGCTCTTCTTCCAGCATTCCATGGAAACACTAGTGAAGAGCCATACATCCACCTGCAGCAGTTCTCACGCATTTGCCGCACCACTCACTATCCCAATGTCCCTTTGGACATTGTCAAGATGATGGCATTCCCATTCAGCTTACAGGACAAGGATCTCTATTGGGTCAACCATCTGGGGAAGGTTGTGACGACCTGGGAGGAACTGAAGTCAACTTTCCTGCATAAGTTTTACCCTCTCGGTCAGCTCAACCAGATGCGAGCCTGAATCAGCAATTTCTCCCAAGGAGCCCACGAGTTCGTACATGAAGCATAGGAGAGATTCACCGATCTGCAGGAGAAATGTCCCCTTCATGAGATTCCGAAGACCAGTTTGGTCCAACACTTCTTTGGGGGACTGAACATCGAGAGCCAAAGGCTCGTCGACGCAGCATGTGGGGGTTCGCACTTCAACAAGGATGAAGACGTGGTCTGGCAAATATTTAAAGAAATAGCCGAAGGAGAGGCCACCCTCTCTTCATCAAAAGCATACCAGAAGCAACCCCAGATCCTCCAGAAACAAGTACACATGGCAGCGTCCCGTGAGGCAGAGAGAGATGAGAGCTCCAACCTCAGTATCATCGGGGGCCATATCTCTAAAGTTGATATCATTGAGAAACGATCACAGGACCTTGAGAAACTTGCTGTGATCGAGAAGATCCCCCAAAATCTTGACAAGCTTGATCATATCACCAAGCATCTTGAACTGTTGGTGGGTACCATAAACTCTGTTCAGCCGACAGCACCATCAAAAGCTCCAGATGAGAGGAAAGACGAGCAACAACCGTAGCATCAGCCTCAGCCGAACCAGCAGCCACCGGCAGTTCAGCACGTGTACTACGTGCAAGCGCCCGATCAGGGCCAGCCGCAGTAGCAGATGGTTGTGTACCAACCAGAGTTTCTTCCAGGATCCGATCCAGTCTTCCCACCACCACCCCTGATTCAGGAAGTGAACAAGGTATGGAGTAACGACGCGCAGCCGACCTGTCCTATGGGACAACCTCAGGGTCAGACACTTGCCAACCAGCAATACCACCAACCTCAGGGTGGTCGCTTTGGACAGTCCTCTCAACCACCGCAACAGTATCATCAGCCTCCCCAATATGCGAATCAATGGAGGCAGAATCAGCCATACCAGCAACCGCAATACCACCACCCACAGTCGTTTCATCAGTATGCGGCTGCTCCACCTCAGCAGTATCAGCAGTATCCTCCCCCCTCTTATCAACAACTTCAACTTCCTGCACCACCCCAGCACCACCAGCAACAACCTCAGCACCCACACATGCAACAACAACGTGGTCTACATGCTGAACCCACTGAGGTACCCCCTGTGAACCCTACCATGGATTGTCTGGCCCAACTCGTCAAAGGGCTGGCAGATATGACCAAGAGGCTCGACGATCTGACCGCCACTAGAACCACTATTCCAGCTCAGGTCGAGGCCAACCCCAATAACTTCAAAAAGAAAGAGCAGGTAGAATGTGATGTCCTGTCCGTATCTAAAAATGATATTACTGTTTATTCTAATGCTGTTACTCTCAGGAGCGGTAGGGCCTTGCCTCCGCCTGCTACCAAGAATGGGGTGAATAAAGAAACAGGTGGATCATCATCTTCAACATCAGCCGTTCCAACTACGGGGGCAGGTGAGGAGGAAGAAGAAGGAGAAACCATTCCAGCCGTCGTGCAGCACCAGCAGCCCCAGCCAAAAATACAAAAAAATCAGCAAAATCAAAAACAACAAAAAGAAGCTTGCAGCCAAAGCGAAGCCGCACCAGCCTTGGAGGAGCCGCCAGCAGCAGCCGATCCCTCGCAAGCCAACGGAGCAGACGCTATACTCTTTGCTCGCCCCGCAACACCAACATGTCAGGATACAGTTTGTAATCCTTTTTGTAATCTGGATGTACAACATTCTATGGATGATGGTTTTGATGTAAATAAGAACTCTGTTTTTCTTGCTAGAGATATACATATTCCTTTCCCTCATGCAATACAAAAATCCACAAATTGCAAAAAGAAAAAGTGCTTTGTCTGATCCTGGAGTTGTGGAAATACTAGACAATCTAACTGTTGAGATTCCCTTACTAAAGGCCGTGGAGTACATGCCAGCTGTTAAGAAAGGACTGAAAGAAGCGTGTACGAGCGTCGCCCAACACATGAGAACAGACGCAAAGATGTAGAAAAGCATGTGCTCTCCATGGCCATTGTTGCAGCTATCAGCAATCTTCCACAGAAGAAACAAGACACAGGAGCACCTCTTATCAATTGTGAGATTTTCAATCAAGTCTTCGAGCACTCCCCTCGACAGTGGGTCTTCCATCAACCTTTTGCCATCATCGATAATGTAAGAGTTTGGGCTGGGTCCGCTCAAGCAAACACGAATGATCCTTCTGTTCGCTGACCGATCCATCAAGCGGCCCCGAGGTCTGTTGGAAGACATTGTAGTTAAGGTACAGGAGATGGAATTTCCAGCTGATTTTGTAGTCCTTGATATGGACTCACCAGCACCTCTGCTCCAGACCCCTATCATCCTTGGCCGACCATTCCTGCGTACCTCAGGTGTCGTGGTTGATTATGGGTCTGGCAAGATTACTTTTAGCTCAAACAACAAACATATCACTATAAACATGATCAGAGAGCCGAACGCCACGACTGATGGAAGCCATGCAGTATCAGAAGCAGACTGTGACTTTGTTGCAGAAATCAGAGATTCATCCCTGTCATTGAATGATTCATGGACCCGAGAAATCCTCACTCTTGAGGAGGACTTGGAAAGCACAATTACCTTATGCTCCGATGATTCTTGGGAGACAGATTCTCAGATGCAGGCGCATCTCTTTGATCCAGAGTATTCACTCCAGACCGAACACAATGAGCCTAGCGCAGAACCGTTCGGCACCTCAACTGGATCTCAACAGAATGGTGAGGATGGTAGCTCCCTCAAAGAAATGCATCCTACCACCCGCACAGTGTCTGAAGTGACCAACAAGTTGGACAGGTCAAAACCAGAACTCAAGCCACTTTCTGCAGGCCTGAAGTATGCTTTCCTTGCGGGTGAAGAACACATGTATCCGGTCATCATCAGCAGCAGGCTGAACCCGGATCAGGAATCTCGTCTTCTAGAGGTTCTAGAAAAGAACCGCAAGGCACTTGGTTGGTGCGTATCAGATCTCTAAGGGATAAACCCAGCTTTGTGTTCACATCACATATATCTGGAAGAAGATGCCAAGCCGTCCCGTGAATTCCAAAGAAGGCTGAACCCAAACCTCTGGGACGTCGTCATGAAAGAGATAACGAAATGGTGTGAAGCATGCTTCATTTATCCCATCTCCGATTCAAAATGGGTAAGCCCACTGCATGTAGTTCCGAGGAAATACGGGCTTACCGTGGTTACCAATGACAAAGGAGAGGAAATATCCACTCGGGTACCAACATCCTGGCGGGTATGTGTTGACTACCGCCGTCTTAATGCATCAACTAAGAAGGACCACTTCCCCCTGCCATTTATTGATCAAGTTCTGGAAAGACTAGTAGGCAAGGAGTTCTTCTGCTTTTTGGATGGGTACTCCGGGTACAACCAAGTGGCTATCGCTCCTGAAGATCAAGAGAAGACTACATTCACTTGCCCGTTCGACACCTACGCCTTCATGAGGATGCCCTTTGGGTTATGTAATGCACCTGCAACATTCCAAAGATGCATGCTAGCAGTCTTCGCCGAGATGGTAGGCAGTTTTCTCGAGGTGTACATGGACGACTTCTCTGTCTATGGTGATAATTTCGATTCTTATCTTAAGCACCTAGACAGAGTGCTTCAGAAATATCGAGAAGTCAATTTAGTACTTTCATGGGAAAAGAGCCACTTCATGGTCACAGAAGGTATTGTATTGGGACACGTTGTTTCCAAACGTGGCATGGAAGTCGGCCCGGCAAAGGTGGATGTCATTGCCAATCTAGACCCACCTCAGTCAGTGAAAAATGTAAGGTCATTCCTGGGGCATGTGGGATTTTACAGACGATTCATCAAGGACTTTAGCCACATAGCCCGACCTTTGACAGAACTGCTATGCAAGGAAACCGAGTTCAACGTAGATCAACAGGTTCTCCTTTCTTTCAATTAGCTGAAGGAGCTTATCACTCAGGCTCCAATCCTACAGCCACCGGACTGGTCTCTTCCCTTTGAGATCATGACCGATGCATCAGATTTTGCAGTCGGGGCTGTTCTTGGACAGAGGAAAGAGAGAGCGCCCTATGCCATTCACTACGCCAGCAGAACATTAGATGAGGCGCAAAGAAATTACACAATAACAGAGAAAGAGTTGCTGGCCGTGGTTTTCGCCCTTGAGAAGTTCATATCCTATTTGCTTGGATCGAAAGTCACCATTTTTACAGACCACTCTGCTATCTGGTATCTCTAGCAGAAGAAGGATGCCAAGCCGAGACTGATTCGATGGATCCTTCTCCTCCAGGAATTTGATTTAGAAATCAAGACAAGCCTGGAGTTCAGAATGTGGTAGCAGATCATCTCTCCAGAATTGAGCAGCATGAGCCTCCTCTGAACAGTGCACCCATTATAGAAACCGTTCCTGACGAATCAATCTTAGCAGTGGATTCCCTTCCTTGGTATGCCGATATAGTCAATTACCTCGCCTCGGGGGTAACACCATCAGATTGGACGAAGAATCAAAAGAATAAATTTATGTCGACCATCCAAATCTATCATTGGGAGGATCCTCTTTTATTCAGGGAAGGGGCGGATTGCATTTGGTGCAGGTGCATTCCTCAGGAGGAGCATTATAGTGTCCTCGAGCACTTTCACTCGCTCGAATCTGGTGGACATCACTCTGGAGACCGTACGGTAGCAAAAATACTTCAGTGTGGCTTCTGGTGGCCCACATTATTTAAGGATGCAACATAATTTGTCAAACGATGCATTGACTGCCAGTGATTGAAGGGTACACTCATAGTGAAAGATTCGATGCCCCTGAAAATCATTCAGATAGCAGATGTTTTCGATGCATGGGGCATTGACTTCATGGGACCTTTCCCTAACAGTCAAGGTTTTGAGCACATCCTTCTTGCTGTCGATTAAATGAGTCGTTGGGTTGAAGCTATTCCCGCTCGAGCCGCCGACAGCCGAACAGTGTGTCAGCTCTTGAAGAAGAACATCATTTCGCGGTTCGGGATACTGAAAATTCTTATATCAGACGGGGGTAGCCATTTTATTAACAAAGAGGTCAAGAAATTAACGAAGGAGTACGGCATCGATCATCACGCCGCGTCTCCTTACCATCCTCAGACCAATGGTATGGCGGAATTATCAAACAGAGAAATCAAGACTATCCTGTAGAAACTTGTCAGGCCAAATAGAAAAGACTGGTCCCAACCCTTGGACTCGGTCCTATGGGCTTACTGAACCGCCTACAAGTCTCCCTTGGGCATGTCGCCCTATCGTCTTGTATACGGGAAGCCGTTCCATCTGCCCGTTGAATTAATTCACAAGTCTTTATGGGAAATTAACATGTGCAATTTGGACTCACGAAAAAGTGGTCAGAAAAGAAAGGATGATCTGAACAGACTCTTGGAATTCCGAAACTATGCATACGATAACACATTTATGTACAAGGAGAAGGTGAAACGTTGGCATGACCGGCACATCAGACGAAAGACCTTTGATGTTGGACAGAAGGTGTGGTTATTTGATGCAAAGTTGCGGATCTTCCCGGGCAAATTTAAATATAAGTGGACAGGGCCATTCTGAGTGTGTGAAGTGCGAGACAATGGAAGTATTTCTATATCAGAATTGTCTCCTGACGCACAACCATTCGTCGTCAATGGTCAACTCCTGAAGCCTTACCTCGAACCAGATACATTCTTGGCCATTGTCGACTCCATTCAGCTCGCGCACCATAATCATATATCCACAACATTGGCAGCATCAGAAGATTCAGATGTTGCACCACAAAAACTGTTTATCTGATTTTCTTCTTTTCTTCTTTTCTCTTCTATCTTCGTTTTTTCTATCAAGAAGTGTTGCCCCTTGTTGTCAGTCTTCTATACTTAGGACGCACTTTGTCCTAATTATAGGGGGGTATGCACCTCGAGTTCTTTTAGTCTCTGATCCTCTCCATTGTCTCCTCTTCTTGTCTATACTTAGGAGTATCTTACCCTAAGTATAGGGGGAGACAATCTGAGTACGATCTGTGTATTCCCACCCGTGGCCCTACCCGTTTTTTGTACAGTCTGCTATACTTAGGATTACTTGATCCTAAGTATAGGGGGGACGGTCAACTTCTCATTCGTTCATTCTTTAGACCTGTCTATACTCAGTACGAGTTATGTCTTATCTTTTCTCTTCGACCTATGCGGACATAACTCAAGCTAAGTATAGGGGGTCGCATATACTATGTATATACTATAAGCCATAACTCATACTGGAAATAAAACATCACCTCAAGCTAAAAAGTAATGTAAAAAGTAGTCCCATAATAATAAAAGATGATTGTGAGCTCCTCAGACTCTTTGTACTTACACTGATTAATAAGTCAGGAAAAGCGTTTTGTGCAAAATGTTTTCTTTGAAAAATCTTTTGAAAAATTGCTTGAAAAATAATGTGTACAAGTATTCAACCTTTGTAAATAAGTTTCGTTTGTAAAATTTAGTTTCTTTGAGTGAAATAAAAATGTGTGAAAATTAGCTTGCAAATGATTGGAAAATTTGTTTGTGAAATTGTTTTGAAAAATCCACCTATTCTGTGTGAAAAACCTTGGCAAAAATCATTTCCAAATGCGTGTACATGTTTGTAAAATTATTTTGGACTATAGTCTTCAAAGATCTTTTGAAAATGATAAGTCTAAGGAGTATGCACAAAAATCTCTCATACAAAAATAAGCAATAATTCCAAATAAAACTTATAAGAGCTTAAACCATGTTGTACATAAAATACAGTTTTTCTTTGTATATATTGATTAATAAATCAGGGTTAAATACCTTTACAGTATGGTTTAAAAAATAGTGTGAACCGTTTGGAAAAGTTTTCTGAGACATGTTTTCAACCTGTGCAAAGTTGCTTGTTTGAAAAATTTTTCTTTGTGTGGAATAAAGGATTTCAAAACCTACGTACAAATGTTTTGAAAAAAGGTTTGTAAAAACTATGGTGGAATCTATATATATATATATATATATAGTGTGAAAAATCTTTGCAAAAATAGCTTTCAAATGTGTGTAAATGCTTGTAAAAATTATCGTGTACTATAGTTTGCAAAAATTCTTTCCAAAATAAACATGAGGAATAAAAGCATCATTACAAATACATGTAAATCGTAAATAAAATACATGAAATTCTTTCTAAAAAGACAACCTGAATAAATTACTTCATTAAGACTTATAAAGTCTTTAAAAATCTATAAATTTTGTAAATAAAATGGCACGTCCATGTAAATAATTGTATGTACTTTTTGTATGTGTCAAGCTTTTTATTTGCAAAAATTCTTTGTTTAAAAAGATTCTTTGATTTTTGTAAATTCTTTGTGAAAAATTGCATCATTCATTGTGCATAGCATGAGCATACCATTCATATTCTTTTTGAGTGAGCTTGATGATTGAACCAATCCAATAAAGTCTAAAATTGGAGCTTGGTTAGACCTTACCGCACTTAACTGCACTAGAACCTTATGGGAACTAGGTTTAAGGTACTTCAGGTCTATGCAGACTTAATTCTTTGAGGAATCAGGGCTGGGTTCAAGTCACCTCAACTTACTAACTAGAACTTTTCGAGGCACACACACGACTCTTGTCGACCGTGACCAAACTTGGACACTTGCACCTTTCACTTGGCTCAACTCAGTTGGAGTGGTGAGGGGGTTGGATTTGCCAGTCTGAGACGCACAAGGGTGGAAACACTCGTCCTCGTCTAGGGAGAGAAGTGCACCCCAACCTGGTCTAGTAGCCATGAGGTCTAACGACAGGAGAGTGTGGGTTGCAATAAAGCTTCAAAAGAGGGATAGTCTACTGGCTCAAGAGGAAAAACTCCTTATGTAAATGCTGATGTGAATAGTATTTCAATATATATATATATATGGTCAGGACTGTACAAAAATAAAAAGCCTGCAAAGTATGTACATATGTTGTAAAGCCAATAAGCAAGCTTGAGTTCCAAAGTCAAATATGTGAGCCTGCAGCTGGATGACTTGACTACACTGGTCTTGCATCCTAGGATAGGTAGCTACACTGGCTACCGTCCATTCTTCTCTTCACCCCCTCCTCTTGAGCTGGTTGCCACTTGAACTTAGAAGGGAATACCCCGCTCCTCGAGGAAAGAGCTGTTGGATTGGAGAATCATTGGGTTGTCATTCTAGAGAAGTCAGTTCCTTTATCATTTCAGCTGGGGAGAGCCACTATCACTTACACTGTACAAGTCAGCTTCATAGTCATAAGGGTTTGCGTATAATGTAGACCAGTTCTGATTAGGCTATTGAGGTGGGTTGAACCGAGTTCTGTGATTCTCGAAGGCTGTTGTGTTTTAAAGCTGGTTCCCGACTAGGTTCTGCACACATCCACACCTGAGGTCTAACAGAAGCTCCAAATTCTGATTTTGTAAGGACATATATTGCACTGAAAGCAACCCCATTCACTCTATCCTTCTTCAAATCTCTTTTTCTTTTCTTCTGATTCATTATTCTTTTTGAACTTATTGCATAAGTATTTGCTTGGGACCAGCAAAGGCAAGTATAGGGGGGTGATGAATCTCCATCTCATCACCTTTATTCTATCATTTTGGCCTTAAAAACCCCGGCAAATTCATGTAAATGACATCAATTTATCCATAATAGCATTCATTATTTATTGTACTAATTGTACATAGAATAAGGTTTTTCATGCCAAAATATAGAATAAAGAGAAGAAAAGAAAAAGGAATAAAATATTGCAAATATTTTATGACCCGAACCTCGAGACCAAGGCCAGCATGGAATTGGTTGACAAGGAATAAAGTAAGGGGAGATAAGGGCCACTAGTTCAATAAATACCTCATTTATTTATTCATTTATGTATGCATTTTTTACACCTATTTTATATATAATTATTCATTCATCAAATAGAGAAACTTTGTACATAAAAGATGTAGTTAATAATGTGAATAAAATTACAAAATTGAGTTTGTACACAAATGATACACAGTGTACATTTTATACACAGAATAAAAAGCCAGAATCTCAACTTCACAGACCCATATCTTGCAAATGAAAACTCAAAATCACCCAAAATCACCTTTAATTGTATATAGCTTTCCGAGAAGTATTTAATAAAATTGGTTTCATAATTTTTAGAGTTCATCTGTGAAAGTTAGGTTTTTGGCCCTCATTGTATATAATAGTGATTAAAATAGTCATTCTATTCATTATTAATTATTTCTATAAATTGATAATTTTAGAATCTTGTAAATAATATATATAATACTCATACATATTGAAATTAGAATAAAACTCAAAAAGAAGTTGTGAACTAAAATAAGCTTATGCAACACATAGGCAAAATACCTATGTTGTATATACAATAAAATAAAAGAGGATTTCATTATTTTATTCTTTAATCATCTACATTTTTATAATAATGTAAATATTACATGTAATTTATCAAAAATAGAAATCCAAAATAAAATTCAATAAAATTCATTAAATTAATAAAAGATACATAAAATACAGGTAAAATACCTATGAGCATACCTACATACAACATACACCTATTTATTTAAATATGTAAATAAACTCATAAAAATTAAATAAAAATATATTTACACTCATAAAAATAAGTTATAATTTTACAAAATAAGAAAATAAAATAATAAAATAAAATATACAAAATAAAAATAAAATACACAAAATACATGTAAATACACTTATAAATACATTATTAAAATAAACCTATAATAAAATACGTCAAAAATAAAAAAATAAAAATCATAAATAAATACTACATTAATTAATACACATTTTTTATTTTATAAGCAAAATACAATAAAATCATTTAGGGGGTCAAATTATTGAGTCAATAATCGAGCTGACGTGGCCCAATCAGAAGCCAGGGAATGTTGACCCCGGTCAACTTCCCCCTGCACCTCTAACTTCTGTCAAAATTGTCCAATCACCGATATTCCTCCATTTTTCCCGCTCGATACAGTGATCAATCGCCCTCGATCCCTTCACGGAAATTTCTCCTAGGAATATCATGATTCACGCCACCCATTTGGATTGCTTGTACAATCATCAGATTCGTCGACATTCGCTGATCAATAAGGCCGCCTGCAATGCTTATAAATAAAGAGCTCCATCCTCCTCCTCAAATTTGGAAAATTTCTCTTCCCCCAAAAGGCTTGAATCGAGTCCTTGTAACAAGAGGCGCTTCCCAGCACCTCGAATCGGCCCAAGAAGGAGGAAAGTTTTGTCGCGGCGGAGCTCCGGCGTCCGTCCTGCTCCCTGGAGGCCCCCAGGTATAAGAGCTGTCCCTTTATGTTATTCAGGTAGATTTTCGTTTTTAGTTTTCATTCTTGCTGTTTATTTCACCATTCGATCTTTAGTATAGCCTAGGTTAGCTAAATCGAAGTTCGCCGGAGCTCTGCTCCGGCGACTTCTTCACGTTGTTATCGACTGTGTCCGACCCCCTTTACCATCCCATCTCGTTCCTCATCGCATGCTCCATCTCCCGATCACCTTTGTTCAACCGAAGACCCTCGGTCTTCGCGAATCGGAGCTCTACCTCCGCCGTTCGTCGGAGCTCCTCTGCCTCGCCTCATCTTGCGCCGCAGCTTCAAAACCCAGGGTCGAGGAGAAAGCCTTCGTCGCCCTTGTTCTTCCTGTGCAGGTATCACGAAGAGACGAGCCCCCTGGGACTCGATTCGAACCAAGAAGAGGTCCCTGGAGGTCCCAAGCTTCTTCGACCTCGCCTGACCTCCTCGGACCTCCAGGAGACCAGCTAAGACCACCATCCGATGCGGGACACCTTCAGCAATGATCAGAGAACCTTAGACGCGAAGGAGGAGCCCGGAGCCTGTAGTTCACGATCGAAGCTTGCTTTGCACGAGCTTCTTCCCTATTCTTCCAGGCGGCTCCATCGCCGTCCGATCAGGAAGGGACCCCCAGATCACACCAGAGCCGTTCGATGAAGCACTGCACCGACCGTCAGATCAGCTCGGCTGATCTAATCTCAGCCCTTCATCGGCGAAGCGTCATCGGGCACGGAGAAGGCGACGCGTGTCAAGTGAAGAGAAAGCAGCCGTCGGATGAAGCGCCTTTTGAGGGTAATTTGCAAAACCAACCCCCGCCTTTTCTGTAATTAATTTTTAATACTGTAAATAAATTCGTACATTGTAAATAAAATGTAAATTTTGCAGTAGGACCCATGTGCTTTATAGAATTACATTTAGGTCCTTCCGCGCCTCAAGTGTAGTCCCACGTGAGGCGCGTAAAAATTGCATGTAAACCCTGGCGATTTTTGTAAATTGTAAATTAGTTCCAAAAATTAAAGTAAATGTTTATTTCTGTAGGTATTTTTGCACAGTACCCCCTGAGATTTATTTTATTTGTAAAAATGCCCTGCCAGGCTGTTTAATTTCTGTGTCTTTTATGTATTTATTAAACTTTTTTTAATTTTCTTGTCTTTATTTTTCTTTTATTTATTTATTTATTTATTTTAGGTTAAAATTAGTCAGAAATGTACAATATTTACATAGATACAAGTTAGTAAAAATATGGAGTTAGTGTTATATGCAGGTGTTTTATAAGGTATTTTAAGCTAAAATAAATGAATAAAGATGACGAATCGCAGATTCATCAGAAAGGTGACTCCAAAATCCCAGGATCAGGTGGGTTGAATGTGGGTGGGTGAAAATCAAAGTCCTCCAATTTCTAAAATAATGGGTTAGGCAGATATGCACAAAAATCAGGAGAAAAGTCCTCCTGGAAAAAGGAAGGTGGATCTTCTAGAGAGTACGAAGTATCCACGAAGATCGGATTAAAATAACTCCAGTCGGCCATCTTCGAAACAAACGACGGGATCAGGAGAGCACGAGTGGTCAAGTCAAAAGATATGGAGAAAAAGGCACAAATGCACAAAAGGATCTAGCAAGCACACAAGCAATCAAACACAATACAACCCCCAGTTCACCAACTCAACTCAAAGTGAAGACCGTGATGGTTCGGTCAATTATCTTGTCAATTTTAGAGTTTGATGACAATACAATCTATCAGAGCGTTAATGCGAGCTTGTTAGGAACCCAATGCTCTCAGGAGACTGGCCTAATCCCAAAGTTAGATCTTTCCTAGCCAGTATGAATTGCGGACCGTTTACCGGCTACCCGATCAATTCAATATGTTAAGGACATCACGGCCCGCTTTACCGGCTACCGGAGAGATCCTCACTGGAGAACGACTAACCCAATATAGTAGTCTGAAAAGAGTTTGGGTGGCTCTATCTTAGTGTGTAGGTCGCTCTCTCGCTCATTCAAACCAAATAATGAGGGGGTTACTCTCAACAAAACAACGATTTTCCTTGTATTTTTTAGGGTCAAGTTTTTTTTAGCAGTTCCGGTTTAGCAGTTATCACTTGGTTTAAAATATTTTCAAAGAATCGCCTACCGAGTGTCCAATTTTCTTTTTAACTTATGTGAGTGAAAACAAGGAAGGAGATCGGAAATGCCAATGCATGATTAAAAATAATGATGCATGCAGGGGTTAGAGATGCGTATCTTGTCACCAGCACTCTACATGCAAGTGATCCGCGCAGAATTTAAATAACTATCGTATATGCAAATGCAAGTGAACCTTCCTACATGATAGCTTCTATTAAAGAGCAAGAACAAGTTAATTTGACTAAGTCCAAATTACGCTCTACTCTATAGGCACATAAATTTCTTGTTTAGGGTGTTTGGACCTAATTAATTACCTGGATCAAAAAGCAATCAATAGGTAGCTCACGAAATCCGCGGGAAACAAAGAAAAGTAAGGCGATGAAAACAAAATCGGTGAGGTCCCCCAAGTGCACCTGCACTTGGCGAAACAGACCCCACAACAAATGAATGTCCTTTTACATAGTTCAAATGGAAAAGATAAACTCTCTCTCTCTGTTTAATTTTTTTCTCAATTCTTTCTCCTCTTCTCACGCTATCCTACGTCTTGGTGAAGAATCAAACCACTCCACGTCGCTTGGGTGCTTTGGCTCTCCTAGGATCACCTCCTTCGCTCCGCGGACCCTCGCAAGAAAAAGAAAAGAAAATGTGTAAGAAAAACAATGATCAAATATGAGAGAAAAAAATGAAATGAATGCAGTGGATATAATCAATGAAGTGAATGGCAAAAATGTAAACAGATATTTACAACCAAGAGTAACAGGTCAAAAGAGAAACCAAACTACCCTTACCGTGCCTCTCCGGCAACAACGACATTTTGTTGACACGAGATCTCGAGGATCGGAAAAATTTATTGGTAAAAAGGTTGTCGTTGCTATCCCCAAAATCCCGTGACAAACAAAAAATATTTTTTTATTTTTGCTACTTATTAACCTGTATAGCAGACATGATCGAACTCAGGGAGGCTACAAATCCCGAGGATTATTCAATTAATCGAAAATCAATTAAGAGAAAACAAGAATCTCAAAGGACAACTATCCTTGCTTTTTGTGAATTTTTTTATCTTTTTAATTAGTTTTTTTATTTTTTATTTTTTTTATATTTTCTAATTTTCAATTTTTTATGATTTTGATGTTACATTATTTTTAATTTTCAAAAATAACACGAAGCAGTATTCACAAAAATAAAAATACGCACACCAACTCTTTTTATAATTTTTCAATTTAATAAAAAATACTCAGAAAAATCCAAAGAAAACATTTTTGGGTTTTAAAAGTTTTGGAATATTTTTGAGACTTTTTGTGGAATTTTAAGATGTTTTTGTATTTTTCTAAAAATCAAACAGTGAGAAAATGCGAAAATGTGCACAGCCTATAGTAATTTGCAACTTAAAAATATTTTAATACCCAAAACTCATGACAATTATTTTTAAACAAACTAGAAGCAATTATCTACAAACAGGAACTAGAATCAAAATTTTTGAAGTTTTATAGAATTTTATGTGATTTTTATAAGATTTTTTATATTTTTCATTTTTTGGATTTTATAAATAATTAATATGTGAAAATTGTTCAGAAATTAAAATACAATGAAATACAACGACTCTAATTTTTTTGTTTTGAGTTTTTATGAATATTTGAATTTCAGGAAGACAATATGACACTGTTTTTTATTTTTCAATAATATCAAATGAAATCAAAATCAATGAACAATTTATGCTAGATGGATACACATATCAAGAGCATAGCACAATTTTTGCAAGATTTTTAGATCATAAATAACATTTATTTCATTCAAAAGAGCAAGCAATTTTTTTTGCTCTGTAGTTCAGAGACTAAAATGTAAATAAGTTCTATTTTTGCATCCAATAAATAATAAAAATAAATCACATGGAAGAAAGCACAATTTTACCAATATACCATGTGCATGTCATGTGCTTGAGGCTCTAGCAGGGACTCTTTTGCAATTTCAAAAACTTCGGAAGGTCTGAATGCATTTTTTCCAAATAATATTTTTTAATACCCGTTAGGGTTTCTTGGCATTCCTTCGTTTCAACGCAATCACCAAGAGCAAGAGGGCAAGGGGGGAGGTCGACCGTCGCCTCCCTCCTCTTCTTCTTCGGCGGACGATCGGCGGCGTCGATGGAGTGCTGCGGTTCACAGGCGACAGACGGTTGAGGAGCAGGGCCACGGGCGGCGCTGCCGCCCCATAGAGGTCGGTGGAGATATGCCGCCCCTTGCGGCAGTGATGGCGGCACATGAGCGGGAGAGAAGGCAGTGCGAACGTCGCTCCCTTCTTCGGATGGCGATGGCGGGAGGGACGACAGAGGAGGGCGGCGCTCGGGCAGAACTAGGGATGCGGGCCGGTGGAGGCGCTGGGACAGCCCTGGGTCGTCGACGTGCAGGAGGCGCGGTGGGGACAAGGCGGTGCGGGACGACTAATCGGTTGGAAGGGAGTACACACATCGAGGGCTTCGGCGAGCGGCCACCCTGCGGCTGGGGGGCATGCGACAGTTTTTTTGTAAATTTTTTTATTGTTTATTGCAAATAGTGAATAAAAGGAAAAAATTTATTTTTATTTTTTGTAAATCCGAATAGGAAAAAATAGGCTATAGAAATTTTTTATTTTATTATTATTATTTTATTTTTTTATGTGACCCTGCAAAACAAACGTTAGAGGATAAAGTAAACAAATAGCTATTATTATTATTATATTTATTTATTTACAAATAGGAAAATGAGCGAGGATTCGACGAAAAATGGAAGAATCAAATCCTATCTCCGGCCACCGTACGCAGTCGGAGTTGAGAGATCGTGGGCGATAGAATAAAACGCATAGGGATCGAGAAAGTGAGATGAAAAATCGAGTCGGTGGCGGAATAAATCGTGGCAGATTTTAAGATCTAGATAAAAAACGTCAACGAGATAAAAATACGAGAAATAAACTACGATTAACCTAGATAAAAATAAGAAAAATGTGGATCTCACCTTAGGTACGGAAAAGGACAGTGATCGCCTCGATAAGGCCGACTCGCTGTCATCAGACGGCTCGGAGGCTAGGCACTATTCTCGACGAAATTTTCTCTCGGAGAGCATGCTCCTCTCTCTAAAGATTGATCAAGTTGAAATGAGGGAGAAGGAGTCATATAAATAGAAAAGAGATGAAATTTGAATTTTTGAATTTTTTTAGTGAAAGAGATAAGATAGATGAAATGAATTTTTGGATTTTTTTGGTGGAAGAGATAAGAGAGATGAAATGAGAAATGAATTTTTGAATTTTTTTGGTGGAAGAGATAAGAGAGATGAAATAAGAAACGAGATAAAATAAAAGAGAGATAAAATTATTTACAAAATTATCTATTTTTTTTGAATTTTTGTCACTTATTTATTTGAATTAAAATATGCTATTTTTTATGATGGTTAATTAAAAATAGCAACTATATACATATACTATATACATATATGATATTATATATAAGGGTAAATGAGGAAATTAGCCTTTTTTGTTTTAAGAATTTTATTTTTTATTTTTTTATTTTAAATAATTAGTAAGAATAATTTACAAATATATACAAATACAATATGCACAAAATACATGGGAAAATTGCACAAACCACCCTAGAAAACCGACTTTTCAACCGTAACTCCAGAAATTATAAAAATAAAACCATTTTAAAGATAATTTAATTTCAAATCTAATGGAAGTGAGATTGATTCAATTTGAGCTCATATGGAATCGAAATTGGTCTTTTAAGTAGTGCTTAATGGCTTTTTCTAGGTGTGGCTACTTTTATTCTGTATATGATTTAATTGTGCAATTATTTTTATTAATTAGAATACATTTTTATTTACAACTTTGGTTTTGAAAGTTATTTGATTTGAGTTCAATTAAGGCACAAATAAATCAGTGTTGGTTTTATACAGATATATACAAAATAAGTGAGAAGTATTTACAACAACATACACATTTTTTATTTTCTGCTTAAGGACCCTTATCTCCCCCTTCTTTATTCCTGGTCGATCAGGTCAAGTCTTGACCTTCTCTCAGGGTTCGGGTCAGCCTGTATACAGTCTTCCTTTTTTATTTTCTTTATTTTTTCTTTCTTTCTTTATTTATTTTCTTTTCTTTTCTTTATTTTTCCTTTCTTTCTTTCTTTATTTATTTTAGGTTAAAATTAGTAAGAAGAGTGCAATATTTACACAGATGCAAGTTAGTAAGAATATGGAGTTAGTGTTATATGCATGTGTTTTATAAAGGATTTTAAGCTAAAATAAATGAATAAAGATGACAAATCGTAGATTCATCATTCACTAGGGCATCTTTGCAATTATCAAAACCTGTCTGGGTCTCCCTGTAAATTACCCCAGACGCGCATGTAAGGAACATGTCTAGAGGACCTAGATGTAAATTCTGAAAACTCTAGGGTCTTTGATGCAACTTACCTAGCCCCTAACGTGTGGGGCACACGAGGGGCCAAGCTCGGGAGACAACCCAGGCTCGGGCCACGTGGCTGCTTCTGGGCGCTAGATGAGCGCAAAATTCGATCACTCGGATAAAGGTACTAATCGGTCGTTGTGACCCGAGCAATCAGATGCACTCAATCAAGAAAAATTGAACCACTAATGAAAATAAAATCGATCAAACACGAATAGCGGTCCTGCTATGGAATTAACCTGGTATAGCATCCAGGGTCGAACTCAAGGAGCACGGGTTGGCTGAGAGGCCTACGAAGTAGTAAAAACAAAGAAAATAAAAGAACAAAATATTTTTAGTGGTTTTTAAATATTTTTATATTTTTTTGGGATTTTAAGTGATTGAGAAATTAAGAAAAACAAAGAAAGACACACTTCAACAAATTATTTAAAGCACTAAAAATCAAACAAAAATTCAAACAAAAATGTTTTTATGTGTTTTATATTTTATTTATGTTTTTGGTGAATTTTTGAGATTTTTCTGATGATTATTTAATTTTTTAAAAATCAAAAGGTGACTGAAATAGAGGGTAATGTCCAGCCGAGCCAAAAAGCCCTAGATAAAATATCTAAGGACCTCAAAATGGCCTGGAGGTAATTTTCCTGTAAAGAAGATGAAACAAGGAAAATTTGGGTACCAATTTTATTATTTTTGGGTTTTTGATGTATTTACTAGAATTTTTATAGGTTTTTATGTGTTTTTTCAATTTTTAGGTGTTTTAGATAATGAAAAATAGCCAAAATTGGCTAGAAAATCAAACACATCAAAACACACAACAGACAACTTTTTTGTAATTTTTAAACACTATTTGATATTTTTTATGATTTTTATAGCTAGACAGTGAAGAAAATGAAGGTTTTTGAATTTTTAAAAATAACAAACGAAATCAAAAATGTCCTAAAAAATCCACAAAAATCCTACACCATGGCAGGAGCCATGTATCAAATTTTCGTTCGATTTGGAGGTGATTTGATATTTATTCAAAAATAAAAGAGGGGCACTGTGCACAGGGACCAAAGTGCAAATACCCAAAGTTCTGGGGGGTCTGGTGCAAAATACCCAGCAAAACACGTACCACGCGCGTGCCTGGGGCACTCAGGGACCCAAATGTAAGAAAAATAAGTCCTGAGGACTTATTGGTAACAGGTACCAAAAGTCCAGGGGGCTTACCTGCAAATTACCCAAAATATATCGCACATGTGGAAATAAATCACGCACAGGGGTATAAATGCAAATAAGTAAAAGATTTCATTCATTCATTAACATCCAGAACTACAGGGGTCTCTACTGCAAATAACCCAAAATATCACGTGTCGATGCACGTGTTCACAACTGGCAGGGGTATAAATGCAAATAAACTAAAGCTCAGGGTCCAACATGCAAATTACCCTAAAATTAAACAACTGACTTTAATATTTACAGGACTAGAATGAAATAAAATAAAGACAGGGGACTAAGGGTAAATTACCCTTTATTAAGCGGATGGGCTGGATGCGCGCCACGTGGAGATCGGACGGCGGCTGGCAGTGGGCGCTCTAGATGTCGCCTCCTCAGATCGAACGATCAAGGCTGCTCCTGAGATGGACAGTGCTGATGAAATCTGGAGCGGGAGGGGACGATCAACGACAACTGGAGGTCCTGGATGAACAGGCGGCCGGCGAACTTCGTCGGCCTCATGGAAGCGCTCCCGGCCTCCTCTGCTGCGCCTAAGGATCGGAGAAGCTCCGGCGTGGCTGTGCGCAGCTACTGATGCCCTCCGATGGCCCAACCGAGCTTGGGAGAGCTCCGGCGAGGGTGGAGGAGGTAAGGCTCCTGGTCTGAACGTCGAAAGGCCTCAGATGACCTTTGTTTAACCTGCAAATCAACCCAGAAGACTCGCAGGTCGAGGGCAAGTGCCTCGACCCGGTTAGGCGTAGCGACGGTGGCTGGTGGGTCGGGATGACGAGCTCCGGCGAAGGTGGTGGACGGAGGAGCTCGGTTCCCAGCTCCTGTGCGAGCTGGGTTGAGTGAGTGGGTGGAGAAGGTGCGTCGGAGAGAGGTGAACGTGAGGGTCTATTCCGATGATCAGATAGTGGTCGGAACCGGGGTGAATCGGAGAAATACGGCGGCGGCGCAAATTGGGCGAAAATGGAAATCAGCGAAGAGGGTAGGTTATCGGAGATACCTGGGTGGTCGGAGAGACTGGGGAAGAGCTGCTGAAGCTCCTGGTCGTCGCCTCGAGGATCGTCTCGGTCCGAGGCTCGAAGCTCACGCGGGTGGCGGAGCTGCGGCGGCTGAGCTCGCCGGATCGATGGAATCGCCTCCTCTCCTCGCTGCAACAGGTCGAGGACGCGAGCTGTCACCTCACGCACTCTCTGGAGCTCACTGGAGAACGAAGTAAATGGCCAAAGATGGAGCAAATGGGTGGCGGAGCTACAGCTTTATACGGCTAGGGGTCCGGCTAGGAGAGGTCGGGGCGAGCAGCGTAGCGCGCGGATCCCCATAACCCACCCTGGGCGTGGATCAGGGAAGAACAAGCTCGGATGAGAGCCCGGGGTTAACGGATTCAGGAGTCGGATCAAGCGGGTAAAAATCCGAGAAATCGGGTCCAAACTCAGATCCGCGGGAGGTGGTCCTGGGGGGGGGGTAGTTGACCGGGCGGTCAACATCCCCAGGACCCAATGGAAATCGGCCACGTGGCTGGTTCTTGAAGTGCAAAATAATGGTAGCTAGGGGCCGAATTTGCAAAAACTCAAAACATGAAATATTTTTCTTTTATTTTTTTCTATTTTTTAGTGATTTTTAATAATTTTTTCGAAATAAAAATAAGCTATGTACATAGTATGTACTATATAGGTATTTGTACACAATTAGGGTTTTGATTTTTGATTTTTAAATTATTATTTTTGTATACTTTTATCCCTATTTTATATTTTATTTATTTATATTATAAAATAAGGAATAAAAGTATGTTTTTGCTTTATTTTTATTATTTATATACATGAGTAAAATAATACATATATACATTTATATACATGGTATATGTACACTGTATTTTTGTATTTTTAATTTTGCTATTTTTATTTGGTTTTGATTTTAATTGTTTTTATTTTATTTATTTTCAATATATAACATAGACTATTTATAAAAAGTTTGGAAAATAATTTTATTTATTTACAAGGTTAAATAAATACATAGATGTGGTTTATGTACATGATGAAAGGTGTATTTTTGATCTTTTTGATTTTTAACTTTTTCTTTTTGATTTTATATTTATAAATATATACAAGTATCTACAAGCATATTTTTGGTGAGGAAAATATTTTTATAATATTTACATAAATATTTACACACATGAGCCCCTATCTCCCTCTACTTTGGCTTTTATGCGGTCAGGCCCATGCTGAGCCCTCCCTTGGGTTAGGTTGCTCAATATTTATTCTAAATATTTCCTTCTTTTTTTCTTTTTAATCTTTATTCTTTTATTTTTGCACAAAAACATGCTAATTATAGGTTTTTACACAATGCATGCTTTTGGTAATTATTTGTATTTACATATATCTACATGCATTTGCAAAGGTTTTTGTAGCTAAAATATAAGAATAAAGAGTGATGAACACCCCCCTATACTTAACTTTGCTAGTCCCTTAGCAAACACTTATTTGAAAAAGAAGTGAAAAAGAAAGAAAGAAAAAGAAAAAGAGGATGTACATGGATCAAGGTTGATTATTAAACTTGCCTTCGTTAAATTGGGGTATGGAGCTGATCAGATCTTTGGATTATTAATGTGTCGGAACCTTATTTAGACTTAAGCTTAAAACTCAACAGCCTCTAAGTTCCACTAATCTATAACCAAGACTCCTCAATGCTCCAGATCAGAACAAGTCATCAATCACAAACCCTGAAGACCATGAATCTTTTCTTGTCCTGTGAATGTGAAGTCTAAGCTCTCCACCTCAGAAATGGCAACTTGACAACCCTCCCCAACAAGGTAACTCTATGACCTCAATCTGGCCACTCTTTCCTCGAGGAGCGGGGTATTCCCTTCTAAGTTTAAGTTCAACCGGCTCAAGAAGAGGGGGAAGAAGAGAATGGGTCAAGGCCAGTGTAGCCAAGTACCCTTGGGAGCTTGACAGTGTAGCCAAGTCTCCCTGCTGCAAGCTACCACAGGTGGATCATGAAACCAAGCTTTGCTTATTGCACTCTATATACATACTCCGGTGGGATTATCATTTTCTCTCAGACCCACCACTTTTTTGGAGTTCTTTCTTTTTGCACATTTTTTTTCAAGTGCATCTGTACAACATATACATGTGCAGCATATATACAAGGAGTTTTTCCTCTTGAGCCAGTAGACTATCCCTCTTTTGAAGCTTTATTGCAACCCACAACTCCCGTCGTTAGACCTCATGGCAACCAGACCACGTTGAGACACACTTCCTTCACTAAAAGAAGAAGAGAGGTTCTGCCTAGAAGTACTACCCTCATATGCTACCCCAAGTCAAGGAAGACTGCCTCCTCACCACCTCATCCGTAGAGAGCTCGGTGCATAGTGCTGGTGTCCAAGTAGAGTCATTGTCTATATGAGTCATGTGTTGTTGTTAAGTGCTCTACTTAGGCTCATTGAGATGACATGTGATCATAGCCTAGTGGACTCAAAGAATTAAGTCACCATGGACCTGAAAAGCCTTAAACCTAAGTCCTATAAGGTTCCTCTTAGAAGTTAGGTGGATTAAGATCTTAATCAAGCTCCATTTCTCAATTTGATTCCAGGCTAGTTTAAATGTCAACTATCATCCAGAAAAACTATATACATAAGTACAAAAAGATGCTTATTTACACAAATTTTACAAACATGCAAAATTTTTGAAAAATGTTTTGAAATCATGGATGAATGATGCATGAAGTGCAAGTTTTGCAAAAAGATATTTACACAAATTTACACACGATTTTTGCAAACTTTTGATTTTCAAAACATTTTGGAAAAATTTTGTACTATATACATAATTTTGATACAAAAATATTTACACAAGCTTTACACAAAAGATTTTTGAAATCATTTTTACAAAAATAATTTGTACACTAGCTATTTATGTGCAAATAAAAGAAGTTTATGAAAATTTTTAATTTTTGTGATTTTTAGCCATTTTATTTATTAACACACTCACACAAAGTACGAGTTATGGCTAAAGTATATATGAAATATATACACACCCCCCTATACTTAGCTCGAACGATGTCCTCAGAGTCAAGAGCGATGAAGAAGACATAACTCGTACCAGGTATAGGGAAGTGAAAAGAAAGGCTATATACAAAGAAGAAGAAGATAGAAAAGTCAAACGGGTCTCGGGTCTTCCCCCTATACTTAGGATCAAATAATCCTAAGTATAGCAGGCTGTTTACTAAGGGAAAAACCGAGTGGAGAATGTACAGGGTCTACCCCCCCATACTTAGGGTGAAAGATCCCTAAGTATAGGCAGCAAAAGCAGGGGTAAACAGGAACAAAAGAAATACCCAAAAGGTCTCACATCCCCCTATACTTAGGGTAAAGTGCACCCTAAGTATAGCATAATCACAAGATGAAGGAAGGGATGTGGGACTAAAGACTGTAGCGATATGGACATCTGGATCTATACAAGGCGGAAGATCAGTGAAACTCAGGCGTGAGATGCATTAGATGTGAGTCAAAGACCACATCTCACGCAAATAGGGGCAAGATCAACGACCCGCGGCTCATGATCTAGAAATGGCTTGAGCCGCTGGCCGTTCACTCGAAAGGTACTCTCAGAAGACAACTCAGATATGTCAATGCTACCGTTGTCATGTACCTTTCTGACCAAGTAGGGTCCTTTCCATTTGCTCTGTAGCTTCCCTGGGAATAGACGAAGCCTTGCATCAAACAACCATACTCTCTGACCAATCTCAAAATGCTTGTGGCTGATATGAGAATCATGCCACTCCTTCACTTTCTCCTTATAGTGTAGGCTGTTTGAGAAAGCTGTATCTCTAAGCTCCTCCAAGGCGGCTAACTCTGCCCTCCTCTGGTCTCCCATACCATCTGGATCCATAAGAATATCTGTGACTGCCCAAAGTGACTTGTGCCTCAGCTCAACAGGTAAATGGCACGGCTTGCCATATACGAGGCGAAAGGGAGATGTGCCCAATGGTGTCTTAAAAGACGTCCTATATGCCCATAAGACCGAGTCCAAAAGCTGTGACCAATCCTTTCGGTCAAGGCGGACGACTTTCTGCAAGATAGTCTTGATCTCACTGTTTGACACCTCAGCTAGACCATTTGTCTGTGGATGGTAAGGTGTAGCAACACGATGATCTATACCGAACTCGCTAGCAAGGGCCTTCACCTGATCGTTGATGAAGTGAGATCCCCCATCAGAAATCAGAACTCGTGGAACCCCGAACCGCGTGATGATGTGCTTCCTCAAAAATCGGCAAACTATCCTCACATCAGCGGCTCGGGCGGGGATAGCCTCCACCCAACGACTAACATAATCGACAGCCAACAGAATGTACTCAAATCCCTGACTCTTAGGGAATGGACCCATGAAATCGGTGCCCCATGCGTCAAAAACCTCACAGAAGTGAATGGGCTGCATTGGCATCATATCACGCTGTCCACAAGTGCCCATCCTCTGACAGTCAGTACACCTCTTCACGAACTCATCTGAGTCCTTGAAGAGAGTAGGCCACCACAGGCCGGATTGGAGCACTTTCTGTGCCGTTCTCCTCCCAGAATGATGTCCTCCTGCCTCAAGCTTGTGGCAGTAAGTGAGGACGCTATGGCGTTCCTCCTGAGGAATACACCGACGCCAGACGCTATCCCCTCCTTCGTGGTAAAGGATGGGATCCTACCAATGGTAGGACTTGGCCTCTGCGAGGAAGGTCTCAAGCCTCTGCCTGGGCCAATCTTGTGGGACTTTCCCAGCAACGAGAAAGTTCACAATATCGGCGTACCATGGGAGTGAGGCGATAGCAAGGATCGCCTCATCTGGGAAGGTATCTCGAATAGGATCAATCTGCTCAGACTCCTCAGGCTGCTCTAAACGGGAGAGATGATCCGCCACCACATTCTTGACTCCAGGCTTATCCTTGATCTCAATGTCGAACTCCTGGAGTAGAAGGATCCATCTAGTCAATCTGGCCTTGGCATCCTTCTTTGCCATGAGGTACCTGATGGCGGTATGATCTGTGTACAGAGTCACTCTAGATACAATGATATACGATCGAAACTTATCTAGGGCGAACACTACAGCTAGCATCTCCTTCTCTGTGACCGTGTAATTCCGCTGGGCGGAATCCAATGTGCGGCTAGCGTAGTGAATGGAAAATGGAACTCCATCCCTCCTCTGTCCCAGCACTGCCCCTACGGCAAAATCGGAGGCATCCGTCATGATCTCGAATGGGAGAGACCAATCAGGCGGCTGAAGGACAGGAGCCTCAATAACACACTGCTGGAGAGTCGCGAAGGACGAAAGACACTTGTCATCGACAAGGAACTCGGTGTCTTTCGTCAAGAGGTCAGTCAACGGCTGGGCAATCCTGCTGAAATCCTGGATAAATCTCCTATAAAATCCAACGTGCCCCAGGAATGACCGAAGCTGCCTCAAATTGGACGGCGGAGCGAGTTTTCTAATGACATCGACCTTGGCCGGATCCACCTCCATGCCCCTGTTGGAGATGATGTGGCCAAGCACCGTCCCTTGAGTCACCATGAAGTGACTCTTCTCCCATGATAGAACCAAATGGAACTCAATACATCGCTGGAGTACTCGGTCTAGGCAGTCAAGACAGGAGTCGAATCCGTCACCGTAGACCGAGAAATCGTCCATGAAGACCTCCAAACACTCCCCTACCATGTCCGCAAAGATCGACAGCATGCACCTCTGAAAAGTCGCAGGGGCATTGCATAGCCCGAATGGCATGCGTCGAAAGGCATATGTACCAAAGGGACAGGTAAAGGTGGTCTTCTCCTGATCCTCAGGAGCGATGGCCACCTGGTTGTAGCCCGAGTACCCATCCAGGAAGCAATAATGGCTCTTCCCTGCCAGTCTCTCAATGATCTGGTCAATAAAAGGCAGGGGGAAATGGTCCTTCTTGGTGGCTTGGTTGAGTCTCCTGTAGTCAACACAGACCCTCCAAGAGGTGGGTACTCGTGTAGCAATCTCCTCTCCCGACTCACTGATCACAGTCGTGATGCCCGTCTTCTTGGGCACCACATGCAAGGGGCTGACCCACTTGGAGTCGGAAATGGGATAAATAAAATCTGCACTCCACCATTTTGATATTTCCTTCATCACGACCTCTCTCAGATTGGGGTTCAGTCGCCACTGGAACTCACGCGACGGCTTCGCCCCCTCCTCGAGATAGATATGGTGGGAGCACACTGATGGACTAATCCCATGGAGATCTGCTACGCTCCATCCGATTGCCTTGCGGTTCTTTTCAAGAACCCCCATCAAACGGGATTCTTGCTCTCCAGTCAGATCGGCGGAGATGATGACTGGGTACATCTCTGGCTCGCCCGCAAGGAACCGATACTTCAGCGAAGTAGGGAGCGGCTTCAGCTCTGGAAGGCTGGGTGCTGGCAAATCTGGCTGCGGAAGGAAATGAGTGAATGCTGCTAAGTCTGCCAAATCTTCCTGGGAGAAAGAAAGCGAACTCTCGCAAACTGGATCTGGAGAAGGCTGCTCAACTGTGCTGTCTCTGATTTGCTCTGTATCAACCTCCTCCTCTTTTGCAGGCTCAGGTGGACTCAAGTCTGGCATCTGATCATCGCAATCTGCCCAATCAGACTCTGAATCCGAGGGATCTGCATCAAATACGGTGGCATCAGTACCACCATCAAGCAAGGTGGCCTCAGCACCACCATCACCAAAAATTGTGTCGCGATCAAGGACCGGCTCTGCTGCCTCTATGGTATCCCGGACCAGGGCTGTGCTCTCCAAGCTCTCCTTTGCTGTCATCTCTGTATCAGTGGTGTCTGGGAATGAGAGGATGGCCTGTGCTGCAGGATCTGCCCATACTGCCTCATCGTCTGTGATCACAAAATCACAATCCTGGTGGATGTCTGGCTCTGTGTCTGTCAGCTGCTCTGAATCGGTGCTAGCCTCTGAGCGTGCTCTCTCTGGCTCTATAGTCCTCGACCGTCTCTATTTGTATACTCTCGCCCTCGACGCGAAAGTACACCTTCCCGCTGTCATGATCAGTCACCGCCTTGGCTGTGGCCAAGAACGGGCGACCAAGGATGATGGGGGTATCGGTCACTGAATCAGGGATCTCCATGTCCAACACTACGAAGTCCACGGGGAATTGCAGGCCCTGAATCGTGACGATAACGTCTCGTAACAACCCCTTCGGCCTCTTGACAGATCGATCAGCAAACTGAAGGACTGTCCTGCTTTGTCGAAGAGTGCCCAACTTGAAGCGGTCGAGAAGGGCTGCCGGAAGTAGGTTGATCGACGATCCGCTATCTAATAGATTCCGGTC
Organism: Ottelia alismoides; assembly: GCA_037367405.1. Lineage (NCBI taxonomy): Eukaryota > Viridiplantae > Streptophyta > Magnoliopsida > Alismatales > Hydrocharitaceae > Ottelia > Ottelia alismoides. Next base: position 159,411 of record JAZKJV010011544.1, read on the forward strand.
GAACCTCTGCTCACTAATCTGGCATCTGACATACAGGGCCCCTGAATCTGGCCTCTTGGCAGGCAGACGGTTCTGGATCGCAAAACACGTGGCTTTCGTCAGCACATGAATCTCTGAAGTGTGGTTCCTCCTCCTCCTCCTGACTGTGGTCCTATCTCTCAAAGATCGCTGAAGAAGGGGAATGTGCTGCAAAGCCTCCTGGAGGGTCAGCTGGATGTGGAATCTATCGATCATGCTCATACTGAACTCCTCCTGCTCTCTCTTTTTTGGATCATTTTCTTTTTTCTTCCTCTTCCCCATCTGAAGGGCTCTAGGGAAGGGGATCACAGGGTCCTTCGCAGATGAAGGACTAGGAAAAGGCCTAGACGGCTCGACGGCCGGATCCGCACATACATCAAGCACCACAGTTGGACCAGAAGAAACTAAACCTTTTCCTTTATTCAAAATAGAGTTCTGAGATACATCCACATGAGGAAAGACAACATCTCTATCAAAACACACACCGGTGGCCTCAGTACCACCACGGGATGGCTCTGCTGCTGCTACTGCTGGACGTCTCGCGGCATCAGTACCACGGGCTGGCTCGGCTAAACTGGTGGCGTCAGTACCACCTCCTCGAACTGGTGAAGCGGCAGCCTCAGTACCGCCGGTGGGATCAGCATCCTTGGTGGCGTCAGTACCACCGTCATCATCATGTGCGGCCTCAGTACCACTCTCCTCCTCCTCATCTGGCGCCCTGGGTGGATCCTCGCATCGTCGCTCAGATGAGGCGCCGCCTGCTGGTGCTCTACCGCTCCTAAGTGTAACAAAATCAGCATCAAATAGATCCAAAGACATACCATCAAATGGGTCACTAGGAGTGGCAAGCTCAGTGTGTACTACCAGCTCAGACTTCCTCTTGAGGCTATTGGGGTTCGGCTCGATCTGTGCAGGGATGGCGGCCTTTCCTCTCACCAAGTCCCGCATCTCCTGGCGGAACTCGTCCATCTCCCGTCGAAAAGTGGCCTGTGTCATCCAAGGCGGGGCTCTCGTGGGAGCCCGACGGGTAGCCTCTCTGGTGCTGAGGCTGCTGGAACTGCTGGTGGTGCTGCTGAGAGGGGTAGGAGGAAGGATGCTGCTGCTGGTATGCTGGGTGAGCCTGCTGCTCACGTCTCCAAGACTGTCCCTGCTGCTGATAGGGACGAGGACCGAAGGACGAAGGCTGGTGTAACTGATATGCTGGGGGCTGCTGTTGCGGCTGGTGATCTCTCTGCTGGGCGTACTGCCCTCCCTGACCGGCTGGCTGCTGCCGGGGCTGGGTACCTCCACTCCCCCACCTGAATCTGGGATGGTCTCATCGGATCCCAGGCTGGGGGCGGTCATACCAAATCCCGTTGACATCCATCAACGGCTCTGCATCGTAGGGGGCTGGCGGGAGTACTGCCAGAGGCTGATCCGGCTGGTAGACCACCATCTGCATGTCTGGAGATGGTGGGGACTGGTAGGTGGGCTGCGGCTGCTGGTACGTCTCCGCCTGCACAAGATGAACCTGTCTAGGCTGCTGTAGGGAGCTGGAGCGCTGGAACGAGCTGCTGCTGCTGCCGGAGTTGCCTCGCGACTGAAGACGGGGCTGTGAAGCCGTCTGTGCCTCCTGGAGACATATGAGCTGGGTCTTCATGTCGCTCAGAGTCTGTGCCATCTGATCCATCTGAGTGAGGCTCTGGCACTGCTTCTTCTTGATGAATCTCGGATTCACCATTCTAAGTCTCATTAATTAAAGCTCAAGTCCCTCAAAATCAACCACATTTCTGCATTTATTCTGCATAATTAGCATTCATGCATGATTTCATAAGAATTGCATTTTAGCGTTAATTTCTGCATAAAATAAGAAGCCAAAAATGACCTGTAAATAGCCTAACTTCCCCTATTTTTAACTCCTTCATGCTAACACCGCATAACCCAAAACCACCTCTACTGTGTACACATCACTAACAAGAATAAATAAAAAATACAAAAAAATAATTAACCCTGATAAGTGGACCAAAAACCCAAACCCTAGTTTTAGGAATTTCGGACTAAAAGCCACATATCTTCCCCATCCAGTGTCCGATTTGATCCTACTCACTTTTGAACTAATACACATTCAATTACCTTCAAAACAAGACCAATTTCAAGGGAATCGAAGCTCGTATGTGAAAGTTGGGTTTTGGGCCTCTTTTGTACATTGTATATTTTCGCGGCTTTTGACCTGTATTTTATGTATATATTTTCTTTATTAATAAAAATCCAAAAAAAAATTAGATTAATGTGTATTTTATTTCTCTTTGAGTTTTCCCTATTTTTCCGGATTTTTATCTTGTTTAAAAAAATGACAAAAAAATTAGAAAACCCAAAAATCAAGGTATTCTATGTACATGGGATACCCCAAAAATTCACTTTTTACATTTGACCGAATTTGGCTTTGATGCCTTCATGAAAGTTGTAGATCTCGTCGAGACGAGCATTTTTCGTGAAGAAATGTTTTCGATCCGAGGTCATTTGCTATTTTTATCTATTTTACAAGAGGTTTTATTTTCGATTTTTCTGGTGCTGACACGTGGCGGCCCTAGAGGCCGCCACGTGTCAGCGTTTTTTGAGCCTTTTTTATACTCATTTTTATTATATATATATATATATTAAAGCAGACGCACGTGCGTCGCACGTGCCTCCCAGGCACGTGCTCCGCACGTGCCCCGCTCTTCCTCCCTTTGCACCACGTGGCGACCCCGCAACCGTTCGATCATGGCCGATCGAACGGCCGCTGTAGATCACCCTCAACCTCGCGCCTCCCCCGCATCGCTCACAACTGCCGCCGCCTTTCTCGCCTCGCCATTGACGCCAACCACCTCCGCAACAGCCGCTCGTCCCTCGCCTATAAAAACACCTCGCCAACCCCGAGTCCAGGCATCCGCCGTTCTCCAGGTGCTCGTGACAACCATCCTCGCCGGTGTGATCCGAGAAGCCCGCCGCTCCTCGCCGCAGCTCAAGCCCTCCGCCGCTGCTTCGCTCCGGCCTCAGTTCGCCGTCGAGCCTCCATCTCCTCCAGGTATCCCTCCTCCTCTCTCCTTCTCTCTATCTCTCTCTCTCTCTCTCCATCTGCGTCTCGCGCCACCATCCCCTTCCGCTCGCCGATCCTCCTCCCTCCACCGCTCCATCGCCTTCTCTCCGCTTGAATCCACGCTCCTTCGATTAGCTCCGCCACATCGACAACTCCGCGACGCTTCTCCTCCAGCTCCGCTCGCCGGCCAACACTTCAACAGCCACCAGTCACCGCTACGCCTCCGCCTGCGGTCGAGCCCCATCTCCAGCAGCATCGTCGCCTCCACCGCTCGACAGCCCTTGGAGCCTCACCGGAGCGGCCCTCGAACAACTCACGCCACCAGGCCTGCTCCGCCTCGTCGATTGCCACGCCAGGCCGGGACCATCTTCCACGCCGCTGGGCACCTCCACCAGGGTTGATCGCCCTCTGCCGTACCTTCATCGACAACCACCGGGCCCGCACCTCTGCTACGCTGCCACCTCCATCGGCCTTCTCCGACATCACCGAGCACCGCCACTCCGCCCCCTCTTGGCCGTGTGTTGGCCAGAGGCAGGCCACCGTCTCCGACATCCCTCCGTCGCGCCACCGGGCGGCTAGCCCGAGACCCCTCGCGCACGTGCGAGGCACGTGCGTCCGAGGGGGACGTCAGCGTGACATCAGCCCCCCCGGGTCACGCGCCCCGCTCGTGACCGCGGGGGTAAATTACCTTAAAGCCCCCGAAGCTCCGCCTTATTACACTCACGCCCCAGATCCAGAGGGCACGTGCTCTGCACGTGCCCCGTGGGTAAATTGCAGAAGATCCCCCGGCCTCCTTCCATATCACACGCTAGTCCACCTTCTAGAGGGCACGTGCTGCACACGTGCCCCACTGGAAGAATTGCAGAATCACCCCCTTCGCTTCTGGTAATTAATTTTAGGTCCCCCCTTGCATTATTTTTATTTATTCAGTTTGCATCTGTACCCCTGTCTTTGTCATCCATTATAAACCTCTACATTGCATCATTTTATTTATTTAAAAATAGCATTTTGTTCATCTTTTAATTCTCTACGTTTTGACATGTCGTGGATATTTTTGTGATTAACGGTTAATTAATAAATAATTGTTTTGTGGAAATTGGAATATTTTGCCCAATCTGTGCTCGGAAATTCATAGCAAATTAACCGTTGCTTTAAAAATCCCCGAAAAATCACATATTGTAGAGATTATTTTGATTAACATTGTGCCCAAAAACATTGCATTTGCATGCATACTTTGCTCTGTAAAAATCATTTTGCATATTTCACTATTTTATTTTTAATAGGTATTAAATCCCACATTTTTGAGATTTAGGATTTTTCTAAGATCCATCACCTAGTGATAGATCTCAGATAATTTTATCTCTTGAAAATAAATAGGTTTAATATTTATTATAATTAAATATTGAAAATTAATTGGTTTGCACTTAGAAATTCATAAAAAATATCATATTGCATCTAAAAATTCCAAAAAAATTGCAGTGCACTCATTTCATCGTCATTTACATTGTGGCCAAGTTTCGTATTTTTCGGACATCGTTTGATTGAAATTTACATTTTAGTCCCTAAAATAGGCTGAACTTGCATTTTGCATCCCTTAGTGCATTGAAAAAATTCCAAGAAAAGACCGCCTTGAAAATCGATCTCAAAATTTGATAGACGCAACTCTAGGTTGTTCCTTTGCCTCCTTGTGATCGACCTTGGGACTTGCCCAAGTAAAATAAACATAAAAACCACTGGATTGAAATTGAATAAAATTTGTGGTTATTTCTTGACTGTTTCCGATTGCCGCCTACAACGAACGACCATAATCATTTCACACTCGAGCATTAAAAACAACTTCTTAACTTGGCAAATGCGGACTCGTCAGATGGCGCCGTTGCCGGGGAGGCAAACGACTTAGTTTTTTGTTTTGAAAATTTTTGTTCGGTTTTCCGAATTCGGGTAGTCTGACCCCCGAATTTTTCACTGTAAATCCCATTTTATTTCTTGTATTTATTTTTCAGCATTTATTTCATTTATTTTATTTTTGATTATTTTCTGAGTCACTCTCTTACATTCTCTCTCTTATTTTTCTTGCGAGGTACCCGGCGCACGTGGAGCTTTTTTTCAAGGAACCGACGCATCTTCACCGACACCCGAAGAAACCGCAATTAAATTAAGATCGAGTCGAGTCGTGAGAGAGCGTAGAGTCTAGGTTTTTAATTTCTGCACTTTTAATTTCTGCTCATTTATAGCGGTGTCCGTTTGGACTCTCGCGTGTGTAAAAAAGACCTTGAACTTTATTTGTGGTGTGTCGTGGCCTGTTTCACTCTCCGGAGAGGGTGGGGCCCGACTTGAGTGGCGGTTAGGATAGACCTGCACATATGGCTCTTAGAGCATTTTATTTTTGATTGTGCTCGTAGGATCTTAAGCCACACTACACTTTAACTGAGATGCACGTAGATCGTTCAACTTAGCCAAATTTAATTCAATTCTTCCCCGCTAATAGAACTTTCTGCTTAGGTGCAGTTTTCATCGGCTTGCACGCATTTAGTATAAATTTTCAATTCTGTATTGCATCCCACATGGAGATTGCGAGGAGGCACTGTAAGTCTTCTAACTGAGCATTCTTCATAGTTTTCCGCGTGCATCGGCTTTTCCCGAATTCCTCTCTCTTGTTTTATCACATAAATCTAAAGGAAATTGGGACTGGACGGTAGACGTGTATTTGTGTTCATCTAAATTCTACAGTGATCGCCTTAATAAAACTGGGACTGCTAAATATAGCCGATCTAAAAAACCATAAAATCAAGAATTTCTGCGGGAGAGCAACCCCGACATTGTTTGATTTATCTTACAGCGAGGAGAGAGACGCACACTAGGATAGAGCCCAGCTCCAGACCTAACAGCTCGTTTAAATGGCTTGCAAGACTCGAATTCTCACCCATTAAAACTAACAAGATAATTGACCGGACCCTTACGGTCTTCATTTTGAGTTGAGTTGGTGAAACAACCCTTGTATTGTGTTTGATTGTGCGTAGAAAATAGGGCATCAACGAATACCACACAATTGTGTCTACATCATAAAACATCTTGTTGACCCCAAGAATGGAGGATTGTGGTAATTTTTGTTCAGGCTCGTCTCTCTCTACCACAAACTCCCCAACCTCCAAAGCCTAGGGAAATTTTTACTCTGGACCTGCTTGGCCTCCGGGAAACTCTTCCCAAGAACCCTATTCCTTCTTCCTCCTAGAAGGAGGACAGACCCACCCTGTCTATTTCTCACCACAAAAGATCGAGGATAACTGTTACATCAATTCTTTCCAATCTATTAACTCAAATCCTTTATATTCTCCAGATAAAGAAAAAGAGATGCCACCCAAGATACCTTCCAAGAAAGACCCTGAAGATGAACCTAATGAAGATCCAATGAAGATGATTCTCGCGAGACTGGCTGCATCTGAGCAGCAACAGCAGCTACTGAGGGAGCAGCTCGAACAAATGAATGCTGGGGGAGAAGTGCCAATGGAAGCCGCATACAACCCTGGACAGTACAGAGTGTGGAACTATTTGCAGCCACCACAGCCAGAGATCCACTATGAATTAAAGCCACATTTTGTCAGTCAATTACCTCAATTCCATGGTAATACGACTGAGGAGCCATACGAATTCTTGAGGGACCTAGAGCTGATATGTTCTAATCTGAGGCACCCACAAGTCAGCCAAGACTACATTCGTCTCACTGCACTACCTTTCGCCTTGAAAGGGAAAGCAGACTACTGGGTGAAGAACTTGGGGGTGACTGTGACGACTTATGAGAGGTTTAAAAACCTCTTTCTGAAGAAATTCTACCCCTTAAGCCGGACCAATCAAATGAGGACCCGCATCACCAGTTTCTCTCAGATGCCCAATGAACCACTTTGTGAGGCATGGGATAGGTTTAAGGACCTACTACAAAAATGTCCCTGCCATGATCTGGACAACAACATCCTAGTCCAATCACTCTACTCTGGCCTCAACCACGAGACTCAAGGGTTAGTTAGTGCTGCCTGCGGAGGGAATTACACATCACGTGGAGCTGAGACCAACTGGAAAATACTGGAGCAGATGGCAGAAACAAGCCGGTCTCAAATTGCCAGTCGAGCATACACTGATTCCCTGAACACCCTTCAAGACAAAGGCGGGAAGCAGACGGTGGCAGAAATAGCTGAGGACTTGATTCCAAGCATGCACTTTATTTCTGATAAATTGACAATTGTGGACAAGAGAATGAACGATATCGACAGTAGGATTTCGCAATTCCCGAAGCAGATGGAGGAACTCACCGAGAAGGTGTCCAAGATGGGGATGCCTAGTGCACCTACTGTCCCGATATATCATGTGCATCATGTCCAGGAGCAACCAGGAGTAGAGCAACAACAACCATGGGCTCACGATCAATCCCAAGCCCAATTTTCCCAACAGCCGCCCCACCGATTGAGACAGTCAAGGAAGCCCCGCCTCTGACATTTGAAGTAAATGGCATCTGGTACACCCAAGACACTACCCGACATGGTAATATGAGAGACCGTCAGACTTATCAGCGCCCACCCACTTTCTATAATGCCGCATTCCAGCAACCGAAGCAGCAGCAACCCTACAATCGCCAGAACCAACCTCAGCAATACCATCAGCAATCTCAAGCCCCCAGACAATCAGCTCAATCATTCAAACCCCCAGAAGAACCGATCGACATCCAGAGACAAATACTTGAAGAGTTTCGTCACTTCCGAAATGAGCTGGAAGATCTACGGGTTGATGTCAACCGCTTGTCCTGCTGGAAGGATGAGCAGACAGCTCCAGCCACAACCATTCCCGCCCAGGTTCAAGCTAACCCCAATAGCCTGAACAAATTCAACGCATCTCAACACAATAACCAGGTATACTATCCAGACTTTTCCACATCTAAACATGAGAACCTTTCGTTTGACAAAATCAATGCCATGTCACTCAGGAGCGGAAGGACCGTGGTCGTACCTGACCGGGCAAGGGAATCGGACCATGAAGACTCGGAAGATCAACCGGAGGATGTTTCCGAGGAGGAAGATGAAGGACGCCTGAAGATCCCAGCAGTAGATAAAGGGAAAGCATCTATGGAGTCTGCAGAGGACCTTGAGCCTCTAGTTGCTGCAAAAATACCTTTGTCACCTTTTCAGCAACCTGATTTTGATTATTATGATTGTAATAAAAACTCCAAGTCGAATAAAGATGCTCTTATTTTTGATTCTGATCCTCTATCTCCTGTCTCAAATGCATCCATTCCTTTCCCCCATGCCTTAAAGAAAGAAAAACAAAAGAAAAACATCAAAGATGACCCAGCCATGGAAAAATTCTACCAACAAAACATCACAGTCAAAGTACCCTTTGATCAATACATGGCAGGTAATCCAGCCTTTCAGAAATACTTGAAGGCAAAATGCACCCCCACCCGGACTCGTACAAAGAGAACAAGTCAATTTGTGGAGACTCATATCTTGACAGTTGCCACCACTAAATGCGTCAGAAACCAGCATCTGCCAAGAAAGAAAAGGGATCTGGGCGCCCATTATGTGGAGAGTCACATTGGCGGCATAGTATTCACACGTACACTTCTCGACAATGGATCTTCCATAAACCTTCTGCCCTTAGCCTTATATTATCGATTGGAGTTGGGCCCTCTCAAGAAATCATCATCTTTACTCCAATTTGCTGATAAATCCACTAAAAGACCTAAGGGAGAAGTGAAGAATGTCATCATCATTATCGAGGGTACAGAATACAAAGTAGACTTCACTGTCCTGGACATGGAGACCCCGAACCATTGGAAGGAATCGCAAATCATTCTCGGAAGACCTTTCTTAAGAACCGCTAAGGCCGTATTCGACTACGGAACTGGCATGATGAAATTCCGTTCTCCAGGCGGAGAAGTGGACTTGGAGATGAAACAAGCAAAGTGGCAAAGGCCAAACTCCGAATCCACAACTGAAGATGCCGAAACATCAGAATGCAATCTCCTCAGAACCACTGGGCTATGGGACCAACTGCCAGACATACAGGTAGAAAGCACATCCTCAGAAGAAGAAATAATACACGATGCAGTCTCTGAGACTTCTAGACCCCCAGATTATCACACACTTGACAACACATAAATCTTCTTGGATTTGTCAATCACATCACCTTTGGAACAGTCAATCGATGATGAGTCAGACGCGGCTCTGGCCGAATTACCATTCTCCTCTATCGATCCGACTCACTTTTCTTCGGAATTGGTAGCCAACATCTCACACAGTGATTCACCGCTAACCGATACTGAGCCAGAAGCAAAAGTCATTCAGCCAGACTTGATCGACGATTCAGAATTGCCAGAGCTAAAGCCACTTCCTCCCACACTGAAATATGCATTCCTCAATGGACCCAAAGAAAAATTCCCTGTGATCATTAGCTCATCATTAACAGTGGACCAAGAATCCAGACTGATCGAAGTCCTTGAGCGAAATCGAAAAGCCATAGGTTGGACTGTGTCGGATCTCGTAGGAATAAACCCCGCTCTCTGCTCGCACCAAATTTATGTTGAGGATAGTGCAAGGCCTTCCCGTGAATTTCAGAGAAGATTAAACCCCAATCTTCGGGAAGTAGTGAAGAAAGAAATAGAGAAATGGTGCAAAGCAGGATTTATTTACCCCATTTCTGACTCCAAGTGGGTAGCCCCCCTTCATGTCGTCCCGAAGAAGTCGGGAATCCAGATGGTTACCAACGAGGAGGGGGTAGAGATCGCAACCCGAGTACCCACGTCGTGGCGCGTCTGTGTCGATTACCGGTGCTTGAATGCTGCGACCAAGAAAGACTACTTTCCACTGCCATTCATTGATCAAATATTGGAGAGACTTGCAGGGAAAGCATTCTTCTGTTTTCTTGATGGGTACTCCGGCTACAATCAAGTAGCTATCGCTCCCGAGGACCAGGAAAAGACCACATTCACATGTCCCTTCGGTACTTATGCATTCAAGCGCATGCCATTCGGGCTTTGCAATGCCCCAGGCATATTTCAGCGGTGCATGATTGCCATATTTGCCGAAATGGTTGGTGATTTCCTGGAAGTCTTCATGGATGACTTCTCAGTTCATGGTGATTCATTTGATACATGCTTAGCGCACTTGGACCGAGTCCTTCAGAGATGCAGGGAGGTTAATTTGGTACTCTCCTGGGAGAAGAGTCACTTTATGGTGACTGAGGGTATCGTGTTGGGGCACGTCATCTCCAAAAAGGGAATGGAGGTGGACCCTGCCAAGGTGGGTGTGATCAAGAAACTTGAGCCACCAACCAACGTCAAGTCAGTGAGGTCGTTCTTAGGGCATGTTGGATTTTATCGACGGTTTATTCCTGATTTTTCAAAGATCGCCCGCCCACTGACTGAGCTCTTAGGAAAAGACACCGAGTTTATTGTAAATCACAGATGTCTAGAGGCCTTCGAGCTCCTGAAAAAGAAAATATGTGAATCGCCGATATTACAAGCTCCCGACTGGTCTCTTCCCTTCGAGATCATGACTGTTGCATCGGATTTTGCTGTCGGAGCGGTACTCGGACAAAGAAGAGATGGAATTCCTTATGCGATTCACTACGCGAGCAAAGTGTTGGACCCTGCACAGAGAAATTATACAGTGACTGAAAAGGAAATGCTCGCGGTTGTTTGGGCCTTGGAAAAATTCAGATCATACATATTGGGCTCCAAGGTGACAATCTTCACAGATCACACAGCAATCAGATATCTCATGGACAAGAAGGATGCCAAGGCATGACTTTTGAGATGGATCTTGTTAATCTAGGAGTTTAATTTGGAGATTAAGGATAAATCTGGAATAAAGAATGTGGTTGCTGATCACCTTTCCCGAATCGAGCAAAACGATCATCCTGATATTGGACCAATCAAGGAGACTTTTCCAGACGAATCGGTTTGCGTCATTGATTCAACCCCATGGTATTCCGACATAGTGAACTATCTTGTCTCCAAGAAGGTTCCCTATGGTTGGACCAAAAAAATGATTGATCGATTAAAGCCAGATTTGAGAAAATACCATTGGGACGATCCTTTCCTTTTCTATGAAGGACCGGATTGTGTCTGGAGAAGATGTATTCCTCAGGAGGAATATCAGAGTGTCCTCACACACTGTCACTCTCTCGAGGCTGGAGGACACCATTCAGGAAAGAGAACCGCGCACAAGGTACTTCAATGTGGATTTTACTGGCGGACCTTATTTCAGGATGCTAATGAATTTGTACGGTCATTCCCGATTTGTCAAAGAATGGAGGGACTATGGGATATAGAGATGAAATGCCCATGCAACCAATAATTTTCTGTGATGTTTTTGATGCATGGGGGATTGATTTTATGGGTCCCTTTCCCAACAGCAATGGATTTGAGTACATCTTGTTAGCGGTAGATTATTTATCAAGATGGGTAGAGGCTATTCCAACCCGAACCGCAGATAGCAAAGTCGTCTGTAAGTTTATCAAAGATAACATCATTGCGAGGTTCGGGATACCAAAAGTATTGATTTCTGATGGAGGTAGCCACTTCGTGAACAGGGAGATGAGATCTTTGGCTAAGGAGTACAAATTTGAGCATAGAATAGCCAACCCGTATCATCCACAATCTAATGGCATGACAGAGGTTTCTAATAGAGAGGTGAAGAGCATTCTCCAGAAGTTGGTTCGTCCCGATAGGAAGAATTGGTCAACACTGTTGGACCAAGTTCTATGGGCCTATAGGACAGCCTATAAGACTCCACTCGGTACTTCACCTTTTAGGATGATCTATGGCAAGCCATGTCATCTTCCTGCAGAATTAATCCACAAATCTGAATGGGCGATCAAAAAGTTGAATTGGAGTTGTCACCTCGGGAAACTATGTCGAGACTTAAATCTGAATGAGCTAATTGAAATCCGAAATCGGGCATATGACAACAGTGTGATTTATAAGGACAAGGTCAAGAGATGGCATGATAGACACATTCGAGAGAAGACCTTTGTCCCTGGACAGAAAGTGTGGTTGTTTAATGTTCGGTTGAAGATTTTTCATGGGAAACTAAAATCAAAATGGACGGGTCCCTACATTGTCATCGATGTGCATACCAATGGAAGCGTAGATATTGCCGAACTCAAAGAGAATGCACAACCGTTCTCAGTAAATGGAAAAATGCTGAAGCCATACATTGAATCACCCAAAGAACAAACAGTTCAAGTCGAGGTCATCTATTTCACGCAGAGCGAGGACATTGAAAATCTATCTGATCATTCCCTCCCTCCCTCCCGACCACATCGGCCTCCGTGTACAGCTTCTTCCTTTACTTAGGCCAAGGCCTAAGTATAGGGGGAGACCGATGCCATCTGTACATACCATTCTTCTCCTGACTCCTAATCGCTCCATTTCCACCCTCCCTCCGTACTTAGGCTAATCAGAACATAGGTATAGGGGGAACCGACATCCACCCGTATATACTCTCCTCATTTCTTGACCACTTTTCTTTTCATTCTTTTTCTTCTTTTCTTTTTTCTTTCTTTTTTCTCACTCTCTTACGCTTAGCCCAAGCTATGTCTTCTTTACGCTTCTTGTGCTCTGAGGACACAGCACTCGCTAAGTATAGGGGGGTCTGTATATATACTTTGTATATATTTTACCCATATCTCGTACTTTTGCGTAAGTCTATATGTATTTACGGGGTGGGTACTAACTTGAAAAAAAAAAGAAGAACACTGACTTGCCCAAATTTTCTGAAAAAAAAATGAATGAAAAAGAGGCGTCTTATTCCATTTTCTGCATTAAAAAAATCCCTTGCATAAAATGTCAAAAAAAATGATGAAATGTCTGCATTTCATGCACCTGCACTCCATCCAACATCACATGCATTTGCATCTGTGAAAAGTCATTGGGTTCTGAACCAAGTTATGAGCCGAAACTGAGAGTGTTCTGGACTTGACCTTAATCCACCTAATTTTCAGAAGAACTTCACCGAGAAATAGGATTTTAAGAGCTTCAGGTCTTTGTGACTTAATTCCTTAAGTTCCACATGACAACGTACAGCGTTTGACTCTTAGTGTCTAATCTGGTCTCTTCATTCTGGGTACAACTCTGGAATAGGGAATTAATTCGCACTCTCGCACTATGCACTTAGCTCAACCCAAACGGGATGTTGGAAGACTGTGTGAGTCTCTTTTCTGGTAGCGTGGAAATCTAAAGACCGGAGTACGGGTTGAAATAAAGCTTCGGAAAAGGGATGGACGGCTGGGCACAATTTTTCTAAGATCCCAAAAAATGTACGGAACAAAAAGATTCTATATCCGTAGGGGCACAACAAGATCCAAGCAGAACCACCAAAATTTCCAAATACAAAGAAGCATTCTACCAAATAAAAATCCGACCAAAAAGGTCCAAGCTTCAAAAACCTGCAGATCTTGGTGGAGACTCGGCTACACTGGCCATCTTCACAAGGAGAGGTGACTACACTGGCCACCCTCCAGTTCTTTTCTCTTTCTTCTATCTTCTCCCTCATTCGATTGTGAACACAGCGCGACAGACCTTAGAAGGAAATACCTGACTCCCTGAGGACGAGTTACTGGAAAGGAGAGGAGCACGGTAGTCCGGCATTCTGAATGGGAAGAGCTAAAACCCTTCACACACAAGAGTCGGTTATTCAATGTTCATGGGGTATACTTTGGGAAGAGGATTGATCTAAGATGACTTCTGAGCCGAAACTGTGTCAATGATGTGTAGAACTTTAGGATTGTTGATTTTAAAATTCTAAGTCTCGCAGAAGTTCCGACACATTATTAATCCAAAGGTCGAGTTTAGTTTCACTTTCACCTTCAGTTCATGGTCTTGGTATGGAACCCAGTCTCATTTCACTTCATGGCATTTCTTTTTGATGCTCAGGGACGAGCATGGTTTAAGTATAGGGGGATGATGAATCTCGGATTCACCATTCTAAGTCTCATTAATTAAAGCTCAAGTCCCTCAAAATCAACCGCATTTCTGCATTTATTCTTCATAATTAGCATTCATGCATGATTTCATAAGAATTGCATTTTAGCGTTAATTTCTGCATAAAATAAGAAGCCAAAAATGACCGGTAAATAGCCTAACTTCCCCTATTTTTAACTCCTTCATGCTAACACCGCAAAACCCAAAACCACCTCTACTGTGTACACATCACTAACAAGAATAAATAAAAAATACAAAAAAATAATTAACCCTGATAAGTGGACCAAAAACCCAAACCCTAGTTTTAGGAATTTCGAACTAAAAGCCACATATTTTCCCCATCCAGTGTCCGATTTGATCCTACTCACTTTTGAACTAATACACATTCAATTACCTTCAAAACAAGACCAATTTCAAGTGAATCGGAGCTCGTATGTGAAATTTGGGTTTTGGGCCTCTTTTGTACATTGTATATTTTCGCGGCTTTTTGACCTGTATTTTATGTATATATTTTCTTTATTAATAAAAATCCAAAAAAAAATTAGATTAATGTGTCTTTTATTTCTCTTTGAGTTTTCCCTATTTTTCCAGATTTTTATCTTGTTTAAAAAAAATGACAAAAAAATTAGAAAACCCAAAAATCAAGGTATTCTATGTACATGGGATACCCCAAAAATTCTCTTTTTACATTTGACCGAATTTGGCTTTGATGTCTTCATGAAAGCTGTAGATCTCGTCGAGACGAGCATTTTTTGTGAAGAAACTTTTTCGATCCGAGGTCATTTGCTATTTTTTATCTATTTTACAAGAGGTTTTATTTTCGATTTTTCTGGTGCTGACACGTGGCAGCCCCAGAGACCGCCACGTGTCAGCATTTTTTGAGCCTTTTTTATACTCGTTTTTATTAAAAAAAATATATATTAAAGCAGACGCACGTGCCTCCCAGGCACGTGCTCCGCACGTGCCCCGCTCTTCCTCCCTTTGCACCACGTGGCGACCCCGCAACCGTTCGATCATGGCCGATCGAACGGCCGCTGTAGATCACCCTCAACCTCGCGCCTCCCCCGCATCGCTCGCAACTGCCACCGCCTTTCTCACCTCGCCGTTGACGCCAACCACCTCCGTAACAGCCGCTCGTCCCTCGCCTATAAAAACACCTCGCCAACCCCGAGTCCAGGCATCCGCCGTTCTCCAGGTGCTCGTGACAACTATCCTCGCCGGCGTGATCCGAGAAGCCCGCCGCTCCTCGTCGCAGCTCAAGCCCTCCGCTGCTGCTTCGCTCCGGCCTCAGTTCGCCGTCGAGCCTCCATCTCCTCCAGGTATCCCTCCTCCTCTCTCCTTCTCTCTATCTCTCTCTCTCTCTCCATCTGCGTCTCGCGCCACCATCCCCTTCCGCTCGCCGATCCTCCTCCCTCCACCGCTCCATCGCCTTCTCTCCGCTCGAAGCCACGCTCCTTCGATTAGCTCCTCCACATCGACAACTCCACGGCACTTCTCCTCCAGCTCCGCTCGCCGGCCAACACTTCGACAGCCACCAGTCACCGCTACGCCTCCGCCTGCGGTCGAGCCCCATCTCCAGCAGCATCGTCGCCTCCACCGCTCGACAACCCTTGGAGCCTCACCGGAGCGGCCCTCGAACAACTCACGCCACCAGGCCTGCTCCGCCTCGTCGATTGCCACGCCAGGCCGGGACCATCTTCCACGCCGCTGGGCACCTCCACCAGGGTTGATCGCCCTCCGTCGTACCTTCATCGACAACCACCGGGCCTGCACCTCTGCTACGCTGCCACCTCCATCGACCTTCTCCGACATCACCGAGCGCCGCCACTCCGCCCCCTCTTGGCTGTGTGTCGGCCAGAGGCAGGCCACCGTCTCCGACATCCCTCCGCCGCGCCACCGGGCGGCTAGCCCGAGACCCCTCGCGCACGTGCGAGGCACGTGCGTCCGAGGGGGACGTCAGCGTGACATCAGCCCCCCCGGGTCACGCGCCCCGCTCGTGACCGTGGGGGTAAATTACCTTGAAGCCCCCGAAGCTCCGCCTTATTACACTCACGCCCCAGATCCAGAGGGCACGTGCTCTGCACGTGCCCCGTGGGTAAATTGCAGAAGATCCCCCGGCCTCCTTCCATATCACGCGCTAGTCCACCTTCTAGAGGGCACGTGCTGCGCATGTGCCGCACTGGAAGAATTGCAGAATCACCCCCTTCGCTTATGGTAATTAATTTTAGGTCCCCCCTTGCAATTTTTTTATTTATTCAGTTTGCATCTGTACCCCTGTCTTTATCATCCATTATAAACCTCTACATTGCATCATTTTATTTATTTAAAAATAGCATTTTGTTCATCTTTTAATTCTCTACATTTTGACATGTCGTGGATATTTTTGTGATTAACGGTTAATTAATAAATAATTGTTTTGTGGAAATTGGAATATTTTGCCCAATCTGTGCTCGGAAATTCATAGCAAATTAACCGTTGCTTTAAAAATCTCCGAAAAATCACATATTGTAGAGATTATTTTGATTAACATTGTGCCCAAAAATCATTGCATTTGCATGCATACTTTGCTCTGTAAAAATCATTTTGCATATTTCACTATTTTATTTTTAATAGGTATTAAATCCCACATTTTTGAGATTTAGGATTTTTCTAAGATCCATCACCTAGTGATAGATCTTAGATAATTTTATCTCTCGAAAATAAATAGGTTTAATATTTATTATAATTAAATATTGAAAATTAGTTGGTTTGCACTTAGTAATTCATAAAAAAATTCATATTGCATCTAAAAATTCCAAAAAAATTGCAGTGCACTCATTTCATCGTCGTTTACATTGTGGCCAAGTTTCGTATTTTTCGGACATCGTTTGATTGAAATTTACATTTTAGTCCCTAAAACAGGCCGAACTTGCATTTTGCATCCCTTAGTGCATTGAAAAAATTCCAAAAAAAGACCGCCTTGAAAACCGAACTCAAAATTTGATAGACGCAACTCTAGGTTGTTCCTTTGCCTCCTTGTGATCGACCTTGGGACTTGCCCAAGTAAAATAAACATAAAAACCACTGGATTGAAATTGAATAAAATTTGTGGTTATTTCTTGACTGTTTCCGATTGCCGCCTACAACGAACGACCATAATCATTTCACACTCGAGCATTAAAAACAACTTCTTAACTTGGCAAATGCGGACTCGTCACTTCTCAATCAGCTCCATGCGATCCAACTTCTCGCTGATGATACCCATGTCCGCAGCGGACGACTCTGCCTGTGCTGCTGCGACTGCGGACGAGCTCGATGGACCTGCATCGACCCGTGCTATCCGCTGGTACTGCACGGGTCCTGGCTGCTGCTGGGGTCTCCCCTGTGTGTACAACCGGGTCTGGGACATCACCATATAATTCTCAGCCATCTCCTCGAAGATGGCCCAGACCTGGTCGTGGTCCTTGGCGAAATAGGACCCGCCGCAAGACGCATTCACCAGGCCCTGGAGCTCTGGTGTCAACCCGCTGAAGAAGCTCTGCACAAGGTTTGGCTTCGTGATGTCGTGGTGCGGGCATCTGTCTGTGAGCTCTCGGAACCTCTCCCATGCCTCGTGAAATTGCTCGTTGGGGAGCATGGAGAAGTTGCTGATCAGGGCCCTCGCTGCATTCGTATGCCCGAGTGGATAGTACTTGTTCAAGTACTCGGTGCGGAGCTGCTCCCAGGTGTAGACGAACTTCCCCAGATGCTTCAGCCAGGTGGCTGCTCTGTCTGCTAGTGAGAAGGGGAAGGCAATCATCCGAATCGTATCCTGGTCCACATGGCGGTCATGGACAGTACTGCAAATCATCAGGAACTCCTGGAGGTGGAGATGGGGCTCCTCGGTGGCAAGCCCGTGAAAACGGGGAAGCATCTGCAAAGTGTTCGGGGGGAACTTGAAGTCCCCCACGATAGCAGGTACCACCTCCCAATGGTGCATCAGTGTAGATCCGGGGTTGTGCAACTCCTGCATCGGTCTCGCTGGTCCTCCTGCCGCGGCTGCTGCTGCTGCGGCTCGTGCCTCTGCATCTGGTTCGTCCTCAGGCTCGCTCTGGTCTCTCTCTGCTCTGAGTCGCTCCAACTCTCTCCTCATCTCAATCATGAACGCTCCCTGATCGCGTAACTGCTGCTGAACTGTCTCTAATGAGGCGATCAAGGTGGAGTTGATCGCTCCCTGATCCATTACGACGTGCTCTGTACGGGAACGATCCTCGGAACTGCCGGCCATGACGTCTGCTGCAAAATCAAATGAGCCCAACTCAGGTGCTGTCAAATCTATCAATCTCTCCTCGGGCTCATGTCTCTCAGGTCTGAAAGAAAGGGGGTCGAGGGGGAACAGGGCGGAGTCGTACTCGGGCTCGGAGAGCTGGTCTCGGCTCTCGCGGGCCAACCTAGATGATTGGGTAGACGTGCTCGGAAGCGGTGCAGCCAGAGGCTGCCTAAGGGAGCGTCTGCCCATCATCTTGATCTGGCGAGTAGGGCGGATGAGATCTGGAGAAACTATGATCACAAAACAAACCCCCGGTTCACCAACGCGACGCGAGCTGAAGACCGTGAAAGTTCGGTCAAATTATCTTGTCAATTTTATTAGGTGAACACACAAAATATCAGAGCGCTTACGTGACCTGTTAGGATACCCGATGCTACCCCAACCGACTAGCCCGCACGGAAGAGTCAGTAATCAGTCGGGACTAGCACCGGAGGGCTCTACCTAGGGTGCGGGTCACTCTCTCGCGCATCCAAACCATACAATGAGGGGGTTGCTCTCCCCAAGACAAAAATTTTTAGGGTGAGCGGCTTTTAAGATCAATAGTGTTAACCAATCCCAATTTTATGGTTTCTCTTTTTAATCTTTTTCAAATGAAAACAAACGACCTAACGAATTTTTCGGTTCTCCTGGTTATTTAATCCAAAACAAGGGGGAGAAGTCGAAAAAGCCGATGCGCGATGAAATCAATGATGCATGCTGAGTAAGAAATGCGTACCTTGTCTCCAGCACTCTACATGCAAGTGATCCGCGCAGAATTTAAAGACTGAAAGTAAACTACCTAAATGATGCAACGGGAAAAGCCGAGTCCTAGATGAGCAATTTCTATCGCAAGAACCGTCTAACCGGTCACCGACCTCCAAGCCAAAGAGTCCGGTCTTGGCCCGTCCCTCCTCTGTCCGACAAATCGGGGGTAGGAGAAAGCGCTTTACAGGACGGGCTACGGCACGTAGGCTACGAAGGAGATGATTCGGTTATTTTTATTAATGATTTTTAGTAGGTCCAATTAACGTTCTATAGGAACAGGCAAGCAGTTAGGTGTGGGGACCCTACTAATTACGGCACAAGCAAGAGAAATTCCTAAGTCTAGGGGCTCGAGCAAAAACCGCGTAAACACCGGAAAAGGCAGTAAGAAAATAAAAGAAAACCAAAACTGCGTAAAAAGCCGCGAAAATCCTAAGGGTCCCCCGAGCACACCGGTGCTCGGCGAAACAGACCCGCTAAGTCACAAGGTCCAAGTCCAGTCTGAGAGTGTCCCTGTATTATTACAATAATAATGATAAATAAAAAGAAAATCCCTCTCCCACTCAACTCTCTCTCACTCTCTCCTGCGGCTCTGCGAAGAAAAGAGCCGCCTCCGAATCCCGCGGTTGCGTCGGCTTCTCGAGATCAGCCGCCTCGGTCCTCGGGCCCTCGCAAGAAAGAACAGAGTGGTCAGAACCAGATTATCAAATAATAATAAAAGAGAAATACATGAAAATGAAAATAAGGGTATATGTGCAAAAATACAAAATAAAATAAACACACAAAATAAAACAAAAAATAAAAATAGAAGAAAAAGAAAATAAAACAAAATAAAACAAAAACAAAGTATAGACAAAAGCCGCGAAAAAGCCGCGAGCTCTGAAAGAGCCGCGAAAAGCCGCGAAAACAAAAACGAACAGAAAAAGAAAACTACTAAGCCGTGCTCCCCGGCAACGACGCCATTCTGATGTCGATGCTTGGCTCGGGTTTCCATGGCTACAGGATCGGTGGGTGCTACGTGGCTCCATCAGGGCCATTGGATGGTCGTCGTAGAGGCACCATCCAACGACACCTATGATTCGTCTCCGCCGTAGGAGTGACAACATAGTTAGAGATCCAACGACCTTCCCAGAGCTCCACAAAGCTCCTTTGTGATCATAGAAGGTTGCTGAAGCATCATGGCCACCTGGCAAAGGTGGTTGATCGGAGGCGAAGCCATGAGGGTAGCTGGAGGGTGTTGTCGACGGAGCGTCACCAGAGGTGGAGCTGGAGACTGGAGAGGAGGCACGGTCTCCGACCATTGAAGTTCCTGCAACGTTAGTATAACCGAAGCAGTGACATGAAGTGCGTGAGCTTTGTGAGGCGAGTGGAGGTCCAACAGAGGCAAAGGAAGTGGGGTTCATGGGCTTCATCTCCGACAGTCCGGAGATAAAATGGGACGAGGTGGTCAGGGCTTTGGACAAGGGAAGGGGGTGAGAAGAGGGTTTGGCGAAGGTGAGGGATGGGTGGCGGAGCTCGTAATGCGATCATGCGAAGGTGGGAATGGCTGTAGGTGGTGGGAAAATGAGGAGAAAACAAGAAGAACACTTAGGAAGCGGACCTGGAGGATTGGAGGAGAACGAACAGTGACAGGGGAGGCTTGGGCTGAGCATCCGAAGAAGCTCGGGGTCTTTGCACAACTCGCCTAGCTGTGGTGAGGTGCTTGGCAGTGGCAGAGCTGCCACAACATAGCCATGGCAGCCATGGGTCGACACCGGGGCATTAGGTCATCATTGCCTCTGTTATCCGCCCCTCATCTATCACCGGAGGGAAGGGCGAAGCTGAGCCTAAGCATGTGATTGGTGGACGGTGGTGACGTGCGGTGACGGAGGTGGATTTATAGGGAGGAGGTGGCGGTAACAGATGATGACCGGGTGGAGATGTGGAGGGTGTTTTAATGGCGTGGAGTGATGGAGGGAATTAGTGAAGGCTGCACGAAGATGAGGGGCATTATGGCTACGCGACGTGGCCGTTAGGGAGCGGAGGGGTGGCTAGAGGTGAGGGCTAGAAATGGAAGGGAGCGGGTGGAAAATTAGGTGTAACGCCTGGGGTAGAGGAAGAAGATGACCATGGGCCCTTGGATTTAGTGATCCAACGGTCCTTGTGGAGGGGGGGCAGGTGGTTCGGATCAGATCCATCAGGTCTGATCGGACGGTTGGGGGGTGAGTGGAAGCGAATGGTTGAGATGATGAGGGGGCTTCATCCAAGGGCGGAGGTGTTATTAGTGATGTGGAGAGGGTAGAGCCATAGGATGGGGGTAATCGTGCGGTTGAGGAAGAGACGGAGGGGAACGGTGCTAATCTGATGTAGGATCAGATTAGACGGTGGGAACATGAGCACGGATGGACGGTTGTGATGAGGCGCCAGAGGATGATCATACGACCGAAGAGGAGGCCGGGTGGAGAGAAGAGGGTCGGGCCATATGGGCAGCTGATGAATCTGCATTTCATCATCTTTATTCATTTAATTTAGCTTAAAATCCCTTATAAAACACATGTATATAATACTAACTCCATATTCTTACTAACTTGCATCTGTGTGTAAATATTTTACATTTATTACCATTTTAACCTAAAATAAATAAATACAGAAGAAATGAAAAATAAAGAAAAAGGAAAAAAAGAAAAAAGGAAGAAGACTTTATATAAGTAATAGATACAAGCTGACCCGAACCCCGAGAGAAGGTCAAGACTTGACCTGATCGACCGGGAATACAGTAGGGGGAGATAGGGTCCTTAATCAAAAAAATCCAAAAAATGTGTGCTGTGTATATATGTGTACTACACTAATTTATTTACAAATAAATTGATCTCAAATGAAATAATTTTCAAAATAAAAGTTGTAAATAAAAATGTTATCTAAATAATAAAAATATTTGCACAATAAAATCATGTATAGAATAAAAGCAACCACACTTGAAAAAAGATACTAAGCGATAATTAAAAGACCAATTTTGGCTCCATTGTGAACTCAAATTGAACCAAACTCACTTCCATTGTATTCTAAATTAAATTATCTTTAAAATGAGTGTGATTTCATAATTTTTGGAGTTACGGTTGAAAAGTCAGTTTTTATGGTGGTTTGTGCAATTTTACCATTTATTTGTATGTATTGTATTTGTAAATATTTGTACATATTTTTACTAATTATCTACAATAAAAATAAAAATTAAAATTAAAATTTTAAAACAACAAAAAAACTAATTCCCATATTTAATAATGTATATAATGTACTATATGTATATAGTTGTTATTCTTAAATAACCACCATAAAAAATAAAAATTTGACTTTTTTATTCAATTTTATAAAAATATGAATACACAAAAAAATAATTTTTATAAATAATTTTAACTTTATCTCATTCCATTTTTTCTCTTAACTCTTATCTTCATTCAAAATTTCAAAAAAAATTCAAACTTCATTCTCTATCTATTTATATGGCTCTCTCTTCCTCATATCAACTTGATCAATCTTTGGTGAGAGGAGCCCGATCTCCGAGAGTCTTCTTGTCGCAGAAGGGTACCTAGCCTCTGAGCCGTTGATGACAGCGAGTCATCCTTCGTCGAGGCGATTACGGTCTTTTCCGCTCCTAAGGTGAGATCCATCATTTTGTTCTTGTTTTTAATTTAGGATTAATCGTAGTTTTATTTTTTTGCCTTTTGATTTCATTATCATTTTTTATCTAGATCTTAGATTCCATCACAATTTTTATCCCCCTTCGATTCCAATTTTTCATCTCACTTTCTCGATTTATTCACGTTCTTTTCTACCTCACACGATCTCTCACCTCCGACCACACACGGTGGTCGAAGATCTGGTTCAATCCGCCATTTTCCTCGGAACCGCACTCATTCACGTCTTCCGTTTTGATTTTGAGATCGAATCATCATGCTCGCATCCTAATTTGTTTATAAATAAAAAATAAAAAATTACAAAAAAATTCTTTCTTTCTTTCTTTCTAACATTTGTTTTACAAGATAAATAAAAAAACAATAAATAAATAAAATTTATATAAAAAATTATTCTGTTATAGTTTTCAAAAAAATAAATAAAAGCTTTTCCCCTTGTTTCTGTTTACATTTGAAAATTAAAAAAAAATAAAGCATCCGCCACCGCCCATCTTAGCAGCAGCCATCATCCGCTTGCTCGCCGAACCGAGCGAGGCCGTGCCGCCATCGCCACCGCTTGGAGCGACCCTCCGTCGAAGACTGCCATCGCCACCCGCTAGAGAAGTTGTTGCCAAGAGGTTGACACTCCCTCGCTACGTCCACCGACCTCTCCCGCCGACGTAAGGGTCGCCCGCCACCGCTCAGACGCCCCCGTCGCTCCTCAGCCGCGAGACACCGTCGAAGACCCCCGCACCACCATAGAGCACCTCCTGCATCTTTTCTCTCCGTCGAAGATCGCCAGCTCCCGTGCGCTCCGCCTGACTGTAGGAACTCCTCCTCCTGACTGGCGCACCTCTTGCGGCCTCCGTCTCTAGGCCAGCCCATGCGCACGACCGACCTCCGCTGTCCAGCCGGTGCCACTGTGCCGCCCACCGCGCGCTGTGCTCGCGCGTAGAGAGAAACGAGCAAGGGGCAGCGACCCTTCCCCTTGTTACTTGAGAACGAAGACCAGGAAGAAAAACCCTAGGGTTTATAATTTTAAAAAAATTGGCAAATTACAATCAAACCCTCGGATTTCAGAAATTTTGCAATAAAGCCCCTACCAGATCTTTGCAGCACGTACTTTGCACGTTTCTGGGTAAATTGCACATTTCACCCTCTGTTTTATTTCTGTTATTTATTTAATGCAAAAACAATAAGTAATTTCATTTCAGTATTCTTTTCCAGACTCTATTTTGCATGTTTCTTTTCATTATAATAAATAACATTTGTGCTCAATAAATTCTGCAAAAAAATTTTTTATCTCCTATTTAGTTGATCTATCTGCAGTAAACTTTTCATTGCATTTTATCATCATTTGTTATTATAAAAAAAGTAAAAAAACTGTTTCATTTTCCCTTCTTGAAATTCAAAAATTCAAAAAAAAATTGAATATTGCTCTAAAAACTCTAAAAAAATTAGATTAATTTCCTTTCATTGTCTTTTAATTTTTCTGCAGTTTTCATGCATTGGTTCTTTTCAAATCCCAAAAAATTGAAAAATATCAAAAAATTAGAAAAATCACAAAAAAATCTACAAAAATCCAAAAATCATGATTTCACTTCCTGTTTGTAGATATTTGTCTATATTTTAGCATAAAAATAGTCTCCAAGAGTTTTGAGCACTTAAAATATTTTTAAGTTGCAAAATACTCCAGGCTATGCATTGTTTATCATTTTTTTGCCACTGTTTGATTTTTAAAAAAATACAAAAACATCTGAAAATTCTACAAAAATTTCCAAAACACTTCAAATTCTTTAAACCCCCCAAAAAAATTTCTCTTGATTTTCTGAGCATTTCTAACTATTTTAAAAAATACAAAAAGAGTGTGGTGTGTGTATATCTTCTCTTGTGCATATCATTCCTTATTTTTTAAATTAAAAAATTACAAAATTAAAATCACTAAAAATTTGAAAATTAGAAAATAAAAAAATAAAAAAAATTTAAAAAGATAAAAAAATCACAAAAAATCAAGATAGTTTGCATTTGAGATTCCCTTTTTCTTTTAATTGATTTTCGATTAATTGAATAACCCTCGGGAATTATAGCCTCCCTGAGTTCAGTCCTGTTGTTATATATGTAAATAAGTAACAAAACTTTCTCTCGCTTCATTATTCTCTTGTAATTATTTTTGTAGCTTGAGAAGAAAAAAATGTTTGATTGTTGCGGGTTATTTGGGTTGCAGTGACCACTGCGCAATTAATTTTCATATCTTGAATCCAAATCCCAAAGATCTCGCTCAACAAAATGGCGCCGTTGCCGGGAAGGCACGGTGAGGGTAGTTAGGTTTCTCTTTTGACCTGCTATTCTTGGTTATAATTATATGTTTATATTTTACCACATTATTTCATTATTCATATTCACTGTGTTTATTTCATTTTTCTTCCTCATATTTGATAATTGTCTTTCTTACACATTCTCTCTTTTCTTTTTCTTGCGAGGGCCTGTGGAGCGAAGGAGGCAATTTTAGGAGAGCCGAAGCACCCAAGCGAAGTGGAGGCGACTTGATTCTTCACCAAGCCTTAGGATAGCATGAGAGGAGGAGAAGAAGAATTGAAGGAGACAAAAAAAGACTTTTTTCATTTTATATTCTCTAGCATTTGAACCCTTGTAAACGAACATTCATTTATTGCAGGGTCTGTTTTGCTAAGTGCCAGTGCACTTGGGGGACCTCACCGATTTTGTTTTCATCGCCTTATTTTTCTTTGTTTCACGAGGATTTCGTGAGCTACTTATTGATTACTTTAATTAATTTGCTTGATCCAGGTAATTAATTAGGTTCAAACATCCTAAATAAGAATTTTTGTACCTATAGAATAGAACGTAATTAAACTTAGTCAAATTAACATTTTCTTGCCCGTTAATAGAAGCTATTGATTAGGACGGTTCACTTGCATTTGCATATAGGTTAGTTTATTTTTATGTATTTCAATTCTGCGTGGATCACCCTGCATGTAGAGTACTGGCGACAAGGTACGCATCTCTAACCCCTGCATGCATCATTGTGTCTAATCGTGCATTGGCATTTCCGATCTCCTTCCATGTTTTCAATCTTATAAGTTAAAAAAGAAATTGGACACTCGGTAGACGATTCATTGAACATATTCTAACCAAGTGATAATTGCCTAAAATTTGGGATTGCTAAAGAAAACTCGACCCTAAAATAAATGTAAGGAAAATCATTATTTTGGGGAGAGTAATCCACGTCTTGTTTGATTTATCCGTAGCAAGAGAGCGACCCGCACACTGGGATAGAATCTCGCCTGAACTCTCTTCAGACTATTGTCTTGTGATTAGTTGTTCTCTAGTAAGGACTTCACTAGGTATTCGGTAATTGGTCTGGGATTTCCTTAACAAAGGGTAGCCGGTAAACAGTCCGCACCCATATTGGCTGGGAAAAACTAGTTGTGAGATTGGGACAGTCTCCTGTGAGCATTGGGTTCCTAACAACTCGCTTTTAACTGCTCTAATAGATTATATTCTCACCAAACTCTAACATTTGACAAGATAATTGACCGAACCTTCACGGTCTTCACATTGCGCTGAGTTGGTGAACTAGGGGTTTGTATTGTGTTTGATTGCTAGCGATATAGATCCTTTTGTGCAATTTGCGCTTTTATTCACTTTCACTCTTGTATTTACCTTCGTGCTCTCGCATCCTGCCTATTGATTTCAAAGATGTTAGACCGGAGTATTTTTTGTTCGGACTCTGCAAACTCATTATACACTCCGACTCGTTCACCTTCACCCTTCATGACATCCATAAACCCACTATTTGAGATTGGCTTTAATCTCGAATTAATATCTGAGACTCCATCAATTCTAAGCTCTAATCGAGTGCCATGTACATTTTCAGAGTCACACACCGGACACTTGATGCCACCAAAGGAAAAGGGAACCATGTCAGAGCAGAGTGAGATCAACAACACCATGTTAGCCTCCATCTTGTCAATTCAAGCCCAGATAACAGAGCTTGCTAATTTTCAGACCACATTGAGAGACACGATTCTCGAGCTGAGACAGGAAAGTGAAGATAGGAGAGAGGAGGATAGAAATAACCCTGGAGGTGGGAATGGGGGAGAAGACCCTAACATAGAACCTAGGGTTAAGCCTACATTAAAGGATGTTTATAATCCAGGGGTAGTACAGACAAATTCTTGGATACAAATTCCTGATTCATGGGTATTTCAAGCTTAAGCCTACTATTTTGCCTCTTCTCCCAATATTCCATGGAAATATTAATGAAGAACCTTGCATATACCTCCAGCAGTTCGATCGCATTTGTGGAATAGTACACTACCTAAATGTCCCATTAGAAGTAGTGCAGATGATCGCCTTTCCATTCAGTCTGATGGACAAAGCTTTATATTGGTTGAATCACTTGGGGAAGGTTGTCACTACTTGGGAAGAGTTGAGGTCCGCATTTCTGAACAAATATTACCCGCTTGGATGACTCAACCAATTGCGATCCTTGATTGCTAATTTCTCCTACATGCCCCTGGAGCCTATTCACGAGGCGTGGGAAAGATTCAAAGATATGGCGGAGAAGTGCCCCCATCACGATATTCCAAGCACCAGCCTTGTACAAAATTTCTTAGGGGGTTTAAGCATAGAGAATCAGAAGCTGGTAGATGTCGCTTGTGGGGCGAGCCACTTCAACAAGGACGAGGATGTCCTTTATTAAAATTTTTTAGGAGATGACAGAGAGTTCAACAACTCTTTCTTCTTCATGTGCTTTTCAGAAGCACCCTGTCACCTCCCCTGCAGTACCTCAAAAGGCTGTCAATATGATGACATCACATGAAGTGGATAAGGTAGATAGCACTGACCTAGCCATCATTGGAAACCACCTATCCAAAGTGGACATTATTGAGAAACGATCCAAGGAGCTTGATAAGCTTCAAGCGATCGAGCCTAGGATGAAGAACCTGGATAAGCTAGATGAGATAACAAAGCACCTGGGAGCTTCTTGTGAGTAAGATAATTGCATTTCACAGTGTGAGTGCATCAGCCGATATCCCTACTAGGGAGCAGACTTCTTCCACCCAGCAGAGTAGCGGAGGACCATCCACAGTTCAACATGTCTACTATGCGCAGACACCTGATCAGGTTCAACAACATTCACATCAGATAGTTCCTTACCAACAGGAAGTAGCCTACATTCCTGAGCACCGGTCACCACCTTGATGAATCCACGATTCATCATCTCAATATCTTGATCTTAGCAAAATCCCTGAGTAAAATCCTAAATAAATGTCCATAAAATCAATAAATTAACAAAATACCTCTTGTAAATAAAACTCACTAATTACTGTATATAAGATTGTACAAAATAAATTAACAATAAAAAAAGCCGCAAAATCAAAGGAGTTTTATACTTGTAAATAGCCCAAAACTTCATGGATTTTTAATAATTTCATTTCAACTCCTTTTTGGCTAATTCTTTCTCTAACTTGTTCATAATAATGTATATAAAAATACAAAAATACAAAACAAATTTTACCATAAATAAATGCTCCTAGATCCCAATGGGAAAAAGCCGTAAAGACCAACTTCCAAGCTAAATTCCCGCTCCGTATGAACTCCAAATTCACCAAACTCACTTTTAAAGTTCAAGTTAGAAAATTATCTATCCAACGGAAGTGGTTTCATTAAAATCGGAGCTCATTTGCAAAAGTTGGGTTTTGGGACCTAGATGTACATTGTATACCATGTATATATTTTTCTTTCTTTAATTTTTATTGTATCTCTCTTAATTATTAAAAATACAAAAAAATCATACTTGTGTTGTATTTTAGTTGTACTATTTTATTGTATTTTTCTGTTGTAAATATCTCTTATTAAAAAGACAAAAAAATTACATATTAGAAAAGTAAAAAAAATGTGTACATGTTGTTTGTCTTCCCTTGTAAATTGTCCACTATCTATTTTATTCTTTTTTATTCTATTGTAATTAAAGTAGATAACTTTATTTCATTTTATTTATTTAATTATTTTACATTCTCTACAATAACCACCATTCAACTCCATTACTCCACCATATTTTCTAACTTCTAATTCAACTCCACCATTTTATTAACCTCCATCCCACTCCATCTTAATTCTAACTTCCATTTTTCTTCTTCTTTATATACATGCCATTCTCCTCATTTTTGCCTTTGATCCATCTTTATGTGAGGAGAGCCTAGTTCCCTGAGTTGAATCGGTGACAGCGACGCAACCGCGGTCGAGCGACGACGGCCCTCTCTCCGGTGTGATCCGTTGGTTTTTTTTGCCAACATCGCAGCCGCAACCGCGCGCTGCTCGAGCTCATCGCACGCCGGCGATTCGAGCGAAGACCGTGCTCTCGTGAGCACATCATAGGCATCCGTCCATCGTAGGTAATTTTTCTTTTTATCTCATTTTATCATCTTGTCTTTTTGCAATTTTTATTTTAGCACACCACATATCACCACCATCATCACCATTTTTTTCCCCATCTATCTAGTTCATTATCACCACCAATTCATCTTATTTTTTTTATCATGTTCCTTGTTTAAAGAAATTAAAAAAAAATTAAAAAAAAATTATTGAAAAAAAACCCTTTTATTACAACAGTTAAAAAATCAAAAAAAATTAAAAAAAAACAAAGCAAGCAGCAGCGGTGGGAGCACCCACCGCCGCCGCCCTTCTTTCAACAGTCGGCGGCCACCCGCGCGCCCAGCCGGCGGTCGACGCCCGCGCCCCCACTGGCCTCCAGCCGCGCAAGGCGGTGCCCCTGCGGCGGTTCGCCCCCCCACCATCAACCGCGCAAGGCGGCGCCTATCCGTCGCCATCTTCACCACCGTCCTTTCAAGCCGCCGCCGCCCCTCGCCGTTGGAACCCTCCACCGCTCACCGCGGCCGTGCCCCCGCGCTCCGCCCCTCCACATGCCGCCGCCCTCCGTCGACGACCGCCGCCGACCACCTCCTTTGGTGGGTTCAACTCCACCGTATCAAGAGGAAGAAGAAGGTGTTTTCTCTTTTATTTTTTTATTTGTAAAAATTGCATCTTTTATTTCTCAAGTTTTCGTAATTACAATTACGTCCCTGTACATAAGTTGCTTTGTAATTTCAGTTTTTATTTTTGCACGGATAACCCTATGTTCATGCGTTAATGTGGACATCATTTATGCATCTTTTTGTTCAATAAAAAATGTCTTTGTGATGAGCAACTAATTGTCTACAATTTGACTATTTGTTTATATTTTTGTGACTCGTGGGTAATTAATTATAATTGTTTAACTGAAATTTTGCATAGTTTACCCATTTTGTGCCATTAAATTAATATCTCACAAACGGTTGCTTTAAAAATTCCACAAAAATTATATGTGATGCCTTAAGATGTGATGTAATTACTGTCCAAATTTCATCCAAATTGGAGTTGTCTTGTGCCTTGAATAAATTATAGAGTGATTTTAGTAATCGATTTTTAATTAAATCCACAAATATCTTTTTTGTGAAATTTCAACTCTACTGGATTGCTCATGAAAATATCTTTTCGGGATAATTTGTACTCTGATTAATTTTATAATGTGGATTTATTAGAAATTATTTACTCGCTGTCACTCTGATTTAACTAAAAAATTCATAAAAAATTCATATTTTGTCAAAAAATTCCAAAAATATTACTATATCTTCCTTTCATGATGTTTTAGTTCCAGTAAATTTTTCATAATTTTTGCTTGCTGCTTGTGTGAAAAATTGTGAAAAAACCCATAAAAAGTGTGTATTTTTATTTATTGCATATTAACCCTGAAAATTCTAAAAAAATGTGTTTTGTGTTCATCACTGGATTAGGACTCTAGGAAAAATACGAATTGGCTAATTTGGACTTCTTTTCCATTAAAATTAATTTGGCCTTGTTGTATGTTTTCTTAGTGTTGTAATTCACTCGTATTTTGTTTTTGGCATTCTACTTGCATAAAAAATCTAAAAAGAAACCGCATTAGATATCTAGATCTTAAATTTGAAAATTAACCCCAAAGTGGTTCCTTTGCCTCCCTGAGTTCGACCCCGGACTTGCCCGGGATATAAATTAAGCCGAGACACTCTTCACGGAGATCTTCTCTCGGTTCTGACTGAATCGCTAAGTACACGTGCTACAACGAACACGAATTAAACATCGTATCTAGCGACTCGTCAGATGGCGCCGTTGCTGGGGAGGCAAACGGCTTAGGGATTAGTTTAAAAATTTGGATTTAGTTTTTCATTTACTCGGGTAGTCTGACCCCCGAGCCACTTGTATTTATTTCATTTTTTTTGTTTGCAATTATTTCTCTTTATATATATATATATTTTTATCTCTCTAACATAAATCTTTGTTTCCTTGCGAGGGCCCGGTGGACTTGGAGTGCATCGGAGGTCGACGGACGCGACGCGCGCCGACTGCTGAAGAGCGAGGAAAAGCAATTTATTTTTGAGAGAATTTTTGTAAATTGTTGTAATTATTTAGCTTGCTCTTTATAGCAGCTCTTGTTTGAGAGCTCGCGCATGTAAAAAGACTTAGACATTATTTGTGGTGTGTCGAGCCTGTTTCACTCTCCGGCGAGGGTGGGGCTTGACTTGAGTGGCGAAATTAAGGATTAGGCACACGGTAGTTTAGATTCAAACTTGTTTGTGCCCATCGTAATTTAGGCCACACATATCTTAGAAGATTCACATATCTTATAAGATTCATAATGAGACGCACATAGAGACGTACTACTTAGCTCAAATTCAATCAATTCTTCCCCGCTAATAGTATATTGTTTAGGTGCGGTTTTCTCGATCTGCATGCATTTAGTGTAATATTTACAAATTCAGTTTTGCATAATGCATGAAGAGTGCTGGGATTCACTGTAAGTATACCTCCTTCTGAGCATGCATCATAGTTTCTCGTTTGCATTCTGATTTCCGATTCCCCTCTTGTTTTACAACTTAAGGTCAAAAGGAAATTGGGACTGAACGGTAGACGTGCTTGTGTGTTCACATAAAATTCAAGTGATAACCTAACTCTAAAATTGGGACTGAATTGAGCAGGTCGATCTAATTAATTGGAATAAAAAGAACCCTTGTTCTCGGGTGCATAAAGCCCTCATTGTTTGTTTTAACTGCAAGTGAGAGAGAGACGACCCTAGGATAGAGCCAAGTCTGGATTTCTTACTTACTACTGGTTCTTTATTTTTAGGCGATTAGCTACTTTTCAGTGAGGATTTACGGGTAGCCGGTAAACGGTCCGGACTTCCTTAGCAGAGTGGGAGGTTTAGAGGACGCATTAGTCCTCAAGGAACGGGTAGCCGTATTTATACGGTCCGTACTTACTCCTATACTGGCTGAAAGTAGGTCAAACTAGTCGTAAGAACCGGGTCAGTCTGTAGGAAAATACGGGCACCTAACAGCTCGTTAATCTTTCCAAGATTGTATTATCGCCAACTAAAATTGACCAGATAAATCGGCCGAACTCTTACGGCCATCACGTGTTGAGTTGGTGAAATTGAGGGTTTGAATTGCGTTTGGATTGTGTGAGTTCACTCCGCACATTTACGTGCACCGTAGAACTAGCGCCTCATTGATTATCGTGATCTAATCGGTTCTTTTGACATCGAAGATGACTGATTGGGGGGATATTTATTCGGACTTTGCGAATCTCTCGTTGAACCCTTCAAAAAGTACGTCTTCAAAGGTCCAAACGCAACTTGGACCAACCTGGACTCATGACCCTCTTGAGCCCAGGATCACTCATTCTCGGGATGGTTACCCTCAAACCATTCCATTTCTCTCTTCCCACCTCACCGAGGAAGACCATCGCCTTGGTGAGAATATCATGATTCATAAATCCTCTTCTAATCAAGAAAACATTGCTGATTCAGGACATAAAGAAGATTCGAGTAAAATGCCAAAGAGGAAAGAAGAGGAAGAAGAGAACCATGAAGACCCGATGAAACTGATACTGGCCCGATTGGCTGCATCTGAACAGCAACAAGCATTACTGAGAGCTCAGTTAGGACAGTTAAATGTTGGGGTCCAACTACCAATGGATGCGGCTTATAACCCCGGACAATATCAAATTCATAACTACTTGAGTCCGGCCGAACCCGAGGTTGATTTTGAATTGAAGTCGCATTTTCTGAACCTGTTGCCGCACTTCGATGGGAATGCTTCTGAGGAGCCATATGCATTCCTAAGGGACTTTGAGCTCATCTGTGCTAACCTCAAACATCAAAAAGTTAGCCAGGATTATATTAGGCTCAAAGCCCTTCCATTTGCCTTGGGTGGAAAAGCTGATTACTGGGTAAAGAATCTTGGGATCATCGTCACCACTTATGCCCAGTTTAAGGACCTGTTTTTGAAGAAGTTCTACCCTTTGAGTAGGACTAACATGATGAGGACGCGCATTACGAGTTTTTCCCAATTACCCAATGAAGCCTTCTGTGATGCTTGGGAAAGATTCAAGGACATCCTGCAAAAGTGTCCTTGTCATAGATTAGATGACAACATCTTGGTCCAATCCTTCTTTACTGGTCTCAACCCTGAGATGCAGGGTTTAGTGAGCGCTGCCTGTGGAGGCAGCTATACATCACGAGGAGCGGATACCGTCTGGAGGGTATTCGAGCAGATGGCTGAAACTAGCCGCTCACAGATGGCCAGCAGGGCCTATACACCATCCCCCAGTTCACTCTCATTTGGAGGGGGGAAACCAGCTGTAGTCGATCTCTCTCAGGATGTGATCCCTAGCATGGGACTTCTGGCTGACAAGCTTACTGTAGTCGAGAGGATTGACAGGAGGATTGATGAGTTAGACCGGAGCGTCTCCAAACTTCCAAAACAGATGGAGGAGTTGACTGAGAAGGTATCTAAGATAAAGATACCTGCCGTGACTGCACCCGCTGCTCCCATTTATCGAGTTCACCATGTTCAGGAGCAGTTGGTGTCAGGACAACCCCAGCCGTGGGAGCAGGACCAATCCTACACCCACTCTTTCCAGCAGCCACCTCCAGCAGTAGAGACAGTCCATGAGGAGCCTCCACCAGTTTGCGAGGTGAATGGGATATGGTATACTCAGGACCCTGCCAGGCAGGGAAGTACGGGAGACCGACAGACCTATCAGCGTCCCCCGACCTTTCACAACACCGCATTCACCTCCGCACCACCTCCTTCATAGCAGATCCCTGGATTCCATCCACCCCAGCAGCAGAGGTAGCAGTACCAGCAGTATGGCCGACATGGCCATTACCAGACGGGCCAGCAGGGCCCGCAACCCCAGCAACAGCAGCAGCAGAGGCAGTACACTGTCCAGCAGGGCCAGTCTTCCCGTTCTTCTTCTCAGTCTTATCCACTTCCTTCATCGTCTAGTCCCGTGGATATTCAGCAGCAGATACTCGACGAGCTACGTTCCTACAGGAACGAGGTTCAGGACTTACGGGTGGATGTCAACCGCCTGTCTAGATGGCGAGACGAGCAGACTACACCCTCTACCTCGATCCCAGCCCAAGTTCAGGCTAACCCCAATAGCCGGAACCGTTCTAGTTCTCAGCAGCACTTTGGTCAGGTATACTATTCAGCATCTCCTAAATCTGAACATGAGATTCTTTCGTGTGACGAGGCTAACCACATGTCACTCAGGAGCGGAAGGACCGTGGTCGTACCTGACCGGGAGAGGGACACGAGGAGGGGCATCTCTGGAGCTCTACCTGAGGAGTCTTCAGAGGACGAGGAGGAGAGGCATCATATCTCAGAGCCCCATCAACATCAATCGAGGATTTCTACTCAGGGAGCCGAGAGGAGGAGGAGAGCACGTATGCAGCATCGTCAGCATGGATATTCTTCTGAGTCTACGGAGGACCTTGCATCTCCGGTTGTGGCGGATACCACTCCAGCTTCTATTCCACAACCTGTAGTAGATAGTTTAGATTTTGAGTCCATGTTGCATCACAAAGATTCATGTATGAAGAACTCTGTTTCCGTTAATGCAAAGAATGATCTTTCAGTTCATGATTCAGATTCTTCATCCTCTGTTTCCCTAGCTTCAATCCCTTTCCCCCGTGCTCTTACGGCAGGAAAGCGCATCAAAAAGATTCAGAAAGATAACCCCGACATGGCACAATTTTGTAAAGAAACATCACAGTTAAGGTGCCATTTGATGAATATGTGGCTAACCATCCTGCCTTCCAAAAATACCTTAAGGTGAGATGCACACCTACAAGGGTTAGCAGGAAGAAAGATAACCGAAATATAAAGACACATGTCTTATCAGTAGCCACAACATATTGTCTCAAGAATCAGACTTTGCCAAAGAAAAAGAGAGACATGGGTGCTCACTATGTGGAGAGTCGTATTGACGACATTGCGTTTGCACGCACACTCTTAGATAACGGTTCTTCGATCAACTTACTTCCCTTAGCCTTATATCAGAAATTGGAGTTGGGACCACTTCGCAAATCTAGAGCTTTACTCCAATTCACAGATCGTTCAATGAAGAGACCTAAGGGAGAAGTGAAGAACGTCGTTATCTCGATTGAGGGGCAGAACTATCAGGTGGACTTCACAGTCTTGGACATGGAGACCCCCAATCATTGGAGAGAATCTCAGATCATTCTCGGGCGACCCTTCCTTAGGACCGCAGGCGCAGCTTTCGATTATGGTACGGGAATGATGAAGTTCCGTTCTCCAGGCGGAGAAGTGAACCTTGAGATGAAGCAAACCAAGTGTCAGCGACCCGATTCAGAGAGTAGCACAGAGTACTCATCTTCAGAGGCAGACTGCAGTTTGATTGGCACAGTTGGGATTTGGGGACAGATTCCTTCAGGACAGAGCGAGACCCTTTCATCTGGATAGGATATAGTGCATGATGCAGTTTGCCAGGTGTTGTCTGATCTTGTTAGAGATGCATCAACCTATTCTCATGATGACTTAGAGATCCATCCGGATCTGTCAGTTCCATCCTCTTCGGAACAATCATGGGACATAGATGACGAGTCGGACGTGGCTTTTGCCGATTGTTTGGATACTTTTGACGATCCGACTGATAACAGGGGTACTCCCACGAGGGCCACCATAAAAAAAATAGAAGTGTTGTCGCCGAGGCGACCACTCATGGAAGACCGCTGCCAATCAGCAATTAACCCACAATCCAAAGAATACAACAATCAAGCTCAAAACAAATGTGAATTAATCTTTATTTTACTCTACCATAAAATGTACAATGGCAAATATGTAGAGGTCGAACCACAGAGAGCAATACAAAATGCAATAGCCTATGTGTCAATCCCAGTCATTCTTGTGTGGGTTTTTTTTTTTATTGTTATTAAAATATAATAATTAAGTATTATGTATATATCTATATATATTTATATAACCCAAATTTATTATATATATATAGAGGTTAAGCATAGAGCTTATAATACATGTAATATATGTATATATATAGGTGTATCTAAATATAATATTATATATATGTATATATATATATATTTATATATCACATTAAGATTAAAAGAGAATACATATTACTAGATATATATATAATATATATATATATATATTTTGGATATATAGATATAGATATATATACATAAAAGGTGTGTTATAATATTCACAAAAATAGAAAATGGTCAAAAATTCAGGACAAAGATCTTTTTGGGATTTTCATGGTTTTTTACTGTTTTTATAATTTTTGGGTATTTCTGCAAGTATTTTTGGCATTTTAAAAATAACTAAATCAAAGCAAACAGGGGACTGGGTACTGGCCGTCACAAAAATAGAGATTAAAAATATCTAACAGCCTCAAAAATGTTCCCCTTTAATTTTCTACTAACAATAATAAAATATAGCATAAGTAGGGCCTGAGTTCATATTTTTCTGATTTTTCTTTGATTTTTTATATTTTTTTGAAGTTTTTGGGCATTTTTGAATTTTTAAGGTTTTCTTTTTGAGTTTTTTAGGGATTTTTGGTCTGACACTAATATAGGACAAAATACACTGCATATAATTTTTTTGGAATTTTTCAAGGCATTTTCATATTTTTTTTGGGGTTTTATGAGTTAGACAGGGACGGAAAGACAAGTTTTTGATTTTTAACAAATGCAAAAATGCAACAAAATGCAAAACTAAAAATATGGCGTTCAAGCATGACCAAACAGGGGCTTAAGTCTATTTTTGCAAGATTTTTCGATTAAATATGAAGCATGAAATAAATAGACAAAGCCTTCAAAAATTAAATGGCCTGGCAGGGGTATTTTTGCAAATAAAATAGTTGGCAGGGGCATACATGCAAAAATTACAATAAAAATACACTTTAACTTTTATTTTCAGGACCATTTCATAAATACAAGAACCCGGCAGGGTTTAGATGCAATTTTCACGCGCCTCACGTGGTTGCTGCACGTGGGGCGCGGAGGGACTAAAATGTAAATATAGAAACATCAAGGTGGTCCACTGCAATTTTTACAACTTATTTACAACTGAAACTTTTATTTTTGGGAGCAAACCCTAAATACAAAAAGTAAGGGGCGAGATATGAAATTTACCCCTTAAATAAGGCCTTGCATCCTGCGGTGCTGGAAGCGCCACTTATACACGTGGCGATCATCGGACGGCGGACTTCGTTTCGGTGATGAAGGGCTGGGATTAGAACATCCCGGCTGATCTGACGGTGGGTGTGCTTCTTCATCGGACGGCTGGCATGCAATCTGGGCCGCCCCGCTCGATCCAACGGTGCAGAGGGCACCAGGAAGAACTGGGAATGAACTCGCCCTCGGCGAGCTTCGATCGGGTCGCTCGAGCTTCTCCGGGCACCTCCTGCGCATCTGAAGCGTCCTGATCGTAGCTGGGAAGCCTCCGCGTCGTCTGACGGTGATCTCATGGCTCCTGGGGGCCTGAGTCGGTGGAGCGAGGTCGGAGAAGAAGGTGGCCCCCAGGAACCTCTTCCTGGTCAAAGCAAGCCCAGAAGGGCTCGATTCCTCGTGGTACCTGCACAGGAAGAACCGCGGGCGAGAGAGCTATCTCCTCGACCCGGGGTTATGAAGCTGCGGTGCAAGATGGAGGTGGGCGGAAGGGCTCCGGCGAGCGGCGGAGTTGGAACCCTGATTCACCAAGACCGAGGGTCCTGGGTTGATCTGATGGGTGCGAAAGATGGAGAAGACGACGAGGAACGAGATGGGATGATCGAGGTGGTCAGATACAGTGAGGTTCACGATGAAGAAGTCGCCGGAGCGGAGCTCCGGCGAACTTCGATTTTTGCTTTTTACGCTAATGTGATCAACTAACAACTAAACTAACTACTGAAATGAAATGCTAACATTAAAAACTACCTAAGAATGCATTAAAAGGACAGCTCTTATACCTGGGGGCCTCCAGGGAGCAGGGTGGACGCCGGAGCTCCGCCGCGTCAAAATTCTCCTCCCTCCGGTCGAGTCTCGATGCTGGGCTACTCCCCCTGTCACGAGGAACAATCCAGGCACAAGATCTAGGCGTTAGGTTGGAATGAAAGTGGCCCAAATTCGAGGAAGGAAGCGGAGCTTTTTATTTATAAACATTGGCGAGTAGCCTTATTGACCGGCGATTATTTCATGATCTGGAGAGCATTTGGTTGATCTGTGATTTCGGCGGGCATCATGGAAGATTAGGGAACAAATCTTGTGAAGGAAGCGTTGTCGATTGATGGATGGTGTGCCCGGGAAAAAGGGAGGAAATCGGGGGAGTAGACTGTTCAGAGCTGCCAGGCGCGAGATGGGACAGTTGACCAGGGGGTCAACGTTGGCCGGCGTCTCATTGGGCCACGTAAGCCGCTACGGGACAAAATAGCAAGTCTGAAAGAAGATTGATTTATTTGACATCCGAAATGATTTTATTAATTTTTGCTTATAAAATAAAAAATGTGTATTATTTCATGTAGTATTTATTCCCGATTTTTATTGAATTTTTCGAGGTGTTTTATTAGAGTTTTATTTTAGTAATGTGTATATGTATGTATTTACATGTATTTTTAGATATTTTATTTTTAATTTATTTATTTTCTTTTATTATTTTCTTGGCTTATTTTATAAATTTATGACTTATTTTTGTGAGTATAAAGATATTTTTTTTTGATTTTTTTAAACTTATTTGTATTTTTAAATAAATAGGTCTATGTATTTGTAAGTATATATATAGGTACTTTACCTATATATTGTACACATTATATTTATTTAATTAATTTTATGTGTTTTTATTAAGGATTTGTATTTTTAATAGGACACATATACTATATACATTATTACAAAAATATAAGAGATTTGATTAATTAAAGAATGTTTTCCCCTTTTATTTGTGTGCATACTCCATATAGGTATCTTGCCTATATATATTAAATAGTTTCAGTTTATTTTCCGAATTAGTTTTGGTTTTATTCTAATGTCAATATGTACATGAATTATATACATTATTTACAAAATTCTAAAAATATGAATTTATAAAAATAACGAATATTGAATAAGATGAATATTTTAATCAGGTATTATGTACAAGAAGGGCCAAAAATCTAACTTCCACAGACGAACTCCAAAAATTATGAAACCAATTCTATGAAATAGTTTATGAAATGCTATATACAATTAAAGGTGAGTTTGGGTGATTTGGAGTTTTTATTTGCAAGATGTGGGTCTGTGAAGTTGAGATTTTGGCTTTTTATTATGTGTATAAAATGTACACTGGGTATTGTTTTTTTTCACAAACTCAATTTTGTATTTTTGTTTACATTATTATCTACAACTTTTATGAACAAAGTTTCTTTATTTGATGAATAAATAATTATGCATAAAATAGGTGTCAAAAATGCAAAAAGGGATGAATAAATAAATGAGGTATTTATTGTGTATCAGCCCTTATCTCCCCCTACTTTATTCCTTGTCGACCAATACCATGCTGGCCTTGGTCTCAGGGTTAGGGTCATAAAATATTTACCATATTTTATTCCTTTTTCTTTTCTCTCTTTATTCTATAATTTTGGCATTAAAAACTTTATTTAATGTACAATTAATACAATGAATAATGAATGCTATTATGTACAAATTAATGCTGTTTACATGTATTTGCTGGGGTTTTTGAGGCCAAAATGATAGAATAAAGGTGATGAAATGGAGATTCATCACCCCCCTATACTTGCCTTTGCTAGTCCCTAGCAAACACTTATGCAATAAGCGCAAAATGAATAAAGAAAAGAAAAAGGAAAATGCAAGAAAAATAGAGTGAATTGGGGTGCTTTCATTGCAATGCATGTCCTTACAAAATCTGAATTTGGAGCTCCTGTCAGACCTTTGGTGTGAAGGTGTGTGGAACCTAGTCGGGAACCAGCTCTAAAGTACAACAGCCTTCGGTAATCACAGAACTCGGTTCAACCCACCTCAATAGCCGGGTCAGAACTAGTCTACATCATACGCAAACTCTTATAACTATGAAGCTGACTTGTACGGTGTAAGTGTTAGTGGCTCTCCCCAACTGAAATGATAAAGGAACTGACTTCTCCAGAATGACAACCCAATGATTCCCCTATCCAACAGCTCTTTCCTCGAGGAGCAGGGTATTCCCTTCTAAGTTCAAGTGGCAACCAGCTCAAGAGGAGGGGGTGAAGAGAAGAATGGACGGTAGCCAGTGTAGCTATCTATCCTGGGATGCAAGACCAGTGTAGTCAAGTCATCCAGCTGCAGGCTTACATGTTTGTCTTTGGAGCTCAAGCTTGCTTATTGACTTTGTACATACTTTGCAGGCATTTTATTTTTGTACAGGCCTGATCATCACACTTCTTCTTTTTTTTTTTTTTTCAACACACTATTCACAGCAGCATTTACATAAGGAGTTTTTTCCTCTTGAGCCAGTAGACTATCCCTCTTTTGAAGCTTTATCGCAACCCACAATCTCCTGTCTTTAGACCTCATTGCTATTGAATCTGGTTGGGGTGCACTTCCCTCCCTAGACGAGGACGAATGTTTCCACCCGTGTGCGTCTCAGACTGGCAAATCCACCCCCCTCACCACTCCAACTGGGTTGAGCCAAGTGAAAGGTGCAGATGTCCAAGTTAGGTCACGGTCGGCAAGAGTCATACGTGTGCCTCGAAAAGTTCTAGTTAGTCCACTAAGGTGACTTGAACCCAGCCCTGGTTTCTCAAAGAATTAAGTCTGAATAGACCTGAAGTACCTTAAACCTAGTTCCCATAAGGTTCCAGTGCAATTAGGTGCGGTAAGGTCTAACCGAGCTCCAATTTGAGATTTTCTTAGACTGATTCAATCATCAAGCTTCACTCAAAAAGAATATGAATGGTATGCTTATGCTATGTGCAATGAATGATGCAATTTTTCACAAAAATTTGGAAGGATCAAAGAATGTTTTTACAAAAAGAATCTCTGCACAGGAAGTACAAACTGAAAATGTTTAAAGAGTCTGTACCTTTATTTACACAGGCGTGCTGCTTTGTTTTCAAAATTTAGAAAATTTTTAGCGACTTTACAGATATGAATGAAAGAGTTTATTTGGGTATGTATAGAAAGAATTGTATGTATCTTGTTTCTGATTTACTATTATCTGCAATGGTGTTCTTATTAGCTTTTTGAAAATAATTTTGCAAACTATAGTACACGATAATTTTTGCAATCCTTTACACACATTTGAAAACTATTTTTGCAAAGATTTTTCACACTATATGTAGATATATACAATTTTCACAATAATTTTGACAAGCATTTTTCAAAACATTTGCACATAGGTTTTTGAAATCCTTTCTTTCACACAAAGAAAAATTTTGCAATCAACACAGTTTCACGCATTTGAAATCATTTCACATCAAATTTTCCAAAACTGGTCACACTATTTTTCAAATCATACTGTATAGGTATCTGATTTATTAATCAGTAGGTACAAAAGAAGAAAAATTGTCTTTGACGTATAGTATGGTTCTGTTCTTATAAACTTTATTTGGCTTATTCCTTATTTACAAATGAAAGATTTTTGTGTGGATTCCTCAGACTCACTTCGAGAATCATTTTCACAAGGGTTTTCGAAAACTCTAGTCCAAAATAATTTTTGTAACATGTACACGCATTTGAAAACCCTTTTACAAATGTTTTACACAACATAGATAGATTTTTCAAAACAATTTTTGACAATCACCTTTTCACAATCATTTGCACACTAATTTCCACATATTTTGCTTTCACTCAAAGAAAATAAGTTTTGCACACAAACTAAATTTTTTTTTTCAATCGTTGAATACTTGTTCACGCTATTTTCAAACAACTTTCACAGGATTTTTCAAAAAGACGTTTCGTAAAACACTTTTCTGACTTACTAGTCAGTATAATTACAATGAGTCTGAGGAACTGACAATCCTCTTTTATTATTATTAAGCTACTTTTTACATTTTATTTTGTGTTGTAGTAATATTTTATTTTTCAGTATGAGTTATGGCTTTTAGTATATACACAGTATATACGACCCCCCTATACTTAGCTTGAGCTATGTCCTCATAGATCGAAAGGAAAAAGCAAAGACATAACTCGTACTGCGTATAGACAGATCTAAAGAATAAATACGAACGAAATGAATGAATGAGAAGTTGACCGTCCCCCCTATACTTAGGATCAGAGAATCCTTTGTATAGCAGACTGTTCACAAAGCGGGGAGGGTCAAGGGTGAGAATGCACTGATCGTACTCAGATTGTCTCCCCCTATACTTAGGGTAAGATACTCCTAAGTATAGACAAGAAGAGGAGACACTGGAGAGGATCGAACAAAAATCAAGACCCTAGGTGCACACTCCCCCTATACTTAGGACCAAGTACGTCCTAAGTATAGAAAACTGTCTACAAAGGCGGCACCTTTTAGATAGAAAAAGAAAATAGATAAGGAAAAGAAGAAAAGAAGAAAATCAGAGCAATAATGGTTGGAGT
The DNA here is from genome assembly GCA_037367405.1 of Ottelia alismoides. NCBI lineage: Eukaryota > Viridiplantae > Streptophyta > Magnoliopsida > Alismatales > Hydrocharitaceae > Ottelia > Ottelia alismoides. Next base: position 202,089 of record JAZKJV010011544.1, read on the forward strand.
ACATCGTCTGAATCTTTTGGTGCTGCAGGAGGTGTAGAGATATCCTCGGGGTGCACTAACTGAATCGAGTCAACAACGGCCAAGAATGAATCTGGTTCCAAGTAAGGCTTTAGTAGTTGGCCGTTGACGACGAAGGGCTGTGCGTCAGGGGACAATTCTGATATAACAATGCTTCCGTTGTCCCGCACTTCACATACTCGAAATGGCCCTGTCCACTTACTTTTTAATTTACCTGGGAATATCCGCAACTTTGCATCAAACAACCACACTTTCTGCCCAACATCGAAGGTCTTTCGTCTGATGTGCCGGTCATGCCAGCGTTTCACCTTCTCCTTGTACATCAAGGTGTTATCGTATGCGCAGTCTCGGAATTCCAAGAGCCTGTTCAGATCGTCCTTTCTCTTCTGACCACCTTTTCGTGAATCCAAGTTACAATTACTAATTGCCCAAAGGGATTTGTAAATTAATTCCACGGGCAGATGGCATGGTTTTCCATATACAAGACGGTAGGGCGACATGCCCAAGGGAGACTTGTAGGCCGTACGGTAAGCCCAAAGAGCTGAGTCCAGGAGTTGAAACCAGTCTTTTCTGTTTGGCCTAACAAGTTTCTGCAATATGGTCTTGATTTCTCTATTGGATAACTCCGCCATACCATTGGTCTGCGGATGATAAGGAGATGCGACACGATGATCGATGCCGTACTCCTTCGTTAACTTCTTGACCTCTTTGTTGATGAAATGACTACCCCCGTCGGATATGAGAATCTTCGGTATCCCAAACCGCGAAATGATGTTCTTCTTCAGAAACTGGCAAACTGTTTTGCTGTCGGCGGCTCGGGCGGGGATAGCTTCAACCCAACGACTCACGTAATCTACGGCAAGAAGGATGTGCTCAGAACCTTGGCTGTTAGGGAAAGGTCCCATGAAGTCAATGCCCCATGCATCGAAAACATCTGCTATCTGAATGATTTTCAGAGGCATTGAGTCTTTGGCAGTGAGTGTTCCTTTCAGTCGCTGACAATCAAGACATCTTTTAGCAAATTCTGCTGCATCCTTAAATAAAGTGGGCCACCAGAGGCCACACTGCAATACTTTCGCTGCCGTACGATCTCCAGAATGGTGCCCACCAGATTCGAGAGAATGACAATGCTCGAGGACACTAGATTGGTTCGTCTGAGGAATGCACCTGCGCCAAATACAATCTGCTCCTTCCCTGAATAGAAGGGGATCTTCCCACTGGTAAAAGCGGATGGTCGACATGAATTTGTTCTTCTGATTCTTCGTCCAATCCGAAGGTATTACCCCAGAGGCGAGGTAATTTACAATGTCAGCATACCAAGGGAGAGCATCCACGGCTAAGATAGCTTCGTCAGGGAAGGTCTCTGTGATAGGGGCGTTGCTCAAAGGAGAGTCATGCTGTCCTATTCTGGAGAGGTGATCTGCTACCACGTTCTGAACTCCAGGTTTGTCCTTAATTTCCAGATCGAATTCCTGGAGGAGAAGGATCCAACGAATCAGTCTGGGCTTGGCATCCTTCTTCTGCTGTAGGTACCGAATAGCAGAGTGGTCTGTGAAAATTGTGACCTTTGACCCCAACAAATAGGATCTGAACTTCTCTAAGGCGAAAACCACAGCCAGCAGTTCTTTCTCTGTTACTGTATAATTTCTTTGAGCTTCATCTAATGTTCTGCTGGCATAGTGAATGGCATAGGGCGCCTTATCTTTCCTCTGCCCTAGAACAGCTCCGACGGCAAAATCTGACGCATCGGTCATTATTTCAAAGGGAAGAGTCCAGTCTGGAGGCTGCAAGATTGGAGCTTGAGTGATAAGCTCCTTCAATCGATTGAAGGCAAGGAGAACTGGCTGATCAACAATAAACTCTGTCTCCTTGCACAAAAGTTCTGTCAGAGGTCGGGCAATGCGGCTGAAGTCCTTGATAAATCGTCTGTAGAATCCCACATGCCCCAAGAATGACCTCACATTCTTTACTGACTGAGGTGGCTGAAGGTTTGAAATGACATCCACCTTGGCTGGGTCGACTTCCATGCCACGTTTGGAAACGACATGGCCCAACACAATACCCTCTGTGACCATAAAGTGGCTCTTTTCCCATGAGAGCACTAAATTGACTTCCCGGCATTTCTGAAGCATTCTGTCTAGGTGCTCGAGGCAAGAATCGAAACTATCACCATAGACGGAGAAATCATCCATGAACACCTCGAGAAAACTGCCTACCATTTCGGCGAAGACTGCTAGCATGCATCTTTGGAAGGTTGCGGGTGCATTGCATAATCCAAAGGGCATCCTCTTGAAGGCGTAGGTGCCGAACGGGCAAGTGAAGGTAGTCTTCTCTTGATCCTCAGGGGCGATCGCCACTTGGTTGTACCCGGAGTACCCGTCCAGGAAGCAGAAGAACTCCTTGCCTGCTAATCTCTCCAAGACTTGATCAATAAATGGCAAGGGGAAGTGGTCCTTCTTGGTTGCTGCATTAAGGCGGCGGTAGTCAACACACACCCGCCAGGATGTCGGTACCCGAGTTGAAATCTCCTCTCCTTTTTCATTTGTGATCACAGTAAGCCCGTATTTCTTGGGAACTACATGCAGGGGGCTTACCCACTTTGAATCGGAGATGGGATAAATGAAGCCTGCATCACACCACTTTGTGATTTCTTTCATTACCACGTCCCGAAGGTTAGGGTTTAGCCTTCTCTGAAATTCGCGGGACGGCTTGGCATCGTCTTCTAGATAGATATGGTGTGAGCACAGAGCTGGATTTATCCCTCGGAGGTCTGATACGCTCCAACCAAGTGCCTTGCGGTTCTTTTCTAAAATCTCGAGAAGTCGAGATTCTTGATCCAGATTCAGCCTGCTGCTGATGATGACTGGATACATGTGTTCTTCACCTGTAAGGAAAGCATACTTCAGGCCTGCAGGAAGTGGCTTGAGTTCTGGTTTCGGTCTGTCCCCTTTACCGGTCACTTCTGATACCATGCTGGTGGTGGAAGGTATTTTGAGACTGTTACCATCCTCAACATCCTGTTGAGATCCCAGTGATGTACCGAACGGTTCTGCGGTGAGCTGATTATGTTCGGTCTGGAGTGAATGCTCAAGAAGATGCGCCTGCATCTGAGAATTTGTCTCCCACAAATCATCGGAGCATATGCTGACCGTGCTTTCCAAGTCCTCCTCAAGAGTGAGGATTTCTCGGGTCCATGGATCGTCCAATGATAACTCTGAATCTCTGATCTCTGCAATAAACTCACAGTCTGCATCTGATGCTGCTTGACTCTCATCAATTGTGGCGTTCTGCTCCTTGTTCATGTTGATGGTGATTCGCTGGGTCTTCGAGCTGAAGGTGATCTTTCCAGACCCGTAGTCAACCACGGCGCCTGAAGTACGGAGAAATGGTCTGCCGAGGATGATAGGAGTCTGGAGCAGTGGTGCAGGAGAGTCCATATCAAGGACTACAAAGTCAGCTGGGAATTTCATATCCTGCACGGTAACTATCACATCTTCCAACAAACCGCGGGGCCGCTTAACGGATCGGTCAGCGAACTGAAGGATCATTCGTGTCTGCTTGAGCGGTCCCAGCCCGAATTCTTGCATTATGGACGAGGGCAGAAGGTTGATGGAAGAACCACTGTCAAGAAGAGTACGCTCGAAGACCTGATCGAAGATCACACAACTGATCAGAGGTGCACCTGAGTCTTGCTTTTTCTGGGGGAGGTTGGTGATAGCTGCAACTGTGGCCATGGACAGAACGTGTTTTTCTACCTCTCGGTGTCTGTTGTCTTGCGCTGGGCGACGCCTGTTAGTACATGCCTCTTTCAATCCTTTCTTCACAGCTGGCATGTATTCCACGGCCTTTAACAAGGGAATCTCAACAGTCAATTTATCCAAAATATCTACAACACCAGGATCAGACAATGCAGTTTTTCTTTTTGCCATTTTTTTGGATTTTTGTATTGCATGAGGAAAAGGAATATTCACATTACTGGCAGGGAAATTAGAGTTCTTATTTACATCAAGATTATCGCCCACAGAATGTTGTACATCCGGACTACAAAAAGGCGTACAAGCTGGATTTAACTCTGTTGGTGCTGCTGGGCGATCAAAAAGGGTAACATTGGCTCCATCGGCTGGCACAGGATCGGCTGCTGCTGGCGGCTCCTCCAAGGCTGGCGCGGCTTCACTTCTGCTACAGGCTTCTTTTTGGTGTTTTTGTTTTTGCGGATTTTTTTGTATTTTTGGCTGGAATTGCTTCTGGTAATGCACGACGGCTGGACTGGCTTCTCCTTCCTCTTCCTCCTCACCCGCCCCTGGAGCTGGCACGGCTGATGCGGAAGATGACGATCCACCTGTTTCTTTATTCACCCCATATCTGGTAGCAGGCGGAGGCAAGGCCCTACCGCTCCTGAGAGTAACAGCATTAGAAAAAGCAGTAATATCATTATCACACGCGGACTGGACATCACATTCTACCTGCTCCTTCTTCTTGAAATTGTTGGGGTTGGCTTCGACCTGCGCCGGAATGGTAGTGCGAGTGGCGGTCAGGTCATCAAGCCGCTTGGTCATCTCCGCTAGCCCTTGGACAAGCTGGGCTAGACACTCCATGGTGGGATTAGCTGGGGGCACATCAGAAGATGCAGCGTGCATACCACGCTGCTGTTGGTTAGATGGATGGGGAGGCTGCTGATGGTGTTGCTGTGGTGGAGCAGGAAGTTGAAGTTGTTGGTAGGACGGAGAGGGATACTGCTGGTATGATTGAGGCTGAGCAGCCGCGTATTGGTGATACGGCTGTGGATGGCGATACTGTGGCTGCTGCTGATACGGAAAGTTCTGCCTCCATTGGTGTGCGAACTGAGGAGGCTGCTGGTGTTGCTGAGAGGGGTGCCCAAAACGACCACCCTGAGGTTGGTGGTACTGCCGGTTGGCAAATGGCTGACCCTGGAGTTGTCCCTGAGGACGGGTCGGCTGTGCATCATTAGTCCAAACCCCATTAACTTCCTGGACCAGGGGTGGTGGCGGGAACACTGAATCGGTGTCTGAGATAAACTCTGGTTGGTACACAACCATCTGCTGTTGCGGCTGGCTCTGATCAGGTGCCTGCACGTAGTACACGTGCTGAACTGTCGGTGGTTGCTGGCTTGGCTGAGGCTGGTGTAGCGGTGGTTGCTCGTCTTTTCTCTCAGCTGGAGCTTCGAGCGGTGCTGCCGACTGAACAGAATTGATGGTACCTACCAGCAGTTCTAGCTGCTTGGTGATGTGATCCAGTTTGTCCAAACTCTGGGTCCTCTTCTCGATTAAGGCGAGTTTTTCGAGATCTTTTGATCGCTTCTCGATAATGTCAACTTTAGAGAGATGCCCCCCGATGATGCTGAGGTTGGAGCTTTCATCTCTCTCTGATTCCTTAGATGCTGCCATGTGCACTTGCTTTTGAAGGATCTGGGGTTGCTTCTGATAAGCCTTGGATGAAGAGAGTGCGGCCTCTCCCTCGGCCATTTCTTCGAAAATTTGCCAGACAACATCTTCATCCTTGTTGAAATGGGAGCCCCCACATGCTGCGTCCACGAGCCTTTGACTTTCAATATTAAGGCCCCCAAAGAAATGCTGGACCAGGCTGGTCTTAGGGATCTCGTGATGGGGGCACTTCTCCTGCAGATCTGTGAATCTCTCCCAAGCCTCATGTACGGACTCATGTGCACCTTGGGAGAAATTGCTAATACGGGCTCGCATCTGGTTGAGCCGACCGAGAGGATAGTATTTGTGCAGGAAGGCAGACTTCAACTCCTCCCAGGTCGTCACGACCTTTCCCATATGATTGACCCAATAGAGGGCCTTGTCCTGTAGGCTGAAGGGGAAAGCCGTCATCTTTACAATGTCCAGGGGGACATTCGGATAGTGGGTGGTGCGGCAAATGCGGGAGAATTGCTGCAGGTGAATGTATGGCTCTTCATTGGTGTTGCCATGGAATGCAGGGAGAAGGGCTATGAATTGGGGTTTCAGCTCGAAGTGAGCGTGTACCGGTGGGATGAGAATCCACTCGGTCATCTGGCTGTCTCCCGGATTGTATGTTTCCTTGAGGGTCGGTTTCGTCGGTGGTGGGAGTTCAGGATCATCATTGGGGTCATCACCACCGTCTCCTCCTCCACCTCCTCCTCCCCTGCCTCCTCTGCCTCGGCCTCCTCCTCCGTCGTTACGGTTCATCATATCAGTCAAAATGTCCTGGAAAGCGGTCTGCGTAAGGGCCTGCTCAGTCAGCTGCTGCTGTATTGCCTGGATGGATGCCAGCAACTGTGCATTGACTTGGTTCTGATCTGGCATCTGTCCCTCTGGTATGGGTGGCTGCTGACCCTTGCCCTTTCCTCCTGGCGCCATGTCAGGGTCTGAATCGGACGAAATGAACTCCGGAGTAGTCTCCAGGGCTCGCACTGGCTTCTATCTGCATAATGAGACGGTCCGAATCAGATCACTTGCCATAAATACTCAGCTGTCGTGATGAGGCTGGAGTTCAAGTCAACCCCAGCGTGTTGTGAATGGAAAAATGATGTAGACTGTAATCGACTCCTATTCACAACGGCGGTAGTGGGACAAAAGTGATCCCAGTTTATTGGGTGGCCAAGAGAAAGGTAGAAAACGAGGAGTCTGGAGTCCGATCCGCAAAGTCCGGATCAGTTCTCGGGAATCGCCTCGAAATTATTGGCGAAGGTGAGTCCATGGAATCGATGTATCCCGTACTTGTCCTCCTCCTGTGTAACCTGTAGTCTGTACTTTTTGGAGTCCTTGTAACCCTTCCTGGATCCCTACTCAGCCAAAGAAAAGAGAGAGAGGAAGCCGATAGGCGAAACCAATACTTCGGTTCTCGCTCGCAACGGAATCACCCGTGAGCGTGCAAGAACCTACTCGGACGCAGGACGATGAGACAGACACCCCCGTGAAGGCGTGGCCTATGCTCAATACTTCGGACAGGGTCGATGCTCTCACAACAGAGAGTCACCATTGGTGACCAAGTCCTACTCGCCTACGTACGATAGAAGCGCCATTACTTCGGAAATCCAGGCGATACACAAGGCAGTTGCAGACTGGGTTTTGGGCTCTAATCCTTAGGGGTCGCACTCGCTCAAGGGAGTAGGGTTTTGGTCCCCCTCCAAAGTACCTGAAAACAATGAGGGCTTTATGAACCCGGTACAAGGATAGTCCATTACAGATTTTAATTAAGGTCAAAGTTTATTTAGCAGTCCCCTTGTTTTAATTTTTTTGGTTTTCACTTTTTTTTGGATCTGTTTTCATACCAGCGCCTAACGTTTTTGTAGATTTTCATTTAAGTCCTAGGTGCTCAAAATCAGAGGGAGATAGCGGAAAAGCCGTGCAAGTGGTTCCATGATGGAAATCTCACCATTGAACCGAATGATGCATGCTGAGTTAGAAGACTTACAGTGCATCCCAGCTCTCTCCATGTGGTATGCAAAACAGAATTTTTAAACCTATCTACATGTCGGTATGCAAGGCACAAAATCGTCCTAAACATAAGCTGCTATTAACGTGAAGAACCATAAGTTGCTCATTCGTCTCTAGCCCAAGAGAGTCCGGTCTTGGCTCACCCCTCCTCTGCCCAACACATTTGGATTAGGAGAAAGCGCTTGTTCGGGTGTGAGCTCGCGGCGCGGCGGACTAAGAGACGAATTTACAACTTGTTTGAGTTTGACTAGATCCAATCGAAGTAGACTATAGGAACATGCATTCTTATTAATGTTTGGACCTAGCTACCGAGTCAAGCAACCTAAATCTAGGGGCTCCAAGCACACAAAACAAAAATAAAAGAAAGGCGGAAAGCTCAAAACAGCGGGAAACAAAATAAAAGAAGGCGATAAAAACTCGAGAAAAACCGCGATGAGGCCCCCGGGTGAACAATCACCCGGGCACTGGACCTCATTGTGAAGAGTAGAGTCCTGTTTAATTACATGCCAAAATAGTCTCTCTCTCACCATGAATTACAAAAATAATTTCCTAAGTGTCTAGCCTATCTAATGCCCCTCTCTTTGCTTCCTTGGTGCACTCTCCAGATGGTCAGGAGAAGAGAAGACCATCCTCCTCCAAGCTCGGCTGCCTTGGCCTCCTAGGAAGCCATCCTTGCGTGGGGGTCCCTTGCATCAAAGTCACAAAAAGATTGCATTAGCATACTTAGTTAATTAAATAGAGCAGAGAAAAATAATCACAATAAATAAAGAAATAAAGCATGGTGATTAAGGACAATAAAACAATAGCTGCTCACACAAAGAATGAATCATGAATCTACATTTTTATACAAGAATGACAAAAATCAATTTGGCTATGCTCATTGCTCCCCGGCAACGGCGCCATCTGATAACAGGGGTACTCCCACGAGGGCCACCATAAAAAAAAATAGAAGTGTTGTCGCCGAGGCGACCACTCATGGAAGACCGCTGCCAATCAGCAATTAACCCACAATCCAAAGAATACAACAATCAAGCTCAAAACAAATGTGAATTAATCTTTATTTTACTCTACCATAAAATGTACAATGGCAAATATGTAGAGGTCGAACCACAGAGAGCAATACAAAATGCAATAGCCTATGTGTCAATCCCAGTCATTCTTGTGTGGGTTTTTTTTTATTGTTATTAAAATATAATAATTAAGTATTATGTATATATCTATATATATTTATATAACCCAAATTTATTATATATATATAGAGGTTAAGCATAGAGCTTATAATACATGTAATATATGTATATATATAGGTGTATCTAAATATAATATTATATATATGTATATATATATATATTTTTATATATCACATTAAGATTAAAAGAGAATACATATTACTAGATATATATATATAATATATATATATATATTTTTTTTGGATATATAGATATAGATATATATACATAAAAGGTGTGTTATAATATTCACAAAAATAGAAAATGGTCAAAAATTCAGGACAAAGATCTTTTTGGGATTTTCATGGTTTTTTACTGTTTTTATAATTTTTGGGTATTTCTGCAAGTATTTTTGGCATTTTAAAAATAGCTAAATCAAAGCAAACAGGGGACTGGGTACTGGCCGTCACAAAAATAGAGATTAAAAATATCTAACAGCCTCAAAAATGTTCCCCTTTAATTTTCTACTAACAATAATAAAATATAGCATAAGTAGGGCCTGAGTTCATATTTTTCTGATTTTTCTTTGATTTTTTATATTTTTTTGAAGTTTTTGGGCATTTTTGAATTTTTAAGGTTTTCTTTTTGAGTTTTTTAGGGATTTTTGGTCTGACACTAATATAGGACAAAATACACTGCATATAATTTTTTTGGAATTTTTCAAGGCATTTTCATATTTTTTTTGGGGTTTTATGAGTTAGACAGGGACGGAAAGACAAGTTTTTGATTTTTAACAAATGCAAAAATGCAACAAAATGCAAAACTAAAAATATGGCGTTCAAGCATGACCAAACAGGGGCTTAAGTCTATTTTTGCAAGATTTTTCGATTAAATATGAAGCATGAAATAAATAGACAAAGCCTTCAAAAATTAAATGGCCTGGCAGGGGTATTTTTGCAAATAAAATAGTTGGCAGGGGCATACATGCAAAAATTACAATAAAAATACACTTTAACTTTTATTTTCAGGACCATTTCATAAATACAAGAACCCGGCAGGGTTTAGATGCAATTTTCACGCGCCTCACGTGGTTGCTGCACGTGGGGCGCGGAGGGACTAAAATGTAAATATAGAAACATCAAGGTGGTCCACTGCAATTTTTACAACTTATTTACAACTGAAACTTTTATTTTTGGGAGCAAACCCTAAATACAAAAAGTAAGGGGCGAGATATGAAATTTACCCCTTAAATAAGGCCTTGCATCCTGCGGTGCTGGAAGCGCCACTTATACACGTGGCGATCATCGGACGGCGGACTTCGTTTCGGTGATGAAGGGCTGGGATTAGAACATCCCGGCTGATCTGACGGTGGGTGTGCTTCTTCATCGGACGGCTGGCATGCAATCTGGGCCGCCCCGCTCGATCCAACGGTGCAGAGGGCACCAGGAAGAACTGGGAATGAACTCGCCCTCGGCGAGCTTCGATCGGGTCGCTCGAGCTTCTCCGGGCACCTCCTGCGCATCTGAAGCGTCCTGATCGTAGCTGGGAAGCCTCCGCGTCGTCTGACGGTGATCTCATGGCTCCTGGGGGCCTGAGTCGGTGGAGCGAGGTCGGAGAAGAAGGTGGCCCCCAGGAACCTCTTCCTGGTCAAAGCAAGCCCAGAAGGGCTCGATTCCTCGTGGTACCTGCACAGGAAGAACCGCGGGCGAGAGAGCTATCTCCTCGACCCGGGGTTATGAAGCTGCGGTGCAAGATGGAGGTGGGCGGAAGGGCTCCGGCGAGCGGCGGAGTTGGAACCCTGATTCACCAAGACCGAGGGTCCTGGGTTGATCTGATGGGTGCGAAAGATGGAGAAGACGACGAGGAACGAGATGGGATGATCGAGGTGGTCGGATACAGTGAGGTTCACGATGAAGAAGTCGCCGGAGCGGAGCTCCGGCGAACTTCGATTTTTGCTTTTTACGCTAATGTGATCAACTAACAACTAAACTAACTACTGAAATGAAATGCTAACATTAAAAACTACCTAAGAATGCATTAAAAGGACAGCTCTTATACCTGGGGGCCTCCAGGGAGCAGGGCGGACGCCGGAGCTCCGCCGCGTCAAAATTCTCCTCCCTCCGGTCGAGTCTCGATGCTGGGCTACTCCCCCTGTCACGAGGAACAATCCAGGCACAAGATCTAGGCGTTAGGTTGGAATGAAAGTGGCCCAAATTCGAGGAAGGAAGCGGAGCTTTTTATTTATAAACATTGGCGAGTAGCCTTATTGACCGGCGATTATTTCATGATCTGGAGAGCATTTGGTTGATCTGTGATTTCGGCGGGCATCATGGAAGATTAGGGAACAAATCTTGTGAAGGAAGCGTTGTCGATTGATGGATGGTGTGCCCGGGAAAAAGGGAGGAAATCGGGGGAGTAGACTGTTCAGAGCTGCCAGGCGCGAGATGGGACAGTTGACCAGGGGGTCAACGTTGGCCGGCATCTCATTGGGCCACGTAAGCCGCTACGGGACAAAATAGCAAGTCTGAAAGAAGATTGATTTATTTGACATCCGAAATGATTTTATTAATTTTTGCTTATAAAATAAAAAATGTGTATTATTTCATGTAGTATTTATTCCCGATTTTTATTGAATTTTTCGAGGTGTTTTATTAGAGTTTTATTTTAGTAATGTGTATATGTATGTATTTACATGTATTTTTAGATATTTTATTTTTAATTTATTTATTTTCTTTTATTATTTTCTTGGCTTATTTTATAAATTTATGACTTATTTTTGTGAGTATAAAGATATTTTTGTTTGATTTTTTTAAACTTATTTGTATTTTTAAATAAATAGGTCTATGTATTTGTAAGTATATATATAGGTACTTTACCTATATATTGTACACATTATATTTATTTAATTAATTTTATGTGTTTTTATTAAGGATTTGTATTTTTAATAGGACACATATACTATATACATTATTACAAAAATATAAGAGATTTGATTAATTAAAGAATGTTTTCCCCTTTTATTTGTGTGCATACTCCATATAGGTATCTTGCCTATATATATTAAATAGTTTCAGTTTATTTTCCGAATTAGTTTTGGTTTTATTCTAATGTCAATATGTACATGAATTATATACATTATTTACAAAATTCTAAAAATATGAATTTATAAAAATAACGAATATTGAATAAGATGAATATTTTAATCAGGTATTATGTACAAGAAGGGCCAAAAATCTAACTTCCACAGACGGACTCCAAAAATTATGAAACCAATTCTATGAAATAGTTTATGAAATGCTATATACAATTAAAGGTGAGTTTGGGTGATTTGGAGTTTTTATTTGCAAGATGTGGGTCTGTGAAGTTGAGATTTTGGCTTTTTATTATGTGTATAAAATGTACACTGGGTATTGTTTTTTTTCACAAACTCAATTTTGTATTTTTGTTTACATTATTATCTACAACTTTTATGAACAAAGTTTCTTTATTTGATGAATAAATAATTATGCATAAAATAGGTGTCAAAAATGCAAAAAGGGATGAATAAATAAATGAGGTATTTATTGTGTATCAGCCCTTATCTCCCCCTACTTTATTCCTTGTCGACCAATACCATGCTGGCCTTGGTCTCGGGGTTAGGGTCATAAAATATTTACCATATTTTATTCCTTTTTCTTTTCTCTCTTTATTCTATAATTTTGGCATTAAAAACTTTATTTAATGTACAATTAATACAATGAATAATGAATGCTATTATGTACAAATTAATGCTGTTTACATGTATTTGCTGGGGTTTTTGAGGCCAAAATGATAGAATAAAGGTGATGAAATGGAGATTCATCACTGACACCCGATACTTCTGATTTGGTGGCGAGTACTACTCAGCTTCGCCCACCTTCATGCAGCACGGAACCAGATTCAGATTCAGTTCAGCCAGATCTGCTTGATGATACCACATTGCCAGAACTGAAATCACTACCTCCTACACTCAAGTACGCCTTTCTTGCGGGACCCAAAGAGAGATATCCTGTCATCATTAGCTCAGACTTATCTTTAGAGCAGGAGTCTAGGTTGTTAGAAGTCCTAGAGAGGAACCGCAAAGCAATAGGATGGACAGTGTCGGATCTCGTGGGCATCAACCCCGCTCTCTACTCGCACCACATTTTTACAGAGGATAACGTGAGACCTTCCCGTGAGTTTCAGAGGAGACTTAACCCCAATCTACGGGAAGTAGTGAAGAATGAAATTGAGAAATGGTGCAAGGCAGGATTCATATACCCTATTTCTGACTCCAAGTGGGTGGCCCCACTTCATGTTGTCCCGAAGAAGTCGGGAATTCAGATGGTCACCAACGAGGAGGGGGTAGAGATCGCGACACGGGTACCCACGTCGTGGCGCGTCTGTGTCGACTACAGACGCCTGAATGCTGCGACCAAGAAAGATCACTTTCCCTTGCCTTTTATTGATCAGATCTTGGAGAGACTTGCAGGGAAAGAGTTCTTCTGTTTTCTTGACGGGTACTCAGGCTACAACCAGGTGGCCATAGCCCCTGAGGACCAGGAAAAGACCACATTCACATGTCCATTCGACACTTATGCTTTCAGACGCATGCCATTCGGGCTCTGCAATGCCCCGGGCACATTTCAGCGGTGCATGATAGCCATATTTGCCGAGATGGTGGGAGATTTCCTGGAAGTGTTTATGGATGACTTCTCGGTCCATGGTGATTCTTTTGATACATGTTTAGCGCACTTGGACCGAGTCCTCACGAGGTGTAGAGAGGTGAATCTGGTACTCTCCTGGGAGAAGAGTCACTTTATGGTGACGGAGGGTATCGTGTTGGGGCATGTCATCTCCAAAAGGGGAATGGAGGTTGACCCTGCCAAGGTGGAGGTGATCAAGAAACTCGATCCACCTACCAACGTGAAGTCAGTGCGATCATTCTTAGGGCATGTTGGATTCTATAGGAGATTCATTCAAGATTTTTCAAAGATCGCCCGCCCACTGACTGAGCTCTTAGGGAAAGACATAGAGTTCGTTGTAGATCACAGGTGTCTGGAGGCCTTTGAGCTCTTGAAGAGGAAGATTTGTGCCTCGCCTATCCTACAAGCTCCTGACTGGTCTCTCCCCTTTGAGATCATGACTAACGCTTCAGATTTCGCTATAGGAGCTGTGCTAGGACAACGGCGAGAGGGGATTCCGTTTGCGATTCACTATGCGAGCAAAGTTTTAGATCCTACACAGAAAAATTATACAGTGACTGAAAAGGAAATGCTCGCGGTAGTATGGGCCCTCGAGAAGTTCAGATCATATATTTTGGGCTCTAAGGTGACAATTTATACTGATCACACAGCCATTCGATACTTAATGGAAAAGAAGGATGCGAAGGCGCGTCTTCTTAGGTGGATTCTACTCCTCCAGGAATTTGATTTGGAGATTAAAGATAAACCTGGAGTGAAGAATGTCGTGGCTGATCACCTTTCTCGGATTGAACTTAAGGATTCTCCTGATCATGAGCGGATTAGAGAAACCTTCCCAGATGAGTCAATTTGTGTTATTGACTCCCTCCCGTGGTATGCCAACATGGTGAACTATCTTGTCTCCAAGCAGGTTCCCCATGGTTGGACTAGGAGCAGCATTGATCGACTGAAATCGGATTCGAGGAGATACCACTGGGACGATCCTTTCCTTTTCTTCGAAGGACCGGATTGTATTTGGAGAAGGTGTATTCCTCAGGAGGAATACCATAGTGTCCTCACATATTGTCATTCACTTGAGGCTGGAGGACACCATTCGGGAAAGAGAACCGCTCACAAAGTACTTCAATGTGGATTGTATTGGCCAACCTTGTTTAGAGATGCCATTGATTTTGTGCGGTCGTGCCCGATTTGTCAAAGGATGGGAGGGACAGTTGGACAGAGAGATGAGATGCCCATGCAACCGATGATTATTTGTGATGTTTTTGATGCATGGGGCATAGATTTTATGGGTCCCTTTCCCAACAGCCATGGACATGAGTACATATTGTTGGCGGTGGACTATCTATCTAGGTGGGTGGAGGCTATCCCAACCCGAACCGCAGACAACAAGACTGTCTGTAAGTTTGTGGAAGACCATATTATTGCTAGGTTCGGGGTGCCAAAAGTTTTGATATCTGATGGGGGTAGCCATTTTGTGAACCGAGATATGAGATCTTTAGCTAAGGACTATGGATTCGAGCATAGAGTTACTAGTCCTTACCACCCACAGTCCAACGGCATGGCAGAAGTTTCGAACAGAGAGGTGAAGAGTATTTTGCAGAAATTGGTTCGTCCCGATAGGAAGAACTGGTCTCAGCTTTTGGACCAAGTTCTGTGGGCCTATAGGACAGCCTACAAGACACCATTGGGTACTTCACCATTTAGAATGATCTATGGTAAGCCATGCCATTTGCCCGCAGAATTGATTCATAAATCCGAATGGGCAATTAAGAAGATTAATTGGAGTTGTCACCTAGGGAAACTTTGTCGAGACTTGAACTTGAACGAGCTCGTGGAAATCCGAAACAGGGCATATGACAACAGTTTGATTTATAAAGACAAAGTAAAGAGATGGCATGATCAGCACATTAGGTGCAAAGACTTTGTCCATGGACAAAAGGTATGGTTGTTCAATGCCAGGTTGAAGATGTTCCATGGGAAGCTCAAATCTAAATGGACGGGTCCCTTTGTGGTTAAGAAAGTGCACGAGAATGGAAGTGTAGAGATAGCTGATCTCACAGATGGTGCACAATCTCATGTGGTGAATGGACAACTGTTGAAGCATTTTGTTGATTCCAAAGAGCAGTTAGTCCAAGTCGAGGTCATCAACTTCATACAGAGTGAGCACAGAGCAGATACATCTTATTACTCTTCATGAAGATGCAGCATCAAGATTCAACATCTTAGAAGATTTCATCACTCTTGTACATATTCTCCCTTCTTTGTATATTCTCGAGATCACGTCGGTTCTCACACTTACTCTTGTCCTATACTTAGGCTAACCAAAGCCTAAGTATAGGGGGGGCGGATCGACTTCTATACTTTCTATTATTTTAGCTTTCCTACGCTTAGTACGAGATATGTCTTTTTGTCACCTAGTGCCATGAGGACATAGCACAAGCTAAGTATAGGGGGGCGTGTATATATATATATTACATATATACTTTACCCATACCTCGTACTTTCACGTATTTTTTATATATATTATACAATAATTTTGGGGTGGGTAAAAAAAAAAAACAAAACAAAAACAAAACAACAAAAAAAAACTCTTTTTCCTTATTTGCTATAAAAAAAACTTTTCAAAAAAAAAGAATCTTTTCTTATTTACCTATCTTTTTCAAAAAAAAACTCTTGAAGAAAAAAAAAAGAAAGCAAAACTTTTCTAACAAAAAAAAACTTCTTCTTTGCCTTTGTTTGTCAAAAAAAACAACCTTTGTGAAAAAAAAACTTTTTCTAAAAAATTTTAAAAAAAATCAATCATTCATTAAAAAAAAACAAAAACTAAAAAAAAAAACTAACTAATAAGTTGGTTTAATCCCTGACACAAAACTTTCACACAAGACTAGTGATGTTCAAGAACACTTGGTTTATGAGGTCTTGAGATTTTGAGTTAACCAGCCTTAGTCATTAGGGTCCTTGACTTAATTATTCACATTTCCCTAGTTTGAAAGATGTGTGTGCTATATTGCATGCTTAGTCTCTACCTTAAGAATATGATCTGCACCTCACATACACGACTGCAGTTATGATGAGATGAGTTGTAATTTCACTTGAGGAACTGGGAAGAGGGATTTGAGTTTGAACTTGATTTAATGATGCTCGAGGATGGGATAAAATCAATGAAGGCTTCATGAAACCTGAGTGTCAGCACATTTAGCCAGTATGAGAACATGGTTCTTGTACTATCTCTTGATATTTACCTATGTGCCAGGGTGTGATAAAATAAAAAAAATGTTGATCAGCGTGCGCCAACTCTTGGTAAAAGCAGTGGAGCTAGCCAAAAATACTACCAAGCAATGAAATGTCAAAGAAAAGCTATCATTCCACAAAGTCAATTATCAAAAGAGCTTCCACCAAAGGCGAGCGTTCCCAACCATTTCAAAGTGTCCACTTGGACCACCGCTATTAGGACCAGGAGTCGGGCTTGCACCAAAAAAGGGCTCTGCATCGTAAATGCTACAAGTCTGGGTGTAGAAGGTACGATAGGTACTCAAAAAAGGCACACCCCGGTGTACTCCCAGGAAAACAAGTGCAGACGGCTCCAACTTCTCTTGACGGATGCACTGATCAACACCAAAAAAATGCGTTGCGTAATAAGGCACTTGAGAGGATCCTTGTTCCAATGAGAGGGAGAGAAGAAATGACACAATCCTATGCCCTCCATCAACTGGCCTGCCATCTACACTTCCAAGTCTGACAACTAAAGAGACGGTGGATTGGATGCAAGAAATGATTTATTCCCTAGTGTTGAGGATCGGGTCCATAGGAGAGTCTCTTGGACTGGAACCTTAGGTGACGTTGTGACTCTACTCTTGTAACTGCGGTCAACACTTAATGTCATATCCCTTATATATATGTATACAAAGAGAGTCTGATGATTAGGGAAATTGGGTACCTTTTGACTAGAGCTTGGTTCAGCTTAGAATTTTAGGATCTCTAAAACCGAGAGTTCTTGAACGGATCAAGTCTTGTATTCACATGCACAGTCAGGGGTTAACCAAACTTATTCATTCTTTATTTGCTCGAGGACTAGCAAAGTTTAAGTATAGGGGGGTGATGAATCCACGATTCATCATCTCAATATCTTGATCTTAGCAAAATCCCTGAGTAAAATCCTAAATAAATGTCCATAAAATCAATAAATTAACAAAATACCTCTTGTAAATAAAACTCACTAATTACTGTATATAAGATTGTACAAAATAAATTAACAATAAAAAAAAGCCGCAAAATCAAAGGAGTTTTATACTTGTAAATAGCCCAAAACTTCATGGATTTTTAATAATTTCATTTCAACTCCTTTTTGGCTAATTCTTTCTCTAACTTGTTCATAATAATGTATATAAAAATACAAAAATACAAAACAAATTTTACCTTAAATAAATGCTCCTAGATCCCAATGGGAAAAAGCCGTAAAGACCAACTTCCAAGCTAAATTCCTGCTCCGTAAGAACTCCAAATTCACCAAACTCACTTTTAAAGTTCAAGTTAGAAAATTATCTATCCAACGGAAGTGGTTTCATTAAAATCGGAGCTCATTTGCAAAAGTTGGGTATTGGGACCTAGATGTACATTGTATACCATGTATATATTTTTCTTTCTTTAATTTTTATTGTATCTCTCTTAATTATTAAAAATACAAAAAAATCATACTTGTGTTGTATTTTAGTTGTACTATTTTATTGTATTTTTCTGTTGTAAATATCTCTTATTAAAAAGACAAAAAAATTACATATTAGAAAAGTAAAAAAAATGTGTACATGTTGTTTGTCTTCCCTTGTAAATTGTCCACTATCTATTTTATTCTTTTTTATTCTATTGTAATTAAAGTAGATAACTTTATTTCATTTTATTTATTTAATTATTTTACATTCTCTACAATAACCACCATTCAACTCCATTACTCCACCATATTTTCTAACTTCTAATTCAACTCCACCATTTTATTAACCTCCATCCCACTCCATCTTAATTCTAACTTCCATTTTTCTTCTTCTTTATATACATGCCATTCTCCTCATTTTTGCCTTTGATCCATCTTTATGTGAGGAGAGCCTAGTTCCCTGAGTTGAATCGGTGACAGCGACGCAACCGCGGTCGAGCGACGACGGCCCTCTCTCCGGTGTGATCCGTTGGTTTTTTTTGCCAACATCGCAGCCGCAACCGCGCGCTGCTCGAGCTCATCGCACGCCGGCGATTCGAGCGAAGACCGTGCTCTCGTGAGCACATCATAGGCATCCGTCCATCGTAGGTAATTTTTCTTTTTATCTCATTTTATCATCTTGTCTTTTTGCAATTTTTATTTTAGCACACCACATATCACCACCATCATCACCATTTTTTTCCCCATCTATCTAGTTCATTATCACCACCAATTCATATTATTTTTTTATCATGTTCCTTGTTTAAAGAAATTAAAAAAAAATTAAAAAAAAATTATTGAAAAAAAACCCCTTTATTACAACAGTTAAAAAATCAAAAAAAAATTAAAAAAAAACAAAGCAAGCAGCAACGGTGGGAGCACCCACCGCCGCCGCCCTTCTTTCAACAGTCGGTGGCCACCCGCGCGCCCAGCCGGCGGCCGACGCCCGCGCCCCCACCGGCCTCCAGCCGCGCAAGGCGGCGCCCCTGCGGTGGTTCGCCCCCCCCACCATCAACCGCGCAAGGCGGCGCCTATCCGTCGCCATCTTCACCACCGTCCTTTCAAGCCGCCGCCGCCCCTCGCCGTTGGAACCCTCCACCGCCCACCGCGGCCGTGCCCCCGCGCTCCGCCCCTCCACAGGCCGCCGCACTCCGTCGACGACCGCCGCCGACCACCTCCTTTGGTGGGTTCAACTCCACCGTATCCAGAGGAAGAAGAAGGTGTTTTCTCTTTTATTTTTTTATTTGTAAAAATTGCATCTTTTATTTCTCAAGTTTTCGTAATTACAATTACGTCCCTGTACATAAGTTGCTTTGTAATTTCAGTTTTTATTTTTGCACGGATAACCCTATGTTCATGCGTTAATTTGGACATCATTTATGCATCTTTTTGTTCAATAAAAAATGTCTTTGTGATGAGCAACTAATTGTCTACAATTTGACTATTTGTTTATATTTTTGTGACTCGTGGGTAATTAATTATAATTGTTTAACTGAAATTTTGCATAGTTTACCCATTTTGTGCCATTAAATTAATATCTCACAAACGGTTGCTTTAAAAATTCCACAAAAATTATATGTGATGCCTTGAGATGTGATGTAATTACTGTCCAAATTTCATCCAAATTGGAGTTGTCTTGTGCCTTGAATAAATTATAGAGTAATTTTAGTAATCGATTTTTAATTAAATCCACAAATATCTTTTTTGCGAAATTTCAACTCTAATGGATTGCTCATGAAAATATCTTTTCGGGATAATTCGTACTCTGATTAATTTTATAATGTGGATTTATTAGAAATTATTTACTCGCTGTCACTCTGATTTAACTAAAAAATTCATAAAAAAATTCATATTTTGTCAAAAAATTCCAAAAATATTACTGTAACTTCCTTTCATGATGTTTTAATTCCAGTAAATTTTTCATAATTTTTGCTTGCTGCTTGTGTGAAAAATTACGAAAAAATCCATAAAAAGTGTGTATTTTTATTTATTGCATATTAACCCCGAAAATTCTAAAAAAATGTGTTTTGTGTTCGTCACTGGATTAGGACTCTAGGAAAAATACGAATTGGCTAATTTGGACTTATTTTCCATTAAAATTAATTTGGCCTTGTTGTATGTTTTCTTAGTGTTGTAATTCACTCGTATTTTGTTTTTGGCATTCTACTTGCATACAAAATCTAAAAAAAAACCGCATTGGATATCTAGATCTTAAATTTGAAAATTAACCCCAAAGTTGTTCCTTTGCCTCCCTGAGTTCGACCCCGGACTTGCCCGGGATATAAATTAAGCCGAGACACTCTTCACGGAGATCTTCTCTCGGTTCTGACTGAATCGCTAAGTACACGTGCTACAACGAACACGAATTAAACATCGTATCTAGCGACTCGTCACACCTCTACCTATCATTCAGAGGTGAATGGCATCTGGTTCGACCGTCAGCGAAACCAGCCCCGTCTGTCAGGGCAAGGCCAGTTGGGTTCACAGCAGGGTCAGAGACCCACCCACCAGTTTCAGGGAGGCAGACAACAACAATACCAGCACCAGCAGTTCCAGACTCACTATCAGTCTCCACCACAGTTCCAAAACTGGAGACAAGGCCATCCACAACAACAGTCTATGTATTTTCCTCATCCTACCCAGCAACAGACTACATATCATGGACAGTATCCTCCTCCTCATTATCAGAATTCGTATGGTTGCAATTATCCTCCGTACTATCATCCTCAGCGACAACTAGTCAATGAGCAACATGAGGCCCCTTTAGTCAATCCAGCACTGGACCAACTTGCATTGCTCATGAAGAACATGAATGTACTGACTCAACGGATCGATGACCTGACCACCACCAAGACACTGATTCCAGCACAGGTCGAAGCCAACCCCAATAACTTCAGACGCAAGGAGCAGGTAGCCAATATCCCACCCAACCCCGAGACAGGTATGTCCCTTGATTTTACATGTTTATCTGATGCCATTCATCGTAGGAGTGATAAGAGATTGCATTCGCCTACACAACAGTTGGGGTTGGGAGATTGATCCAATGAGAGAGCATCATCTTCCACATCATCTCCTTCACTAGTAGTTGAGAGGCCAATATAGCAGCACCCAAGTCTGGAGTTTCACCACCTTCACCACCACCTTCACCAGGCAGATGTAGATCACCATCAGCAAGGGAGAATATACCAGTCGCAGATTATTCCTCTTCACTAACAACAACATCCCGTCCTGTTTTAGATTCTATTTTTCCTCCACCTAGTTTGGACAACACCGTACAGACTAATTCTGTTGTCCTTTTGTACATGAGGATTCTACTTTGAATAATGGAAGTGAAGATTTGCACGTTTTCTGATTCCGTGCCATTTCCTTCCGCTCTCAAAGATAAGAACATTCAAAAACTAAAAACAGCCCTATCTGATCCTTTAGTGGTTGAGATTTTACAGAACATCTTTTTAAAGATGCCACTCCTTAAGGCCATGGAATACATGCCTACAGTAAAAAAGGGAATGAAAGAGGCATGTACACAAAGCATCAACCAAGGAAGAATAGATGAAAGGAAACAGAGAAACACATCTTGACCATGACCACAGTTCATGCCATCAGTAACCTCCCACCTAAAAAGAAAGATAAGGGAGCACCTCACATCTGTTGCCATATCTTAGATCAAGAATTTGATCGTGCTCTTCTCGATAGTGGTTCTTCCATTAATCTCATGCCTTCCTCTTTACTAACTGAATTTCGGTTAGGGCCTCTTAAAACAAGCAGAATGATCCTTCGATTTGTTAATAGATTGATTAAGAGAGCAAGAGGCATTTTAGAGGACGTTATTATAACAGTGCATGGAATGAAATTCCCTATTGATTTTGTTGTCATAGATATGGACACACCTGCACCGTTACTCCATACCCCGATCATACTAGGTCCACCGTTCCTCCGAACGACTGAAGCAGCAGTTGATTATGGTACTGGAGAGATCATCTTTCACTCTCACAATGACAAGGTGAAAATTGAGACGATCTCTGATCCTAAACCATCACCGCCACTAGCATCAGATGATATATAGAAAGTTATATCAGAGCCAGATGATTATGATTTTCTTGCTGAATTCAAAGAGATAGATCTTTTCACTAATTTTATAGATACCCAAGAGTTCCTTTCCCAAAAGGACTCTATGGAAAGCACAGTCGACATGAGTTCCCTTGGTGTTCCAATTGAGATAGTTGTTGATGAGCAGTTTGAGCTGATTTCTGAGGATCAATCTGAGTTTCTAGAGGCACCTTCTGATATTCCGTTGACACACTTTTCTAATATTACTGATGATATGCCCCCTTCTGAGAGTTCCGAGGTCCTGATATCTGAGCCATTCGTTGAATTTCTTGATTTATGCATAGATGAGAGACATCTTTCTGAGATTATTGCTGAGATATCTGAGCCGTTAATTGATAAGAGTATTGAACATCCTGATGAGCCCTTCCTTTCTAAGCAGAGATCATTCATTGCATATATATCAGATATTCTATTTGCTGAGCCGTTAGTAGACAAGGTGGGTAATCCACAAAGTACAGATCACATACCGTCTACCAGTACAGTAGCAGAGGTTATTTACAGAGCCGATTCAGAACCCACCTGGGCTCAAGGGTTTTCCATCAATGTTGAAATATGCCTTCCTTGCATGTCCCCCCCAAATGTTTCCGGTCATCCTCAGCTCGTAATTGACCGTTGAACAAGAATCTCGCGTGCTAGAGGTTCTTAAGATAAACCGCAAGGCCATAGGATGGAATATTTCAGATCTCCGTAGGATTAATCCAACGTTGTGCTCGCATCATATCTACCTAGAGGATGACTGTAAACCCTCCCGTGAATGTCAGCACCGTTTAAATCCAAATCCGTGGGAGGTTGTCATGAAGGAGATCAGAAAATGGTGTGATGCTGGCTTTATATATCCCATTTCAGATTTCAAGTGGGTCATCCCTTTACATGTGGTCCTAAAGAAATCTGGGATTACGATCGTAAAGAATGACCGTGGTGAGGAGATTCTGACCCGGGTACCTACTTCATGGTGTGTCTATGTAGATTACTGATGCCTGAACTCAGCTACCAAGAAGGATCACTTTCCACTGCCCTTTATTGATCAGATTATAGAGAGGTTGGCAGAGAAAGAGTTCTTTTGCTTCTTGGATGGGTACTCAGGATACTACCAAGTTGTTATCGCTCCTGAGGATCAGGAGAAAACTACTTCCACTTGTCCGTTTGACACCTACGACTTTAGACGGATGCCCTTTGGATTGTGTAACGCCCCCGCTACATTTCAAAGGTGTATGTTGGCCATTTTTGCCGACATGGTGGGTAATTTTCTTGAAGTCTTCATGGATGATTTCTCGGTCTACGGGGATAGTTTTGACACATGTCTTGCTTATTTAGACTGAGTTCTTCAACATTGTTGTGAGGTAAACATAGTGCTCTCGTGGGAGAAGAGAAGAGTCACTTTATGGTGACTAATGGGATTGTATTGGGCCATCCTCTCCAAGAATGGTATGGAGGTTGACCCGACTAAGATTGATGTGATTTTCAAGTTAGAGCCACCACAGAATTTGAAGTAGTTGAGGTCATTTCTGGGACACGTAGGATTCTATAGGTGATTCATAAAGGACTTCAGCAAGATCTCCAGACCTTTGACTGAGCTTCTATGTAAGGAGAGTGATTTTGTTGTCGATGAGAAAGTACTCCTTGCATTCAGTTAGATGAAAGAAATGGTTACTAGTCCTCCTGTCTTACAACCACTGGATTGGTCTCTTCCTTTTGAGATTATGACGGACGCATCAGATTTCACAGTTGGAGCTGTTTTAGGACAGAGAAGGGATGGGATACCATTTGGTATACACTATGCTAGCAAGACTCTGGATGAAGCACAACAGAATTATACAGTTACAGAGAAGGAGATATTTGCAGTTGTGTTTGGACTAGAAATGTTCAGATCTTACCTCATCCGATCACACGTTATTGTGTACACAGACCACACTGCCATACGATACTTGCATGCAAAGAAGGATACCAAACCACACCTTATCAGATGGATCCTTCTTCTCCAGGAATTTGATTTATAGATCACCTTTCCCGTATCATAGATGCAGAGACCTCTGAGCAGAACATGATCCCTATTTCAGAAACCTTTCCAGATGAGGCCATTTTGTATGTGGACTCACTCCCATGGTATGCTGATATTGTAAATTATCTTGTCTCCAAGAAAATTCCAAAGATTAGACAAATACATGGTAGACAGATTTCTGTCAGAGATTCATTATTACCAGTGGGAGGATCCGTACCTATTTCATGAGGGTGCGAATTGTATCTGGAGAAGGTGCATTCCTCAGGAGGAACACACCAGTGTACTTAAGCACTGTCACAACTAGAATCTGATGGGCATCATTCGGGGAAATGCACGACAACAAAGGTTTTACAGAGTGGCCTATGGTGGTCCACATTGTTTAAGGATGCTATAGAGTATGTTTGAGGTTGTACCGACTGTTAGAAAATGGGAGGAACTATTGGTTCCAAAGATACCATGCCCCTAAGATATATACAGATTTCTGATGTTTTTGATGCTTGGGGCATAGACTTCATGGGCCCATTTCCTGTCAGTCAGGGATTTCCATACATCCTGCTCGTCGTGGATTATGTTAGTCGATGGGTGGAGGACATCCCCACCCAAGACATAGATAGTTGTACAGTGTGTTCCTTTCTCAAGGACCATATTATTGCATAGTTTGGGATTCCCAAAATACTGATTTCAGATGGGGGAAGCCATTTCATTAATAGAGAAGTAAAGAAGCTTGTAAAGGAGTACGCCATTGAGCACAGAGTTGCATCTCCTTACCACCCTCGGACTAATGGCTTGGCAGAAATTTCAAATAGGGAGATCAAGACGATATTGTAAAAACTTGTATGTCCAGATAGGAAGAACTGATCCTAGATGCTTGTTTCGATTCTATGGTCTTATCGGACGGCGTACAAGTCTCCTTTGGGTATGTCTCCCTACAGATTGGTGTATGGAAAGCCTTACCACCTGTCAGTGGAATTAGTTCACAAATCTTTATGGGCACTCCGTTTATGCAATCAAGATTATGAGAAGGCAGGAAAGAACATGAAGTTGGATTTGAATAAATTACTGGAATTCCGAGACTTTGCATATTATAACTCACTCATGTATAAGGAGAAAGTCAAGCATTGGCATGATAAACACATCCGAAGGAAGACTTTCTCCCATGATCAGAAAGTTTGGTTATTTGATACTAAGTTAAAGCTGTTTCCAGGAAAATTGAAAAGCAAGTGGTCAGGACCGTTCATCGTGAGAGCTGTGCGTGATAATGGGAGTATTGTCATACTTGGGGTATCATCTGATGCACATCCATTTGTTGTGAACAGACACTTGCTGAAGCCATATCTAGATCGCGATACGTTCCTACCCGTCATTGATTCTGCATCTGTAGTATCGGATGATGATCTTTTGATTCCATCTTCTACGTCTGATACATGAGCATCCACTCCTCTTGTATATCCTTTTGTTTCACTCTTTCTTCTTCCATTTTATCATTCACCCCTTTTCCGTGTGTGTATATATGCTATACTTAGGATGTGCTTTATCCTAAGTATGGGGGGGGGGGTGAATGATTTATGTTGTTCATATTCGTCCTGTTCATCACTCTTGTTGTTGCCTATACTTAGGGATACTCTACCCTAAGTATGAGGGGGGGGGGGTGATGTTGTTCTTATCGTCTTTTTTGTTTTTTTCGTTGTGTCCGTCTATTCTCTGCATCGGTTTTTCCCTTTTGTACAATCTTCTATACTTAGGATTACTTGATCCTAAGTATAGGGGGATCATCGACTTCTATTCTTTTCATTTTTCTCTTTGAGTCATTGGAGCATAGGAGTGTTTTTACTTTTCTATACTTAGCACGAGTTATGTCTTCCTTTGCTGCTCTCTGATCACTATGAGGACATAGTTCGAGCTAAGTATAAGGGGGTGTCGTATATATTGTATATATACTTTAGACATAACTCGTACCTTTAAATATGATTATTTTTGGGGATATGTATATAAATTCATAAAATCCATGTGTGTGTATGGACTTTGACCACCTTTCAAAAAAAAAAAAAACAAAAAAAACAACAAAACAAAAAAACAAAAAAAAACAAAAAATCAAAAAAATTTAAAAACAAAAAAATTCTTGTATATATTTGTATATATTTACTAACCCTTTTTTATTTTTGAAAAAAAACTACAAAACCAAAAATCTATAAAAAGTTGCAAAAAAACTCTTTTCACATGTGCATCATTTTTTCCTTTCTTTCTAAAAACCTATAAAAAGTTCAAAATTAGAAAATTGTTTCAAAAAAAATTGCTTTTTGCATTTTACATATTTCCTGCATTTGCATGTGCATTTTTCAGGATAGTATTGGCATTTAAACTAAGTCCGAAATAAAATTGAAGAATGGAGCTTAGTTGGGCCTTAATCCACTTAATTTCAGAGGAACCTTATAAGAACCGGAGTTAAGACTTTTCATGTCCTAGCGACTTAATTCTTTGATTCCATGAGACTATGTTCACATGTCATCTTGATTAGTCTAAGTAGAACATATAACAACACACACATGATTCTTTCAGACAATGGCTTATCTTGGACAAGCACTCTACACGTACCTCTTCATGGAGGAGGTAGTGAGAAGGCAGAATCTTTTAGCTTGGAGTAGCATACGAGGGTAGTATAACTAGGAGGAACCTCTCGTCTTGCTCTAGGAAGGGAAGTGCATCTCAACCTAGTCTGGTGCCATTGAGGTCTAAAGACATGATGCTGTGGGGTTGCAATAATGCTTCAAAAGAGGGATAGTCTACTAGCTCAAGAGGAAAAACTCCTTATGTTCATGTTGCACCTTGTATATATATTCAAAAAAAAGAGAAAAAATACAGAATCTCCAAAAATGGACAGGCCTGATTGAAAAGTAAAATATCTGCCGGAGTATATATACAAGGATTAAAAAAATAAACTAAAATTAATAAGAGCTTCAAAGTAAAATTTTTGTAAGCTTGTAGCTGGATGACTTGGCTACACTGGTCATGCATCCAAGGATAGGTAGCTATGGTGGTTAACATCCATTCTTTTCTCCATCTCCCCTTCTTGAGCTGCTTGTACTTGAACTTAGAAGGGAATATCCCCACTCCTTGAGGAAAGAATTGCTAGATCGGGGGACTAGAGTTACCTTATTGAGGGAGGCTGTTTCTTTGCTACTTTTGAGATGGGGAGCTATATTTCACTTACACCATACAAGTAAAGATTCATAGTCATAAGAATTTGTGTATGTAGACTTGTTCTGACCTGACTGTTGAGGAGACCTGAATAGGAGTCTTGTGGAACTTAGAGTCTGTTAGGTTTTAAATCCATTTTTCATTAAGGTTCCACCACACTACTAATCCAAAGGTCCGACAGATCTCCATACTACAATTTTACGAAGATAAGTTTAATACTCAATATTGTCCTAATTTCTTTATTTTTCCTTTCTTTTTCTTTTTATTGACATATTCTTTCAAATAAGTGTTTGCTAAGGGACTAGCAAAGGCAAAGCATAGGGAGATGATGAATATGCATTTCATCATCTTTATTCATTTATTTTAGCTTAAAATCCCTTATAAAACACCTATATATAATACTAACACCATATTCTTACTAACTTGTATCTGTGTGTAAATATTGTACATTGATTACCATTTTAACCTAAAATAAATAAATAAAGAAGAAAGGAAAAATAAAGAAAAGAAAAAAGGAAAAAAAGAAGAAAACTGTATATATGTAATAGATACAGATTGACCCGGACCCTGTGAGAAGGTCAAGACTTGACCTGATTGACCATGAATAAAGTAGGGGGAGATAGGGTCTTAATCAAAAAAATCCAAAAAAATTTATGCTGTGTATATTTGTATACTACACTATTTTATTGGTACATAAAATGACCTCAAATTAAAACATTTTCATAACAAAAGTTGTAAATAAAAATGTTTTCTAAATAATAAAAATATTTGCACAATAAAATTATGTAAAGAATAAAAGCAACCACACTTGGAAAAAGCAACTAAGCGATAATTGAAAGACCAATTCCGGCTCCATATGAACTCAAATTGAACCAAACTCACTTCCATTGTATTCTAAATTAAATTATCTTTAAAATGGCTATGATTTCATAATTTTTGGAATTACGGTTGAAAAGTCAGTTTTCTAAGGTGGTTTGTGCAATTTCACCATTTCTTTGTACATATTGTACTTGAAAATATTTGTAAATATTTGTACAAATTATTTAAAATAAAAATAAAAAAATAAAAATTTTAAAACAAAAAAACTAATTCACTTATTTAATTATACATAGAATGTACCATATGTATATAGTCGTTATTCTTAAATACCACCATAAAAAGTAAAAAATTTGACTTTTTTTATTCAATTTAGTAAAGTGACAAAAATACAAAAAAAATTACTTTTTGTAAATAATTTTAACTTTATCTCATTTCAGTTTTTTTCTCTTATCTCTTATCTTCATTCAAAATTTCAAAAAAAAAAAATTCAAACTTCGTTCTCTATCTATTTATATGGCTTTCTCTCCCTCATTTCAACTTGATCAATCTTTGGTGAGAGGAGCCTGATCTCCGAGAGTCTTCTTGTCGAAGAAGGGTGCCTAGCTTCCGAGCCGTCCGGAGCGAGTCAGCCTTCGTCGAGGTGATTGTGGTCTTTTCCACTCCTAAGGTGAGATCCATCATTTTCTTCTTGTTTTTAATATAGGATTAATCGTAGTTTTATTTTTTTTGCCTTGATTTCGTTGTCATTTTTTTATCTCGATCTTAGAATCCATCACAATTTTTATCCACCTTCGATTCTGATTTTTCATCTCACTTTCTCCATCTATTTGCGTTCTTTTCTACCTCACACGATCTCTCACCTCCGACCACGTACGGTGGTCGGAGATCCGGTTCCATCCGCCATTTTCCTTAGAACCGCACTCATTCACATCTTCCGTTTTTATTTTCGGATCGAGTCATCATGCTCGCATCCTAATTTATTTATAAATAAAAAACAAAAAAATACAAAAAAAATTATTCTTTCTTTCTAACATTTTTTTGTAGGATAAGTAAAACACACACACACACATATAATTTTCTTCTGTTACAGTTTTTAATGTTTTTTTAAAAAAGCTTTCCCCCTATTTCTGTTTACATTTGAAAATATATAAAAAAACATTCACTGTTGCCCATCTCACCAGCAACCATCATCTGCCTGCTCGCCGACCCGAGCGAGGCTGCGTCGCCATCGCCGCTGCTTGGAGCGGCCCTCCATCGAAGACCACCATCGCCACCCATTGGAGAAGCTGCCTCCAGGAGCTTGACGTTCCCTCGCTGCGTCCACCGACCTCTCCCACTGACACAAGGATCTCCTACCACTTCTAAGATGCCCTCGTCACTCCTCAGCCACGAGCCACCGTCGAAGACCCCTGTGCCATTGCAGAGCACCTCCTACCTCTCTCCTCTCTGTCAAAGATCGCTAGCGCCCGTGCGCTCTGCCTGACTACAGGAGCTCCTCCGCCTGATCGACGTGCCTCCTGCGGCCTCTGTCTCCAACCCAGCCCACGCGCACGACCGACCTCCACCGGCCAGCCACTGCTACCATGCCGCCTGCCACATGTCATGCTCATGCATAGAGAAACGAGCAAGGGGCAGTGGCCCTTCCCCTTGTTGCTTGAGAACGAATACCAGGCATAAAAATCCTAGGGTTTATAAATTAAAAAATTTGGTATAATGCAATTAAACCCTCAGATTTCAGAAATTTTGCAATAAAGCCCCCTATCAAATCCTTGCAGCACGTGCTTTGCACGTTTCCTGGGTAAATTGAACATTTAACCCTCTGTTTAATTTTTGTTTTTATTTAATGCAAAAATAATAAATAATTTCATTTCAGTCCTTCTTTTCAAGATCTATTTTGCAAGTTTATTTTCATTGGAATAAATAACATTTGTGCTAAATAAATTCTGCAAATTTGTTTGTTATCTCTTGTTTAATTGATCTATGGCAGTAAACTTTTCATTGCATTTTAGGATTATTTGTTATTATAAAAAAACAGTGTCATTTTCCCATCCTAAAATTAAAAAATTCATAAAAAAATGAACATTTCTCTAAAAATTCAAAAAACAATAGATTAATTTCCTTTCATTGTCTTTTAATTTTTCTGTAATTTTTATGCATTAATTCTTTTCAAAATCCAAAAAATTGAAAAAGATAAAAAATCTTAGGAAAATTACAAAAAATTCTACAAAAATTCAAAAATCATGATTTCACTTCTTTGTGTTTGTAGATATTTGTCTATATTTTAGCATAAAAATAGTCTCCAGGAGTTTTGGATATTAAAATATTTTTAAGTTGCAAAACACTCCAGGCTGTGCATTATTTATCATTTTTTGCCATTGTTTGATTTTTAAAAAATACAAAAACGTCTAATAATTCTACAAAAATTCCCAAAAACACTTTAAATCCTTTAAAACCTCCCAAAAAAATTTTCTCTGGATTTTTTGAGCATTTCTAACTATTTTGAAAAATATAAAAGAGGGTGGTGGGTGTATTTCTTCCCTTGTGCATATCATTCCTTATTTTTTTTGAAAATAAAAAAATACAATATTAAAATCACTAAAAATTTGAAATTCGGAATAAAAAAATTTAAAAAATCAAAAGGACAAAAAATCCACAAAAACCAAGATAGTTTGCATATGAGATTCCCTTTTCCTTTTAATTGATTTTCGATTAATTGAATAACCCTCGAGAATTGTAGCCTCCTTGAGTTCGATCCTGTTATTATACAGGTAAATAGGTAGCAAAAATTTTTCTTGCTTCATTATTCTCTTGTAATAGTCTTTTTAGCTTGAGAAGAAAAGAAAATGTTTGTTTGTTGTGGGATATTTTGGTTGCAACAACCACTGTACAATTAATTTTCATATCTTGAATCCAAAACCTGAAGATCTCTCTCAACAGCAGCCCAGAGGGTGCCTCGTGGCCCAACTGAAAAAAATAGAAAATAACAAAAATAATGATAAATAAAAAAGAAATAATTAATGGCTTAATTAGGAAAAAGTCAAAACATGAAAGTTGTATATCTCAATAAGATCGACGAGTTCAATGTTGAACAAAAAGTCAAATGAGGTCATTTGTACAAAGATGAATTTTGGGGAGCATTTTTACTAAGCAAAAACACTATTTTTGTAGTATTAAGATTGCTTATATTTTTAATTTCTTTTAAAAGCCAAAATAAATATATATAATAATTAACCTATTTTTAGCTATTTTAATATAATAGAAAATAAATAAATAAATTAGGGTTAGAAAATATAGGTCAATTATACACATAGTATGTACAATATAATACAAGCTAATAGTAAGGATTTATTTGTGATTTTTATTGAATTGTTTAAGCAAGGAGAATAATAAATAGGTTTTAACATGATGTATCTGAGATTCATCAGTGTGCAAGCTGAAAAATCCACACATGGGCTCAAACAAACTTCTTGTTGTTAGAACATCCAACTTGATGAAACCATACAGAGTTATGACACCGTTCAAAATCCAGTGAGCTATGTGTGTACAAGAAACTTAGTGTGAGCATCATCGTGTTGATTGTGATTTAGGTAGATGACATCCTTATAATTGAGAATGATATTGGGATGATGATCGATGTTAAGGTCTAGTTGTCCCATGCTTTTGAGATGAAAGATCTAAGAGAAGACTCTTACATATTAGGTCTAAATTTGTTCAAAAACAGAGAAAAAAAGGACATTGGGACTATCACAACATGGGTAAATCAAAAAGATCTTGGAAAGATTCAAGATGGATAAATCCAAGAAAGGCATCCTTCCTTTAAGGCATGTCATTCACTAATATAAATGGATTGCTCCTACTATTGAGGAAATGAAAGCCATGGTCGGATGCCCTTATGCATCGATTGCAGGAAGCTTGACATCACCATGCAGTTGGAGTGGTAAGATGTTACAAATCCTATTATAGAGAGAAACACCAAACCACAGTGAAAAACATCTTCAAGTACCTAAGAAGAACTCAGGACCACGTCCTGATTTTTATAGATAATGATCTTCAAACCTTGGGATACACATATTCAAACTTACAATCAAAGGCATATGATAAGAATTCAACCTCTAGGTTCATAATCTTGCTGGGATAGTGGTAGTGCTATGTAAGCTAAGTATAGCAATAAGCAAGACACTATGGATGTTTTGACGATTTGCTACATAATATAGCAATTGCATTGGATGCAGTTACTATTTACTCGAGATTTGCAAGTTTGTAATAGAACTTGGCATAGACACATGTGACATAGTAACTAACCAGCTTACCTGGCTATTTGAAAAAATAATCAATACTTAGCACAATTATTATTGGTTTAAGAGTTTGATGAATCTCCATTTCATCACCTTTATTCTTTCATTTTGGCCTTAAATTCCTATATAATGCATGTATATATCAGTAATTTGTCAAAATAAACCCATGTACATTGCACAAGATACTATATAAAATATTGTATATTTATTGTATTAATTCCGAAATTAAAGAATAATGTAAGAAAAGAAAAAGAAATGAACCACCCTAGTTGTTGAATGACCCTAGACCCAGGGACCCATCATCATGATGACTTAGTCGACAAGGAATAACGTAGTGGGAGACAGGGCAAATGAATTGCACATAAAACACAAAAAACCCCTAATTTTTAATTCATCAGTAATTAATTTTTGGGACCTATTTTATTTCATTATTTTTACACCTCAAATATTAAAACCCTCAACATGAATATTGTAGATAAAAATACAAAGAAATTACAAAATTAAATTCACATAAAAATAATGCACTGTGTGCTAGGGACACAAAAAAATTCAAAATAAAAACTTCACAGACCTATGTCTTCTCCATACTGTATAAAAGTGGACCAAAATCACTTTAATTGTATATAACTTTTAATAAGCTATTTAATGAAGTGGTTTCATTAAATTTGGAGTTAAGATGCAAAATGTAGGTTTTGGGCACCTATTGTACAATATATATGTGTATTTTATTCAATATATTTATTCTTGTATTTTCCAAATTCTGTTATTTTTATAAAATTATAAATATTATTTTAAACATATGTACATAATTTCAATAAAATAAAACCATCAAAATAAAATCGAAATAAATAATACATTTAAATACATAGGTAAAATATACATGTATATACCAATAATGTATATATACACAATTAATTAAGTGTACATAAAAACTCAGAAAATACAATAAAAATACATAAGTGTGTATTAAAATAAATCACAAATATATAGAATGCTTACATAAACCAATAAAATGTATATACACCTATATTTTACATGTAAATACTAACTCATAATAAAAAGTCCCATAAAAATAAATAAAAATGCATATAAAATATTACATTAAATTACAAGTATTTTTCATGTTTTGATAAAAAGTTAATTAAATCATTTGTTATTTATTTCTGATTTTACAAGGATTTTCAGCGTAGGAATTTTCTAGTTGGTCCACGTGGATCAACCAGAAGCTTTCCCGCGTTGACCTCGGGGTCAACACGCCATTCTCTCTTCCTCGAGCACCGACTTGTCAGAACCTCGTTCTTCTCCCTTTTTCCGCTCGAGGCCATCATCATATGGATTGGCGTGGTGCATGATTCCTAGAGATTGAACGCCCTTGTTTCATGCCACACCCAAGAGGATCTCCGATATTCATCAATCTGCTCAATTCCTTCGATCAAAGACTCTCCCTTTTCCACCCTATAAAATGACTCCTCCACTCCGCCATCAAGTTTGATCCCTCTCCCGGTGTTCTTAGCCCCTCAGATCTAGTCTATCCCCTTCTTCTTGGTGACAGTTGATGAACCTCAAATTTTCCTCTTTAATAATAAGGAATTATCGTAGTACATGAGATAAATTTTGATCATGCAAAAAGCACACCTTCGAATAAGTGGCAATTTTTTACTTGGTAAGCAAACCAAGGTCGAACAAGGACACGAGCCTCTAAATATTTTTATCAAAAATTATTGATTAATTCAAGAGTGAGTATCTTCTAATTTTAGGTCTTCATGTAAATAAGATATGCAATGCATATATGCAAAATAAAATGCAGATAAAATAATGCAAGGAATGATACAAGAACAAAGTAAAATGATGCATGGAAGAGATGCAAATTTCATTTGATTTTATGCAAGTTAAATGTATGCAATGTGAATGATGTGCAAGCTCATATTTATATACAAAAATGCCCTGAAAAGATCAAATTATGAGCAACATATTATGGTTCGAGATCAGAGTCAAATAAGTCATCGAAATCAAGGTCAAGCATCTAGTAATAGCAAAGATTTATAGAGCGAGAGACACTGTATATCATCCAAAAATTAGCAAATTTAATTACGTGTCAATTCAATGAATAACATATGCCATTAGGTAGAGAATCAAATAAGCTTCAAAATGACACTAAAATCATGCAATTTGGACTTAAAATGCTCAAGATATGAAGGAAACAATATGATGGGCATAAATGTAATAAAAATACAAGGAAAATAAAGATAAATATTGCAAATAGGCCCCTACAGGGACCTATTTGTAATAATCAAATATCGTTTGGGCCTCTGTGTAGATTCTTTATGTAGCATGGGGACATTTATGCAAATATGAAAATCTGACGGGACTTTCTTGTAAAATGTCTAAGAACACACGTGAGGCACGCGTGTATGGACCTTATTGTAATTATGAGAAACCCCAAGGGTGTCTCTGCAAATAACCCAACTCGCACGTGCTGGGAACGTGCGGGCCAGGCTTGGACGACCTGCAGCTTTGGACGGACACGTGGCCGGATCTGACGCTTTGGCTATTGGCTCGGACCATCCAAGCTTCCTTGCCTCGGAATGGTGACGTAGCTGCTTTTGAGCTGTCCGATCCTCACGATCGGACAGTAACTATAGGTAATTCTAGGAAACCCCGAGGGTGAATATGCAAATAATCCAACTCGCACGCTCTGGGCACGTACGGGCCAGGCTCGGATGGCCTGCAGCTTCGGACGAACACGTGGCTGGATCTGACGCTTTGGCTGCTGGCTCGGACCATCCGAACCTCCTTGCCTCGGAATGGCGACGTGGTTGCTTCTGAGACGTCCGATCCTCACGATCAGATGGTAACTGTAGGTCCTCCTCCTCCACGAGCGCTTCCTCATGCGGCGGACTTGGCAGGCTCCGATGACATCACGATTTCTCCTTAAGGCTCCAGTCACGCCCCTAGTGATCGAAGAAGCTCCTGGGAGCCTCGACGAGGAAGCTCGAACGACAGGGAAGATACACGGAAGATTGGAGATGGCGGACGATGGTTGCTCGCCATAGAGGACGTTGGATCTGAGAGGGGGCATGCGTTCCAACCATTGAGCTGCAGAAGGGTTAGTGATATAGCCGAAGCGTGCGTGGTGCGTATGTGAGTGAAGTGAGGTGAGTGGAGGGCTGTGGGCGATGAGAGGCGGAGCCCTCGGTGGTTCTTCTCCGGCGAGCCTGAGAAGAAAAGGAGCGGAGCGAAAAGGGGGTCTTGGAGAAGGGAGAAGGGCGAGTGGAAGGTCAACGAAGATGGGGGTGGTGTGGCGAAGCTCGAAAAATGGTTAATGGAGGTGAAGTGAAGTGTGAGCGTCGGAGTAATTACGAGAAAATGACTAAAAGTAACCTGGAGATTGGAGGCGGTCACTGGTGGAGTATGTAGCTTGGGCTGAGGTCCTGGGCGGTCCTTAGGGTTGTCACACGACTCGCTAAGCCGATCGCGAGGTGCTCAGCGATGGAGAAGACTACCATGACAACCGTGGGTCGACACTGGGGCATTAGTTCATCATTGCCACTACTATCCGCTCCTCCGTTGTCACCGGAGGGTATGCGAAGCTGGACCAAGGCCCGTGATTGGTGGACGAGATCAGAAGGAGGTGGAGATGGGTTTTTATGGGTGACAGAGGTGGGGGTTACTAGAGGTCGAGGGGGATGTTTGCAATGGATGTTAGAGATGAGGAGGATTGATGGAGGGGTGCTGGGGTTTACGCGAGGATGAAGGAAGATATGGCTAAGTGTCATGGACGTTAGGGGGCGGAGAGGTGTCGTAAAGGCGGGGCTGAAATGGAAAGGGGGAGGGGCTGTCGCGATGTGTAATGGACGAGGAGGGGGATGACTGGAGGAGGAAGAGAATTCATAGACTATTGGATCTCACGATCTGATAGTATGGAAGAGGGCGCAAGCGGAAGGCTGAGATCAGATCATCAGATCTGATCCAATGGTGGAGGGCGATGCGGTGATGATCGGCGTAGATGGAGACGAGGCTTCATCCAACGGAGGGGGTGGGGCGGTTGACGTGGAGGGCGATCAACCATGGGATTAGGAACATATATGCGGCTGAGGTTTAGGCACGAGGGGGTGGCGGGGATTTGATCTCGAGAAGGATCGAACGACTATGAGTGAAGAAGGGGGCAACAACCAGGATAAGGGTGGAGGGTGAAGATCCAAGGGCGGAGAGCGAGATGGATGGCAGGGAAAGGTATGACCACGTGGGCGGCCCAGAGGACACCACGTGTTTGCTCCAGAAAATTCAGAAAATAAGAAAATAAATAAAAATTAAAAAGAAATAGAAGGAAACAAAACTAGGAAAAACTAAAAACATGAAAGTTGTAGATCTCGATGAGACCTACAAATTTCATGGTGAATAACAAGTCAAAGGAGGTCATTTGTACAAAAGTTTATTTTTGGGAGTATTTTTAAGAGAGAAAAACACTGCTTTTGTGCTGTTGAGTTTTTTTGTATTTTTAATTTCTTTTAAAAGCCAAAATAAATATATACAATATTTAATCTGATTTTTAGGGGTTGTTAATAAAATAGAAAATAAAGAAAAAGAGTTAGTAAATAATTACAATAAATTAGGGTTAGATGTTGTACAAATAATAGGTCAATTATACACAAGATTATCTACAATAATTTACCAGTTAATATTAGTGTTTTAGTTGCGATTTTTATTGAATTGTTTAAGCTTGGAGATTAATACGTAGATTTTAGCACGATGAATATGAGATTCATCAACAGCTCGAGTTTGGTAGGTCCTGCAGCGAGGAGGAGCTTCGAAGGTGGTGATCCTGATCCAACCTATTGCCGGAGGAGCTCCAACGACTGTTCTGCCTCCTCGACTCCGATCAAGTCGAGGCCTTGTCTTCCATTTCTAAGTATATCTTTAGGACTAGATTAATTTCCATCCTTTAATATCTAGTTTAATCGCATCCTTAGCTGAAATTTTTAAAATCCCTAATTGCCTGGAACTTGAGCTCCATGCCAATTCATCGTCCCTCGACTGTTAATTCGCCTCCCTGATCACTCCATTCGACTCCCCTTCACCTTCTCCATCGATTCGCTCCATCTTTTTATGCCGAATCCATCATGGACCTAGGAGTCAAGGCTCCCTCCACTGCCCTTCGCTGGAGCCCCATATCCATTCCATCTCCGACTGCTTTCTGCTTCACCCTTCGATTGAGGAGATAGCCCTCGAAGTAGGGATCATTTTGGTGTACATACATGACTCTTAGAAGCCTTTTGGAACTTCAATGGACATCTGAAGCACTCCCAAGTCCTTAGACGTCGCCTAAGCTCCCTGAGCTTCTTCGTCTTCATCAGAGTTGGCCATTGCACACGGAAGAGTACCAGGAAGCTGCTGGGCACATTGGATCGAGAGGATGATGCTGGAGAAAGGAGAATCGCACGATCAAAGTTCTTCGGACCTAAGTTCATCATGTGTTCTTCCTCCCTCTTCACCGATCGTTGGATGAAGAACACGACCCAGATCTAATCTGGGATGTTCATTTTATTCAAAGGGGTGCCCAAGAAGAGCCGTCAGATCGCACACATGTCACACCAGCATCGGTTGGATGAAAGGCGATTAAGTGGTAAAATTTGCATCCAACCCCCTCTTCCTATTTGTTATTTGTAAAAGGTTATGTAATTATTTAATTAAGTACAAAACTTTGTGGACTATTTGCACATATGCCTCAGAACTTTTGGATTTTGCACTTTAGTCTAGTGTCAGGTCACCTCAGGTGGACCCCCACATGAGTGGACATTTTGCAGGCGCATCCTTTGACTTTTGCATTTATTATTTAGTACCTAAATCAAGTTGGAATGCAAATTTTGTTGTTAGTTTGCATGTAAAGTCCTAAAATATATTTTATTTGTAAATATGCCCCTGCCAACTTGATTTATTTTTATTTATGCATTTTTTTATTAAAAATAGCTCTAGTACCTAAAAATTTTGTAAAAATAGGTGTAAGTGCATGATTGGCTACTTGTTCACGTTACATATTTTATTTTCCATTTTGCTTGCATTTAATATTTATTAAAAATAATGTCCCTCAGAAGAACTCAGGACCACGTCCTGATTTTTGTAGATAATGCTCTTCAAGCCTTGGGATACACAGATTCAAACTTACAATCAAAAGCGGACGATACAAAGTTAACCTCGAGGTTCATATTCTGGTTGGGATGATAGTGTTATGTAAGATAAGTATAGCAAGAAGCAAGACACTATGAATGTTTCGACATAGTTAAGTATGGGTTGTTGGACATGCGAGCCCACGACGAGCCATTATGCAATAAATGTTTTTGCAAATATCATTCCCTGACCTGAAATGAAGAATAAATAATTTGCATAATAGGTCCCTTAGTACAATTAGGGTTATGTACCATGGCCATCTCAATAATCATACAGATGTTGATTAAATAATTGAATCATAGAGGCTGGTGCATGGATGAATATCTAAAGGGTTAGATGAGGACTCATCAAGCACCGCCAAATGATTGTTAAGATGTGATCTCCATCCTGAGTAGGAGATGGCAATCCTTTCTCTCACAGGCTGATATCTGACCGACCTCTTGATGTAGGTCCTCTGCATAGGAATAGAGATTCAGAGGTGTCAGATTAGTAAAGTCAAAGGGTTGACTTAACGAGATCGAGATAACCAAAGTCCTATATCGTATGATGTCAGGATACATGCACGCATCCTCTGACCAGAGACAGATGTGTTACTATATGTCTGAGTATGTACATTTGGCAGACCCATAGGATGATGACCTAACCAAGGTCTATACACCGACACGCTGGTGTGCATATAAGGGCATATGAGTAATACGATCTCTCAAAGGGATCATACAGGTTCATTACTGAACCGGAAGACATGAGCTCACTCATGAGATATTGGGAAGAATCAAATTCTGTGCGCACGATCGACTCGCTTTGGAAGCTTAACTGAATTTTTAGTTTTGATATATACTTTTGGAAAGTATATGATCAGGACCTAGGTGTGATATATGATTTTGGAAAGTATATGATCGATACCAACTCCCAATGATCAAATGAGAAACTTACTGATAAAACCCTGAAGTAGATAGTATAAAGTTGATTTAATACTTCAGTTTTATTCTGAGTCTTCCAGTATGCAGGATGTACATGTATTGGGAATACTTGAGGGTGATGTGATCATAAACGATTGTATAACCATGACGCTTCCATTCCTAGGGAGTGATGAAACGGGTATTGAATTTAGCGACTCCTCTTAGTAGAGAAGTAATCTGATCTTGGTCCAAATGTTGGACATTGATCTGAATGTGATTCAGATGCAATGAGAAGATTAGATTTGCGTTATTGATTTAATTAAGCATCAATGGGAGTCCCGAGATTCGGATTTGAGATATGATCTCATTATCTAAGTCACTATATGTGGAACAATACAATCGCCCCGTCCTTATCTCCAATTATCCACGGAGAAAGCACATTATCCTTGAAAGAGTTCATGGATAATTTTATTGTTGATATATGTATCCAAGCATCGAGAAAATTGATAATTAAATGTGATTTAATTATCACAGATAATATGAATTTGATTCATATTATAAGGAGAATTATCCAAGATAAATAAATAGGATTTAATTATCAAAGATATGAATAATGTGAATGTGATTCATGTTATTTGGGCACATGAGAAAAGAGATCCAAGATGATTAAATGCGATTTAATTATCATGGATATGAATATGGATAGCATTATCTATATTAATCATATATAATATATATATATATATATATGATTTATAATATATTAGAGAGAGCATATTGTATTTTATATTTGTTGATTAATTGTTAATGTGAATTGGATTTACATTGAACGATTAATTGAAAATATAATTACATTTAGTTTTGGGATGTGAATGAGATTCACATTTTTTCAATGGCTTGATTAATATTTTCCAAAAGGCAATTTTGAATTATTTTTTGTGAAATTTATTTTGACAAGAGTTATAGGAGATATCATGAGATAATAAGATCTCATGATATATCAATGAGATTGACCAAGTCTCCTCTAATAAGAGAGGATGGCTAGAACTCCTCTAGAGGAGTAGAGTAGCCGCCCTCCCTTTTTAGGAGAGGACCATGGTCTTCTCATTATCCTATCTCTATTCAAAAGTGATTTAATTTGAGATTAATTATATTGATTTATTAATGATAATTAATTTGAATTAAATCACTTGTTGTTGTGTTTTACCAACAACAATCCTAGCCATTGAAAGGGACACAATCAATCTCATCCGTTGATTGT
Source organism: Ottelia alismoides (assembly GCA_037367405.1). Taxonomy (NCBI): domain Eukaryota; kingdom Viridiplantae; phylum Streptophyta; class Magnoliopsida; order Alismatales; family Hydrocharitaceae; genus Ottelia; species Ottelia alismoides. The sequence continues at coordinate 242,839 of JAZKJV010011544.1, forward strand.
GTGTTGTCCATGGACTCCCAAAACCCTATATAAGAAGAGGCACCTCTTGCTCTTCTAAGACACTAGACATCAATGAACTCTCTCTCTCTCTCTCTCTCTCTCTCTTTCTCTATACACACCCACTCTCTCTATCTCTCATGTGGCCGTCCACCATGGATGCCCTAGAAAGATCCTCCATCGCCGCAACGTCGTCGTTATGCTGCCCGATCGTTTGCTCATGGATCTCCATCTATTTCGGCGTGCCTTGCTCGTGAAGAAGACGACGTATTTCGTTTGTCGAGATCAGGAGATCCGTGGCTTGGATCATATACATGGATTGCGAGAAGCACGCGTCTCATCCACGCGCTCGCAAGCGTCTCCTCCGTCGGATCGGACTTGAGACAGGAGGTCTCTTTGTTTAGAGACTCGATCGCAACCACGATTCAAGAGGTAATTCTATTACTTGTTTGTGGTTTAGACGAAACGATCCGAGAAGTTTTCTTGGATCATGTGGCTTCGTCACATAGAGAATTTTAATTTCCGCTGCATCGAGCAACTAGTGCGACTAGTCGCTCCCGATCGCATTCGATGCGATCATCACGCTTACGTGATGCGCTCGAGGATTTTTACTGTATCCTTCAAATGGTATCAGAGCCAGGTTGTCGAAGGTTTTGGATGAGATCCATGAACCTACGAAGATTCGGGCTCGTTTGGGTTTGTGAAGATTTTAGCATTTCAATTTTCGCAGCCCTGTCTTGTGATAGAATTTCGGCCTTATTTAAATTTTTATACACGATTTTTTAAATAGGATAGTGTTCCTCATTAATTAAGGAAACAATAGGATTTGAGTTTGTGTAATTTGGATTCCGTTTGCTCAAGATATGATCGTTTTATTGACCATATGTCCACTGTTTCGGGGATGGCGATTAGAGATGTAATTAAGATATTAATTACGATTTAAAACACCTTAAAATGCATGTTTATCACATGATTTCGTTTTTAAATCAAGTTATCAATCTCTAGAAATTGATTTTGCTTAATCCGGATTTAAAATGAATGAGATATGCTATTTTTAGTTAGTGAGGGTCACTGCTGGAAATTGCATCATTGTCATGAACCTCGTGATTGTCATTCAAATAAATTAATGAAAATTAATTGTTAATTTTCTGAAATGATTATTGATAAATATTTGTGAAATATTTAAAAATGATAATTGTTTCCTTAAATGACATTGCATTAACCAAATTGATAAGATAGTTGATCTTGATCACAATTGGTTATTATGAAATTTCCAACAAACATTGTTTTCATGAAAACTCTAGTTTATCCTACAATAGTTGTAGGACAACTTTTACATGCAAAACCTTGTTGCTTGAATAGGATTGGGGATTTGTTTAGCAAATCTCCTTGTAATATTATCAAAATGGTTTTGATGAATATTACATGGTATAATTTCGGTTGAAAGACCGATGATCATCTCAAGTACAAAGTGATTGACTCGGCATTGCTTTTTCCCGAGGCGGATATGGTGTCTAGTCGGGGATCGCTGGGGTAGCGGGTCACACCGGTTGCGGTCCGTCCCACTCCCGCCAGTACTGTCCATGACAGCGGGTAGGGAACGAATGATGCCTGAGAGATCATGATGTATTGTTCTAATTATTAACATTCGAATTAATACGTATTTGAGATAATACCACAATTCAAGTAACAACTAAAGAATGTTTGTTGGATATTAATTGGATCATTAATTTAATATGATTAGATTAATTGGAATCCAATTAAAATTAAGACACTCTATCATAAATAGATGTGTTATTTCCCTTGGAAGAATTGATCATATTGAATATGATTCATGATGATTAATTAGAATTTGAATATGATATGGAGGATCACATAAGTGACATTCATGGTCTCCCGTCAAGGTGAAGGGTTCCGTCGCCAGATATTGTATGTAGGAGACGCCTGTCCGAAGTGACAACTCCTGCATACAATCCATTTGGTTCGGGCTCTTCGCTTCTCGAAAGAGTAAGGCCGTATACGTAGTGACCCCAATATCAGGTCCTCATATTATTGGGGGCGATATTGGATCGCGTATAGCGAGTATTAAGCCTGTTGACAGTTGGTTCAATTAATGACGAGTTAACATCACCTTAGGGGTGGTGGGCCCGGGTGTTAAAGACCGAATTGGGAGATGCAAGTTGGACTTGCATGGTGGAATGTGTTCCCGCTTCTTTTTATCCGAGTTGCAGGTTCTCATATTATTAGGATGTGACAAAGAGAAGGAAGGAGATCCCAGATCTTGCTTGAGATATAATGGTAAGTATATCTCTTACATTGAAAGTTATTAAGGGAATGAACTTTCAGTGTTGACAAGGCAGGACAACTTTGATAAAAAATTCCTAAATCAAAGTGAAATATGTATATATAATATATATATCCTTATGCAAATTTCTTATTTCAGATAATCCTTCATTAAATCCACTCAATGTTATACTCAATAATAACCAGTAAAATATCGTGGATTGGACTCATGATCCAGATATTGTACTTGCAGTTGGACACATAATGTATATGGTTGCAATGTGCAAGTTTCCTCATAAGAGTGAGGAATGACAATTAAATAGACAATAGATCTACAACCCTAGGGTTTGTATGTCTCTATAGTCTTGATATCATCAAATGTACTTTAGAAGTGACATGTCGATGGTGATCGTAATTGTCGAATAATCCTTATAAAATCAAAGAAGATATTCTGGCATACATATGTGCTCTTGACATTTATCATGAATGACATGGTTCACTGCATAATGCAGAATGGTAGATCTATAAGAGATGATGTATTCAACATGTTTGAATACCTACCTGAACCAATTTTTTAAGAGTTTAGATAGATGTAGATATGATGAATATCATCATTCTACTGTCTATACTCTAATCATTCATGAAGCTTCATAATATTCATATTATATGAATTTAATGAAGCATGTATAAATGTTGAAATGCTCTTACATTAAATTCTTTTGAATTCAGCATAAGAAATTTTGTCTTGAACAATGGTTGTTTATAGATAAAGAGAGTACAATGAAAGCACGGGTCAGACCCAAGATGAGAAGGATAGTCAAAGAGTTGATCGTACTTCTATGACTTCCATATGATATCCAAAGAGTTGGATGAATGCCAATACTGCAATAAGTTGTTGTGTTGATAGTATGACTATCAAGTCTATTTAAAATCCTTAGTGAAGGGCTCAGATAGAGCATCAGATTAATCTACATATAATCATTGACTTTGACTTACTTATTTCATAATGTAAAGTCTTATAATTGTATCTCATTCTTCTAATGACACTTGCAATTATTGCATATGTTTTAGAAGATTGGAGAATTTGATCTCCAGGTTTAATAGTCATCTACATGGATTTTGATGCAATTGTTACAACAATCTCTATTGGATAGAGGACTTCATAATTTCAGTGGGAGAGCCTTAGTCTTAGAGAATGTCTCTATGACCTAGATATTAGAATACACTCATTGTTTGTTTTCTAAATGTTGGAAATAAACATGAATTCTGCAATAAACCTATCATAAAGAGTTATGATGGATATATTTCAGATAGTAATCTAACATCTAGTGGACTCCACAAAATTAGAAAATTAATGAATGGTTCATTAAGATTTCTAATACTGAAAGTTGAACCTTAAAAGATCAATAGGAGGATAAAGATCATTTGACAATGATCTGGCATCAAGTTTTGGACATATGTTTGTTGATGAGATCAATGAACTAGTAAGATATGAAACTTTAGAATGTCTAAAATTTCGAATCTTACATACTTATGAATATTATATTTAAAGTAAAATGTCCAATACACCATTCTTTTGGTAAAGGTGTAAGATGTCAAGGTATTCAAGATCTCATACATATTGATGTATGTGGATCATCTATATCATAATAAACATTATGGATATGTGATATCTATTGAAGAGTATGTATGATATGAGATTTCTTCTCTTCACTTAAGAAACCTTTGAAATGTTCAAAGATTTCATATTTTTGGTTTGGAACCAAAGTCTGAAGAAAGATGAAATGAATTTGATCTAACCTAGGTAGCTTGAGCTTGATAGATAAATTCAAAGAATACCTTATGAAGATATGAATATCATTTCTATCTCAATCCTCATAACACACCTAAACTTAATATAATTGTAGGGAGATACAATTGGATCATGTGTGACATGACTTGATCAATGATGGATTTTAACATAATTACCTCTTAATTTCCATGTATGTATGTAGTAGAGACTACATTATATATCATTAATAAGGTTCCATGCATGTAAGCTAGAATCGAGCACTAGAGAGTGCTACTTCAATAGGAAAATAAAGGATGGTATTAGATACCTACTTTATGACCTCGAGATTCTTAAAAGATCTCATCTCTAAGAATGTGATTCTTAGAGGTTGAGACTCTTGAGAATCAAGATGAAAAAGAAGTAAAGGAACTCATTGAATCTTGAGATGATAATGAGGTCCTGAAATCGAAAACTAAAAGAATAATTAAAGATGAAATTTTAATACCTCTTCAAATGAGTTTGAGGATGTATTCCATATGTCAGTTAAGTCTGACAATGATCGGATTTCATGTGATGAAACTCCTGAGGATCATGACATGGAAATATGGATGTTAGCAATAAAGGTCTAAAGTAGACTTCATATACAAGTGTTGTATATGGACCCTCGAGGATATACCTACATGGGTAAGACCCGTTAAAGTGTAAATGGATCTTCAAGAGAAAGGGAACCTGATGAGAAGGTAGAGACCTTCAAAGCACGGCTCATAGCCATGAGCTACACACTGGAAGATAAGACATTGCTTGCGATGAGACTTGCTCTTCAATAACCATGCTTATACCCATCAAAATTTGCTAACTGTAGCTACACAACTTGGCTTTGACATCTTCGAGATGAAAGTCAAGATTGCATTCCTCTATGAATGCCTATTTGAGGATATTCACATGAAGTAGCCCCAGGGCTTCATGGTTGAGGAAAGCAAAGTGTGCAAGCTAAAAAACCCCATCTATGGACTCAAATAAGCTTCTTGTAGTTGGAACATAAGATTTGATGAAATTATAATTGTTATGATTTCAAATAGAATCTTGATGAACCATGTGAAGCTTAGTGGGAGTACCAATGTGTTCATCATGTTGAATGTAGATTAATATCCTAATCATTTGGAATGATATAAGGATGATAGTAAGTGTTTAATGATATGGCTATTCCATACCTTGAGATGTGATCTCAAGGATACCTCTTAAATCTTAGTTCTGAAGATGTTCAGAAGCAAAGAAAAGAGGGTATTGGAACCGTCACATTTGTAGTACACCTTGGACATGTTCCATTCTTGGAAAATCCCAAGGAAGGCTTCCTTCCCTTAAGGTATGGTACTGACCTATCTGAAGGGACAACACCTCAAAGAGTTGAGGAAGTGAATGCTAGAACTGCTTGCACTTGTGCATCGGTTACGAGAAGCTGAGTGTATGCTAGATGTGTACAAAAGCCAGATATCTGCCATGCAGTGAGAGTAGTAAAATGTTTCTAATCCTACTATGGAGAGAAAACACTTGATTGCAGTAATAACAAAATCTTCATAGATGACAAGATTTTTGAGATAGTGATCTCAAAGTCTTATCATCAAAAACTTAAGACTTTATAGATAGAGATCTAAAAGGTCTTAACTGTAGATGCCTTAGGAGATAGAGATCTCCTGGAATAAGGGTATTCTGATAAGGATTATGGAAATACTGGTTATAATAATTATTGAGCAATAGTGTCAAGGACACTATAACTGCTTTGACTAGATTGAGTATTGGTTGCATAAGATGCAACATACGCATTGGATGCGAGCCTGTTACTGGGGATATGCAAGTGCTGTAAAAGGACTTAGCGTAGTCTCGTAGAAACATAGTGACAGATCAGCTTACCTAGCTGTTTTCTAAATAGCCTATGATTGTCACATGAATGTGGATTTACATGATTAGCCCATTAATGGCTCTTTGGGCTAGTGGGAGATTGTTGGACATGCGAGCCCACGGTGAGCCATTATGCAATAAATGTTATTGCAAATATCATTCCCTGATCTGAAATGAAGAATAAATAATTTGCATAGTAGGTCCCTTAGTACAATTAGGTTATATACCATGGCCATCTCAATAATCATACAGTTGTTGATTCAATAATTGAATCATAGAGGCTGGTGCTTGGATGAATATCTAAAGGGTTAGATTGAGGAATCATCAAGCACCGTCAAATGATTGTTAAGATGTGATCTCCAGCCTGAGTAGGAGATGGCAATCCTTTCTCTCAAAAACTGATATCTGACCGACCTCATCTGACCGACCTCTTGATACAGGTCCTCTGCATAGAAATAGAGATTCGGAGGTGTCAGATTAGTTATGTCAAAGGGTTGACTTAACAAGATCGAGATAACCAAAGTCCTATATTGTATGCTGTCACGATACATGCACGCATCCTCTGATTGGGGATAGATGTGTTACTATATGTCTGAGTATGTACATTTGGCAGACCAATAGGTTGATGACCTAACCAAGGTCTATACACCGGCGCGCTGGTGTGCATTTAAGGGCATATGAGTAATACTATCTCTCAAAGGGATCATACATGTTCATTACTGAACCGGAAGACATGAGCTCACTCATGAGATATTGGGAAGAATCAAATTCCGTACGCACGGTCGTCTCGCTTTGGAAGCTTGACTGAATTTGTAGGTTTGATATATACTTTTGGAAAGTATATGATCAGGACCTAGGTATGATATATGCTTTTGGAAAGTATATGATCAATACCAATTCCAAATGATCAAATGAGAAACTTACTGATAAAACCCTGAAGTAGATAGTATAAAGTTGATCTAATACTTCAGGTTTATTCTGAGTCTTCCAGTATGCAGGATGTACAATTATTGGGAATACCTGAGGGTGATGTGATCATAAACGATTGTATAACCATGACGCTTCCATTCCTAGGGAGTGATGAAACGGGTCTGGATTTTAGCGACTCCTCTCAGTAGAGAAGTAATCTGATCTTGGTCCAAATGTTGGACATTGATCTGAATGTGATTCATATGCAATGAGAAGATTAGATTTGCGGTCTTGATTTAATCAAGCATCTATGGGAGGCCCGGGATCTGGATTTGAGATATGATCTCAATATGCAAGTCACTATACGTGGAACAATACAATCACCCTGTCCTTATCTCCAAGTATCCACGGAGAAAGCGCATTATCCTTGAAAGAGTTCATGGATAATTTCATTGTTGATATATGTATCCAAGCATCGAGAAAATTGATAATTAAATGTGATTTAATTATCATGGATAATATGAATTTGATTTATATTATAAGGAGAGATATCTAAGATAATTTAATATGATTTAATTATCAAAGATATGAATAATGTGAATGCGATTCATGTTATTTGGGCACATGAGAAAAGAGATCCAAGATGATTAAATGTGATTTAATAATCATGGATATGAATATGGATAGCACTATCCGTATTAATCATATATATTATAAATATGATTTATAATATATTAGAGAGAGCATATTGTGTTTTATATTTGTTGATTAATTGTTAATGTTAATTGGATTTATATTGAATGATTAATTGAAAATATAATTACATTTAGTTTTGGGTTGTGAATGAGATTCACATTTTTTCAATGGCTTGATTGATATTTTCCAAAAGGTAATTTGGAATTAATTTTTGTGAAAATTATTTTGACAAGAGTTATAGGAGATATCATGAGATAATGAGATCTCATGATATATCAATGAGATTGACCAAGTCCCCTCTAATAAGAGAGGACGGCTACAACTCCTCTAGAGAAGTAGAGTAGCCATCTTCCCTTTTTAGGAGAGGACCATGGTCTTCTCATTATCCTATCTCTAGTCAAAAGTGATTTAATTTGAGATTAATTATATTGGTTTATCAATGATAATTAATTTGAATTAAATCACTTGTTGTTGTGTTTTACCAACAACAATCCTAGCCGTTGAAAGGGATAAAATCAATCTCATCCGTTGATTGTGTGTTGTCCATGGATTGGGATCCATGGACTCCCAAAACCCTATATAAGAAGAGGCATCCCTTGCTCTTCTAAGACACTCGACATCAATGAACTCTCTCTCTCTCTCTCTCTCTCTCTCTTTCTCTATACACGCCCATTCTCTCTATCTCTCATGTGGCCGTCCACCATGGATGCCCTAGAGAGATCCTCCATCGTCGCAGTGCCATCGTTATGCTGCCCAATCATTTGCTCGTGGATCTCCATCTACTTCGACGTGCCTTTCACATGAAGCAGACGACGTATCTCGCTTGTCGAGATCAGGAGATCCGTGGCTTGGATCATTAACATGGATTGTGAGAAGAACGCATCTCATCCACGCGCTCGCAAGCGTCTCCTCCGTCGGATCGGACTTGAGACAGGAGGTCTCTTTATTTAGATACTCGATCACAACCATGCTTCAATAGGTAATCCTATTACTTGTTTGTGGTTTAGATGAAACGATCCGAGAAGTGTTCTTGGATCATGTGGTTTCGTCACTTAGAAAATTTTAATTTCCGCTGCATCGAGCAACTAGTGCGACTAGTCGCTCCCAATCGCATTCGATGCGATCATCACGCTTCCGTGATGCGCTTGAGGATTTTTCCCGTATCCTTCAAGTGGTATCAGAGCCAGGTTGTCGAAGGTTTTGGATGAGATCCATGAACCTACGAAGATTCAGGCTCGTTTGGGTTCATGAAGATTTTAACATTTCAATTTTCGTAGCTCTGTCTTGTGATAGAATTTCGGCCTTGTTTAAATTTTTAAACACAAAATTTTAAATTGGATAATGTTCCCCATTAATTAAGGAAACAATATGATTTGAGTTTGCATTATTTGGATTCCGTTTGCTCAAGATATGGTCATTTTATTGACCATATGTTCACTGTTTCAGGGATGGCGATTAGAGACGTAATTAAGATGTTAATTACGGTTATAAAACACCTGGAAATGCGTGTTTATCACATGGTTTTGTTTTTAAATCAAGTTATCAATCTCTGGAAATTGATTTTGCTTAATTTGGATTTAAAATGAATAAGTTATGCTATTTTTAGTTAGTGAGGGTCACTGCTGGAAATTGCATCATTGTCATGAACCTCGTGATTGTCATTCAAATAAATTAATAAAAATTAATTGTTAATTTTCTGAAATGATTATTGATAAATATTTGTGAAAATAAACACCCTAGATGCTGAATAACCCTAGACCTCGAAATAAACACATGTACATTGTACAGAATATTGTATAAAATATTATATATTTATTGTAACTAATTTCAAAATTAAAGAATAAAGGAAGAAAAAAAAGGAAATGAAACACCCTAGGCGCTGAATGACCCTAGACCTCGAGACCGATTCATCATGATGATTTGGTCGACAAGGAATAAAGTAGGGGCATATAGGGCAGATGAATTGTAAAGAAAACACATCAAAACCCTAATTTTAATTCATCAATAATTAATTTTTGGGACCTATTTTATTTCATTATTTTTACACCTGAATTATTAAAACCCTCAACATGAATATTGTAGATAAAAATACAAAGAAATTACAAAATTGAATTCACATAAAAATAATGCACATGGTGCCTGGGACATACAAAATAAAAAGTCAAAATAAAACTTCACAAACCTGTATCTTCTCCATACAGTATCAAAATAGAACAAAATGACTTTAATTGTATATAACTTTTAATAAGCTATTTAATGATAGTGGTTTCATTTAATTTGGAGTTAAAATGTAAAATGTAGGTTTTGGGCACCTATTATGCAATATACATGTATATTTTATTCAATATATTTATTCTTTGTATTTTTCAAATTCTGTTATTTTTATAAAATTATAGATATTATTTAAAACATATGTAAATAATTACAATAAAATAAAATCAAAACAAAATCAAAAAAATAATACATTTAAATACATAGGTAACATATACATGTATATATCTATAATGTATATATACACAATTAATTAATTGTATATATAACTCAGAAAAATACAATAAAAATTCCTAAATATGCATCAAAATAAATCAAATATATATAAATATTTTTATAAAACAATAAAATGTATAATACAAAATAATAATACGCAAATACATGTATATATGACTATATTTTACATGTAAATACTAACTCATAATAAAAAGTCAAATAAAAATAAATAAAAATCAGTATAAAATACTACATAAAATTAAAAGAATTTTTTATGTTTTGATAAAAATATAATTAAATCAGTTATTATTTATTTCTGATTTTATAAGGATTTTCAGCCTGAGAATTTTCTGCTTGGTCCAAGTGGGCCAACCAGAAGCTTTTACGCATTGACCTCGGGTCAACAACCCCCTTCTCTCTTCCTCGAGCACCGGCCTATCAAAACCCCATTCTTCACCCTTTTTTCCACACGAGGCCATCATCATCTGGCTCGACGTGATGCATGATTCCTGAAGATTGAACCTCCATGTTTCACGCCGCACCTAAGAGGATCTTTGATCTTCATCGATCTGCTCAAGATCGAAAACTCTCCCTTTCCATCCCATAAAATGACCTCCTCCGCTCTGCCACAAAGTTTGATCCCTCTCATGGTGTTTTTAGCCCCTCAGATCCAATCTATCCCCTTCCTCTTGGCGACAGCTCGAGTTTGGGAGGTTCATCAGTGAGGAGGAGCTGCAGAGGTGGTGAGCCACTCTATCGCCGAAGGAGCTCCAATGGCTGGTTCCACCTCCTCGACTCCAGTCAAGTCGAGTCCATCTCTTCCGTTCCTAGGTATATCTTTAGGACTAGATTAATTTTTGTCCTCTAATTTCTAGTTTAATTGTGTCCTTAGTCTTAATTTTAAAAATCTCCAATTGCTTGGAGCTTGAGCTCCAAGTCTATTCATCATCCCTCGACAGTTAATATGTCTCTCTGATCACTCCATTTGAACCCCCTTCATCTTCTCCATCGATTGCTCCATCTGTTCATCCCAGATCCATCGTGGACTTGGGAGTAAGGGTCCCACCATTGCCCTTCGTCGGAGCACCATCTCCATTCCATCTCCGATTGCTTTCCGCTTCACACTTTGGTCGAGGAGATATCCCTCAAACAAGGGATCATTTTGGTGCAGGTTTGCGACTCTAAGAAGCCTTCTAGAACTTCAATGGACATCTGAAGCACTCCTAGGTCTTCCGATGCTGCCTGAGCTCCATGAGCTACCTCATCTTCTTCGGAGTCAGCCACTACATGTAAAGGAGTGCCAGGAAGTTGTTGGGCTCATCAGATTGAGAGGATGACGCCGCATCAAGGAGAATCGCAAGATCAAAGTTCGTCGGACCTGAGTTCATCCGGTGTTCTTCTTTCCCCTTCACCGACCGTTGGATGAAGAACATGACCCATATCTAATATGGACCATTTGATTTATTCGAAGGGGTGCCCAAAAAAAGTTGACGGATCGCACACGTGGCGTGCTAACAACGGTTGGATGAAAGACATTTAAGTGGTAAAATTTGCATCCAATCTCCTCCGCCTTTTTGTCATTTGTAAAAGGTTCTATAATTTTTTAATTAAATACAAACCTTTTTGTACTATTTGCATATATGCCCTCAGAACTTTTGGATTTTACACTTTAGCCAAGTGCTAGGTTACCTCACACGGACCCCCATGTGAGTGGATATTTTGTAGGCATACCCCCTACCTTTTGTATTTATTATTTAGTACCTAAAAACCAAGTTGCAATGTAAACTTTATGGTTATTTTGCATGTAAGCTCCTGGATTTTTTTTGCAAATATGCCCCTTCTAGCTTGTTTTATTTTTTTATTTATGCATTTCTTTTTATTAAAAATAGCTCCATAGCCTAAAAAAGTTTGCAAAAATAGGTGTAAGTGCATGATTGGTTGCTTGTTCATGCTATATATTTTATTTGCCATTTTGCTTGCATTATTATTTATTAAAAATCATGTCCCCAAGAAGAACTCAAGACCACATCCTGATTTTTGTAGATAATGATCTTTAAGCCTTGGGATACACTGATTCAAACTTACAATCAAATGCGGATGATAAGAAGTCAACCACTAGGTTCATAATCTTGTTGGGATGGTAGTGTTATGTAAGCTAAGTATAACAAGAAGCAAGACAATATGGATGTTTTGATATAGTTAAATATTGGTTGCATAATATATGGAAACTGCATTGGACGTATTTACTATTTACTCAAGATTTGCAAGTTTGTAACAGAACTTGGCATATACATCAGTGATATAGTAACTAATCAGCTTACCTGGCTATTTGAAAAAAATAGTCAACAATTAACACACTGATTATGCATTTAAGAGTTTGATGAATCTCCATTTCATCACATTTATTCTTTCATTTTGGCCTTAAATCCTAGATAAATGCATGTATATATCAGTAATTTGTCAAAATAAGCACATGTACATTGTAAAGAATACTGTATAAAATATTGTATATTTATTGTAATCAATCCCAAAATTATAGAATAATGGAAGAAAAGAAAAACAAAAGCCTAATTTTTAGTTCATCAATAATTAATTTTTGGGACTTGTTTTATTTCATTATTTTACACATCAAATAATAAAACCCTCAACATGAATGTTGTAGATAAAAATACAAAGAAATTACGAAATTGAATTCACTTAAAAATAACACTCAATTCTAAGTAATGCATCAGAAGTTATTCAATATTTAATCTAGGGGTATAAATGTAACACAAACTTTTTTTAAAATAAACAAAAAATTACAAACACGTCCTTGTAGGGACTGAAAAGTCATTACAAATAACTGCTAAGGTATATTTATAAAATTTGCGCTCATCGGGGGCTTATCTTTAATTATGTGCAGTCGGAGGGACCATGTTTCAAAAATCTCCACTTGCACATGCTCCATATGTGTGCATATCTAGACCAAAGAACAAATAGCATAACTAGCGAAGTTGTCGATGAAAAACTCATGTGTCGCATGTAAGAAACACAGGACTGGGCAAGGTTCGGACAACAAGGCTTGGGTCCACATGGCAAGCTCTGATGGTTCAAAGTAGGCTTGGACAATTCAAAGCTGCAGTCTGAATCATCGCTTTGGATAGAAATGTGGCTCAATGCAAACCGTCAGATTACACCCAATTTGGGCTGATCTTCTCCACAAGTAGCGAAGGACTGGATGGGCTCCAACGAATGGTCTGCTCCTCCTCCCGATAAAAAGGTCCGAATATCCACGAAGATGATGGTCTAGATGAGATGTGATGAGGGGATGTGAATCTATGACTCCATGGACGTTTGTCTGAGATGGAGCTTGAGGTCGGAGACCTTAAGAAATTCTGATTAATGACCCATGTGCAGACCTGCAAGGGTTAGAACACCAAAACCCAAGAACATGAAACTCTTTGGAGATAGAAAATATGGTGAAATGGGGCTCTAATTTAGTGAATGATTCAAGCCCAAGATGGGTTTTCCAGGCTATATACACAAGGAGATAGATCAAATTGATCATTCTGATAGAAAAGCAAGACTAAATCACTTGGAGTTTACGCGTGGATTAAGTATGCAAAGCGAAGGTATGAGATTGTTCAAACAATGAAACACCATGTAGATTTGATAGATTGAAATGGAGAAAATATAAAGAGAAGAAGTTTAAGTACTTACCTGGAGATGGGATATACGAATGGGAAGAAACAGAATGAATCTTAGCCTTGAAAGATGCTCTGAAGCTTCTTCACTCTTCACTACACAAGTATGGCTAACCTTGAAGCTCGAGCAGTGTCTGTAGGACATGCAACTTGGTGATAAAAACCAAGTATCTTGCTGGCATCATGATCCACATTCACTCACCCTCTCTACCTCTCTTTATCACATAAGGGAAGAAGGTGGCCGGGAGTGTGTGCACGAACTGGCGTAGCTGTTACTGAAGGTAGAGGGTCGAGTTTTGATAGAGGAAGGTGGAGGTTTAATCGTTCCAAGAGGTGGTTTCAATCACCATCCAAGAGGGCACGTGATGAAGTTAGATCTAACTAAAGGTGGAGCAAGGAACTTGATGAATGGGGGAGAAGTTGGCGTTGAAAGAAAGCGATTTACTCACGTGATGAGAACTGCATAATTTGGAGATGGAGGCTGGTTGTTGCAACCAACGGAGGTGTGGTTGAAGAGGCACGAGGAAGAAAACAAGATGATGACCATCTGATCTTGATTGGATGATCAGAAAGGAAGCACGAGCGAGCAATCAGAGATGAATCGAATCAAAGATCTAATTACTAAAGAAAATAGCGCTCCAAAACAAATCAACACTTTCTGATCAATATGATCAGACAGTTGGAAAAAATAGCGTGAGCTATTAAAGGGTCGGTTGAGAAAATTCCCTAATTGGGCCACGTGGCCCAATCAGAAAATTAGAAAAAGAGAAAATAATGTTAAAATCAAGAAGAAATATCTAGAATGAGAATTAGGAAAAACTTTTAACATGAAATTTGTAGAACTCAATGAGATATAATGCCATCTCTACATAGATAATAATTTACAAGTAATTAAAACAAATAAAAATAATTTATTTTTATTTCTTATTTTTTTGGATTTTTGAATTATACTTTACGTTAAATTAGTTATGTATAATTTTATTCTAATTTATTTGATTTTTGATAAGAAATACATAAAATAATAGCACCATAATAGGTTATATAATATAATTAAGGTTAATTATTCACAACACATACAGAGTTAATTAATGTTAAATGATAGTGAATCTTGTTGAATTACTTAAGCAAGAGAGATAATACATGTATTTTATGTTGATAAATCTGGGATTTATCACCGCCTGAGAGGGTAGAACTTGTGTAAGAAGGTGAACTTCAGTTCCTCCCAAGTGGTGACGACCTTCCCCAAGTGATTGATATAGTGCAATGCCTTATCCCGAAGGTTGAACCGGAATGACGTCATCTTGATAACAGAATGTTAGGGTAGTGCATGGTTTCACAAATGCATCCAAATTGTTGAAGATGGATATAGAGTTCCTCATTCGTATTCCTATGGAAGGTGGGAAGCAGAGCCAAGAGTTGAGGCTTCAACTCAAAATGGACATGGACAATAGGAATTTGAATCCATTCTGTCATCCTTTTAGATCCAAGATTGTAAGTCTCCTTGATAGTCGGCTTGGGCCGTTCTCCTCTTGGTTCATCTACACCTCCTCTATGGGGTCCATCTTCTCTGTCTTCCTCAAATCCTCCTCCTTGACTCTCTCTCTCCTCAGATCGTTCAACATGTCGTGAAAGGCGACGTGGGTCAATGCCTGGTCGGTGAGCTTCTATTGGATTGTCTGTATGGAGGCAAGAAGCCAAGCGTTCACCGCATTCTGATCTGGTTGTTGGCATGTCTACGATTGTTGATGCTGAGCTCCCTTTCCTTTTCCATTTGGAGCCATCTCAATATTGGAATTGGAATATGACAAGATCTCTAGCTCCAGATCAGGCTCTTGATATGCACAAGGAATGATGCCCTGATCAGTATGTATTGAATCACTAGATGGAAGGAATTGATCTGTGTTAAGGTCAATACTAAATTTCATTAAGGATGGAGAGGTGTATGGAATGAAATCAATCTCCATCCAAAATGGGTAGATTTTGGAACAAGAGTGATCTTAGTTTATTGAAGAAGGCGGGGAGTCTGGAGAGCAGTTCGCGAAGTCCGGACCGTGGTCTCGGAAATCACCCCGAATTATTGGAGAGGTTAACCGCATGGAATCTATGTTGGTGTCGGCGGAGTCCTGACTTAGCCACCCATGAGTCACCATCTCGAGGGTCAAAAAGGAAGATCGAGAGTTAGATGAATGATACAGAGGTAAACAAGAAATAAAAGGAATGTAAAATAGTAGAACAACTCAAAGCGAGCAGAGTAAATGAGAATAAAAGAAGAGAAAGTGAAATGCAAAATTTGCACAAGAGTGCGGGACTTGATTTTAATCTGAATCAAACAAACACCAAGCAAGATGTGGATTCACCAACTCAACCTAAGTGAAGCCGTAAAAGTTCGGCTATTTTTATCTTTTCAATTTTATGGTTGTTTTGCAGGAAAATCTTAAACAAGTCCTTATATGGGCTATGCTTATATGAGCGCGTGTACTACTGAGAAAGTCCCCTGTACTTCTCCCACCTCCTTTGTAACATGTGATCTGCGCATTTGGAGGTCCTTGATCTCGTGCTAGGGCGACTACTCAGCCAAAGAAATAGAGAGAGGAAGCCAATAGGCGAAACTAATACTCTACTCATAAGTGAGGTATCCGGTCGCAGGACAATGTGACAAACACACCCATGATGGTGTGGACTATGCTCAATACTTCAGACCAAGTAGGATACTCTACACAAGGCTGTAACACCATCATCTACAAGGACCTACTTGCCCACATACGATAGAAGTACCAATACTTTGCCTACCCAGGTGATAATCAACGCTACTACAGATCGAGTTTTTGGCTCTAATCCTTAGGGGGGTGCGCCTCACTCAGTCTGGAATGTACCTAAAAGCAAGGAGGGCTTTATGAACCCAAATCAAGCATGTCCATTAAGATTTTTAATTAATGTCAGAGTTTTATCAGCATCAACCTTGTTTTAATTTTTGGATTTTCAAAATTTTGAGTATTTTTCAAAACAAAGCGCCTAACAATTTTTTGTATTTTCTTTTTAATCCTAAGTATGCAAAAACAGAGGGAGAAGGCAGAAAAGCAATGCAAGTGGATACTAGAGTGGAAATATCACTCTCATATCAAATTATGCATGCAAAGTAAGAAGACTCACCGTGCTTCACAGCGCTCTCCATGAGGGATGCAAAGCAGAATTGAAATATTTACATTATATGAGTGGTATGAAAGCGAGAAAGCGTCGTAAACAAGAATTGCTATTTTCGGGAAGAACCAATGCTAATAACTCAAAAATGGATCTAAGTGTATGATCTTGGAGACTCCTCACTGCCCGCCACAATGAGTCCTGCAAGCACTGGGTGGAGTCTCTCACAGCTCGTGGTTCCAAATTCAAGCAATTAACAATTTGTTTTTGACTAGATCCAAGTGTAAGAGACTATAGGTGCATGCTTCTATTAGGGCTTTGGACCTAGCTTACCAAATCAAACAATCCTAAATCTAGGGTTTCAATCACATAAAAAAATGAAAAGAAAAGAGAAAAGCTCAAAACACGAGAAATAAAATAAAAGAAAGTGATAGAAAACACGAAAAATCTGACGAGGCTCCCAAGTAAACAGACACCCGGGAAGTGGACCTCATAAGTGGTAGTGTTCAAAATATCCTAAATTATTACAAATTAATATACAAAATAAAAATAAAACACTCTCTCACAAAATAAAAGAAAAAGCTAAAGGGTTATGCTTTTATCTTCCTGTCTCTCTTATGCTCTCTCCAATTGACGTATGTAGTAAAGGTCAATCTCTTCGCACCTTGGGTGCATCAAACTCCTAGAAATTCCCCATCACCACACCGTCCCTCGCAAGAAATTCAACAAAGGAAAATGGTTAGAGATAGATAATCAATTATAAAAAATAAATAAGCAGAAATAAAAAAGGAAGAATGTACAAAATATATACAACTAGGCTATACTATCCGTTGCTCCTAGCAATGGTGCCATTTGAAAAACTAGTTGAACATAGTAGAGCGATCGTGTGGTCTCACAAGGCGAACCACAACCGCTGAAGTGATCGAACACGAAGTCTGAATAAACTCTCAACAATCAACAGATAGTAGAATATAACAAAGCAAAACAAGTGCACGACCCTAATTATTATAAACACTACCAATAAATGTGTATAGTGTGTAATGTGTAGGTTGTCGAATATAGGGAACACACGGGTGTAGCGGTATTATTTATTGCTAATTAATGTATATATGTATATATTATCTGTATAGTACTGTGTTTTTATGGGTTTTTAATTATTTTTATTTAGTTTTTTATTTTTTATTTTTTAATTTTAATTCTATTTTTTTATTTTTTATATTTTTGTGATTTTTAATTTCCTTTTCTTTTAATATATAATAAAGGTATATATATGTAATTTGTATAATATAGATAATATATATAATAACTATATAAAAATCATAAAATAAAAAATAGTCCTTTTTATTTTTTTAAAGACTTTAAAATGTATTTATAGTATTTATAATACCTAATTTTATAATAATAAGTATATATACTATATATGTATATAAGCATAATATAGGACATTCTATTTATAATTATAGATATAGATATATATATAGTTAAAAATTACAAAATAAAATATTTTGTGCTTATATATATTCTTCTATTTTACTTATTTTTTAGTGTTTTCTTTACCAATTTTCATGTATTTTTAAAGTCTAAAATATCCCAAATCAGGGAATAAATAAATAGGCCAAATTATTTTGAGATTTAAAAATATAAAATAGATCCAAAATTTCTAAAAACTAATTTTAATATGTAGTGATATTTATATATAACAATCTAAAACTAAGAACATTTTTTTTGGAGTTTTTGAAAAAAAAATAATTATTTTAGGGTTAGAGAGAGTTTGCAATTTTCTGGTTTTTCTTTTGTATTTTTTAGTGATTTTTGGTCTGTAGTGATAAAATATAATATTAAAAATATCTATTTTTTGAAATTTCTAAAGGGTTTTTTTATATTTTTTTATTTTTTAAGTCAAATAGGGAATAAAAGGGCTCCTTTTGATATTTAAAAAATAGAAAATGCAAGAAAAATGCTAAATAACATGCACAAAGTGGATGGGCATCATATTAAGCACTTTCATCTATTTTTGCATATTTTTTGGAGTACAACAATTATTTATAAAGATATGAAATCAAAAATAAAAATTCGACAAGCTAGCAGGGGTATATTTGCAATATAAAATAAATACGATGTTACATGCAAAATAGCCAAAAGTTTTCAACTGAAATTTATTTTTTATACTAAATAGAAATAGAGAAACATGGAGGAGTACAAGTGCAAAATGGCCACTCACGTGGGGGACCACGTGAGATAACCTAGTAGTGGACCTACTTGTAATATCCAATACGTACAGGTTCGCTGCAATTTTTCCAAAACTTTAACACTTAATTAATAATTATAGGGGTATTGAAATAATACAAAAAGTACGAAGGTTTATGTATTTTACCCCACTTAAGCATGGTTTATCAGGCGGATGGAGGCGTGCCACGTCACTTCACTTAAGTGAATCGGATGGTGGAGGAAAGGCGACGCTTCGATTGGCTTCAACATCCCAGAATACATTTGGGCCTAATTCTTCGTGTCGCTTATGGTCATTCAAAATAATCATCTTTAGTAAATATTTCACAAATATTTAATATAATTATTCTAGGAGATTAACAATTAATTTCCATGAATTAATTGAATGACAATCACAAGATTCTTGTTCAAGTTTGTTATGTTTCTATCAATGACACATGTTTCCTAAAACTAACAAATCTTGAGCAAACAAACTCCAAATTACACAAACTAAATTTTCTTGGTTTACCAATTTGATTTGCAATAGAATTCAGGTGATAGACACACGTTTCAAGGTGTTTAAAACCATGATTATCTCTTGACTATGCCAAAAACCATTGTTCCCGTAATAGTGGACACATGTCCACTGAAACGATCATAACCTGAGCAAATGGATTCCAAATCAAGCAAACTCAAGTCCTACGATTTGTTAATAAGATGGGGAATACAATTGATAAATTCACATTTTAAAGCATTTAAATAGAGCAAAAAACCACACAAAACAAAGTTGCGGGAACAAAATGCGATGAAAATTTGCTGAACCAAAAATGCCCATGTCATCCTAGGTTTATGGATCATATTTGAAACCTCCAACATGGCTCTGATATCATTTGAAGTTTATGGATAAAATCTTAAGTGCATCACAGAAGCGTAAAGATTACATCATATGTGATCAGGAGCGACTAATCATATTAGTTGCTCGAGGCAACATAATTTAAAACAAATTCAAGCGGATGAGATCACATGATCCAAGAACACTTCTTGAATCATTTCATCAATACCACAAACAAGTATTAGGTTTACCTCTTGAAGCATGCATGTGATCGTATCTCTAAATGAAGATACCTCCTTTATCAAGTTCGATCCGATATAGATCACACTTGCGGACACGATGATGAATCGCGTGCTTCTTGCAATCCTAGTTGATGATCCGAGCAATGAATCTCCTGATTTTGTCTCATGAAATCATACATCTTCTTCACGAGCGAGGTGCACTGAAAAAGATAGAGATCTACAAGCAGTCGATCCGTCAACATAATAATGTCGTGACAACTACGAGATCCTCTAGATCAATAATATGGATGACCATATTATTGAGAGAGAAAGAAGGTGGACAACCATGAGAGAGAGATCTCGTATTTCATGTTGTTCAAAATAAAAGGCAAGAGATACCCTTCTATTCTCAATATTTTGGATGTCCATGGATCCCAATTCATGTGCACACAAATCCAATGGCTGGGATTGATGCGTGCTTTCAATCAATGGCGATGATCTTGTGTTTTAATTACCAATAAAAAATTGCGTTGGATTTAATTTAAATTAAATATATTGAAATCAATATATTTTAATTCAAATCACACAACAAAGATGGAATTAATTAGAAGAGAAAGATCCCTCATTCCATATAAGGGGTGGACGACCATCAAGTTGATGGAGCTCAACTTGGTCATCTCCCTTCAAGTATGGTAAGTGTGACACCCGCAGATCCGGGGTACCATTTGCACATCACTCGCAGTATTATATTCAAATGGATCGCATTATGTTACTAAAATTTAGAGAAAGTTTTTCACATTTTGAAATAACATTTACAATTAATGGAAATAAATACAGAACTAACAACAAGTGTCGCCAATTTACATTTCATTAATTTTCATATATAGTTACATGTAACAAAAGAGACTGCATCATGTACATGTATCTCAAAATATAGAAGAGAAAGGAGGCATTTAGATTATCTTGACCAAAATCTAAATATGTGTACCATAAACAGAAACTACGGAACTCAACGTCCAACTGTCAGTCTACTACGATTCCCTGCCATACATGCATGGAACAAAAGAATATCAATAATTGTTAAATACAATCAAGTATGTATAAAAAATATAACATGTAAGTTTAATGGATTTAAAAGAAAGCAAATAGATAGATATTGAAATTTAATTTTAACAAGTCACTTGCATGACCGTTTGGTTTTCAAGCTATTATGTATGCAAATCCCCAAATCATCCATCACCTCATAACTTTCCGTATATAACAATTTCATAAATTAATGACTGTAAGTAGGTATTATCTTTTTGTCACTTAGAAATCATGTTGATGGGTTGGAGAGAAAGTAAGAGAGATCGAGAAGACGAGCTTTAAACTTTGGTATTCATGTAAAGATAATGGCATAAACGGTGTTGGAGTGATTGTTCATAAGGATTTGAAGGATTGTGTGGTTGAGCTGCAAATATTTGAGGACCGAATTATTTTGCTAAAATTGGTGCTTGAAGAAGAAATTCTGAATATCATCTCAATTTATGCACCACAAATTGGTTTAGATGAAAGGACTAAACAAGCTTTTGGGAGGATCTGGATAAGATTATACAAGGAATCCCACAAAGAGAGATGATTTGCATAGGTAGAGATCTTAGTGGACATGTGGGAAAAGATGCTTCAGGGTATGCTAATGTTCATGGAGGACATGATTTTGGAGATAGAAATGAAGAGAGAAAAGTCATTCTGGATTTTGTAACGGCATATGATCTTTTCATAACAAACACTCTCTTCAAGAAGAGGGAGGGGCATTTAATTATTTATAAGAGTGGCCCAACTGGAACACAGATAGATTACTTTGCGTCGACGAGAAGAGATCGGTTGTGTTGTAAAGACTGCAAAATAATCCCGAGAGAGAGTTTGACTAACCAACACTGCTTGTTAGTCTTAGATGTGCAAATAAAAGGGATGGTAAAGAAAAGGAGGGTTCCTAAGATCACTAGAACTAGACGGTGGACTCTTCCACTGAATCAATCGAGCTTAAGGGAGAGGGTTTTATAAAACTTATATTGGGATTGTAGCGGAAGTGCAAATGAGATGTGGGAGGCAGTAGCATCTTGTATCCGAAAGGTAGCCAAAGAGATGTTAGGCGAGTCAAAGGGGAGAGCTCTAGGTTAAAAGGAGGCTTGGTGGTGGAGTGAATGGGTGCATGAGAAGCTAAAAATTAAAAGAGCATGCGTTAAAGCTATGTCTAAGGATAGAACAGAGGAAACTGTCACAAACTACAAAATAGCAAAGAAGGAAGCAAATAAGGCTATAAGCGAAGCTAAGTTAAAAGCTTATGAAGTTTTGTATAATAATCTCGACTCTAAGGAGGGACAAAAGGATATATTCAAGTTGGCCAAAGCAAGAGAAAGAAAGACCAAAGACCTTTCTCAAGTGAGACGCATTAAGGATGGGGAAGGTCACGTGTTTGTTACTCAGAAGGATATAAAGACTAGATGGGAGCAGTACTTCCATAAACTTTTCACTGGAGAAGGAAATAGAAAGATCACTTTGGGTGATCTAGCTAGAAGTAAAAGCTACTTGAATCGTGCAAGCTATACACGAATACAAAGAAAGGAAGTAGAGGAGGCTTTGAGGTTATGAGACATGGGAAAGGTGTAGGATCGGATGACATCCGTATAGAAGTATGGAGAGTTTTAAGTAAGCACGGTTTGACTTGTCTTACGAATCTATTCAATGTTATTTAGCGAAGCAAGAAAATACCTGAAGATTGGAGGAGGAGTATCGTGGTGGCTCTTTATAAGAATAAAGGAGACATTCAAAATTGTTCAAATTACAGAGGTATCAAGCTGATGAGTCACACTATGAAAATTTGGGAACGTCTGATCGAAAGAAGGTTGAGGCAAGTTCCAAAGTAAAAGAAAACCAATTCAGTTTCTTGCCTGGTTGCTCAACTATTGAAGCCATCCATTTGTCGAAAGAACAATGGAGATTTATTGAGATAAAAGGAAGAACCTCCATATGATCTTTATTGATTTGGAGAAGGCTTATGATTCTGTCCCACAAGAGATATTATGGAGAGTTTTGGGGAAGAGACAAGTACCTATCCTATACATTAACCTCATAAAGAATATGTATGATAGGGCTTTATATTGTGTGAGGTCCCCGTCTGGGAAGACTGACTATTTTGACTTGGTTTACATCAAAGTTCAGCTTTAAGTCCATTTCTTTTTACTTTGATTATGGACGAGTTGACAAGTCACATTCATGATGAGTTACCTTAGTATATGTTATTTGTTGATGATATTGTGTTGGTTGATGAGACTAGAGATGGAGTAAATGAGAAGCTTGAGGTCTGGAGACATGCATTGGAGACTAAAGGATTTCGTATAAATAGGGCTAAGATGGAATATATGGAGTGCGCCTTTGATGGAAGCAATGATGAAGGAATCGAGGTGAAGATTGGTGATGATAACATTCATAAGAGAGATTCTTTTAGATATCTGGGATCTATTTTGGAACATGTCAGGGAAATTGATGGAGATATTACTAATGGAATAAAGTAGGCTGGCTAAAGTGGAGAGGAGCCTCTGCTGTGCTCTGTGATAAGAAAATTCCTGTAACCTGCTATGCTCTATGGATCTGAATGTTGGCCTTTGAACCATATACATGTGCAGAGAATGGCTGTAGCAGAAATGAAAATTCTAAAGTGGATGTGTGGACACACTCGTAAAGATCGGATTCGAATGAGGCAATCAGAAAAAAAGTTGGTGTAGCTCCGATCGAGGATAAGATGCGAGAAAACCACTTAAGATGATTTGGTCATTGCAAAGAAGATCAACTGATGCACCGGTTAGGAGATGCGAGTGTTGGGATATTGAGCTGGCTAAGAGAGGGTGAGGACGGTCTAAGAAGTGTTGGAAAGAGACTATACGAAGGGATCTCAATTTTTTGGATATAAGCCCGAGATTTACCCAAGATAGATCAAAATAAAGGTGAGGAATCCATGTAGCCGAACCTACTTAATTGTGGGAAAAGGCTTTGTTGTTATTGTTATTTAGAAATCATATTGATGGATCTTGGTATTGAGGATAATGAGTCTATGATCTGATCTTTATTTCTGTCTAATTTCTCAAAACTAGTGGATAGCTTGTGGTCTTAGTCTGAGGGTGACATCGCACTATGACTCTAAGGTATGAAGAAAACCTTAGGGTTGGGGTGCCTCCGTAGACATACAATGGGGTATAATGAATCCTAACTAAGTTCCCAACACGTCCACTAGCTTCTCTTGACCTTTGTAGTAATAGATCAAAATTCTGATCATATGTCGAAGATGGATGATTATTGATGATTGATGATTTCCGTCTCCAGCTTAATTGTAACTAACTAAGCTGTAACTAAACTCCACTGTAACAAACTCAATTATAACACATCGCCAAGCCTGTTGGCAAAACGGTAACCAAAACTCAAGAGGTGAGGAAGTCTCCTATGAGACTCTTCCGTCTTGTCCTCTCAGTGGAAGTGCGTCCCGTAGAGGGCTAAGCCTACTCCAAAACTACGCCCCTGAGACGAGTGGGAGAGACTCCCCTAAAGAGTCACTCCAGAAACCGACCCGACCAATACAGGCAAAAAGAGTGCTAAAAACCAAAACCAAGGGTCCTCTAGCCTAGGCACCCTACTAAAAGAGGTTCAACGGAACTGGTTAAGAATTCGGGTCCTGACAAAGCATAAAAACACTACGAGCTCGCGTTAAAAATCATAAAAAAGATTGGGATCCTAGACCCCCGCACTAGGCGACCGTTGTCTGAACTAGGCTTCCTATCTTTCGTCCAGTTGAGGGTCACTGTACCCTCACATATCAGGTGCAAGAGTCATCATGACTGACACGATTAATTGTTATAATAATTCACAAACATGATCATGCACTTGACGATGGATTCAAGTCATATTATCTTGAGTTGTTAGGCTTACATATCTAAAGTGATCCTTGCGTTGCATCTTTTCACTACCTTCGTGATCCATGGTCATTAGACTTCCCCGATAACATTCACCATTTCCCACCACTTCTTGTAAAACAGTGTTACTAAATTTGGAGTGCAATGTAAAGTCATGGATGGGTTGTGTTTAGTACACACATCTAAGATGTGTACACAATTACTAAGTTTCATACCTTTGGTTAAAGCTTATTAACTAAAATCATAGTTGGTTTCATCTGATTTTTGTGTAACTGATGGATCATCTTTTCCAAGTTGAAGCTGACAAAGACTCTTCGTAAGATGGTTAGTAATTATACATACGTAAGGATGAGGATATCTTCATGCTTGGTCAATGTGAATATCAAGTAGGCCTTAGTGTTGGAATTGAAGGAGGAGATCACATATGGTGCTTCAGATAACTTCTTTAGATATTTCTAAGTGATGTTTTTATAATTTGGAGAAGAGATACTCTTCGATGGCAAAATCACAATTCAACCAGGCCTTTGAGATTATAAATGATGCATTTTCCACTAAATAATAGATCTTACCCTCATTGGCAAGCAGGAATCTATAGAATTGATAAATCTAAACTGTTTCTGTTGTCTAATGATTATCTATGGACTTTTCAGCTTCTGGTTTTCAATTTATTGATGATCAGAATAAATTGCGGGGTTCTATTCCATGAGCTAGTAGAGGGTTTATTACTACAAACCACGATACCAAAAAAAATGATGCTCACGGCCTTTATCCACTAACATTTATTCCTTTGTGGAATCCATCAAATTACCCTTTTTCTCACATTTCCTTCTCAACTATGATGGTATTTTTTTTCCTTCATGATCATTCTCATTGAATTTCCTACCTTTCCCTCACCGTGCTGCAACTTCTAAGTCACTTGGCAGCAACAGTCAAGTTGTTAATCTTCAACGAGCAAATACCCACGAAAGCTGTCAACATTAAAATCTTATGATTACTATGCATCCCCACAAATATTTATAATAAATTTAGAATCTTACATAAACAACTTTCATGCTATTCTTCATGCAGAAGGTGAGAAATGTATCTCTTTAAAATAAATCTATTTGGAAAAATATATATATTGATATCTGATTGTTTTTGAAATATATGATGTTACAAAATATAGTAGAAGTTGGAAGGGCAAAAACATAGTGTATAATGCTGGCAGGCACACACATGATTGACTTGTTGATCTACCTATATTATTAACATGCCAAACATTTCTTACTTCAAACAAGAATCCATACCACATATTACCCAAGAAAGAGGACATCAAATATGTGTATAAAGTACATATGTGGTAGCAAGAAAGGGGGCTTTGATTGTAACTTTTTGAATCTCAAAATAGAGATCAAATTTGGCATTAATAGCAGCACTTCCAGGTGTTAATTATGGTTGTTGCATGCAACCGTAGCAACAAGATCTACTGCCCGAATAGCAGCCAGAAGTGGCAACGGTAGCTGTTGCATGGTTCTAACTCCAAGAGCAGCAGCAGCTCCTATTTTTCAAGGAGGGGAGCAGAAGTTCCTTGCTTCAATGGAGCAACGGCATCCTTCTTGGCTGGAGCTTCTAGCAGCCAGCTGCTCTAGGGATAGTGGCTATTGCTTGGAGACTGCAGCAGCAGCTTTGAATAACCAAAGGCAACAACGGTGGGCTCTACAGGCTGCTTGTAGGGAGGGGGCAACTCCAGTTGTTGTGCCTCTTGCAACAACTTACTTTCAGCTGTTTGGACAACAACTGCAGCCTGGAAGGAGCAGCTTCAATGGAAGTCTTGGAGGAGGAAAAGCTCCTTCGGCTGAAATTTTGGAAGGGAAATTCGGTGTTCTATTGTGTTATATAAACAAGGAGAGGGGCCCTTTATGTTTTGCAAGTGTAGGAAAGAAATAGTTAAGTGGAGGGAAATTGAAGCTATTGTAGTGTGCAGCTGTCTGTTGAACAGTACAACAATTTTTTTTTAAAAACCCATTTCCCCTTTCAATTATTTGAGATACCAAAATCATCCGTATTCGCATCTCAAGTCTTGGATTTCGATGTATAATAGCTCATCTTGACCATCTCCGAACAATAATAAATATGAGTATATGATAATAAATATGAGTATAATATTCATATACTTTAGATCGGGTATGAATTCATGAAATTCTCGAGATACGGTGGTTTGTGACTAAATTTTGTGATTTTAGAATATCAAATGAACTCCAATCGACGAACACTCGATTTTACTGGTCTTATTTTGTCGAATCAGATTTGTGGATGGTCTCATGTTATTCTGTGATTTCTGATTTTTCGCCGTGGCTTTTCCAATGGCACATTTTATGATGCAATTGATTTTCGATCAATCATAAATAACTTTTGATTTATGATCTATTGATTGATTTAGATTATTTAATATTGATCGATAATTTTATCAGATCAAATGGACCCTAATCGGTTTGGGTTTATTCAGATCCAGATGTCACAAATATAAAAACCTTAAAGAGAGTCTCATCCTCGAGACTCAAGTCAAGGTCACTATGCATCTCGTTTGGATTTCATCTGAGCATGAAATTCTCAAAGGGTTTTGGACTATAAAATCCTCAAAGGGAAAACAAGCCACGTCCTTTCAACATGTATGTAATTAAATAAGTTTGTTTCGATAATTACCTAAAAAGAATTATGGGTATCGTGCCTGCATGTCTACTTCAGTCTCCCATGTTACTTTTTCGACACCATGTCGATGCCATAGCACTTTGACCAAGGGAATCTCTTTGCTTCAAAGCTTCTTCACAACACTATCAAGTATCTGCACTGGCCTATCTTCATATGTCAAATTGGGCACCGCATCAAGATTCTCGTCATTGATGATGTGTTGAGGTTCGTGCACATACTTCCTCAGATTGTATATGTGAAAGACGTCGTGAATGGTCGAAAGGTGTGGATGAAGGGCTACTCGGTAGGCTATCTTCCCCATACAATCAAGAATCTCAAATGGTCCAAATACCGTGGCGCCAGCTTACCACGGACACTGAATCTCTATACTCCTTTCAAGGGAGATACTCAGAAGAATACCCAATCTCCCCCATGTATTTACAAGAATTCATTAGTATGAGATATTATGTTGAATATGGATAAGCTATATTTGCAATGGTTTAAGAGAAGATGTTCGGATTACCTGAAACTCCAAGTCTCTTCTCTGACGATCTGTATAGCTCTTCTAGAGACTCTGTCTCATCAGAAGCTTTCGTCTCATAAGATCAACAACTCTCGTAGTCTCCTACAAGAGATCTACGGAGTAAAGAGCATGATCACCTATCTCACGCCAACTGAGAAGTGTGAGGCATCTCTTCCCGTATAGGGCTTTGAATGGTGTCATGACGATACTGGAATGATGACTGTTGTTGTATATGAATTCTACCAACAATAGGTGGTCCTTTCAGGATCCTTTCCACTCTAGGGTACATGCACGTCACAAATCCTCAAGTGTTTGAATAGTGCGCTCGCTCTGTCCATCGGCCTGCGGATGGTATGCGGAACTCATCTTCAATTCTGACTGGAGTACTGACATGAACTGATGCCAGTAGTGTGATGTAAACCTCGAGTCTCTGTTAGAAACCACCTCGCATGGTATACCGTGAAGCCTGATAATGTTCTGCACATACAATCCAGTCAATCTAGATGGAGTGTAGCTCATGTTGATCGGTATGAATGGTCTAATTTGGTTACCCTATCAATAACAATCAAAATAACACCATGGCCACCTTGTGTCCTCGACTGTCCAGTGACGAAATCCATAGAGACACTATCCCACTTCCAATTGAGAATGGAGAGAGACTGCAAAAACGCTGGTGATCTCCTATGCTCAGCCTTGACCATTTGATAGGTCAAGCATCTGCTAACATGTTGTGCCATATCATGCTTCATTCTGTCCTACCAGAAATGTCAGCGTAGATCACTGTACATCTTCATGCTGCCAGGATGAATAGATAATCATGAACTATGTGCCTTATCAAGAATATTTCTACGTAACTGCTCATCGTTGGCTCATCGTTGGGCACAACGACCCAACCAGCCTTCCATAAAATGGACCCTGTCACAACAAAATCATCACATTTGTCATTGACGTCGCGTATATATAGGTCTCGAATCCAAGGATTTGTCTTCTGTCCTTCTACTACGCGGTCCCAAAGACCGTTGAATTGTAGAGGCACGATAGTAGATACATATGCACTCTCTTGAGGACGACAATCAGTCAAAGCTGTGAGCATATACCACAAGTATAGCTAGTTTGTCATACCCTCAACATCAACTCTCTTGGAAAGCGCATCAGCCACCACGTTTCCCTCACCGGGGTGGTAAGAGATCGTGCATTTGTAATCCTTCAGTAGCTCAAGCCACCTACGTTGTCTCATGTTCAGCTCCTTTTGATCAAAAATATACTTCAGGCGCTCTCGTCATCTGTGAAAATATCAAAATTTAACCCATAAAGATAGTGGCACCAGATCTTCAAGGCGAAGACAACTACCGCCAACTCCAAGTCATGGGTGGGGTAATTCCACTCATGCAGCCTCAACTGACGTGATGCGTAAGCAATCACATGACCTCATTGCATCAACACCACTCCTAAACCTTCTCCTGATGCATATGTACAAACTGCATAATCCTGAGTGCATGAAGGAAGTGCAAGAATGGGCCCAATAGTCAATCTTTCCTTCAATGTTCTGAAGGCATGCTCACATGAATCATCCTAGATAAAAAGAACCCCCTTCTATGTCAATCACGTCAGAGGAAGAACAACTCCTGAAAACCCATTAACGAAGCGTCTATAATAGCCTACTAATCCAAGGAAGCTCTGAATCTAAGTAACTGTCTTGGGCTACTCCCAAGACATGATTGCCTTAATCTTTGTAGGATCAACTACGATACCTGCTCTAGAAATGACATGCCCAAGAAATGAGACTTGGGATAACCAGAACTCGTATTTTCTCAGCTTGGCATACAAGTTGTGCTCTCTCAATGTTTCTAGGACAATCTTCAGATCATTCATGTGATCCCATTCATTCCGAGAATAAATCAACACATCATCAATGAATACCACCACAAACTTGTCCAAGTATGGATGAGAGATCTTGTTCATCATGTCCATGAATGTTGCAGGGGCATTGATGAGCCCAAACGACATCACCACAAACTCGTAGTGCCCATATCGAGTCCTAAAAGCTACCTTCAAAATATCTGACTCTTGAATCTTCAGCTAATGGTAGCCAGATTGAAGGTGGATCTTCGAAAACACCGAAGATTTCTGGAGTTGATCAAACAAATCATCAATGCATGGCAGAGGATAATGGTTCTTCATCATTTTCTTGTTCAGCTACCTATAATCAATGCACAATCTCATCGATCCATCCTTATTCCTGACAAAAAGAGATAGAGCACCCCAAGGTGAAGTGCTCGACCTCACGAAACCCAAGTCAAGTAACTCCAACAACCACACTTTCAGCTCTCTCAACTCAACTGGTTCCATGCGATATGGAGTCATCGAGATTAGTTGTGTATCACATAATATTGTGATCTCGAATTCAATCTCTCTCTCAGGAGGTAACCCTGGTAACTCATCAGGAAATACATATGCATAACCTAATACTACTCTGATGTCATGAGTCATCAGCTCATGATCGGATGTCTCTCGAACAAATGCTATATATGAATCGCATCCCTGATCAACCTGTCTCTAAGCTCTCAACACTGAGATGTACACCTTTTTGGAGTCATGTAATGTACCCTCAAAAGTAAACTCAAGTAAGTCCGGAATCCCGAAGACAACCATATCCTAAAACAATCAACTAATGCATGATGAGCCGACAACTAATCCATGCCTAGAATCAAATCAAACTCATCAAGCTATAGTAAAAGACAATCTGTGATCATTTGTGACCACCAATAAATACTGATAAATCTCTGATTATTAGTGAAATAACGAACAACTGGCCACTCGACCCAGATTGTGGAAAGGAGGGTGTAGGGTCTCTATAACTCTACCTAATGAAGCTAGTAATCTCGAAGCATTAAAGGAATGCATCGCTCCATAATCAAACAAAACATGGAAAGGTCGACTCAAGATTGAGACCATACCTTTCACCACAGTAGTTGCTAATCGTTCCTGCTCCTCGGTCACTACATGTAAGTGTCCCTATCTAGATGGTACAATACTCGAACCTGCCACACTCTGAGACTGTCTTGGCAACCTCCGGAAGTTGGAGTTCCCGCCACAGAAACTCCCAATACGCAATGCATGCGGTTGTGACGATTGTAACTGTGGTTGAGGCTCACTAGAAGCCTGTAGGCACTGAGACCGGTAATATCCCTACTGGTTGCACAAGTAACATCAGATTGACTGGGTAAGTGGAGTGGTCGTGTCTGTGCTCCGAGTCAGTCCTGCCGGGGGTCTGTCCACTCTCTATGACCCAGATGGTCGAGCAAAACTGGTGCCACATCCGGCAAATGCTCCTCCTAAAGTAGTCGCTGGAGATGAGCGAGCACCACCTGAAAATGCCTAACTTGAAGGACAAAACTACCTGGACGACCTCTGCTACTGAAACTGTCATCGAATCAGTCTAAAAGATCATTGAGGCGTAGGTGTCGCTCCAGACAAACTCTCAAAGCATCTCTCTCTAATGTCCTCAAACTTCTCCGCTACATCAATAGCCTCGGAGATGGAAGTGATACATAGTCTAGCCAGTTTCTTTTGCACATCTTCGTGCGTCCCTCTGATGAACTTCTCTAGATCTCATCTGAAAATGCAGTGACTGCTGGTGTGTGTCACGACAACTCAATGTAGCGAACAAAGTACTCTCTAACTGTCATCCGCCCCTGTTTGAGCTCTGCAAATAATCGATGCTGGGACTCCTTTCACTACACAGAAAATAAGTGGGATCTGAATCGCATCTCAAAATCATCCCATGCGGGCTCGTGACCCATCTCAGAAGATGTCACCTCCCATCATCTCTCGACGAATGCTGTCAGTGAATACTCCATAAAAGATAACAACGAGTCTCGTGGTGCGTGAATCATCTGAAGTACCTTCATCACCCTCTTCATCCATTGCTCAACCTCATCTAATGTATTGGTGCCCTCGAACATGGGCACATTGGCTCGCTGATAGGAAGTGAAAACTGACTGATGCATGTGAATGGCTGAGTGCTCGTGTGTGTCCTCATCCGCAAAGAGTATAAGGTCCTGCTCCCTGCCATAATCTCCACCCTCGGCTCCATGTATTGGTATCTCCTCATGTGGATCATCGTACCGAGGTTGTTGTACCTCTATGGACCGAGGCTAGTCCTATCGCATTCCATCATGAGATGGATGGTAAAGAAATCCGATAGCTCCTCGAATCTCATCTCCATATCCGTCTGTCTATCCATAACCTCTGTCTACTGTGCTAGGATATGGGCCTGCTGACCTCGGATGGCAGTCTGCTGCTGCTGGAGGTTGGTGATAGCGGTTACTATGCGCTCTAATCAATCCGCCATCTCCTGACCAGCTCTGGACATCATGGTTCTGCACGAGAACCAATATTATTAGTCATAAAAATTTCTGTTCGCGAATACTATTTATTGAGTTTTTCTCTTCTTGGGATACTATATTAAAATTAATTGCAACTGGTGACACCCATGGTTATTGGATTTGAATGTCATATTTTCCATCTTGGACTCATGACAATGGAAATAACCACAGAACTAACAACAAGTGTCACCAATTTACATTTCTTTAATTTCGATACACATTTAAATGTAACAAAAGAGACCGAATCATGTACATGTAACCCAAAATATAGAAGAGAAAGAAGGCATTTACATTATCTTGAACAAAGTCTAAATATGTGTACTATAAATAGAAACCACAGAACTCAGCGCCCAGCTTCCAGTCTATTGTGATGCAGGTACTTTGTCTACCATACATGAAAGGAACAAAAGAATATCAACAATTGTTGAATACAATCTAGCATACAAAAATATAACAGGTAAGTTTAGTGGCTTCAAAAGAAAGCAAGTAGATAGACGTTGAAATTTAATTTTAACAAGCTACTTGCATGAAAGTTTGGGTTTCAAGCTATTATGTATGTAAATCCCCATATCATCCATCACCCCATAACTTTCGCATATAATAATTTCATAAATTAATTAATGGTGATGTATCTCCATTTCATCACCTTTATTCTTTCATTTTGGCCTTTAAACCCTATCTAAATACATGCAAATATCACTATTTTGCATAAATTAACATTCATTATTTATTGTATAAACATTGTATAAAATACATTATTTAAAAGTCAAAATAAAATAATAAATAAAAGAAAAAGAAATAAAATGCCAAAGGAATTTTATGATCCTAAACCCCAAGACCTGGGCATCTTGATGACTGGGTCGATAAGGAATAAAGTAGGGGGAGATAAGGGTCAAATACACAATAAAATCCTAATTATTTATTCTTTCAATAATCCCTCTTGGGACCTATTTTATTATTTATTATTTATACCTAAAATAAAGAAACTTTGTGCATGAAAGTTGTAGATAAAAATACATAGAAAAATACAAAATTGATTTCATACAAAAACAATATAAATTGTACATTTTATACTCAAAATAAAAAGCCAAAATCCAAACTTCCCACACCCATATCTTCTCCAAACTCAAAATATACCAAAATCATTTAATTTTGTATAACTTTTAATAAACCATTTAATGAAGGTGGTTTCATTTGATTTGGAGTTAAGATGCAAAAGTTAGGTTTTGGACTCCTGTTGTACAATATACTTGAATAGAAATATTCAGTTTACTTATTTATTATAATTTTTATGATTTTATATTTTTATAATTTTGTAAATATTATTTATATATGTACATATTTAGAATAGAATAAAATCATAAATCAATAAAATAAAATAGTATACAAAATATATAGATGAATTACCTATACTTATACCTATGTAATTAATACCCCTATTTATCTAAGTATACACAATACATTAGAAGAATATAACAAAAATATATTTGTACATATAAAAATAATTTATAAATTTATACAATATATCTCTATAATAATAAAATACAAAATACAAAATAAAAATAAAGTAAATATAACAAAAATATATTTGTACATATAAAAATAATTTATAAATTTATAAAATATATCTCTATAACAAAAAATATAAAATACAAAATAAAATAAAGTATACAAAATGTAGGTTAATATACCTATAAATATACCCTTTAAAAGTAACTTGTAATAAATTAACTCATAAAAATAAATAAAAATTGGATTAAAATACTACATAAAATCGTAAAAACTTTTATGTTTTAACCAAAAATTAAATAAATCATTTTCTATTTTTTTTATTATTTTAAAATTTAAATATTATTATGTCTTTCTGCGGGGTGACGTGGCCAATCAGGGCATGACCCCCATTGACTCGGGTCAACTTCTCTGACTCGAGTCGTAGGTATGTCAGACCTCGAAATGACCCTGCCTTCTCCTTTTTTCTTCGATCGATGCATTCATCAATCAGATTGATTCCTCTTTGACTTTCCTCCCTTAATCCTAGCTTTATCACGATAGTGTGATTCCTCGAGCTGAGGGCATCTGAATCAACCACTCCACCTCGATCTTCACTTCCCTGTCACCATCCATGTAAATAAGCTCCACCTCCTCTTCCTTGAATTTTTGAATCCCTTCTTCGCCGACTCTTCTTATCCTTTTGTATCCCAAGGCTTGAGCCTCATGACAGGAAGCTCACCCCGCATTTAGGAGGATCGAGGAGGCAGTGTATTGGGTTGATTCCACATCTCTGGCAACACTCCGCCGTGAGGTACCCATC
Source organism: Ottelia alismoides (assembly GCA_037367405.1). Taxonomy (NCBI): domain Eukaryota; kingdom Viridiplantae; phylum Streptophyta; class Magnoliopsida; order Alismatales; family Hydrocharitaceae; genus Ottelia; species Ottelia alismoides. The sequence goes on from JAZKJV010011544.1 coordinate 277,789, forward strand.
TCATTGGTTCCGACCAACCCGAGGTCTCTTTTTTTGTTTTCTATGTAGAATTAATCCTGCATTTAATTTTCGTATTTTATTTTGTATTTTGATCACACATTTTAGTGTAAAATTGAACCTTCGGCGAACCGCTCCACCGTGAACCAACCCTGTTCCGACCTGCCATCCACTTTCATTTTCCCCCCGTCATTTCTCCACCTTTGAGATCACCCAACCAACCTTGATTTTCCCTAAATCAAGGAATCGAGGTCCATAGCCACCACCTTCGCCGAACCTCTTCCGCTCCACCTTACTTTGCATGAAATCCACCTCAATAAAAGCAGAGCACCTCCGCCTTCATTTTATTGTGCTTTTGCACACTTTTGCAGGACTCGAAGAGCCCATCTAAGGGTTGAGGACGCTTCAGGAGCATCTCCACGAACATTAAGCTCTAGGGCTCCATCGATGAGCCCCGAACCCATTTGAGGGAATCTCCAACTGTGGAACACCTCCATGGAGCTATTGAGTAGCATTGCCGTGTTTTAGGAGCTCAGAGGAGGAAGAATCAAGGAATCGAAGCTTGGGGGAGGTGACCTTCTTCCTTGTTCTTCTTGCAAAGCATTAGCCGTTGAATCGAGCTCCATCTATTGTTTTGACGCTAGCCATTCGATCAAGGCCCAATTCAGTCGTCCGATGAGATCCAAGATCTAATATTGGCCTCTGATCAACGAACCGACATCATGCAAGGAGAGCGTGACACATGGATAAGTGGGGCACCTGCGACCGTCGATCCACGCCTTAGTGGGGATAAATTTCATCCATACCCTCATTTTTATTTTATTTTCATATTAGCCCTGTAATTTATTATGTATGTTTATTATTTTTGTAAAATTTGCAAAGGAACCCCTTGTGCTTATTTAATATTGCTTTTGGGTCCATGCTAGGTCACCTCACATGCGATCCCATATGAGGTGGCCATTTTGCATTAAACCCCTTGTAGGTTTTGTAATTTCAATTTAGTCTCGAAATTTTAATTATCAGTTGTAGAACCTTGGATAAATTACATTGTAACCCTTGCCTTTATTTTTAATTGCAAAAATACCCTTTATAGTTCAATTATTTTTGTGCTTGTATTTCATTTTTAAAAATATCACCCATAATCCAAAAATTATGAAAAAATAGGTTAAGTTCCTACTAGCATACACATTCACACTATATTTTTGGATTTGCATTTTAGGCATTTTAACTATTTATTAAAAATAAAAAAGAGCACATTTGTCCCTATTTTAATTAAAAAATATGTAAAAAAATAAACTTTTTGAAAAATTCTAGAAAAATTATATTTTGTTTATTTTAATTATTTTGTAACTCTAGAAAAAATCCCTAAAAATAGGAAAAGACTAGAAATTAAAAAGCTCCAAAATCCCTTTATAAAATATAAAAAATCTCTAAAAAGATCAAAAATATTTATTTCTATCCCTAATTTTTCTCAATATTATATATTATATATTAATATTAATTTGTAGAAATTTCAACATTTTTTGCTATTTTTAATCTTCAAATCCATTCGACCTATTTATTTAATCCCTATTTTGGGATATTTTTGTAAAATATTTAAAATTAGCATAAATATCTAAAAATACCAAAATAGTAGAAAATTTTATAAAATCGAAAAACATATTATTTCTAATTTTTATATTTTTAGTTGTATTTACAATTATATTACTCTATATTATATATATAATTTTATATATTCCTGTAATAGTTATTTAAAAAGAAAAAGAAATAAAAAATCAGAAAATATAAAAAGAATAAAAATATAAGCTTAAAAACAAATAAAATATAAAAATTAAAATAAAAAATAAAATTAAAACCCACAGAAAAGATAATAGAAGATAAGATAGAAGGTCAAAGTTTGGATTTCATCCCCCGATCTAACATTTGCTCCATGTGTTCGACACTGTACACATACTTGCACCTATACCCACATTTGTAGAGTTATAATAAATTTTAACTCCACAATTTTTATTTGTATTGCTATATTTTATTTGTAATTTAATTGTCGACTTAAGAAGATTTCGTGAACAGTCGGTTCAGCGATAGTATAGTTCTCGCCTTGTGTAGACTACATATCTAACCCGTGAAATTTCCCTCTTCTCAGTGAATTTCGTACCTTTCCCTCATAGTGATGCAACTTCTAAGTCACTTGGCAGCAATGGTCAAGTTGCTAATCTTCAACAAGTAGATACCCATGAAAACTGTCAACATTAAAATCTTATGATTACTATGCATCCCCACAATTTTTATCATAAATTTAGAATCTCACAAGAATAACTTCCATGCTATTCTTTATGCAGAAGGTGAGAAATGTATCCCTTTAAAATGAATTTATTTGGAAAAATATATGATGGATATCTCATCATTTTCGGAATATCCGATGTTACAAAATATAGTAGAAGTTGAAAGGGCAAAATCTTAGTGTACTAATGCTGGTAGGCACATACATGATTGACTTGTTGATCTACCTATATTATTAACATGCCAAATATCTCTTACTTCAAGCAAGAATCCATACTACATATTACCCAAGAAAGAGGACATCAAATATGTGTATAAAGTATATATATGGAAGCAAGAAAGGGGGATTTGATTGTACCTTTTTGGATCTCAAAATAGAGATCAATTTGACATCAATAGCATCACTTCCAGCTGTTAATTATGGTTGTTGCATGCAACAGTAACAACAAGATATGCTGCTAGAATAGTATCTAGAAGTGGCAATAGTAGTTGTTGCATGGTATTAACTCCATGAGCAGCAGCAACTCCCAGGTTTCAAGGAGGGGAGCAACAATTCCTTGCTTCAATGGAGGAACTACATCCTTCTTTGTTGGAGCTTCTAACAGCCAGCTGCTCCAGGGATAGTGGTTGTCGCTTGGAGACAGCTGCAGCAACATTAAATAACCAACATGCAGCAACAATGGCTTCTACAGGATGCTTGGAGGGAGGGGGCAACTCCAGTTGTTGTGCCTCTTTCATTAGCTTACTTCCAGTTATTTGGACAATATATGGAGCTTGGAAGGAGCAGCTTCAACCGATGTCTTGGAGGAGGAAGAGCTCATTCAACTGAAATTTTGGATGGTGTTATATAACCAAGGAGTGAGGACCTTTATGTTTACCAAGCGTAGGAAAGAAATAGTCAAGTGGAGGGAAATTAGAGCTGTTGTACTGTGCAGTCGTCTGTTGTACAATACAACAGAAAAAAGTTAACTTTTTTAATTCCATTTTCCCTTTCACCTAATTGAGATACCAAAGTCATCCATATTCACACCTCAAGTCTCGGATTTTGGTGTATAATAGCTCGTTTTGACCATCTCGGAATGACCATCAATATAAAGTATTCATATACTTTGGATCGAGTATGAATTCCCAAAATTCTTGAGATACGGTCTTAGTTTGTGACTAGATTTTGTGATTTTAAAATATCTAATGACCTTCGATTGATGAAAGGTTGATTTTGTTGGTCATATTTTGTCAAATCATATTTTTGGGTGGTCTCAGATCATTTTGCAGTTTCGATTTTGCATCACAGATTTTCTGATGGCACACTTTACAATGTAATCGATTTTCGATCGATTAATCCTAAATGACTTTTGATTTACGATCTATTGATCGATTTAGATCATTTAATAGTGATCAACATAGATACCACTTGAAGGTTATGGGTAAAAACGTAAGCCATCATGGAAGTATTAGGATCACATCATATGCGATCGGGAGCGACTAGTCGCACAAGTTGCTCGAGGCAGCATAATTTAAAAAAATTCAAGCGTATGAAACCACATGATCTAAGATCACTTCTTGAATCATTTCATGAGGATCGCAAACAAGTATTAGATTTCCCACTTGAAGCGTGCTTTTGATCATGTCTCTAAATGAAGAGTCCTCATGTCTCAAGTCCGGTCTGACATAGATCGCACTTGCGAGCTCGATGATGGATCACATGCTTCCCACAATACAAGTTGATGATCCGATCAACGAATCTCTTGATTTCATCTCATGAAATTGGACGTCTTCTTTACGAGTGAGGTGCTAACCCGATAGCACAACAATGTTGCAATGACTGTGACATCCTCTAGGTCAATAATATGGACGACCATATTAGTGAGAGAGAAAGAGGGTGGATGACCATAAGAAAAAGTGAGAGAGCTCGTATTTCATTTTATTCAAAATAAAAGTCTAGGGCTACCCTTCTATTATAATATTTTGGATGTCCATGGATCCCAATCTATATGCACACAAATCCAATGGTTGAGATTGATTTGCACTTTCAATCAATAGCCATGATCTTGTCGTGTTTTAAATACCAACAACAAATTTTGTTGGCTTTAATTTAAATTAAATATATTGAAATCAATCAATATAGTTTTATTCAAATCACATCAACAAATATGGAATTAATTAGAAAAGAGAGACCCCTCATTCCTTATAAGGGGTTGTTGGCCATCAAGTTGATGGAGCTCAACTTGGTCGTCCCCCCTTCAAGTATGGTAAGAGGTTCTCATTCCATTATTGATGACAATAATTCCATATATGCAATAAATTTTATTGCATAATTATTCATTAAAATAATTCCAAATTATTTTTTACAATTTCAGTCATGCCATTGAAACAATGTAAATCATATTCACATATCCAAAACAAAATGTAATTGCAATTATAAATTAATTGTCCAATGTGAATCCAATTCACATTAACTATTAATTGGTAAATACAAATTACAGTTAGTTATCTCTCTCTAATATATTATAAATCACATTCAATTTATCCATGATTAATGTGGATAGTTTTATCTACATTACTCTTGTTCACGATAATTAAATCACATTTAATTATCTCAGATGTTCATTCTCATATATCCAAATAATATGAATCATATTCATATTATTCATGATAGTTAAATCACATTTAACTATCAATTTTCTTCAGATACAATACCGATAATGAAATTATCCTTGAATTCTTTCAAGAATAATGCACTTTCTCCGCGGATACTTGGAGATAAGGACATGGCGATTGTACGTTCCATGTACAGTGACTTGGATATTGAGATCATATCTCAAATACAGATCAAGAGGACCTCCCAAAGATGTTTGATTAAATCAAAGCCGTAAATCTAATCTTCTCATTGCATCTGAATTGTATTCTGATCAATGCCCAATATTTGGACTAAGATCAGATTACTTCTCTATTGAGAGGAGTCACTAAAATTCGAATATGTTTCATCACTCCCTCAGAATGGAAGTCACTCCCTCAGAATGGAAGTGTCACAGTTATACAATCATTTATGATTACATCACCCTCAAGTATTCCAAATACCAGTACATACTGCATACCGAAAGATCTAGAATAAACCCGAAGATTTAGATCAATTTTATATTGTCTTCTTCATGATCATTAAGTTTCTCATTTGATCATTGGGAGTTGGTATCGATCATATACTTTTGAAAAACATATATCATACTTTGGTATTGATTACATGCTTTCGAAAAGCATATATCAAACCTACAAATTCAGTCAAGCTTCCAAAGCGAGGCGATCGTGCACGTAATTTGATCCTAACATTTCATGAGTGAGCACATGTCTTCCAGTTCAGTAAATGAACCTATATGATCCCTTTGAGAGAACGTATTACTCATATACCCTTGTATATATACCATCTCACCGGTATATAGACCTTGATTAGATCATCATGCTATCGGTCTGCCAAATGTATATACTCAAACATATAGTAACACATCTGTATCCAGTCAAAGGATGTGTGCCTATATCGTGACAACATACAACATAGGTCTTGGTTATCTCGATCAAATTAAGTCAACTCTATGACCTAACTTTTCTAACATCTTCAAATATCTATTCCTATGCAGAGGACCTGCATCAAAAGGTCAGTTAGATACAAGCCTATAGAGAAGAATTTCCATCTTCCTCTTAGGTTGGAGATCCTCTCTTAACAATAACTTAATGGTGCCTGATAAGTCCTTAATCTAATCTTTAGATATCATCCAAGCACTGACGAGTCTGTAAATGCCCACTTTAATTTGCGTGAATTATTAATGTTTGAAATATTAATGTGTCGTTGTAATTACGTCGGGTATTCAGAATTGATCAAGAAATAACCGCAGTTAATTTATTCAATTTTTAATAGGAATGGTTTTATATTTATTTTACTTGGGCAAGTCCCAAGGTTGAACTCAAAGAGATAAAGGAACAATCTAGAATAATGTCTATCAAAGTTCGTGCACGGTTTTTGAGGCAGTAATTTTTGGTATTTTTAATGCGATTTTGGAATGCGAAATGCAAATATGGTCAATTTTAGGGACTAAATGCAATTTTCAATCAAATAATGTCTGAAAATTACGAAACTTGGCCGAGATATCAATTATGATGAAATGAATACACTGTAATATTTTTGGAATTTTTAGATGGAAGATAAATATTTTATGAATTTATGAATGCAAACAAAGTGAATTTCGATAATTAATTACAATAAATATTACAACTATTTATTTTCAGGGGATAAAATTATCCAAGATCTATCACTAGTGATTGATCTCACAAAAATCCTAAACCTCAAAAATACGAGTTTAAATACCTATTAAAAATTAATGATTAAAATATGCAACATGATTTTTATAGAGCAAATCATAATGCAAATGCAATTCTTTTTGGCACAATGTTAAAAACAAATAATTTTATGATCCGTGATGTTTTGGAAATTTTCTGAGCTATGGTTAATTACTTATGAATTTTGAGGCACAAGATGGGCAAAATACATAATTTTCCATGATAATATTAATTAATAATTAACCATAGTGCATAAAAATATAACGAGCATGCCATATGGTAAAGAATTAATTATAGAACATCATGCTATTTTTGAATAACAAAAAATGCAATAATGTAGCTCAGATTACAAATGTAAGTGAGGGGTTTAATTGCAAATACAATAATAAAATAAATAACTAGGGAACTCAGAAGAAGGGGCTTCTCTGCAAAATTTTCAGCAAGTCACGTGCCAAGTACATGACCTCTAATGGGGTGACCTAGCTGGGAATAAAGGGACGCCCATGGGTGTTTCTGTAAAAATCCAGAATGTCACGTGCGGAGCACGCGACTCTGGGCTGGGGCTTCTTCAGTGATTGGGTGAGATAACGATGGCTTCTCTGCAATTTAGCCCCCACGGCATGTGGGGGGCACGTGATTGGAAAGCGGGTCTTTGGTCTGTCGGGCACGACGACGGAAGGGAGGGGGGGGGGTAGGCTCTGCGGCGAAGGCGGTGGAGGACTCCCCAACGTTGATGGAGAGATTGTGGCGAAGGAGCTGGAGTCGAATGTGAGGTAGAGCTCATGCACGGTGGAGGGAATGAGCTGGAGTGGTGAGCAGGATTCCTCGCACGGTGGCAGTAGACTGGACGAGGTGGAAGGCACATGCGTCATTGGCGGAGAAGCGTTGTCATGCGGAGGAGCTGTTGGTGAAGACGCGTTGATGAAGAGGGTTCCTGGTGTGATGAAGTTGAAATCAGGGCGGAGCGTTGGAGTGTCAGTGGAGATGTTGGCTCGACGACCCAAGATGGTGCCAGAGTAGAGTGGCTACCCGATGAGGACGTAGCGCTGCACGGTTGGGGGGGGGGATCCACCGGATCTCGCCATTCCCTTCCAGCTATAGTCGGTGGATGCGGCTCAATGGAGCTGCGATGGTGTTTAAATAGTAGGAGGGGCAATCGAAGATGTCAGGAGATTGGTAATGGGGATCTGATTAGTGCAAGAGGGTGGAAGAGGAAGGCGACGAAAGAGATTGATTCTAACGAGGGGTGATTGGAGGGGGCAGCGCAAAGATTGATTCGAAGGAGATCTGGGATTGAGCAACGAGGATTGCAGAGGGGAGGCGATCTCTGCGAAGGCGGACATTTCGGAGCCGACGATGCCCCCGATGGAAAGGGGGCCAGCTGAAGGTGGAAAATGCTCCTCAGTTGTCCGATCAACCGACATCGGTCGACTGAGGAACAACCACGTTGCATCAAGTGGGAAGGGGGAGAGGTCAGGCACGTGCAGTGCGCATACGTAGGAAGCACGTGCGCTGCACATACGTGGCTTTTGAATTTTTTTAATAAAAATGAATTATAAAGAACTCAAAAATGGGTGACATATATCCCCATAAAAATCGAAAATAAAAGAAGAAGAAAAATTAAAAAGAAATAGCAAACGACTCAGATAAAAAATTTTTCTTCATGAAAGCTGCTCGTCACGATGAGACCTGCAACTTTCATGAAGAGACCAAATACAAAATTGATCATTTGCACAAAGTGATATTTTTGGGGTATCCCATGTACACAGAATACCTTGATTTTTGGGTTTTATAATTTTTTTATTATTTTTAAACCAGATAAAAATCAGAAAAAATGATAAAATCAAAGATAAATATTTACACATTAATCTATTTTTGGATTTTTATTAATTAAGAAAATAAAGAAATAAAATAAACTACAAAAACTACAATTTTTGTAGAGACAATTAGTGAAGGCTCAGACTCAATTATTTTTTTTGATTTCAAGCTTGTTTTGGATCTGGATTTTTGTGTATTTTGTTTAAAATTTCATCAAAGAAAATAAATGAAAAAGAAATAAAATAAAATGAGTTAATTATGTACATAAAATAATAGGTCAAAAACCGCTAAAATACAAAATGTACAAAAGAAGCCCAAAACCCAACTTTCACATATGAACTCCGATTCACTTGAACTTGGTCTTGTTTTGAAGGTAACTGAATGTACATTAGTTTAAAAGTGAGTAGGATCAAATTGGACACTAGATGAGGAAGATATCGAGGTTTTAGTCATAGAATCCTGGAATTAGGTTTTGTGTTTCTGGTCAACTTGTTTTGGTTAGTGATTTTTTTGTATTTTTCACTTATTCTTATTAGTAATATGAACAAAATGGAGGTGGTTTCAGGTCATTTGGAGTTAGCATGAACTAGTTAAAAATCAGGGAAGTTAGGCTATTTTATAGGTTAATTGAGTTGGGATTTTTGGCTTCTTATTTTGTGCAATAATGAGTGATACAATGCAATTATTATCAATACATGCATGAATGCTAATTATGCAAAATAAATGAAGAAATGCCTGTGAATTTTAAGGATTTGAACCTAACACATATCTTTTAGAGTGATGAATCTGAGATTCGTCACCCCCTATACTTAATCCATGCTCATCCCTGAGCATCTAAAGAAATGCAATGAGGTGAAATGTGATTGGGTTCCATACCAAGACCATGAGCTGAAGATGAAAATGGAACTAGAGACGACCTTTGGGTTATTAGTTTAGCGGACCATCTATGAGACTTAGAATTTTAAAATCAACATCCTTCAAGTTCTAAACATCATTGTCACAGTTTCGGCTCAGAAGTCATCTTAGATCAATCCTCCTCTCAAAAAGCATACCCCATGAAAATTGAACAATCGACTCATGTGTGTGAAAGGTTTTAGCTCTTCCCATCCAGAATGTCGGACTACCATGCAAACCTCTTCTCCAATAAATCATCCTCGGGGAGTCAGGTATTTCCTTCTAAGGTATGCCATGCTGTGTTCACAATCGAATAGAGGAAGAAATTAGAAGGAGAAAAGAACCGGAGGGTGACCAGTGTAGTCACCTCTCCTTGTGAAGCCAACCAATTTAGCTAAGTCTCCACCAAGATCTGTAGGTTTTCTTGAAGCTTGGATCTTTTTTGGTCAAATATTTGGTAGTAGGCTTCTCTGTATTTGGATTTTTGATCTTGTTCTGCCCCTACGGATATGGAATCTTTTTTCCGTACATGTTTTGAGGTCTTAGAAAAAATTATGCCCAACCATCCATCCCTTTTCCGAAGCTTTATTTTAACCCGTACTCCAGTCTTTAAAAGTCCACCCTACCAGAAAAGAAACTCACACAATCTTCCAACACCTCATCTGAGTTGAGCCAAGTGCATAGTGTAAGAGTAGAAATTAATTCCCTATTCCAGAGTCGTACCCAGAATGAAGAGATCAGGTTAGACACTAAGAGTCAAATGCTGCATATTGTCATGTGGAACTCGAAGAATTAAGTCAAAGACCTGAAGCTGCTAAAATCCTGTTTCTTGCTGAAGTTCCTCTGAAAATTAGGTAGATTAAGGTCAAGTCTAGACCACTATTAGTTTCTGCTCATAACTCAGTTCAGAACCCAAGGGCTTTTCATAAATGCAAATGCATGTAATGTTAGATGAAGTGCAGGTGCGTGAAATGCTAACTTTTTTTGAGAATTTTTTTAATGCAAGGTTTTTTTGCAAAAATGAATAAGAAGCCATTTATTTCAAAATTTTTGGTTGGACACAGGCAGCGTTAGTTGCAAAAACTTCCTTCTTTTTTTATTTTTATTTTTGTTTTTTTGTTCAAGTTAGTTACCCGCCCCGTAAATACATATAGACTTACGTGAAAGTACGAGCTATAGGTAAAATATATACACAGTATATATACACACCCCCTATACTTAGCGAGTGCTATGTCCTCAGAGCACAAGAAGCGCAGAGAAGACATAACTCAGGCTAAGCGTAAGAGAGTGAAAAAGAAAAAGATAGAAGTCGGCCCACCCCCTATACTAAGACTGTGAACAATAGTATAGAAGAAGAGCGAAAATGAGGCGGTCGGGATATGTGAATGAGGAGAGTATATACATATGGGCATTGGTTCCCCCTATAATTAGGCTCTGGTCAGCCTAAGCACGGAAGAAGGGTGGAAATGGAGCGATCGTGAGAAGGATTGTATGAAGAGAGTGGTATATACAGATGGCATCAATCCCCCCCTATAATTAGGCTAGCCTAAGTAGAGGAAGAAGATGTATAAGGAGACCGACGGGGTCAGAAGGGAGGGAGGGTAGCCGATGATTAAGGTGGTTTTTGGCCGATCTTTTTGTGTACCTATGGTGGGAGATCGTAATGATATGGAGAAGATGAAGCATATGATTCCCAACCATTGTCAGTGTTATCCTCAGAAAAGTCATGCTGGAGAGTGGATGAAGCTTATGAATCGGATGAAAGGTAACCATCATCGGAGTTATCCTCAAAGGAATAGTATTTGAAAGTGGAGGCACTCCAGATATTCTTGTTATTTAGTTGCTTCAGTTATTTTCTCATAATTTGTTCCTTTTTTGTGATCAAGTGATTCGTCCTTGGATGATGAATACTCGGAAGCACCAGTCTCACTCACCCGATAAGAAATTATTCCAGTATTTAATGAGACCAGGAGAATCGGCTTTGGACGAATAATAGTGAAGAACAGGAGTCGTCCAATGGGAATCGGAATTTGGATCCTTGCATAGATAGGGATTTAGAACTGTAGAACAAACCTTCTCATGTAGATTACCCTTTTCAGGCCTGGTGAGGAATCATTAGACAATTCCCTATTCGACATGTCAAAGGCGACTTTCTTTTTACATTAAGGAGAAGCCTTTTTGTTTCGAGTTGTCTGTGAAGGTGCTGGTCCTAGGAGTGAGGTGTTGACACTTGAGTCTCCAGATGAATAACCATTGAAATATTCCTCCTTGGTCAGTGCACGTCCCGTGTATTTATTCTTAGTTTTCTTAATGTTGGTACACTCCTGAGTTGGATTGAATTGGTCAAGGTGGTCAGAGGAGATTTCGGCTGACTCAGGATGCATCCATGCATATGTCTCAGGATCATAATAGAAACCCTTTCCATGATGAGAGAAGCGGGAAATGGAAAAGTGCGGAGAGTCTCTGAACTACTTGTTAGTGCATGTCCCGCATATTCGTTCTCAAATAACTTGATGTTGGAACATTCCTGTGTCAGGGTGATTTGATTAAAGCGGTCAGAGGAGATTTCGGCCGACTTAGGATGCGTCCAGTCATGTGTCTCAGGATCATATGAGAAGTCATTTCCCGTGGTGAGAGAAGCGGGAAATGGAACAGTGGGGAGAGTCTCTAAACCAACAGTCTCCTCAACAACCGTTATCTCAGGTGTAAGAACGGGGTAGGGCTCATCTAACGCTTGATGGTTACAGTTGTTGACGACGAATGGGTCGCCTCAGAACATCGTGTTTCCTCAAAGACCAGGAGAGATCGAAGTGCTCCCAACGTTGTAAAATTGATTTCCCGAGTCTCACACTCAATAATTGCCTTAGCCAATGCCAAGAATGGCTTTCCAAGAATGATTGGAGATGGGTGAATTCTCTTTGATGCTTGATATCAATGATCGTGAAGTTCACTTTGAGAGGATCACCTTGGAATGTAATGATGACGGAAATTGTTCCACTTGGCCGCTTTATAGATCGATCAGCCAGTTGAACGATCTCTCTTATTTTCTTGATAGGTCTGAGTTTAAGTTTGTCAAATACAAAGGTCGGGAGGATATTGATTATTGAGTCATCATCGATTCGAGCATGGGTGAATATTGTATCTTTGATTCCACAGTCAAATCTAGGCAACCGCTTCACTATTGGGCTCTTGGTTTTTCTCCTCAACATCAAGGAGGTGTCCATTGACAAGATATATCTTTCAGTCTTTGTTCTTGTCCTGCCTAAATTTTTCATCATTAATTTGCCCATTACAAATCCTTTCAGGTTGGGGAAGTGTTCAATGGCCTGTATCAAGGGAAGTTCAAATATCAATCTTTTCTCCAGTGTTTCTCTTAGAGTAGGATCCAAATTCTTTAAATCTACTTCAGTTTCAATTTTTATGAATTTTTCTGGTTTTTTGATTTTTTCGGTGTTTCAGAGTGGTGTGGTGATGTGGTTTGTTCCGTAGATGAGAAGAGGTTTTGATTAGACGAGTAAGAATCAGAGTACAAGTTATTCCTAGGGGAATAGTATGCAGAAGTGTTGCTGTCAGAGTCATCCCTAGGGTGAATGTAGTCTATGGGTTTCTGAATATCCTCGGGGTTCTCAACATTAGATCCCATTATTTCATTCTCCATTTTCATACCCGAGCTTCCATAAAATGAAATTAGTCGGTCAGTGAAATTCTTGAATTTTTCCTCCATTAATTCATATCTCTTACTTATCCTCGAAATGTCATCCTCCAAAGAATTTTCATGATCGATTATTGAAGCAATCCTAGTGTTCTCTCATTTTTCAACTTGAGATTTAATTATTGCATCTTCCCTTTTCATGTATGAGCTGGGAGAAGATCTTCTTGGACTATCCATTGTATGATCATTATCTTCTGAAAATTTCTCCTCAAAAATCATGGAAGGAGTCTGCTTGATGTGAGGGCCACTATTGGTCTCATACTCCACATGTTGTCACTCGGGCATGTATTGTTGATTTGAGTAGAGTCCATTCCTTTGGTCATGATTGGTCGGATCCTTGTACTGTGGAGTCAACATACATGATTTATGTGTGTCGATATCATCAGTCCAGTCTTCTGTATGAGTGTCATGTCTGAAGATGGGATTGTCATGGTTAATCCACGATGGAAGATTACCAGGTGCGGGCCAATCCTCTTGCTCTGTTCGGATTTCTATGGTCAAATTGATTTGTAGATTTGTGAAGTATGGACCTATTCCAACAATCAGTTGGAGTTGTTGTCTCGATCGGTCATTCGTCTCAAACGTGATTTGATCTTCAAATGGTTCATGAGTTCCGACGAGAAATGGGTCAATCCAATATGGTAGTTGCTCATTAGTGATCAAGGTTGGGGGAGGTGGAAGATTTGAAGAAGTGTTAAATTCGATTGGATTCATCATGTGGTTAGAGTCTCCCACGAATGATGGATTGACATTTACGTAGTATAAAGGACGGATTGTATGATCAGAATATAGAGGATTGACATGCGAATAAGTGGAGACCTCAATCAGCTATTTGTTTGTATGATCCGGATATAAAGGATTGTCATTCATGGAGTAGATAGGATTTATAGAGAGGGTTGGATCTATTTGTGGGTGAGAGTCTCCTGTGAAAGTTGGATGATGTCTGGTTGGAGGGTATTTTAAGGATTTGGGTCTGACTGAGACGAATTCATTTTCATAGTGTAGATCAGATGGGTAATCGGACAAATGTCTCGACATCTTTGAAGAAGGTGAATGAGTTGTCATGATAGATCTTAGTTGAAAATGTTCAGTGTACGGGATACTTAACACTTGAAACCCGAAATTTTAAATCAAGGAGAGTGATGGCACAAGTTTGCATTTTTTCCGATATTTGAGATTGGTCACGCACACCAATACAAACACAAATTAAACCCCAAGTTCACCAACTCACACAATGAAGCTGTAAGGGTTCGACAAATTTTCTTTTCAAATTTAGTTGGTGATAAATTGAATCTTGGAAAAAATTTAGCGAGATTTTAGGTGCCAAAAATTTTCTTAAAGACTGGCCCGAATTCTTACGACTAGTTGCATACACTTTAAGCCAGTATGGGTGTAAGTACATTCCGTAAAACGGCTACCAGTGTTACTTAAGGACGGAGCCTTACACGATGTCCTTTAAACCACCCACTCTGCTAAAGAAATCCGGACCGTTTACCAGCTACCCGTTATTTCCTCACTGAGAAGTAGCTACTCGTTTTAGAATCAGTAGTCTAAACGAAGATTCTGGAGTTGAGCTCTAACCTTAAGTGTCGTCTCTCACTCACTCAGATAAATAAATGAATACAAGGTCGGGGTTGTTCTCCCGCAAAAATTCTTGATTTTATGGGTTAATTAAAGTCGGCTATATTTAGTAGTCCCTCAATTAGGTGATCACTGAAAAATTAGGTGAGCACAAATACACATCTACCATCCAGTCCCAATTTCCTTTAAAATTATGTGACAAAATAGGGAGAGAAATTTGGGAAAAGTTGATGCACGTGAAACAATGATGTATGCTCAGATAGAAGACTTACAATGATTCCTCGCAATCTCCATGTGGGATGGAATACAAGAATTGAAAAATTGATCTATATGAATGCAAGCCGACAAAAACCACACCTAGTAGAAAGTTTTATTAGCCGAGATGAAATGAGTTAAATTTTCGACTAAGTTGAACGATCTAATCTGCATCTCGATTAAAGTGCAGTTTGGTCCAAGATTCTACGCGCACAATCAGAAAATCCTAGAAGCTTTAATAGATGTACGTGCAGGTCTAACCTATGAGCCACTCAAGTCAGGCCCCACCCTCACCACAGAGTGAAACATGCCACGACACACCACAAAAAAAGTTCGAGGTCTTTTTACACACGCGAGAGTCCATACGGACACCGCTATAAATGAGAAATTAATTACAAAAATTAAAATTGCATAAAAGTAAATCCTATACTCTACACTCTCTCACGACTCGACTCGATCTTAATTTTATTTGCGGATTGGCGGTCGATGAAGATGCACCGGTTTTGAGAGAATCGCTCCATGTACATCGGGTACCTCGCATGAAAAATAAGAGAGAGAATGTAAGAGAGTGACACAATAAAAAATCAAGAAAAATAAGGGAATAAATGCTGTAAATAAAAAAAATAAATGCAAGAAAATAAAAATATGGAAAATATCAATGAAGATTCAGGGGTCGGACTACCGGAATGTGGAAATCCGAACACAAAATTTTTTTAGATAAAATCTAAGCCGTTTGCCTCCCTGGCAACATCGCTATCTGACGAGTCCGCAAATGCCCTCTTTAATTTGCGTGAATTATTAATGTTTAAAATATCAATGTGTCGTTGTAATTACGTCAGGTATTCAGAATCGATCAAGAAATAACCACAATTAATTTATTCAATTTTTAATCGATGTGGTTTTATGTTTATTTTACATGGGCAAGTCCTAAGGTCGAACTCAAGGAGGCAATGTAACAACCTAGAATAATGTCTATCAAAGTTTGTGCACGGTTTTCAAGGTAGTATTTCTTGGTATTTTTAATGCGATTTTGGAATGCGAAATGCAAATAAGGCCACTTTTAGGGACTAAAATGCAATTTTCAATCAAACGATGTCTGAAAATTACGAAATTTGGCTGAGATGCCAAATATGATGAAATGAATGCACTGTAATTTTTTTTGGAATTTTTCGATGGAAGATAAATATTTTATGAATTTATGAATGCAAGCAAAGTGGATTTCAATAATTAATTATAATAAATATTAAAACTAATTATTTTTAGGGTATAAAATTATCCAAGATCTATCACTAGGTGATTGATCTCAGAAAAATCCTAAACCTCAAAAATATGAGTTTTAATACCTACTAAAATTAAAGATTGAAATATGCAAAATGATTTTTATAGAGCAAACCATACATGCAAATGCGATTCTTTTTGGGCACAACTATGATCCATGATGTTTTGGTAATTTTCAGAGCTATGGTTAATTGCTTATGAATTTTGAGGCACAAAATGGGCACAATATGCAATTTTCCACATGAATATCAATTAATAATTAACCACAGTGTGTAAAAATATCACGGGCACGCCTTATGGTGGAGAATTAATTGTAGAACATCATGCGATTTTTGAATAATAAAAAAAGAAATAATGTAACTCATTACAAAGGGAAGTCATGGGTTTAACTGCATATACAATAATAAAATAAAATAGCTAAGGAATGGAGAAGAAGGGCTAAAAAGTGATTACCATGCCCAATGAGGGCTTCTCTGCAAAAATGATGGCGGGACCTGGCTGAGAATATAGGGACGCCCAGAGTTGTTTCTGCAAAAATCCAGAATGTCACGTGCGGGGCACGTGACTCTGGGTTGGGGCTTCTTCTACGATTGGCTGAGATAATGATGGCTTCTCCGCAATTTACCCCCCATGGCACGTGGATGGCACACGATTGGTGAGCGGGTCTTTGGCCTGTCAGACACGACGGAGGGGCGGAGCAGGCTCTACGGTGAAGGCGGTAGAGGATTCTCCGACGTTGATGGAGCGGTTGTGGTAGAGGAGCTGGAGTCGAAGGTGAGGTGGAGCTTGGGTACAGTGGAGGGAATGAACTGAAGTGACGAGCAACATTCCTCATGCGGTGGAAGTAGACTGGACGAGGTGGAAGGCGCAGGCGTCGTTGGTGGAGAAGCATTATCGCGCAGAGGAGCTGTTTGTGAAGATGCATTGATGATGAGGGCTCCTGGTTTGATGAAGTTGAAGTCGGGGTGGAGCGTTGGAGTGTCGATGGAGATGTTGGCTCGACGGCCCAAGATGGTGCCGGAGCAGAGCAACTATCAATGAGGATGTAGTGATGCACTGTGGGGGGGGGATCCACCATGAGGATGTAGTGATGCACTGTGGGGTGGGATCCACCGGATCTCATCGAGACGTCGGGTGTGGGGAGCTATCACCTCCGACCGGTTCTTCCCTTTGAGCTGCAGTCGGCGGATGCGGCTCAACGGAGCTGCGATGGTGTTTAAATAGCGGGAGGGGGCGATCGGAGATGGCAGGAGATCAGCAATGGGGATCTGATTAGGGTGAGAGGGTGGAAGAGGAAGGCGACAGAAGAGATTGATTCTAACGAGGGGTGATTGGCAGGGGAGGCACGAAGATTGATTCGAAAGAGATCTGGGATTGAGCGGCGAGGATCACGGAGGGGCAGCGATCTCCGCGGACGAGGAGATTTTAGAGGTGACGATGCCCCAGATGGAAAGGGGGTCGGCCGAAGGTGGATGATGCTCCTCGGCCATCCGATCGGCCGAGATCAGTCGGCTAAGGAGTAGCCACATGGCGTCAAGTGGGAAGGGGGAGAGGTCAGGCACGTGTAGTGCATGTGCACAGGAGTCACGTGCGCTGCACGTGCGTGGCTTTTGAATTTTTTTAATAAAAATGAATTATAAAGAACTCGAAATAGGTGACACGTGGTGGCTCCAGGAGCGACCACGTGTCAGCCCCATAAAAACCAAAAATAAAAGAATAAGAAAAATCATAATGAAATAGAAAACAACCTCAGAAAATTTTCTTCACGAAAGTTGCTCGGCTCGATGAGATCTACAACTTTCATGAAGAGACCAAAGCCAAAATTGATCATTTGCAAAAAGTGATATTTTTGGGGTATTCCATGTACATAGAATACCTTGATTTTTGTGTTTTGTAATTTTTTTGTTATTTTAAAATCGGACAAAAATCTGAAAAAATATGATAAAATAAAAGATAAATATTTACACATTAATCTTTTTTTGGATTTTTATTAATTAAGAAATTAAAGAAATAAAATAAAATACAAAAACTACAATTTTTGTACATACAGTTAGTGAAGACTCAAACTCAGTTAGTTTCTTTGATTTCAAGCTCTTTTTGGATCTGGTTTTTTACGTATTTTAATAAAAACCTTGTCAAAGAAAATAAATGAAAAAGAAACAAAATAAAGTGAGTTAATTATGTACATAAAATAATAGATCAAAAACCGCTAAAATACAAAATGTACAAAAGAGGCCCAAAACCTAACTTTCACATATGAGCTCCGATTCACTTGAACTTGGTCTTGTTTTGAAGTTAATTGAATGTACATTAGTTCAAAAGTGAGTAGGATCAAACCAGATACTGGATGAGGAAGATATCGATGTTTTAGTCCGAGAATCCTAGAATTAGGTTTTGAGTTTCTGGCCCACCTGATTAGGTTAGTGATTTTTTTGTATTTTTCATTTATTCTTGTTAGTAATATGAACACAATGGAGTGGTTTCAGGTCATTTGGAGTTAGCATGAATTAGTTAAAAATCAAGGAATTAGGTTATTTTACAGGTCAATTGGGTTGGGATTTTTGGCTTCTTATTTTTTGCAATAATGAGTGATAAAATGCAATTATTATCAATACATGCATGAATGCTAATTATGCAAAATAAATGAAGAAATGTCAATGAATTTTAGGGATTTGAGCTTAATTCATTTCTTTTAGAGTGATGAATATGAGATTCATCAAGCACCAACCACTATGATTCAACATTTGAATCGACATCTGTATGATCATTAAGATGGCCATGGTGCATAACCCCAATTGTACTAAGGACCTATTATGCAAATGAAACATTTATTGCACAATGGCTCGTCGTGGGATCACATGTCCAACATCTTCATCGGATGATTCAGACAACTCTTGGGAAGAACGATTAAGAACAGTCTCCGAGTGTTGCTTCGATCGATGATTACTCCTCTCTCCAGTGGCCTCTCCTCGATCTGATGATGAGTACGTCTTGCTGGTGGTGCTTCGTGTGTGTAGGTGGGCTCTGATGAGCTCCAGGTACACCCAATAGAGATCTGGGAGGTGGTGTGCTTCAAGGGACCTAGAGGCAAATTCTTCGTTGAATCTCATCTCCAGAGAGGTGTTCAGACCTCAAGACTTGCACCAAAAGAACGACTCAAGGGCTCTATTCTGATCGGATGTTGAAGATGCTAGTCATGGGGGACAGAAGGGTAGAAGAGCTCTGGCAATGGATGATGGGTGAAGCTCAATTCACCAGGTCAATGCAAGACATGGGCTGGGAAGTGGGGTACAAGGTGGATAAAACAATGGTATATGATATGGCATGAATATTGAAGCGAGAGATAGTCAGAAACGCAATGATTTGGCCTGGAGCAAGCTTCGGATCAAATTGGGGGTTTTTAATTTACTCCTAATTTAACATCTAAAATGCAAAATTAAAGAGAGGAAATGAAATTGGACCTAAAGTATTACCTAAGAATGATGGTAAAATGCCTCAACTTGGCTGGGAGGCCAAGGAAGCTGAACCACCAGTGGGCGTCCGATGATGATGGATTAGGCTCTGTGAAGCCTCCCCTCGTAAAACGGTGATCCACGTCTCCTATCACAAGCCGTGAATCACAAGATCGGACTGAGGGGCCAAAGGTGACTCCAAGAGTGATCAAATGAGCAAAAGGGTGGAGAAGGTGGTTTTATAGACTAGAAAGCGATGAGTTTCGAGGTGGTGTTGTGTGTGAGGGAGGAAGATTAGGTGGGCATCATGGTGTCGGTGAGGGTGGCGGACATGCAGACTATAGGGAGGTGGTGAGCTCGAGGGTAAGGGATGCATGGATGTTGCATGGAAATTGGAAGAAAATGGGTGCCCTGTGACTCTAACAGGGGCGGCTGAAGATGGGACGTGCAGTTGATCAAGTTAACCCTCAGAGAGATCTTGTTGGTCCACGTGGACCATCCAAAAAAGGGAATAAAAAATCATTTGTAAATTCGATAAAAAATAATTAATTTCTTGTTAAAACACAAAGAATATTCATAATTTTATGTAGTATTTAATGCTAATTTTATTTATTTTTACAAGTCTATTTATTATAGGTTAATATTTACATGTATAAATATAGGTAAATATACTTGTATTATGTATATTTTATTTTTAATTTGTATTTTGTATTTTATTATTATATACATGTATTATATATATTTTCAATTTATTTAAACACATATTTATATATTTTTACTTTATTTTTCCGAGTTTATTTGATACTTAATTAATTATCTACATATGTCTTATATGTATATATAAGTACACTTCATGTATGAATTGAAATATATTGATTATTTTATTTTATTTTTAATGATTCTGATTTCATTTTAAATATGTACATGCATTTTTAAATAATATTTGAAATTTTACAAAAATAAAAGAAAGTGAAAAATAAAAAGATAAGTATGTTGAATATAATATACAAGTATATTGCACGGGGCCCAAAACCTAACTTTTGCATCTTAACTCCAAATTGAATGAAACCACTTTCATTAAATAGCTAATTTTATTTTATGAACAAAAAGTGAGTTTGGCTAGTTTTAAATCTATATGGAGAAGATTCATTTCTGCAAAGTTTTCTTCGCGGCTTTTTATTTTGTGTCCTGAGCACGATGTGCATTATTTTTCAGTAAAACCAATTTTGCATTTTTCCTTGTATTATTATGTATAATACTCATGTTTAGGGATTATTAATTTAAGGTCTAAAAATAATAAAATAAAATAGGTCTCAAAATGTAATAATTGGGCAAAAATTAGGTTATTTATGCAATTTTCTATATAGTTTCTCTGCCCATCTCTCGCTACTATATTAATTGTCGACCAAGTCATCACAATGACTGAGTCTCAGGGTCTAGCATCACTCAATGTCTTTGACACTTCATTCTTTTTATTTTCTTCCTTTATTCTTTTATTTTGGAATTAAATACAGTATTATACAATATTTTATACAGTATTTTGTGTAATTTTTTGAGTGTTTATTTTCACAAATTAATGATATACATGCATTTTTTTAGGGATTTAAGGCCAAAATGAAAGAACAAATACGATAAAATGAGGATTCATCAGAACCATCCTAATAAAAATTTTTATCATCGGGAAGAAGAAAATTTATTTGCCAAAGTCCAAGTATGAATAAGACTATAGGAATAGGAAGATATTAATGTCTTTGGGCTTATTATTTATCTGACTCAACCAAGATAATAAAAACCTAAAACTAAGTGCACAAGAACATAAAAAATAAAAATAAATGCGGAAAATTCAAAACACGTGAAATAAATGAAAAAAAAGTCGAGAAAACAAAACCACAAGAGATCCCCCAAGTGCACCGGTACTTGCTAAAACGGACCCCTAATAAGCACAAGATGGGTCTAAAGGCTAAATAGAAAATAAAAAAGAGGCAAGTTCCAACAAATTATTACAATTATTTACAAAAATAAAAGGTATAAAATGGTTGAAAAATAAAATGCAACAACATGTCTTCAACTCTTCTACTCCTCCTTAGTTGCTCTCTCCTACCGGTCGGTGAAGATGCTCCCAGCCTCTGCCTCGCTCGGGTGCATCAACGCTCCTATGATCGTTGCCCTCGCTCGTCAGGCCCTCGCAACAAAGGAGAAACAAAAGTTTGTCAGAACAATGCATGAGAAAAATAAGAGAAGAAAATAAAGTGAAGTGGATAATGAAAATAAAAGGCAAGTAAGAAGACAAGTGAATAAGGAAATAAAACAAACAACCAAGGGTAGAAGAAATAGGAATCCTAGCTAACCTCCCCATGCTTCCTCAACAACAATGCCATTTGTTAATTGGAAAATTTTAGATTTTAATTTTTTTGATGAAGAAAAGTGAAGAAAATTTGAACAAATGAGTGAGATGTCGTCATAAACCAAAATCATCTCAAAAAATTTAGTTTTATTCACACTAAAAAGGAGAACAAATCAAGTACTATTATTTAATCTCTATACAATTCAAGATAGAACTCAAGGAGGCAACATTACTCGAGGGTTATTTATTTATTTCTAATTAATGAAGGAGTCTTTTTCTTTTTCTTCTTGTTTTTATATATTTTTAATGCTTTTTATATTTTTATGGATTTAATATTTTTAATTTTATTTTTATTTAAATTTTTTATTTTTATTTTTTATTAATGATTGTTAATTTTGCAAATTTTATCCTTTAATTTTTAAAAGACAACAATAAAAGAAAAATATAAACAAAAGAAACAAAAGGCTCTTTTTTTATTTTTCAAAAATAGTAAAAATAATTAAATTCAGAATAAAAACTTTTTTGTGTTTTAAAAAAATTTCTACTATTTTTGTGATTTTTATGTAATTTTTAGATTTTTAAGGATTTTAGAATGATTAAAAACTTAAAAGAACACAAAATAATTTTAAGAAACTATTTTTTGGGTTTTTAAAATATAAAAAAGATAAAAAAATTGGAAATGAAATAACAAAGAAGGAGATTTTTTAAGTTTTAACTTAAGTTCGATTATTTATTTTTCTGATTTTTAATGGTTTTATATGAATTTTTTAACTTTTCTATATATTTCAAATTTATGATTTTCAGAAAATATTTTTGAATGAAATTCTTACATATGATAAAATATACTAAAATGCATCCATTATTTCTTCTAGAAATTTTCAAGAGTTTATCATTTTTATGAGTTTTTAAAGTCAAACGGATAAAATACAACGAGTTTTTGAATTTTTAAAAATAACAGATAAAGAAAATTTTCAAAACTAAAATTAGAAGTGATAAAACTAATTAACAAACACTTAACCTAATTTTTAGAGTTGACCAGATATTTATTAAAGGAAATTAAAGTCAAGCTAATTAATTTGCAGATAAAGGATCAATATGCAATTATTTAAAGTTTAGTACTAATCAATAATAAATATAGGAACTATAGTTTGTAACTTGCAAACAACCTAGAATACATGTGCTTGTGCACGTGAATTAACACTGAGGGGACATGTTCGCAAATATTTAAACTTTAGGAGGTAAATCCTAAAACAAAACTATTGATTTTTATTGCAAAATTTCCAATGATCACGTTCTATTGCACGCAGAGTTGTTTCAACCAAACTAAAATGCAATAAAACATGCAAGGGCAATACTGTAAATAATCAAACTATCTCAACAAGACACGTGTTCATTTATGACTTATTTACAATTAAAATAAAATGTAGGATAGGGAATGTAAAATCACCAAGGGAGCGTGATAGGCACGCCTTGGACGGCTTTGATTGTGCGATGAAGATCTAATCGAGTGTATTGTATTTGGGGCTAAATTGATGGTTGCGATCTGATCTCGGCTGATTGTTCTGCTCTGATGACGATGAAGCCCTCTAGATGAATTGAGTTAAATGGCTCGCCTGATGGAGTTCAATCTGCTCATGCTCCTCAAATTTGCCTCCGATATGACACTTGAAGGCTTTAGGAGGATCCTACCAACCTTCCACGTCGATCCAAAGGGGGAAATAGGCCTGGATCCCGCTAATTAAGGACCTGGATCTATCGCTCTATTGCACGTGAAAGCCAACCTCTAGATGCTAAATGTGGCTCCAGGTGATGTCCCAAACACCTGCAAGTTATTCAAGGCTCGAATGCGATGATCCGCAAGGGTTGTTGAGTGAAAACAAGGGGAAGATGGAGGCGAATGGATAGATCTCTGAGAGTGAGATCGAAGCTCAAATCTGAAGCGGATTTGGTGGTCAGATCATGTAAAGAAGATGGAGAAACAATCAATAAAGGTGAAGCAGTGATCAAAGTGATTGAAAACACACAAATGACATCCGACCGGACTGATCGGAGGTTGATCGGAAACTTAATGAACTAATATCAAATCAAACTAAAAATGATGGAATAAAAGCTAAATTGAAATGCAAATTACTCTAAGATGACCTACAGTGGATGGCGAAGATAATGGGCTCGATTCGGCGATGCCAGGCCGAAGAAACTAGGTCACCGATGAAGCTCCGGTAGTAGCTGGATCTCGATCTTCAGGCTACTTCACATGCTCCCGATCATGGGGAACGTTCTATGTTACCTCAAGTACACTTCATGAATTTTATCTTGGGTGAAAACTAGGCAAAAATCAGATTTGGAATCAAATTTGGATAAGGATGAGTATTTATAGAAGTGGCCGACTAGCAGATTTTGAAATTTGGTAGCGCATGAACAAAGGCCCAAAAATGATGGATCTTATTCAGGTGAGATAACATGATAAGTGAAGTTAAATCGGGCAAAGAAATTATGGAAGAAGGGTGAATGGATTGGGTGTAATAAATCATAGAAGGATAGGGTCCAACCCTTTATTCGAGTTTTAAAGTCAACAGAAGGAGTTGACTCGGGTCCAATCAATCAGATCACAAGGTCCGATGAAGACAAATATAAAAAGACAAAAAGAAAGAAATAAATAGAAATAATTAGAAAACAATAATAAATGAATTTAAATTAAAAGATTTTCATAATAAATAATGTTAATAAAAAAATAAACTTATTTTTATTATTTTTCATTAATTTAAATAAGTAAATAAAATTGGAAAAATGAATACATAACTTTATTCTTAGGTTAATATAATTATATATACAACACATTCATTTTTAATTAATCATTTTTACAAAAAATACATACTTTAATAATTTATTAATTTTTCGAATAAATTAAGGATTTTAAATACATTTTTATTTTATTTTTATGAATTAATTTAATAGTTTAGTTTTGATGGAGTAAATGAGAAGCTTGAGGTCTGGAGACATGAGTTGGAGACTAAAGGATTTCGTATAAGTAGGGCTAAGAAGAAATATATGGAGTGCACCTTTGATGGAAGCAATGGTGAAGGAATCGAGGTGAAGATTGATGACGATAACATTCAGAAGAGAGATTCCTTTAGATATCTGGGATCTATTCTGCAACATGATGGGGAAATTGATGGAGATGTTACTAATAGAATAAATGCCGGCTGGCTAAAGTGGAGAGGAGCCTCTGTTGTTCTCTGTGATAAGAAATCTCCTTTAAAAATTAAAGGAAAGTTTTACAAAGCAGCTGTGAGACCTGCTATGCTTTATGGATCCGAATGTTGGCCTGTGAACCATAAACATGTGCAAAGAATGAATGTAGCATAAATGAAAATGTTAAGGTGGATGTGTGGACACACACGTAAAGATCGGATTCGGAATGATGTAATCAAAAAGAAAGTTGGTGTAGCTCCGATCGAGGATAAGATGCGAGAAAATCGCTTAAGATGGTTTGGACATTTGCAAAGAAGATCAGCTGATGCACCAGTTAGGAGATGCGAGTGTTGCGATGTTGAGCCGACTAGGAGAGGGAGAGGATGGCCCAAGAAGGGTTGGAAAGAGACCATACGAAGGGATCTTAGTTTGTGGATATAAGCTCGGGATTGACTCAAGGTAGATCTGAATGGAGGCAAAGAATCCATGTAGCCGACCCTACTTAATTGTGGGAAAAGGTTTTGTTGTTGTTGTTGTGAATTTAATGGTTTAGTTTTGTCTATGAACCATAGACATGTGCAAAGAATGGTTGTATCAGAAATGAAAATGCTAAGGTGGATGCATGGACACACATGTAAAGATCGGATTCGGAATAATGCAATCAGAAAGAAAGTTGGTGTAGCTCTGATCGAGGATAAGATGCGAGAAAACCGCTTAAGATGGTTTGGTCATTTACAAAGAAGATCAGCTGATGCACCGGTTAGGAGATGCGAGTGTTGAGATGTTGAGTCGGCTAAGAGAGGGCGAGGACGACCCAAGAAGTGTTGGAAAGAGACTATACGAAGGGATCTTAGTTTTTTGGATATAAGCTCGAGATTGACCCAAGATAGATCTGAATGGAGGCGAAGAATCCATGCAGCCGACCCAACTTAATTCTGTTATTGTAAATTAATAGTTTAATTAAATATGGCTATCTACAATATTGGTACATGATACCTATAGTATAAATACAATTATTTTATTCTTATTTATTTACAATTTAATTTTTATTTGTATTTTAGATAATATATATAAAAAATATTAAAAATACAACATGTGCAAAAATAAAAAGAAATAAGTAAAAGATAAAAATAATGGGTATAATATAGAAACCATATACAACAGCACTTCAAAAAGCCATTTTTCACATCTTAGCTCCAATTTTTATGAAAACCACTTTCATTTTATTTTTTTTTCAATTTTGAACACATTGAAAGTGAGCTTGGTTTATTTTGAGTTTTTATGGAGTAGATATTGATCTGTCAGTTTTGGCTTTACGACTTTTACAGAGTGTTGTTTCCCTTATCCTATATATGGTTTCTTCTTGCAATTATTTTAATAATTTAAAGCATATTTTATACAAGTTCTAAGAAGATAATATTTTTTTGAGTTTGTTTTAGTGGCAAATAAAATAGTAGAAGATATATACAATGTGGACAATGATGCATATGTACAAGCGAGAATTGATTTTCTTGATTTTTGTAGATAAAAGATCCTATCTCCCACTACTTTATTCCTTATCGATTAGGTCAAGTCTTGTCCTACTCTTGGGGTTAGGATCAACCCGTATTTATTACATATACACACTCTTCTTATTTCTTTCTTTTTCCTTTATTTATTTATTTATTTTGGGTTAAAGTAGTGATAAATATACACTATTTACAGATGATATGAGATTATTAAAAGTGTAATTAATGATTTTTAATGGTATTTTGTAAGGGATTTTAAGTCCAAATGAATGAATAGAGATGATGAATTGGTGATTCATCAACGTTCTACAAGTACATCTTATTAAATGTGAAGTGTGGTCCTAAATTAAACGAGCACAAGCAAATGATATTTGAACTATGTAAACGATCTAAGAGCCATGAGTGCAGGACTAACCTAAGATCTGCTCAAGTCGAGCCCCACCCACAACATGAGAGTGAAACATGTCTCGACACACTACAAGAAGAAAAATGTCCAAGTTCGAATACATACACGAGATCCCAAATGGGAACTCTTGCAAAAGTGCAATTATTAGAAATAGTTACATAAATTAAATAAAATACAGAAATAAATTTTAGGACTCTACACTCTCTCACGACTTAACTCGGTTTTAATTTTTATGCTCTTCTCAACCAGCTCGACCCATGAAAAGTAGGCCTTTGATGTATCCAAGTTGCTCGGCTCAAATGTAGCCACTTCGGTCCACCAGGCCCTCTTACAAAAATATAAGATTTATTCCAGAGAGAGATATACACAGATAAAATAAATAAATGAAATAAAATAATAAAAATACTAGAAAATAAATAGAGGTTAATTACAAGAACATCCGGGGGTCAGACTATATGAGAGATGAAAAACTTAACTTCTAGATTTTCTAAAAATCAACATAAGTTGTACCTCCTCGGAAACAACACCATCTGAGAAATGCATAGATTCCCTATCTTAATCCATGAGGATTAATTGGTGTTGTTTCCTTATAAGAGGGCAAACCGAAATTTCTCAAAAGAACACAATTAATTTAATCAATTCAATTTAAAGCGGCCGAAATTTATTTTACTTGGGAAAGCCCAAGGTCAAACTTAGAGAGGCTACTATCTCCTTAGGATGATTTTTAGATAGTTTAAGTGCTAGGTTTTCTAGGAAGATTTTTTAGCAACTTTTTAATGCAAATTATGAGTGAAATGCAAGTGTGAATTATGAGTCAAATTAGCCTAGAATGGAAAATCCCAATTGATGTGAAAATAGGCTCAAAAATCCAAAAAGGCTATTTCCCAAAATTATTTATGCAATAGTAAATCCAGAACACCTTATTTATATTTTATAGTGTAAAATGCATGCATGAAAAATCAGTACTTTTTATGGGTTTTATGCATATTTTCGTGCAAATGAACTGCAAAATATACGAAAATTATACAATGGCTTAAGAATGATGAAACCAACCTAATGTATTTTTAAAAATTTTTGGATGCAATCTGAATTGTCTATGAATTAAATAATACATATTATGTGATTTTTAGTAAATTAATTTAAATAATTAGCAAATCGATTTTTTAGAAATAAAATTATCCTAAATATGTCTAATAAATAGCACACAGAAAAATTGCAATTCTTAAAAATATTAAGTTTATAGTTAATTAAAATTAGATTACTAAAATCACTATACAATTTATTCTAAGCAAATTAGATAAGCAAATGATGTGATTTTTGGAGGCGTTATGGAGCACAAATAATTCTACCTTAGGTGAATTTTTGAGAATTTTAGGATCATTAAATAATTTAATAAGAATTTCAGAGCTCACAATGGGTAAAATTTCCAATTTCTCACCAATATAATGTTAATAAATCAATTAATGCTTACAAAAATACATTCATTTCACCAAATGATAGAAAGTTAATTAATTACCGTGTTGCAATTTTTGGAATCAAAATTAATACCAAATGAGGGTTCCAACAAAGGTACAAACACATGGGTCCAAATGAAATAAAAATTAGAATACACAAAATAGCATAATGATACGCTTCTTTAATTACCTAAACCCACAAGGGGTTTCTTGTAGTTTCCCCATGACGTGCGCCACGCATGATGGCTGGTTGATAGGGGCTGAAGTGCAAAACACCAGAATTATGGCGGCAAAGTTGCAAAAGTCCCAATGCACCTATGAGAACCGCATGCTCGCGCGAGGTTCATGCGGAGCCTTGGGAGGTACGACGCCACATGGAGGACTGCGACAGCTTCAAAAGGTCCAAGGCATATATATCTGGTGGACGCTCGGTAAGGGGTGTAATGGGGCACATGATATCCTTCGCATCATCTGATGGAGATCTGATCTTTGATTGATGGACTCGAGGTTACAACAGTTGCTTGATCAAGATCAAGGGACAACTATAGCGGATATTCAGGTTAGTGACAGAGGCCGCCCTGGACGATTCCCCTGGTGGTCTTTGATGTCGAAGATGCTAAAGGAGGAGGGAGATCCTGGTGATGCTCCGTCGACACACAACAGGTGGTGAAGCACGAAGTTGGGGATGTTGTATGTTCTGGCGTGGAGGCTCCAAGCAAAGCTCAGTAATGGAGGGGGAGCAATTGGAGATTCAAGGGTCGGAGTGTCTTCATACAAGAAGTGCAGTTCTTGCAGGGTTAGAGAATGATGAGATGGGGCGATATGGAGGTCCGACGATAAGGTGGAGAAGATGGAGGACCTGGAGGTACCCAAATCACTACAAGAGCTGAGATGGATGATGAGATATGATTGTGAGGGAGAGGATTTAGTGATTGGATCACAATCCTCAAGAAATAAAGTAAGGGGAAATAATGCCTACATTCAGAAAATCAAGAAAATCAATCCCCACTTGTGTATATTCATCACTTATATATACATCATTATATATAATACATATCATCTACACTAATTTATTTATTACCAAATTCACTCCAAATAAAATTATTTTCTTCTTGGAACTTGTACATAAAAATCTGTTGTAAATATGAAAAATAATTGCAAGAAGAAGCATAGTATATAGTTGTAAATAATAACACTTTGAAAAAGCCATAAAGCTTAACTTGTCGGATCAATATCTTCTCAATAATAACTCAAAATAATCTTTAAAATGAAAGGTTTCATAAAAATTAGAGTTAAGATGTGAAATGTGAATTTTTGGGGTGCTATTGTATATTTTTCCTATGTAGATTATTTGTGTGTATGTATTTTCCTTGTATTTTTTGTATATATTTTATTTTTAAATATTTGTATATATTATGTTGAACTTATATAAAATACAAATAAAAATCACAAAACCAAAAATAAAAAATTAAAGCATGCATATATTGTATATGTATCATTATGTGTATTGTAAAATACCCTTATTTATTTATCTTATAAATTACTTCATAAAATAAAGTAACAATATGGTTAAATTCCTTGTAAAATATTGTAAAATAATAAATCCTTAGAATATATGTATATTTGTAAAAATAATATATTAAAAATCATGGTGTTGTATATGTAGGTATATATACCTATGAATAACATGTTTTATTTATTTTTACCTATGTATATAACTTATTTAATTCATTACAAATCACCATAAATAACCTAATTTAATTACTAACATTTTTTATTTTCATAACTTTTTTATTTCAATTCATTTTCAATTTTATTTTGATTTATTTCTCCTTTTCCATCTTTTTTATCGTTTTGTCATTTTGTCCTATAGTGGAAGGGGTGTTTATTGGTTGAGCCTAAGTCTATGTCATGCCTCGGTTTAAGTGCTTTTTGGAATTCAAATCTCGTTGGACCTCTCACCTATATATATATCCAGATCTCTAAATTTTGAGGTTGATCCATTTTTACTTGAATATCTCGCCCGAAGTTGGTCCCCGGTGAGACGTGCTATGATAGGGTGTCATCCTCCGCAGCTGGGAGCGTAAGGAGTTCACTTAGAAGCGAGATCCACCTATGTCATCGGAGCTTTACCGACAACGTCGAGCTTCTCTGTTCTACGCCACAGATCGAGGCGATCACCTTCATTCAGTCCTTTGTAGGTAGTTTAGATATCCAATAGTTTAATTTCCTCTTAATTCTGCAGATTTAATTCCATTATTAGTCAGTTAGGTCATTTTCAGCTCCGAGCTCGGATTTGCAAGATCAGAGCGTTCTGGTCATCTTAATCCATTTCCATCTACACGACTACGTTCGCCTCATCTTCTTCATCCTTATCCCCACGACCTGAACCCCTAGATCCTTCTCAGATTTGGATGTTGATCTCACTTCGATCATCCACCACTGGAGACACCCATTCATTCCAATTTTTTTGCTAACTTTTCGATAATAAAGTTAGTCGGAGAATTACCTCGAAGCGGTAAATATTTTACAGGTCTAGGAGCACATTTGGAAGCGAGGAGCAGGACCTAGAAGTCCTCTTTGAGCTGCAGACGTCCTCAACCTCTAGATCCTTCGCAGGTCATCTTCGAGCATCATCGCCACATCTAATCGATAAGGAGCACCGCAGGAACGTGTGTCATCCTTCAGGCAACGAATTGAGTGGAGGTTCGCTGATATTTAGCCAATCAAAACTCAATAGAGTAACCCTTCTTTGTTGTTCTTCCATCGCACTCCAACACCGCATGATAAAGAACAAAGGCTCTAGATCACATCCCCACCATTAATCCGCGCCCAAATATCAACTGCTTGATCAGATCGAACCACCAGATTCAAGCCATTTGTGAGGGCCCAAGTTGAACCGTCAGATCAGAAGCATGGTCGCATCTCCATCGCCTGATACCCCACCTAGAATGGTGAAACTTTTACTCTCCAGCCCTGCATTATTTAATTTTGCAAATAAGTCCTTAAAAGGACAAGTGTTGCACTACGTGTTCTTGAATAATTGCATTAAGTCCCTCGTTATTAATTTTATTTTCATATTAGTCTTGTTTGAACAGAAGTGCGTGCAACACACATGATATTGTGGTAGTTTGCAATAAAGGACATGTATTTATCTGTTATTATTTGCCTCCCTAAAATAAATTAATTGCATAAAAAATCCATGCCAACGTGACTCACATGCGTTGACACGTGCCATTCTTGGAAAAATTTCACCTTTGTCATCGTAATTCATGTTTTGATATTAATTTATTCTGCTAAATAAACTAATTACGTTTTTGTCCCTCTGAAGCAGTCTTTTATTTTGCATATTATTTTTAATTAATAAATAGAAGTCCTTCATTAAAAAATTCCCAAAAAAGTCATCTTAGGTTCCTGCTAATTAGTTCTTTCATCATTAATTTTTATTTTACATTTTATTTATTATTATTTTTAATAAATAAAAAACCACAAAAATAATCATTGTTTATGTTAGAAAATCAATAAAAATTATAAAAACCCCTTTGAAAAATTCTGAAAAATATTGCGTGTCTCTATTTGTTTTAATTTATATATAAATTTCATCTTCTAATTTCTTTAAAAACAAAAAATTGCAAACCACTAAAAACAACAAAAAATCATATTAAATCACAGAAAATCCAAAAAAATCACAAAATTTCTTTCAGGAAAATTTAAAAATCTTCTTTATTTCGATATAAATTCTTTGTATTTTGTATTTCATTTCCTATTTTAAAATCACAAAAACTTTTGAATTATTTTTGTTTATTTATTTCCCTATTTTTATTTATTTTAAAAACTCAAAATTAAAAATTCTCGAATAATCACAAAAATAGTAGAAAATTATTAAAAACCCAAAAACAACTTTGTTTGAATTGTTTGTCCATAAAAAATACAAAACTTGTGCTCCTTTCCTTTGTTTTTATTCTCTTTCTTTGTTTTTTTTATTTTATTAAAATATTAAAATTTTTAAATTGAAAATTATTAAAAAAATATAAAATCAAAAAACCAATAAAAAAATTAAAAAGACAAAAAATATACAAAAATCAAGAGTAGTGTGCATAGAATTCCTTCTTTTATTTCATTGGTTTTTTATTTATTTAATAACCCAAAGGATTTTGTAACCTCTTCGAGTTCAATCCTGTACACTATACATGTAAATAAATAATAATTTCTCTTGCTTACACTTCTTTTATTTTTGGATTGAGCATTAGATAAATGTTTGTTGAGGGATAATCATGGTTGCATCGACACTTAATTAATTCAATGAAATTAAATACCTAAGAATACCCTAGTTCAACAAATGGTGCCGTTGCCGGAGAGGCATGCCAAGGGTAGCTAGATTCTTCTCCTTGTAGCCTGCTATTCTTGAATTTTTGTATATACATGTTTGGTTCTCTTTCTTTTTGTCTATATAATTTTCTCACTCGTCTATTTCATTTATGCCTTTCATTTTCTTTCATTTCTTTATTTTATTTTTGTCTATATTTATGTATCTATTATTGTAGATATTGCATCTTTTTGAGGAGTGAGGACTCATATTTAATACCACGTGCCATGAGGGAGCTTACATAATGCTTGCAGGATTCGATTTGCCGGACACCAAAAGCTCCCCAAGATCAGACTTTGGAATTCATCTGAGATCACTTACTCTTACTTTTCTCATTTTTCTATTCATCCACTTTGTTGTTTGGTTGTTTGTCTATATTTTCTGCTCTTATTTTTTTTATTTTTCTCAGATTTTTCATAACTGTGATCTGACTTTTCTTTTGTTTCTCTCTTTCTTGTGAGGACCCAACGAGTGAGGGTGACATTCTTAGGAATGTCGGTGCGCCCGAGCACAGCGGAGGCAGCTCGTTTCTTCATCGAGCAACCGAAGAATGTAGGAGAGGAAGGAGCAGAAGACTTGGAAGATTATTGGAGAATTTTGCACATACATTTTTGGTTACTTTTTAGACTTTTATTTCCATCATTATTCTTATAAGAAGTTGTAATTACTCTTTTGACACTTGCCTCTTTTTCTATTTTTTCTAAGGTCATTATATGCCCTTTTGGATTGTAGGGTCTATTTAACCAAGTGTAGGTACACTTGGGGGACCTCACAAGTTTTTGTTTTTCATCGATTTTATTTTTATTATTTCTCACGCTTCTATGTGCTTGAGTCTTTAGGAGTATGTTCTTTTTCCTTGGTTGAGCCAGGTAATTGATTAGGTCCAAAGTCCCTAAATAGTAATATATGTTCCTATAGACTAGATCATAGGATTAGACTTAGTCAAATTAATTGGTTCTTGCCTGCTAATAGAAGTTAGTGCTTAGGATGCTTCGTGTACATCATTTATGTTAGTTTATTTTTCTTTATTTATTTTTATGCGAGGATTATTTTGCATGTAGACTGCTGGAGCAAGGTATACATTTTATCTCCTGCATGCATCATTCATTTCCGTCACATCAGTTTTTCCGATCTCCTCCCTTGATTTATCTCACTTAAGAAATAAAGGAATTGGAAAATTTGTTAGATTGATTCTTCGAAAAAATCCAAAAAAAGTGATAATCTAATAAAAAAGGGACTGCTAATTATACTTGATCTAAAACAAATGTAATGACCAAATCATTATTTTGGGGAGAGTAAACCCCTCGTTTTTGCAGATACTTACCTCCAGACTGAGTGGGTGAGGATGCAACCATAAGGATGAAGCCCAAATCCCTTAACTTGTGCTATATGATCTTGTACACATCTCTGTAGTGTATGGTTGAGATGCAAGCACTTGCCTCAGACATTAGAAAATCATTTTGGTGGACTCATTATCCTTTCTCCATTTGGGCCTGATATTGAACACAACAACCCGAGCATATGGTACCATTGATTGGGGTGGATTGAGAACGTATGTTGGGCGATAGCGGCGAATCACACTGTGTGCTTGGTAGTAAGTAACTTTGTGTAGATTCACTAAACTTAAAATTGAAAAGATAAAAGATCGAACTCTTACGGTACTCATATTGAATTGGGGGTTTGTATTGTGTTTGTTTGTTAGTGCAAAGATCCCTCCACGCCCGTCGTGCCTTTTCTTCCTTTCTCTTCTTGACTTCACTTCGTGTTCTCACATCTTTCCTTTTGTCATAGAAGATATTGAATTGGAGTATTTCTTGTTCGAACTTTGTGAGCTCATCTTTTCAAACTCCAATTCTGTTGTCTTCTATTTGGGAAGACTCACTTCCTGAATATCCCTCTTCCTCTACATCCCCAGTCTTTTAATCAATAAGTCCCTTATTTGAGATTGACTCTATTTAGTGAATATATGTAGATAACTAATTTAATAATAATAACAAGATAGATATATATTAATATATATATACACAAGTATAGGTAGGGATATAATAGCAAA
The DNA here is from genome assembly GCA_037367405.1 of Ottelia alismoides. Lineage (NCBI taxonomy): Eukaryota > Viridiplantae > Streptophyta > Magnoliopsida > Alismatales > Hydrocharitaceae > Ottelia > Ottelia alismoides. The sequence goes on from JAZKJV010011544.1 coordinate 312,705, forward strand.
AGAGATAATTAATTACAGACAAGGTCTCTCTTTTTTCTTTTTAGGGATTTCAAAATATTTTAATTTTTAATTTTATAACATTTTAATTTCTTTTTTATTGTTGAAAAATAAAATAAAAGTATATTTATATAGAATATATTAGAACATAGTATAAGTATATAGATAATGTACATATATGTATATACATATAGATAGTATGTGGTATATATATCTATAAATGGGTCCCAAAAATCCAAGAAAAATATTTTTTAGGCTTTTTATAACTTTTTTAATGTTATTGTGATTTTAGGGGAATTTTTGCAAATTTTATGTGTTTTTAAAGTCAAAAATATCCCAAAATAGGGATTAAATAAAAAGGTCGAATTGATTTGAAGATTAAAAATAACAGAAAGTATCATAAATTCTTCAAATAAATTTTCATACATAAATAATAATATAGATAAAATTGAGGGGAAAATAAATATTTTTGAAAATTTTATTGATTTTTCCATATTTCTACTGGATTTTGGATCTTTTTAAATTTTAACCTTTTTTATTTTTATAGTTGATTTTTGGTATGGAGTCAATATAGGTAATACTAAGCACACTATTTTTTTTTATTTTAAAGACATTTTGATATTTTTTTGGCATTTTTATATCTAAATAGTGAATTAATGCTTACTATTTTAATTTTAATAAATAGATAAATTCCTACAAATGCAAAATAAAAATCATGTCATGAAAACTTAACATTCAAGGCATTTTCGTGCAATTTTGCAAAATGAAATACAATCAGGGGCTATTTTTAACAAAAAAATAAACAAGAAAATAATTATAATTTACTGGGGACCTATTTATAATTAAAATAAACCTTTCATTCATTCCGGAACCCTTTTTACAAAAATCTAGGATATACATGCAATTTTCCATAAATAAATTAATTAAAATCACCATAGAAGGACCTTTTTACAAATACATACAAGTTCTGATCCTTTCTGCAAATTTCCCACAAATAATATGCATTGAATGTGCAATTTTATGTAATAAAAAGAAATATACAAAACCATGGGACATGCCTACAAAATACCTAGCTCATGTGGTAAGCCACATGAGTTGAGCTAGCATGGACCCATATGCAAAACACGATAAAGATGAGGGGCTCTATGCAAATTTTACAAAGCTATTTACACTCCAGACACAAAATTTAAATACTAAAATGAAAATAAGAAAAGGTGAAGGGGGCTTAGTGCAAATTACCCCTTAATGCATCATCTAATGGTTGGGGATATTTAATAAAGCGCATAGGATGACTCTTGGTGTGCATCGTTTTCATCTTCATCCAACGACGGGTCTTAATCTGGCATTGCGGCTCGATCCGATGATGGAGGAAGGTTCCTGAAGAACAGGGAAGAACAACATAGTGTTCCCCCTTGTTCCTCAAAGATCTCTCGATCCAGGGCTCCTCCAGAGATGCTGGGATGCTCTAGCCTTGCTGCTGCCTATCCACATCAACAGGTAGCCTCAAATAAGTCCAGGACCCGTTGGAGGGATCCTGGAGAGTCGAAGATTGTTCGACCACCTGGAGAGTCATCCTCCCTCAAGAGATTGACTCATTTCAGGTCTTTTGACGTGCTAACCTGCAGAGGAAGGATCACAGGCTCGAGGCGATGCACCTCGACCCATTTGAAGATGCTGGCGGAGCAGAATGGAAGGGTAGAGGTGCTCTGATGAGCAGCGGAGGAAGGAGCACTGGTGGATTGATCTCAGCGAGATCAGGTGAAACGAAGTGCTGAAGATGCAGAACATGGAGGGGTATGAAACGATGGCAAAATGTGATCAGAACAGGGTCGAAATCACGGTAGAACACGTCCGAAGCACGGGGCTCCATCAATCGAATCAAGTGAAATTACGCTAAGATTAACATCTAATGCTAAACTAAATGCGTGAATTAAAAGATGGAATTAAAATATACATAGAAATTAAAAAGTGCACAGCTCATACTTGGATGTGACCACCAAGGAGCCAGAGGTGGCCAGAGAACCGCCATGGACCTCCTTTCCTCCTCCTACAACGGCTCCGAACCTCGGGGAAGCTTCCTTTGTCACCGAAGAGCTCACACACACTTGGATGCATGGACTACACAGATTGGAGAGGGATCAAAGAATCAAAGAATGAATGTGATCTTTATTTATAGACAAAGGTTTGGTCAACCTTCAATCGAGGTTTATTCGTGACTTGATGCATATAAGGAGAATCTAATGAGTAGGTGAGGATGTCGATCGTGATGTGAACAAAATCCTATGAAGGACTCGAGGCGAATGGAGGCACAGGGCGGCCTGCAAATGGCGGAGAAGGCGGGGTGCTCGAGGTTCTCATAGGGATCAGAGGCAAGAGAGTTGACTGAGGTCAACAGTCCTCGCATCCTGATTGGCCCACATAGGACGCTACATGGCAAAAGAGTGGTCTTTATTCAAAAAATAAATGAATTAAAAATAGTAAAATGATTTTATTGAATTTCGTTATAAAATAAAAATGTTTATTATTTTACGTAGTATTTAAATATGTTATTTATTTATTTTTTTGAATCAAATTACTTTTTACAAGTGTATTTATAGGTATATTGACCTATGATTTGTATATTACATTTTTATTTTGTATTTTATTATTTCTTTTACATATTTTATATATTTATAAGTTATTTTTATATACACAAATATATTTTTATTGTATTTTCTTGATGTATTTTATACATCTAAATAAATAGAGGTATATTTTATACAAGTACAAGTATAAGTAGTTCATCTATGTATTTTATATAGACTATTTTATTTTTGTATTTTTTAATATGTACATATATTATCGATAAAATTTACAAAATTATAAAAATATAAGTTATAAAAATTTAATTAGAATAAATAATTTATTTAGGTAAACTATATAATAGGGGTCCAAAACCTAACCTTTCACACCTTAACTCCAAATTGAATGAAACCATCTTCATTAAATAGCTTATTAAAAGTTATATACAATTAAAGTGATTTTAATGCATTTTGAGTTCTCATTGAGGAGATATGGGTCTAGGAAGTTTGGGTTTGACTTTTTATATTGAGTATAGAATGTACACTGTGTATTATTTTTGTGTGAACTAAATTTTGCATTTTTCTATGTATTTTTTATCTACAACTTTCACGTATAATGTTTCTTTATTTGAGGTATAAATAATAAAGAATAAATAGGTATCAAAAATAAATTATTGATGAATAAATAAATGGAATTTTATTGTGTATTTGGCCCTTATCTCCTCCCTACTTTATTCTTTGTCGACCAAATCAGTTCTTGACTTGGTCTCGTGGGTTTAGGGTCATAAAATACCTTTGACATTTTATTCTTTTTCTTTTATTTTCTTTATTCTTTTATTTTGGCTTTAAACGATGTATTGTATAATGTATATATACAATAAATAGTGTATGTTAATTAATGTAAAATAAAGATATTTACATGAACTTAACTAGGGTTTAAAGGCCAAAATGAAAGAATAAAGGTGATGAAATGAAGATTCATCAATACCACAACCGATACTTCTACTCCTGAGCAGACATCTTCCATGACTTCAACACAATAGGGTACTGAAGCACCTTCCACTTTTCAGAACGTTTACTACATGCAGACCCCGGATCAGGTCCCGTAGTAGCCACCTTAGACATGTATTTTACCGTACCACCAGGAGCCTCTTTACATTTTCTGAGTAGCAATCTCCACCTCCACCTCTTATTAAGAGGTGAACGGTATTTGGTTTGATTGAGAGTGCAGCCAACCATGTCAGTCAAAGCAAGGTTAGTTGAGTTCGCAGTTGAGTTAGAGGCCCGTCCACCATTTTCAGGAAGGGAGATCGCAACCCCAACACCATCAGCTACAACCTCATTTTTCGTCTCCACCATACATCCAGAATTAGAAATATGGACAACAACAAATGCAACCTGCATATCCTTATCATCCCTATTATCAGCAGAAGTCTGCACAGTTTTCGCATCCTCCTCCTTATTAATAATCGGTACCAGTCCCAACGATAGCCTGTTGTTGAGCATCCATAGGCACCTTCGGTGAACCCATCATCAGATCATCTTGCACTCCTGATGAAGAATATTTGACGTAGAGGCTTGACGACCAGACCACCACAAAGATATTGATACCAGTCCATGTCGAAGACAATCACAACAACTTCAGACGAAAGGAGTGGGTAGCCCATGATCCATCCACCCCCGAGACATGTAATGAAACTTGATTTTACTTGTTTATCTGACTCTATTTATCTCATGAGTGATAGGAGATTGAAGCTTTCCCGCACAACAGTTGGGATTGGGAGATCGAGCCAAAGAGAGAGCTACACCGACTACATCTTCTTCACTAGTTGAGCAGTGATCTAGTGTTGCAGAACTAGAGCATGGAGGATCACCATCACCTTCCACTTCTTCACCACCACCATCATCATTACCACCATTTTTCAGAAAAGCCAAAAAGATAATACATGAAGATGCATTATCGAGTCAGATGTGAAGGAGAACTCGCCCATCGTGGAGTCTTCTTCAACACCAGCAGACCAAGCAACCCATTTAGTTTTTCCTTTTTCATCTTCAACTCATGTTTTGGATGACATTGTACATACTGATTTTGGTTATCCATATATACATGATGACGCTGATTTGAATAAAATAAATGAGTAGTTTGATGTTTCTGATTCTGCTTCATTTCCTTTAGATTTGAATAAAACAAGAAAAATTCAAAAATTAAAAACAACATTATATGATTCTAAAGTGGTAGAGATACTTTAGAACATCTTTTTAGATATGCCACTCCTTAAGGCCATGGAGTACATGCCCACAGTCAAAAAGAGAATGAAAGAAGCATGTACTCAAAAGCATCAACCAAGGCAGAACAAATGAAAGAAAATAGAGAAGTACATATTGACCATGGACACAATTTATGCCATCAATAACCTCCCACACAAAAAGAAAGAAAAGGAGCACCTCACATCCGTTGCCATATCTTTGATCCTGAATTCGGTCGTACTCTACTCGATAGAGGATCCTCCATTAATCTCATGCCATCCTCCCTACTCATTGAGTTTGGGGTTGGGGCCTCTTAAATCCATCAAGATGATCCTTCAGTTTGCTGATAGATCGATCAAGAGGCTGAGAAGAATTCTTGAGGACGTTATCATAATGGTGTAAGGAATGAGATTCCCGGTTGATTTTGTTGTTATGGATATGGATACCTCTGCACTGTTACTCCATACCCCAATCATACTTGGTAGGCCATTCCTTCAAACAACCGAAGTGGTAGTTGATTATGGTACTGGAGAGATAACCTTTCACTCGCTCAGTGATAAGGTTAAGATAGAGACGATCTCAGATCCGAAGCCATCACCGCTAATAACAACAATAGATGAGAGAGAGACAGTTACAATAGATCCTGAGGACAGTGATTTTCTTGCTGAGTTTAGAGAGAGAGAGAGAGAGAGAGAGAGATCTTTTTACCGATTTCATGGACACCCACGAGTTACTTTCTCATAAGGAACTCTTGAAAGCACAGTCAATATTAGCTCCCTTGTTGATTATTCTGAATTGTCAGTTGATGGATCGTTTGAGCTATTTTCTGAGGATCGGTCTGAGTTACTTTCGGAGGTACATTTTGATATACCAGAGATACTTCCTTCTGAGATTACTAATGACATACCTCTTGCTGAGATGTTTGAGATTTTTGTTGATGAGATCTTTGAGAATCCTGATGAACCATCCATTTTTCAGCAGAGATTATTCATTGCCAATCTTTCTGAGACATTACTTGTTGAGTCGACACTATCCATGATGGACAGTTCACATAGTATAGATCATCTACCTTCTACCAGTGCAGTTGCAGAGGTTGTTATAGAGCTGATTCAGACCCCACCTGAGCTCAAAGTTTTACCTTCAATGTTGAGGTATGCCTTCCTTACGAGTGTGCCCCAAATGTTTTCGATCATCATCAGTTCGTAGTTGACCGACGGTCATGAATCTCACTAACTAGAGGTTCTTGAGAGAAATCGCAAGGCCATAGGTTAGAATATCTCAGATCTTCATAAGATTAGTCTAGCTTTGTGCTCACGTCATATCTACTTGGAGGATGACAACAAGCCAACCCATGAGTGTCAACACCATCTAAATCCGAACCTCTGGGATGCTATCATGAAAGAGATCAGAAAATGATGTGATGTTGGCTTTATTTATCACATTTCAGATACCAAGTAGGTCAACCTGTTGCATGTGGTCCCGAAGAAATTCGGGATACAATTGTGATGAATGACCGTGGTGAGGAGATTCCGACTCGTGTACCTACTTCATGGCATGTCTACGTAGATTAGAAGCTCCTGAACTCAGCTACCAAGAAAGATCATTTTCCACTACCCTTTATTGATCAGATTATTGAGAGGCTAGTAGAGAAGGAGTTCTTTTATTTCTTGAATGGGTACTTGGGATAGAACCAGGTCACAATCGCTTCTGAGGATCATGAGAAAACTACTTTTACTTGTCCGTTCAGCACCTACTCCTTTAGACGGATGCCCTTTAGATTGTGTAACACCCCCTCTATATTCTAGAGGTGTATGTTGGCCATTTTTGCTGACATGGCAAGTAGTTTCCTAGAGGTATTCATGGAAGATTTATCGGTCTACGGGGAAAGTTTCGACTCATGTCTTAATCATTTAGACCGAGTACTTCAACATTATTGTGAGGTCAACTTAGTGCTCTTGTGGGAGAAAAGTCACTTTATGGTGACTAATGGAATCGTATTAGGCTACGTCATCTCCAAAGATGGTATGGAGGTTGACCCGACTAAGATTGATGTGATCTCCAAGCTAGAGCCACCACAGAATTTGAAGCAGTTGAGGTCATTCCTTGGTCACGTTGGATTTTATAGGCGATTCATTAAGGGCTTCAACAAGATCTCCATGCCTTTAGCTGAGCTTATGTGCAACGAGAGTGGGTTTATGGTTTATGAGAAAGTCCTCCTTGCATTTCACCAGATGAAATACAAGGTTACTAGAGATCTTGTCCTTTAGCCTACCTTATTGATCTCTCCCCTTTGAGATCATGACGGACGCGTATCATTTGCTATACACTATGCTAAGAAGATTTTGGATGAAGCACAATGTAATTATACAGTTACAAAGAAGGAGGCATTAGCAACGGTGTTCGCTTTAGAGAAGTTCTGTTCATACCTACTTGATTTACATTTCATTGTATACACAGATCACAGTACCATACGATACTTATAGGAAAAGAAGGATGCCAAACTATACCTTATCAGATGGATCCTTCTTTTCTAGGAGTTTGATTTAGAGATTCGAGATAAACTTGGAGTGAAAAATATTGTGGCAGATCATTTTTCTTGGATCACAGATACAGAGTCTTCTGAGCATATAATACTTTCAATTTCATAGACCTTTCCAGATGAGGCTATTTTATCTGTTGCCTCGCTCCCATGGTATGATGATGTTGTGAACTATCTTGTCTCCAAGAAAGTTCCACAAGATTGGCTGAAGTATAAGGTAGTCAGATTCCTGTCAGAGATTAATTTTACCAGTGGTAGGATTTGTACCTATTTTGTGAAGGTGCAGATGTATCTGGAGGAGGTGCATTCCTTTGGAGGAATATACTTGTATGCTTGAGCATTGTCACAAATTAGAGTCTGGTGGGCGTCATTCTGGGAAGTGCACAACAACAAACAAAGGTTATACAATGTGGCATGTGGTGGTCAATTCTATTTAAGGATGTTAGAGATTATGTTCGAGATTGTACTGATTGCTAGAAAATGGGAGCAATTGTTAGTTACAAAAATATCATGCCCCTGAGATATATCTAGATTTCATATGTTTTTGATGCTTGGGGCATAGACTTCGTGGGCTCATTTCCTGTTAGTCGGAAATTTCAGTACATCTGCTTGCCGTGGATTATATTAATCGTTGGGTAGAGTTGTCCCCACCCGATCTGCTGGTAGTCGTATAATTTATTCCTTTATCAAGGATAACATTATTGCATAGTTATGGATTCCCAAGATACTTATTTCAGATGTGGGAAGCCATTTCATAAATAGAGACGTCGGAAATCTTGTGAAGGAGTACGCCATTGAGCATACCTTACCACCCACAGACTAATGGCTTAGCTGAGATTTCAAATAGGGAGATTAAGACGATACTTCAGAAACTTGTATGTACATATAGGAAGAACTGGTCCCATATGGTTGACTCAGTTCTACGGGCTTATCGGACGACGTGCAAGTCTCCATTGAGCATGTCTCCCTATAGATTGGTTTATGGAAAGCCTTGCCACTTGCCAGTTGAGTTGATACACAAATCTTTATGGGCACTATGTGTATGCAGTCTGGACTATGAGAGAGCATGCAAGAATAGGAAAGTGGACATGAACAGATTACTGGAATTCCGAAATTTCACCTATGACAACTCATTCATGTATAAGGATAAAGTCAAGCGTTGGCATGATAGACACATTAGAAGAAATACTTTCTACCCTGATCAGAAAGTTGGGCTGTTTGATGGGAAATTAAAGTTGTTCCTTGGTAAACTTAAAAGAAAATGGTCAGGACCATTCATTGTTATAGTTGTGCATGATAATGGTAGTATTGTTATATCTGGGTTGTCCTATGACGTGCAACCATTTGTTGTGAACGGACAATAGCTGAAGCAATATCTAGATCATGATACATTCCTTTCCGTGGTAGATTCCATCTATTTGGTATCGATGATGATCTTTTGTCATCTTCTGCATCTGATACATGAGCCGATATTCTCTTGTATATCTTCCTTTTGTTTTATTCTTTCTTCTTCTGTTTCTATCGTTCACTTCTTTTCCATGTGTGTATACTTAGGATGTACTCTATCCTAAGTATAGGGGAGGTGAATGATTTGAGTTTTTCCATTTTTGTTATGTTTCATCACTCATGTTGTTGCTTATACTTAGGGATCCTTTACCCTAAGTATATAGGGAGCGATGCCGTTCATTTTATTCTCTTTTACGTTTTTATTTCTTTTTATTTGTTTTATTCACTCGCTTGTCCTTCAACTTGTTGATACTCTTTTTCTATAATTAGGGATCTCTTACCCTAAGTATAGGGGAGGACAAGTTGAGTCGTTGAGTTGTTCATTCTTTTACTCAGTTTTCCCCATTTGTATAGTCCTCTATACTTGGGATTATTTAATCCCAAGTATAGTGGGGATCATTGACTTCTCTTCTTTTCATTCTTTGACTCGTTGTTATATAGATTCTTTTCACTTTTCTATACTTAACATGAGTTATGTCTTTGAGGACATAGTTCGAGCTAAGTATAGGGGTATCGTATATATGGTATATATACTTTAGCCATAACTCATACTTTTATTTGTTAATAATATGAATATTATAAAAAAATTGTATTTTGAAAAATGATTTGCCAAAAATCTTTTATAAAATTATTTACAAAAAATATTTTATAAAATATTTTGTAAAAACTTTTGTAAAATTGTTTGTAAATTGCTTGTAAAATTGTTTGTAATTTTTTTGTAAAATTAATTTTTGTACAATTTATTTGGAAAAGTGTTTGTAAAAAATATTTTATTTGTAAAATGATTTGTAAATTGTGTTTGTATCAAAATTATGTATAATGTAAAAATGTTTGTAAAATCTTTGAAAATAAAATGTTTGCAAAAACCTGTTTGTAAAATTGTTCGTAAAATGATTTGTAAAATGTTTGTAAAATAGGTTGAAAAGCATTCCTAAAACTTTTATAAAATATTTTGTAAAACATTTTGTAAATATTTGTAAAATATTTTGTAAAGTTATTGAAAAGGTTTATAATTTTTTGTAAAATTATTTTGTCACGTGGGAAATACATTATGGAATGTATGTATTTGTTGTATAATCCACGTGTTAATAAAATATGTAATTACTTCTATTTATGGAAATAAAATTCTTTGTTGGATATAAACTTCTCTGATAAAATTCTTTATAAAATTTGTATATAAAATCCTCTTGTAAAATAAAATCTTGTATAAAACTTGTATAATCCTTGTATTTATACTTGTGTTAAATCCATTTAAATACATTTAATCCACTAACCCTTTTTTTCTCTTCTTTAAAAAAATCTCTTTTCTTTTTTTTTCTTTCAAAAAAATGTTTTTTATATGTTCCTTGCATTTGCATGTGCATTATTCAGAATGATATTGATATTTAAACTAGTTTGGAAGAAGAATGAAGCTTGTCTAAGACCTTAATCCACTTAATTTTAGAGGAATCTTATAGGAACTGGAGTTAGGACTTTTCTGGTAGAGTAACTTAATTCTTTGAGTTTATAAGGCTATGTTCACATGTCATCTTGATTGGTCTAAGTAGAATATTTAACAACACGCGCATGACCCTTTTAGACAGTGACTTAACTTGGACAAGCACTCTATATGTAGCTCACACAAATGAGGTGATGAGGGGGCAGAATGCTTTATCTTTAGGAAATGCACGAGTGGAAAAATTCGCAGTCACAATAAGTGGCCAATGTGTCTCAATCTAGTCTAGTGGCGCAGATGTCTAAGACATGATGCTATGGGTTGCACTAAAGATTCAAAATATGGATAGTCTACTGGCTCAAGAAGAAAAACTCCTTATGTACATGTGATAAACCTCAAAATCAGCCCTTTAATAATGCTGGATTAGCACTTAAAATAGTCATCGCAGTCATGCCAATTCGGGTCATCAAAAGACCATCTGATTGATATGTCAAATAAGAATGAGATGGTCGTATTATTTTTACTTGGTAAGAAACCAAGGTCGAACTCAGGGACACGAGCCTCTCTCGTTTTAGTCGGATTTTTTTATCTATCTAATTAAGCATTGAGTTAAAGCACATATAGGTCAAATCAGGCAAGGAGACACACAACAATGCATTAAATAAATAAACATGAAAAATTTATTTTATTTTATTTTATTAAGCAAATGAATGCACATGCAAAGCGAATAATATGCCCAAAATGATAATTACTTGAGCCATAAAACATGCGAGTCAAACAAAGTCGAATAATGAAGCACTCTACATTTATAAAGCATCTAGGCATGAGAACCACGAAAATCAGGACACCTAGATAATGAAATAATGAACTACGGATCAGTGTCAAATCTGAAATTAAAGCATTCCATAAGAAATACAGCAAGGAGAGCTTCAAAATGGAACTGAAATCATCTCGATCGGACATATATAGCTCAAGATATGCAAGATCAAAGACAAGGGCATAAATGAACGAAAATATGAAATAAAAATTGCAGACAGGTCCCTGGGAGGGACTAAAATGAAATTACGTAAAAGAACATGACCTTCCCTGTAAATTACCCCCATGCACAGGGGCGTCTTTGCAAATATGGAAACCTGCAGGGGTGTAGTTGCAAAATAACCATAGTACACGTGGACGGCATGTGATAACATGACGTGAATGCAAAATGGAGAAGTTCGGAGGGCATCTCTGCAAATTTCCCAGACGCGCACGTGTTAGGCACGTGCCATTCAGGCTCGGAGATAGGCTCGGACTCGGCAGAGGCTCGATGTTGCTTCGGCTTGGCTTGGACACTGATTCGGTTCGATGCAGGCTCGTGAAGGCTCAGGAGCATCCAAGCCTGGAGGGTCGGACGTTAGGCTCGGGGAAGGTCTGGATCCGACACGTGGCAGAGTGTGCACCGTCCGATCTTCAAAGATCCGACGGCATCTGGAGGTGGCTCCTTGCTGGCGACGTGGCTGGATTGTGACCGTTGGATGAACACCGGTGAGGTGCATCCAACGGTCACTGCTCCTCCATCTTCCTCTGCAGCTGGCGGCAGGAACTGAGCTCCGACGAAGGAGCTCCAGCTCTGCCGCTCGCCCTCGGCTACGGTGAAGTGTCTCTGAGTTCCCTGAAGATATGTCGGAGAAGCTGGGAATCAGGGGAAGATCCAGGATCCTTTGGGGTCGGTCATCGAAGCTCTGAAGTCGAGGGCGGTTGTGATGAAGTAGGCTCCGACGGAGCTCCGGCTAATGCGAGCTTCCAGGTCCTGCATAGTTTGCAACATAGCCGAAGCAAGCATAGGAGTGTGTGTGAGTGAAATGAGAGCTCGGAGAGGTCGAAGAACGTGGGAGCTCGGAGCTCCTCCGTCATGGGTGGTGGAGGAGATGGATCGTAGGGCGACGAGGTTTGGAAGAAGGAGGAGATGGTCCGAGGGCTTCACGTGAAAGGGGGGAATGTGGCGGAGCTTGTAGGGTGTTCATTGGAGGTCGGAGATGGGGGAAGTGACCTGTAAAATTAAGCAAAAGTTAAGAAAAATGAGGAAGAGATAGGAGGAAGCTTACCTGGAGAAATAGGTGGACGGAGGCTTGGGCTGGGGCTCGAATCGAGCCCCGGGTCTTCGCTGGACACCTGCAGCGAATTGGTGCAGCTTAAGCGGGCCTGAAGGCACCGCGACACCGTCGGGATTGGCGGAGGATCGCACCGGGGGAGACGGTCGTCGTTGCTCGATCCATCCACCTCCCCCTGTCACTTGGAGGTGGCGGAGGGCTGGGCTGTGCCCCGCGTAAAGGTGGATAACCCAGAACAGGCGGAGGTGGCGAGGTTTTTGAAGGCGAAGGTGGCGGTTTGATGAATGGAGTCGTGGATTGTGAGGGGGTTGTGGGGTGATTGGAGTAGGATCGTGGACAATGGACGTGCCCGCGAGGAAGCTGGGAGATGGGAGAACATCGTGGGGTATTTGGTTAGTGGAGGTGGTGGTCGGTGTCGGTGAGATAATAGGAAGGGTGCGCGGGGTGCACAAGGTGGTGATCGTGGGGAAAAGGGGGTTCTGGAGGTTGACGACGATCATCTGACCGTTGGATCTGGAGATCCAACGGTGTGGAGCGATGCGCGAAGGAGCGGGTACGATGAGATCTAGGTGGCTTGATCAGATGGCGGACGAAGCGCCACGTGGCGAGCTGTGGGCCAAGCGGGTGCGGGCGGTGGAGATGACGCCTGAGGAGATCTGATGGCTGAGAAAATGAGCGCGCGTAGAGATAGCTGAGCCGTTGGATCAGAGGGGGATCCAATGGATAAGGACGCGGGCGGCTGAAGCAAGGATGGCGGGCCACGTGGCGCACCCAGAATGGGACACGTGGCCCAATCAAATTATTCTGATCTTCCAGTTGATATTTGAAGGGCTAGATGGCCGAATTTGAGAAAACTCAAAACATGAAAGTTGTAGATCTCGATGAGATCTACAAGTTTCATGTTGACCAAAACTGGAGATGAGATCAAACAAAGACTCGAAATACTTTTAAGGGTATTTTTAAGGCTAAAAATACCACAGATTTTTGTTTTGCTATTTTTTTTGTGATTTTTAATTTATTAGAGACTCAAATAATTACATGACATTAACTAGTTTTTATTGACAAATAGCTTAAGCAAGGGGGTTAATAAATGGAAATTGTGATGATGAAATCGGGTTTCATTACCCCCCCTATACTTAAACTATGCTCGTCCTCGAGCATCAAAGAGAATGACTATGTTGGCTTAACCCCCTTGTGCATGTGAGTTCAGGATCCAATCCGATCAAGTCTACTCGACTTTAGAGGTCCAAAATTCTAGAGTTCAACCCAGCCTTAGTCAAGAGTCATCCAATTCCTCTACTTTTCCAGACTCTCTCTGATGTATATATAATCTAAAGGATATGACATTTTAGTGTTGACTGCGATTCCGAGAGTAGAGTCAAATCGTCACCCAAAGTCTTGGTCCGAGAAAATCTCCTAAGGACCCAATCCTCAACACTAGGGAATAAATCAAATCTTGCATTCAATCCACCGTCTCTTTAGTTATCAGACTTAGAAAATATCGATGGAAGGCCAGTAATGGAGGGCATGGGATTGTGTCATTTCTTCTCTCCCTCTCATTGGAACAAGGATTCTCTCTAGTGCCTTTTACGCAACACACATTTTTTTGGTGTTGATCAGTGCGTCCGTCAAGAGAAGTTGGAGCCGTCTGCACTTGTTTTCCTGGGAGTACACCGGGGTGTGTCTCTTTTGAGTACCTATCATACCTTCTACACCCAGACTTGTAGCATTTACGATGCAGAGCCCTTTTTTGGTGCAAGCCTGACTCCTGGTCCTAATAGCGGTGGTACAAGTGGACACTTTGAAAAGTTTAGGAGCGCTCGCCTTTGGTGGAAGCTCTTTGATATTTGACTTTGTGGAATGAGAGCTTTTTCTTTGAAATTGACTTGTATAATTTTTTGGCTAGCTCCACTTCTTTTATCAAGAGTTGGCGCACACTGATCAACATTTTTATTTATTTCACACCCTGGCACTTAGGTCAATATCAAGAGATTAGTATAAGAACCAAGTTCTCATACTGGCTAATATTGCTGACACTCAGGTTTCATGAAGCCTCCAAAGATTTTATCCCATCCCCGAGCATCATTAGATCAGGTCCAAACTTGACTTCCTCATCCCAATTCCTCAAGTAAAAAATCAACTCATCTCATCAAAAACCGCAGTCGTGCATGTGATGTGCTGATCATATTCTTTTTTTCTGAGACTAAGCATGGAATATAGCATGCAAATCTAGAAACCTAGGGGAATGTGGATGATTAAGTCTATGACCCTGATGGTTAAGGCTGGTTAACCTAAAATCTCAAAGACCTCATCAAGCTAAGTTTCCTTGATCATTTCAGATCCTGGGTGGAAGTGTAAGTGTAGAGTCCAACTTATTCATTCAAAAACAAGATTTTTTTTTGAACTTCAAGAGATATTAGATCTGCCTAAACTCAATTGAGCATCTGCAATTCAGCCAGTATGGATGTAAGTACAGGCCGAAGCCCGTTGCTTGAGGACGGGGCCTTACGCGATGTCCTCTAAACCATCCAATCTACTAAGGGCGAACCCTCACTGAATGCAGCTTACTTAATTGGGCTTAGTAGTCACTAACGACTCCTAAAGGATTTTTTGAGTTTTTTTCATTTTTAAGGATTTTAATAAAGTTTAAAACAGAAGTTAGACTCAACTTTCCTTGAAAAGAAATAGAAGAAATTTTCAAAACCATGTCACACAAATAAAAAGTTTTCAAAACATTTTCAAAAGATTTTTTCAAAATAAGGAAAAAAATCATTTTCGAAAATATTTTTATAAAAATAGCATAACATAATATCGAAAAGCCGTGAAATCATTTGAGTTCTCTTAGTCAAAAGAATTTTACCTTAGCCAAAAGGTTTTAAATTTTTCAAATTTTTCAGATTATAGCTAAAGTAAATATACGGTATAAACGGTATACCCCCCTATACTCAAACTTTGCTATGTCCTCATAGCACTAGATGTTACAAGTACATAGGTCCATTTAAATTTATAGGAATATACGGGAGATAAGAGGGGCTCCCCCTATACTTAGGTTAGAAATAACCTAAGTATAAAGGCAAGGAAAGGAGAGGAGAGAAAATCATGGGGACTCGGGTCCCCCCTATACTTAGGCTGAGATTAGCCTAAGTATAAAGATGGAATTTGATGTTGGGAGGGACCCAAGGGGAACGAAGAAGATGGATGGATGTATAGATGAGCGGATGAATCTACAGAGATGGATGAAGTGACTAAGGTTCTGAGGAATGTGTCGAAGCAAACATGGCTCAATTCAAGCAAGCAAGACCCTTAAATTCACCAACTCACACATGAAACCAACCGTGGTTGGTTTATTATCTTGTCGGTTTTATTGGTGATAAAACATTAGAAATTTACGCAAAGAAAAATTGAAAATCGATGCATACGCGAGGGCGTTGCTCTCCCAAAACCAAAGTTTTACTCCATTGTTGGTTGACTTGCAATTAACAGTCCCAATTATTCTTAAGGTTGTCACTGAATTAAGGTTAGCACATAAATCAAGAAATCATCGTCTACCGTTCATTCCCTTTTTCTATTAACCTAGGTGATCAAGCTAGGAGGGAGAAATCGAGAAAAAACCGTGCATTCGATGAAAACCGCGATCTAGGTAAAGCGAGAAAACATGCAGTGATTTGACGAGAAATACGTGAAAACTTAGGCTGTTTTGAAAACAAAAACTCATGTATGCAAGTCATCAGAAAGCCGCACCTAACATGCTTCTATTAGCGGGGAAAATTTTCTTTTAATTTGACTAAGTGAAGCGATGCTACGTGCGTCTTGAATTAAGGTGTGTCCTACCTACGAGCAAGCACATAAAAATACAAAAATTAACTAAGCTCGAAGAGCCGCGTGCCTGGTCCTAGGTCGACATTCAAGTGGAGACGATCCCCACACAACCACTATCATTTGATTACACTCGCGAGTCTTCGATCGAAGACTGCTGTAAAAGACGAATTATTACATGACATGAAAAAATAAAATGCGAGACACATTTTTTTCTTTCTTCCCTATTTGCTCCACATATATTTTGCGGCTTCTCGCAGTGGGAAGCGTCCTGCTCCTCGCCTCCTTGAACCATCAAGGGCCCTGCCACAAAAACAATGGTTAGAGATCGATAGAGAAGAAAATTTTGTAAGGCAACATAAATGAACAAGTTGACCTATGTAAAAGATACACTTAATTAAGTAAACAAAAAATCCAAAAAATATAAGAAATGAGTCGTGTCCCCGGCAACGACGCCATTTGATAAACCTCAAAATCGTCCCTTTAATAGTGCTGGATTAGCACTTAAAATAGTCATCGTAGTCAGGCCAAATCGGGTCATCAAAAGACCATCTGATTGATATGTCAAATAAGAATGAGATGGTCATATTATTTTTACTTGGTAAGAAACCAAGGTCGAACTCAGGGACACGAGCCTCTCTCGTATTAGTCAGATTTTTTTATCTATCTAATTAAGCATTGAGTTAAAGCACATATAGGTCAAATCAGGCAAGGAGACACACACCAAAGCATTAAATAAATAAACATGCAAAATTTATTTTATTTTATCTTATTAAGAAAATGAATGCACATGCAAAGCGAATAATATGCCCAAAATGATAATTACTTGAGCCATAAAACATGCGAGTCAAACAAAGTCGAATAATGAAGCACTCTACATTTATAAAGCATTTAGGCATGAGAACCACGAAAATCAGGACACCTAGATAATGAAAAAAATGCACTACGGATCATAGTGTCAAATCTGAAATTAAAGCATGCCATAAGAAAGACATCAAGGAGAGCTTCAAAATAGAACTGAAATCATCTCGATCGGACATATATAGCTCAAGATATGCAATATCAAAGACAAGGGCATAAATGAAAGAAAATTTGAAATAAAAATTGCAGACAGGTCCTTGGGAGGGACTAAAATGAAATTACGTAAAAGAACAGGACCTTCCCTGCAAATTACCCCCACGCACAGGGGTGTCTTTGCAAATATGGAAACCAGTAGGGGTGTGGTTGCAAAATAACCACAGTGCACGTGGACGACATGTGATAACAAGATCTAAATGCAAAATGGAGAAGTTCGGAGGGTATCTCTGCAAATTGCCCAGACGCGCACGTGCCAGGCACGTGCCATTCAGGCTCGGAGATAGGCTCGGACTCGGCAGAGGCTCGATGTTGCTTCGGCTTGGCTTGGACACTGGTTCGGTTCGATGCAGGCTCGTGAAGGCTCGGGAGCATCCAAGCCTGGAGGGTCGGACACTAGGCTCGGGGAAGGTCTGGATCCGATGCGTGGCTGAGTGTGCACCGTCCGATGTTCAAAGACCCAACGGCATCTGGAGGTGGCTCCTTGCTGGTGACGTGGCTGGATTATGACCGTTGGATGAACACCGATGAGGTGTATCCAACGGTCACTGCTCCTCCATCTTCCTCTGCAGCTGGCGGCGGGAACTGAGCTCCGGCGAAGGAGCTCAAGCTCCGCCGCTCGCCCTCAGCTACGGTGGAGCGTCTCTGAGTTCCCTGAAGATATGTCGGAGAAGCTGGGAATCAGGGGAAGATCCAGGAGCCTCTAGCGTCGGTCATCGGAGCTCTGAAGTCGAGGGCGGCTATGATGAAGTGGGCTCCGACGGAGCTCCGGCTAAATCGAGCTTCCAGGTCCTGCATAGTTAGCAACATAGCCGAAGCATGCATAGGAGTGTGTGTGAGTGAAATGAGAGCTCGGAGGGGTCGAAGAACGTGGGAGCTCAGAGCTCCTCCGCCGTGGGTGGCGGAGGAGATGGATCGTAGGGCGACGAGGTTTGGAAAAAGGAGGAGATGGTCCGCGGGCTTCGCGTGAATGGGGTGATGTGGCGGAGCTTGTAGGGTGTTCATCTGAGGTCGGAGATGGGGGAAGTGACCTGTAAAATTAAGCAAAAGTTAAG
Source organism: Ottelia alismoides (assembly GCA_037367405.1). Classification (NCBI taxonomy): domain Eukaryota; kingdom Viridiplantae; phylum Streptophyta; class Magnoliopsida; order Alismatales; family Hydrocharitaceae; genus Ottelia; species Ottelia alismoides. The sequence continues at coordinate 331,025 of JAZKJV010011544.1, forward strand.
AAAAATGCGGAAGAGATAGGAGGAAGCTTACCTGGAGAAATAGGTGGACGGAGGCTTGGGCTGGGGCTCGAATCGAGCCCCGGGTCTTCGTTGGACACCTGCAGCCAATTGGTGCAGCTCAAGCGGGCCTGAAGGCACCACGACACCGCCGGGATTGGCGGAGAATCGCTCCGGGGGTGACAGTCATCGTTGCTCGATCCAGCCACCTCCCCCTGTCACTGGGAGGTGGCGGAGGGCTGGGCCGTGCCCCGCGTAAAAGTGGATAACCCAGAACAGGCGGAGGTGGCGAGGTTTTTGAAGGCGAAGGTGGCAGTTTGATGAATGGAGTCGTGGATTGCGAGGGGGTTGTGGGGTGATTGGAGTAGGATCGTGGACAATGGACGTTCCCGCGAGGAAGCTGGGAGATGGGAGAACATCGTAGGGTATTTGGTTAGTGGAGGTGGTGGTCAGAGTCGACGAGATAATAGGAAGGGTGCGCGGGGCGCACGAGGTGGTGATCGTGGGGAAAAGGGGGTTCTGGAGGTTGACGACGATCATATGACCGTTGGATCTGGAGATCCAAAGGTGTGGAGCGATGCGCGAAGGAGCGGGTACGATGAGATCTAGGTGGCTTGATCAGATGGCGGACGAAGCGCCACGTGGTGAGCTGTGGGCCAAGCGGGTGCGGGCGGTGGAGATGACGCCTGAGGAGAGCTGATGGCTGAGAAAATGAGCGCGCGTGGAGATAGCTGAGCCGTTGGATCAGAGGGGGATCCAATGGCTGAGGACGCGGGCGGATGAAGCAAGGATGGCGGGCCACGTGGCGCACCCAGAATGGGCCACATGGCCCAATCAAATTATTCTGATCTTCTAGTTGATATTTGAAGGGATGATGGCCGAATTTGAGAAAACTCTAAACATAAAAGTTGTAGATCTCGATGAGATCTATAAGTTTCATGTTGACCAAAACTGGAGATGAGATCAAACAAAGACTCGAAATACTTTTAAGGGTATTTTTAAGGCTAAAAATACCACAGATTTTTGTTTTGTTATTTTTTGTGATTTTTAATTTATTAGAGACTCAGATAATTACAGTACATTAACTGGTTTTTATTGACAAATAGCTTAAGCAAGGGGGTTAATAAATGGAAATTGTGATGATGAAATCGGGTTTCATCAACATGTTGCACCTTTACATATATTCAAAAAAAGAGAAAAGAAATATGCATTTTCATAAGCAAGGCATATGTTTCAAAGTCTTATATCAAGGAAGCCTGCAACGGGAGACTTGGCTACACTATTCAAGCTCCTAGTATATGTGGCTATACTTGCCACAGTCCATTCTCTTCTCTACGCCCTCTTCTTGAGCTGGTTGTATTTGAACTTATAAGAGAATACTCCGCTCCTTGAGGAAAAAGTAGCTAAACTGGGGAGTTAGAGTTACCTTGTTAGAGGAGGTTGTTTCTTTATCATTTCTAAAGTGGGGAGCTATATTTCACTTACACAGTACAAGTAAAGATTCATAGTCGTAAGAGTTTGAATATGTTGACTTGTTTTGACCTGACTATTGAGGCGACCTGAACATAGAATTGTGGAACTTGAGGGTTGTTGAGTTTCCTATTCCCAATAAGGTTCTGCCAAACTAATAATTCAAAGGTCTAGTCGAGCTCCATACTTTGATTTTATGAAGAAAAGATTAGTAATCAATATTGTTCCAAGTTCTTTATTTTTCCTTTATTCTTTTTCTTTTAGTCACTTATTCTTCATATAAGTGTTTGAGAAGGGACTACCAAAAGTAAAGCATAAGGGGGTGATGAATATGCATTTCATCATCTTTATTCATTTATTTTAACTTAAAATCCTTTATATAACACCTGTAAATATTAATAAATAACTCCTTTTACTAACCATAATTCTTATGTAAATATTGTATATTTATCACTATTTTAACCTAAAATAAATTAATAAAGGAAAAAATAAATAAAACAAAAGACTAGATATATGAAATAACAAAGGCTGACTCTAACCCCGAGAGAAGGTCATGACATGACCTGACTGATGTGCCAAAAATCCTATCAATCAGGATCATGTCAATATAAGTCACTCTCGGGTCGTTGCGACCCGGATCGACAGAGATCTCAGCTCAACAAGAAAAATATAAGAACAAACCACCAAACGAAAGAAAAAAATCAGCGAAAACAAATAGTGGCCCTAACTATGGGAATAGCCTGGTGTAGCACCCAAGGTCGAACTCAGGAAGAACGTGATGGCCTTACGGCCTACGAAGTAGTCAAAATAAAGAGAAATAAAGAAAAATTATTTTTGGTGTATTTTTAATATTTTTATATTTTCTGAAATTTTTAATTATAAAGAAAATAATAAAATAAGCAAAACACACAACTTTCAACAATTATTTAAGTACTCCAAAATGCTCCAAAAATTCCAATAAAAATGTTTTTATGATTTTTTAATTATTATTGTTTTAGTGAATTTTTGATAATTTTTTGATTTTTATAGAATTTTATAAAAATAAAAGAAGGCAAAAACAAATGGAAATTGTCCAGTCAGACTTCTAAGACCAAAATAAAATATAAAATGGTCTCAACAGAGCCTGGAGGTAATTTTCTTGGAAAATAGAGACAAAAAGGAAAAATTAGAAAAAGAGTTTATTAATTTTTGGTTTTTCTATGATTTATTAGAATTTTTATGAGATTTTCATGGTTTTTAAATTTTTATAGTTTTTATAAATCCAAAATGACCAAAATTGGTCAGAAAATCAAACACACCAAAACAAATATAATCTGAATTTTTTTTAATTTTTAAAGAGGTTTTGATATTTTTTTGTGAATTTTAAAGATGAACAGGAAGAAAAAGAGATGTATTTGAATTTTTAAAAATGATAAAAGGGCTCGAAAATTTTCCAAAAAATAGTGAAAATTCTACACAATGGCAGGAGCCACAAATCAAATTTTCACTTGATTTGGATACAATTTGATATTTTATTTACAACAAACAAGAGCCCACAATCACAGGGACCTATTTGTCATAAAAATATGCTCTAGGGGCCTAAAAGTAACAAACACAGAAGTCCAGGGGGTCTTGGTGCAAAATGTCCAAGATCTCACGCGTGAAGCACGTGTACTGGGCACTCAGGGACCAATATGTATATAAAATAGTTCTGAGGGCTTATTAGCAACAAGTGCTAAAAGCCCAGGGAACTAATTGCAAATTAGTTAATAAATTCGGCACATGTGGAATCAAATCACCCACAGGGGTATAAATGCAATTATACAAAAAGATATTTCATTTCATAACACTTACAAACTACAGGTCCATATCATGTAATTTCACCAAAATACACGTGACGAAGCACGTGTCCACAATTCACAGGGGTAGAAGTGCAATTAAAATAAATGACAAGGTCCTCTATGCAATTTACCAAACTAAAATAAACTTGATAAAATATTTACATGACTATTAAATAAAAACAAAAAGGCAAAGGGCCTAAGGGTAAATTACCCTTTATTCGCAGATGGACTGGGGTGGCGCCATGTGGCTGATCAGACGACTGGAATCGAGGGCGCCTCTCCTCTGCAACGGACGCTCCAGATGAGATCCGATGATCGATCTGATGGTCGAGGACCCCTCGCTGGATGGATGGACGTGATCAAAATTGGGCGAGGGGCTCGATGGACGGCTCTGGAGGGTCCAGGAAGAACAAGTGGCCGGCGAACTTCGCCGGCCCGATACACGTGCAGTGGCCCTCCTCTGCTGCTCCTGAGATGTGGAATGGCTCCGCCAAGATGTCCCGCAGCTGCTGCTGATCTCCGATGAAGCCGGCTAGCTCCGAGGAGCTCCAGCGGCGGTGATGGCCTGGAGCTGCTGTCTCTGGATGCCTAGGCCCTCAGATGGGCCTGGTGTAACCTGCAAAGTATCACAACGAGCTCTTGGGTCGAGGGCAAATTGCCTCGACCCAATTAGAGGTGAAGGGGGTGGTCGGTGCGTCGAGATGGTCGATCTCCGGCGAGGTGTCGGCAGTGAAGATCGAAGTCCCCGCTCCGGGGCGAGTCGGGGGGTACGAGTGGGTGTAGAAGGTGCGGAGAAGGCTCGTGAGTATGAGGGTCGAGTCCGATGGTCGAAAGGAGGACGGATATGGTCGGAATCGACGGTCGTTGGCGGACGAGGAAATTGGGCGTAAACGGAAATTGGCGAAAACTAAAGGAACTAGGGTTACAAGATGGTCGAGGTCGACTGTGGGTGAGCTGCTGAAGCTCCTGGTCCTGGCCTCGAGGGCCGTCGATGCCCGAGGCTCGAGCGCTGCTCCAGGGGCGGCGCACGGCGGTGCTAGGTCGCTGGATCAGTGGTCGGGTCACTCTCTCCTCACTGCGACACCACCGGCCGCTAGCTGTTACTCAGGCGAAGGTGGTGGAGGTCCTAGGTAGGGAAATGCGGAGCCAAAGATGCGTGAAAATGCGGCGGAGCTGAAGCTATATAGTCCTAGGGGTCCGGCTAGAAGGGTGTCGGGCGAGGAAATCGGAGCACTGACCCCGATGCTATCCTCCGGGCGTGGATCAGGATTGATCAATGACGGATTAGGGCCCGGGGTTAGCGGATTTGGAGTTCGGGTCGATGCGCAATAAATGGGAGAAAAGGCGGGTCGGGCGCAGATCCGCGGTGCTGTGGTCCAGGGGGGAGTTGACCGGGGGGTCAACATCCCCCGTGGACCAATGGGAAGCGGCCACGTGTAAAATAATTGGAAATTCAATATAAAATAGCAAATGGCTATTTTGGAAAAGGATAAAACATAAAAATGTTTATTTATTTATAAACTATTTTTTTGTGATTTTAATTTTTTTTTGAAATAAAAATTAGGTATTTACAATATAGTATAATATATAGGTATATATACAATATTGTCTTTTTGATTTTTTATTTTTAATTACTTATTTTTTTAATTTTTATTCCAATTTTATATTTTATATATTTATAGAATAAAATTTGGAATATTTTGGTATTTTTTTTATTTTTATTATTTATTTACAAGGGTAAAATAAATAGTTATGTACAGCTATATACATGGTCTATATACAATGTTTATTTTGATTTTTATTTTTGTTCTTTTTATTTTATTTTTATTTTTTATGGTTTTTATTTTATTTATTTACATTATGAAGTATAGAATATGTACACATTTTTATTGGATTTTAATTTATATATTTATAGGGATACATAAATGGATAAAGAGTTTTATGTACATGGTGTATCTACAAGGGTGAAGGGATTTTTAATTTCTTTTCAGTTTTCTCATATTTATTTTAATTTAGAGGAAAATATTTTTATTTATTTATATACAGGTATATATACACACATGAGCTTCCTTATCTCTCTCTACTTGGGTTTTTATGCGGTCAGACCCATGCTGAGCCCTCCCTTGCGATTAGGTCGCTCAATATTTATTCTAAATATCTCCCTCTTTTTCTTTTGTTTCTTTATTCTTTTATTTATGCACAAAAACATGCTAATTATGCATATTTACAAAATGCTTGCTGATTGACAATTATTTGTATTTACAGGAATATACATGTGTTTGGCAAAGGTTTTGTAGCTAAAATAAAAGAATAAAGAGTGATGAATGGGTATTCATCACCCCCCTATACTTAACTTTGCTAGTCCCTTAGCAAACACTTATTTGAAAAAGAAGTGAAAAAGAAAAAGAAAAGGAGGAGAATATACATGGATCAAGGTTGATTATTAAATTTGCCTTCATTAAATTGAAATATGGAGCTCGATCAGATCTTTGGATTATTAATGTGTCGGAACATTATTTGGACTTAAGTTTAAAACTCAACAACCTCTAAGATCCACTAACCTATAATCAAGACTCCTCAACAATCCAGATCAGAACAAGTCTACATACACAAACCCTGAAGACTATGAGTCTTTCCTTGTACTGTGTAAGTGAGGTAAGCTCTCCACCTCAGAAGTGGCAACTTGACAACCCTCCCCAACAAGGTAACTCTATGACCCTAGTCTGGCCACTCTTTCCTCGAGGAGCGGGGTATTCCCTTCTAAGTTCAAGTTCAACCGGCTCAAGAAGAGGGGGAAGAAGAGAATGGACCATGGCCAGTGTAGCCATGTATCCTTGGGAGCTCAACCAGTGTAGCTAAGTCTCCCTGCTGCAAGCTACATAAGGTGAATCCATGAGTCTCAAGCTTTGCTTATTTGCACTATATACATACTCCGGTGGGATTATCATTTTCTATCAGACTCACCACTTTTTTGGAGTTATTTTCTTTTTGCATTTTTTTCAAGTGCGTTTATACAACATATACATGTGCAGCATATATACATAAGGAGTTTTTCCTCTTGAGCCAGTAGACTATCCCTCTTTTGAAGCTTTATTGCAACCCGCAACTCCTGTCGTTAGACCTCATGGCAACCAGACCAAGTTGAGATGCACTTCCTTCACTAAAAGAAGAAGAGAGGTTTCGCCTAGAAGTACTACCCTCATATGCTACCCCAAGTCAAGGAAGACTGCCTCCTCACCACCTCATCCGTAGAGAGCTTGGTGCAAAGTGCTGGTCCAAGTCAAGCCATTGTCTGTATTAGTCATGTGTGTGTTGTTAAGTGCTCTACTTAGGCTCATTGAGATGACATGTGATCATAGCCTAGTGGACTCAAAGAATTAAGTCACCATGGACCTGAAAATCCTTAACCCGAAGCCCTATAAGGTTCCTCTTATAATTAGGTGGATTAAGATCTTAATCAAGCTCCATTTACCAATTTAATTCCAGGCTAATTTAAATGTCAACTATAATCTGGGAAAAACTATATACAAATATATAAAGATGCTATTTACACAATATTTACAAAAATGCAAAATTTTTGAAAAATGTTTTGAAATCATGGATGTATGCAAGTTTTGCAAAATATTTCCACAAATTTACATAAGGTTTTTGCAAACTTTTGATTTTCAAAACATTTTGGAAAAATTTTGTACTATATACGTAATTTTGATATGCACATATTTACACAAACTTTACACAAAAAGTTTTTGAAAACATTTTTACAAAAATAATTTGTACAATAGCTATGTATGTGCAAATAAAAGAATGTTTGTTTACAGGGAAAATTTTTTAATTTTTATGGATTTTGGGTTTTTAGCAATTTTATTTATTTACACACTCACACAAAGTACGAGTTATGGCTAAAGTATATATGAAATATATACACACCCCCCTATACTTAGCTCGAACGATGTCCTCAGAGTCAAGAGTGATGAAGAAGACATAACTCGTGCTTAGTATAGGGAAGTGAAAAGGAAGGCTATATACAAAGACGAATGAAAGAATAGAAAATCAAGAGAACCTCGGCTTTTCCCCTATACTTAGGATCAAATAATCCTAAGTATAGAAGGCTGTACACTAAGGGAAAACCGAGTGAAGAATGTACAGGGTCTACCCCCCCCTATACTTAGGGTAAAATATCCCTAAGTATAGGCAGCAAAAACAGGGGTAAAATGAATCAAAAGAAATACCCGAGAGTCCTACATCCCCCTATACTAGGGTAAAGTACACCCTAAGTATAGCATAATCAAAGGATGAAGAAAGGGATGTGGACTAAAGAATGAAATGATATGGACAACTCGATCTATACAAGTCGGGAGAACAGTGATAATCAGGCGTGAGATGCATTAGATGTGAGTCAAGAGACCACATCTCACGCAAAGTGAATAGGGGCAACATCAACGACCCGCGGCTCATGATCTAGGAATGGCTTGAGCCGCTGGCCGTTCACTCGAAAGGTACTCTCAGAAGACAACTCAGATATATCAATACTCCCATTGTCGTGTACCCTTCTCACAAGATAAGGTCCCTTCCATTTGCTCTGTAGCTTCCCTGGAAATAGACGAAGCCTAGCATCAAACAACCATACTCTCTGTCCAGGCTCAAAATGCTTGTGGCTGATATGAGAATCATGTCACTCCTTCACTCTCTCCTTGTACTGTAGGCTGTTTGAGAAGGCGGTATCACGAATCTCCTCCAAGGTGGCTAACTCTGCCCTCCTCTGGTCTCCTACACTATCTAGATCCAAAAGTATATCAGTGACTGCCCAAAGTGACTTGTGTCTCAACTCAACAGGTAAATGGCACGGCTTGCCATATACGAGGCGAAAGGAAGATATGCCCAAAGGTGTCTTGAAAGACGTCCTATATGTCCACAAGACCGAGTCCAAAAGCTGTGACCAATCCTTTCGGTTAGGGCGGACATCTTTCTGCAAAATAGTTTTGATCTCCCTGTTCAACACCTCAGCTAGACCATTTGTCTGTGGATGGTATGGAGTGGGAACTCGATGGTCTATGCCGAACTCGTTAGCAAGGGCCTTCACCTGGTCGTTGATGAAATGAGACCCCCCGTCAGATATCAATACTCGAGGTACCCCAAACCGTGTAATGATGTGCTTCCTCAAAAATCTGCAGACTGTCCTAGCATCAGCGGTTCGAGCGTGGATGGCCTCAACCCAACGACTCACATAATCAATGGCCAACAGAATGTACTCGAATCCCTGACTCTTAGGGAATGGACCCATGAAATCGATGCCCCATGCGTCAAAAACCTCACAGAAGTGAATGGGATGCATCGGCATCGTATCACGCTGTCCACAAGTGCCCATCCTCTGACAGTCAATACATCTCTTCACGAACTCATCAGAGTCCTTGAAGAGGGTAGGCCACCATAGGTCGGATTGGAGCACTTTCTGTGTCGTTCTCCTCCCAGAGTGATGTCCTCCCGCCTCAAGCTTGTGGCAGTAAGTGAGGAAGCTATGGTGCTCCTCCTGAGGAATGCACCTACGCCAGACGCTATCCCCTCCATCGTGGTAAAGGATGGGATCCTCCCAGTGGTAGGACTTGGCCTTCACGAGGAAGGTCTCAAGCCTCTTTTTGGGCCAATCTTGTGTAACTTTCTTAGCAACAAGAAAGTTCACAATATCGGTGTACCATGGGAGAGAGGCGATAGCAAGGATCGCCTCATCTGGGAAGGTCTCACAAATAGGGTTAATCTGCTCAGAATCCTCAAGATGCTCTAATCGGGAGAGATGATCCGCCACCACATTCTTGACTCCAGGCTTATCCTTAATCTCTATGTCAAACTCCTGGAGTAGAAGGATCCATCTAGTCAATCTGGCCTTGGCATCCTTCTTTTCCATGAGGTACCTGATGGTGGTATGATCAGTATACAAGGTCACTCTAGATCCAATAATGTATGATCTGAACTTATCTAGGGCGAAGACTACGACTAGCATCTCCTTCTCAGTGACTGTGTAATTCCGCTACGCGTAATCCAATGTGCGGATAGTGTAGTGAATAGCAAATGGATCTCCATCCCTCCTCTGTCCCAGCACGGCCCCCACAGCAAAATCGGAGGCATCCGTCATGATCTCGAATGGGAGGGACCAATCAGGTGGCTGGAGAACAGGAGCCTCAACAACACATCGCTTGAGAGTCTCAAACGACGAAAGACACTTGTCATCGACAAGGAACTCGGTGTCTTTCGTCAGCAGGTCAGTCAACGGTCGGGAAATCCTACTGAAATCATGAATGAATTGCCGGTAGAAACTGATGTGCCCCAGGAAAGACCGTAACTACCGCAAATTGGATGGTGGTGCGAGTTTTCTAATGACATCTACCTTGGCCGGATCAACCTCCATGCCCCTGTTGGAGATGATATGGCCAAGCACCGTCCCTTGAGTCACCATGAAGTGACTCTTCTCCCAAGATAGCACAAGGTGAACCTCTATACATCGCAAAAGAACTCGGTCTAGGCAGTCAAGACATGAGTCGAATCCGTCGCCGTAGACCGAGAAATCATCCATGAAGACCTCCAAGCACTCCCCCACCATGTCCGAAAAGATCGACAGCATGCATCTCTGAAAAGTCGCAGGGGCATTGCATAGCCCAAATGGCATGCGTCAGAAGGCGTATGTGCCGAAGGGACAGGTAAAGGTAGTCTTGTCCTGGTCCTCGGGAGCGGTGGCCACCTGGTTGTAGCCACAATACCCATCCATATTACAATAATGGCTCTTCCCTGCCAGTCTCTCAATGATCTGATCTATAAAGGGCAGGGAGAAATTATCCTTCTTGGTGGCTTGGTTGAGTCGTCTGTAATCCACGCAGACTCGCCAAGAAGTGGGTACCCGTGTAGCAATCTCCTCTCCAGACTCGCTGACTACTGTAGTGATGCCCGTCTTCTTGGGCACCACATGCAAAGGGCTGACCCACTTGGAGTCGGAGATGGGGTAGATAAAATCGACGCTCCACCATTTCGAAATCTCCTTCATGACAACCTCTCTCAGATTCAGGTTCAGCCGCCACTGGAACTCACGCGACGGCTTCGCCTCATCCTCGAGATAGATATGGTGGGAGCACAGGGCCAGACTTATCCCCTGGAGATCGGTTACACTCCATCCTATCTCCTTGCGGTTCTTTTCAAGAACCCCCATCAGACGGGATTCCTGCTCTCCAGTCAAATCGGCGGAGATAATGACTGGGTACATCTCATGCTCACCCGCAAGGAACCTATACTTCAGCGACACAGGAAGCGGCTTCAGCTCTGGACAACTGGGTGCTGGTGGATCTGGCCTCTGAAAACTCTGCGTGAAGGCTGCCAAATCCGCAAGGGGGAACTGAAACTCTCTGTCACACTCTGAATCTAGAGAAGGCTGCTCTATTGGACTGTCTCTGCTCAACATCTACCTCCTCCCTAGCTGCAGGCTCAGTGGAAGTCAGATCTGGTATGTAATCATCAAAATCTGCCCAATCAAAATCTGACTCTGAGGGATCTGTTTCATCCAAGGTGGCCTCAGTACCACCGTCATCACAAAACAAATCAGTCTCGCGGTCGAGAATCGGCTCTGCTGCCTCAAAAGTATCCTGGGTCAGGAATGCGCTCTCCAAGCTCTCATCTGCTGGTGTCTTTGCATCAGCGGACTCTGAAGGTGAGAGGATGGCCTGTGCATCTGGGTCTGCCCAAACTGCCTCGTCATTTGTGATCACAAAGTTGCAGTCCTGGTGGATGTCTGGCCCTGCATCCGTCATCTGCTCTGTATCTAAAGTAATCTCTGAGCATGCTCTGTCTCTGGCTCTGCTGTCCTCGACCATCTCTATTTGTACACTTTCACCCTTGACACAAAAGTATACCTTCCCGCTATCATGGTCAGTCACTGCCTTAGCTGTGGCCAAGAACGGGCGACCGAGAATGATGGGGGTATCGGTCACTGACTCAGGGATCTCCATGTCCAACACTACGAAGTCCACGAGGAATTGCATGCCCTGAATCGTGACGACAACGTCCCTCAGCAACCCCTTCAGCCTCTTGACAGATCGATCAGCAAACTGAAGGACTATCCTGCTCTGTCGAAGAGTGCCCAACTCGAAGCGGTCGAGAAGGGCTGCCGGAAGTAGGTTGATCAACGATCCGCTGTCTAATAGAGTACGGTCGAACCTCTGCTCTCTGATGTGGCATCTGACATACGGGGCTCCGTAATTTGGCCTCTTGACCGACAGACGGTTCTGGATCGTGAAACAAGTAGCTCTGGTCAGCACATGAATCTCTGAATGGTGGTTCCTCCTCTTCCTCCTAACTGTAGTCCTGTCTCTAAGTGAACGCTGGAGTAGAGGGATGAGCTGCAAAGCCTCCTAAAGAGTCAGCTGAATGTGAAAATGGTCTATCATCTGCTGGTTGAACTCTTCCTGCTGCCTCTTTTGGGATTTTCAATTTTCTTCCCCTTTCCCATCTGAAGAGCTCTAGGAAAGGGGATCACAGGGTCCTTCTCAGATGAAGGACTAGGAATGGGTCTAGACTGCTCGACGGCAGGATCCACATATACATCAAGCACCACAGGTGGACCAGAAGAAAATAAACCCTTTCCTTTATTACCAGAAATGTTCTGAGATACATCAACAGAAAAAAAAACTACAGGAATCTCAGAAGTAAAACCGGTGGCATCAGCACCACCCTCGGCTGGAAGACTCGCGGCCTCAGTAGCACGCTCTGGCTCGGCAACATGGGTGGCCTCAGTGCCACCTCCTCCAACTGGTGAAACGACGGCCTCAGTACCGCCGGTGGGATCAGCATCCGTGGTGGCATCAGTACCACCGTCATCATCTCTAGCGGCCTCAATACCGCTCTCCTCCTCGCATGGCGCTCTGGAAGTATCCTCTGGGTGTCGCTCAGACGAGGCACCGCCTGCTGGCATCCTACCGCTCCTAAGTGTGACAAAATCAGTATCAAACAAATATGCAGACATATCTCCAAATGTATCACTAGGAGTGGCATACTCAGTACAAACTACCTGCTCAGACTTCCTCTTGAGGTTGTTCGGATTGGGCTCTATCTGGGCAGGGATGGCGGCCTTCCCTCTCACGATGTCCCGCATCTCTTGGTGGAACTCATCCATCTCCCGTCGGAATGTAGCCTGCTGATCTGTAAGGAGGCGGGATATGTCATCCAAGGCGGGGTTCTCATAGGATGGCCCATGAGAACCCGACGGGTAGCCTCTCTGGTAGTGAGGTTGCTGCTGCTGCTGAGGGTGAGAGGGGTATGACTGTGGATGCTGCTGCGGCTGATGAGGCTGATCACGCCTCCAAGAATGTCTCTGCTGATAGGGACAAGGACCATATGACTGTGACTGCTGCTGCTGGGTGTACACTGGGGGCTGTTGCTGCTGGTGATCCCTCTGATGGCTGTACTGGCCACCCTGTCCTGACGGCTGCTGCTGGGGCTGGGCACCTCCGGCCGACCAACAGAATCCGGGATGGTCTCGTCGGATACCGAGCTGGGGGCGGTCGTACCAAATCCCGTTGACATCCATCAATGTCTCTGACTCGTAGGGGGCTGGCAGGAGTACTGCCAGAGGCTGATCCGGCTAGTATACCACCATCTGTGTGTCTGGGGATGGTGGTGCCTGGTAGGAAAGCTGCGGCTGCTGGTACGGCTCCGCCTGTACAAGATGGACATGTCTAGGCTGCTGGTGGCTGGAGCGCTGGGACAAGCTGCTGCTGCTACTCGGATCACCTCGTGCCTGAAGACGGGGCTGGGAAGCCGTCTGTGCCTCCTGGAGACACATGAGCTGTGTCTTCAGGTCACTCAGAGTCTGTGCCATCTGCTCCATCTGTGTGATGCCCTAGCACTACTTCTTCTCAATGATCTCCATCCGGTCCAGCTTCTCGCTGATGATCCCCATATCAGCAGCTGTGGACTCGGCCTGTGCTGCTGCCGCTGACGAACTGGAAGGATCGTCATCAACCCGTGCTATCCTCTGGTACTGCACGGTATGTTGCTGAGGGCGTCCCTGTGTGTAGAGTCAGGTCTGGGACATCACCATATAGTTCTCGGCCATCTCCTCGTAGATGGCCCAGACCTGATCATGGTCCTTGGCGAAATATGACCCGCCACAAGAAGCATTCACCAGGCCCTGTAGCTCTGGTGTCAGCCCGCTGAAGAAGCTCTGAACTAGGTTCGGCTTCGAGATGTCATGGTGCGGGTATCTGTCTGTCAACTCTCTGAACCTCTCCCACGCCTCGTGGAATTACTCATTGGGGAGCATGGAGAAGTTGCTGATCAGGGCCCTCGCGGCATTCATCTGCCCGAGTGGGTAGTACTTGTGCAAGTACTCGGTGCGGAGCTGCTCCCAGGTATAGACAAACTTCCCCAAGTGCTTCAGCCAGGTGGCTGCTCTATCTGCTAAGGAGAAGGGGAAGGCAATCACGCGGATGGTATCCTGGTCCACCTATCTGTCGTGGACTGTGCTGCAGATCATCAAGAACTCCTGAAGGTGGAGATGGGGCTCCTCTGTGGCGAGCCCATGGAACAGGGGGAGAAGCTGCAAAGTGTTAGGGGGGAACTTGAAGTCCCCCACGATGGCTGGAAGAACGAACCAATGATGCATCAAAGTCGATCCGGGGTTGTGTAACTCCCACATCGGTCTCGATGGATCTGCTGCTGCTATTATGGCTGCTGCGGCGGCTGCCGCATGGTCGAGTATCCTCGGCCCGTCTCCTGGCTCACGCTGCTTGTGGTCTGCTCTCCACTGCTCCATCTGGCGCCTCATCTCAATCATAAAAGCTTCCTGATCCCTCAACTGTTGTTGAACTGTCTCGAGGGAGGCGATCAGGGTGGAGTTGATCGCACCCTGATCCATAATGAATGTATGATCATGCTGGGGACCTCTGGTGTGATCATCATTGTTGCCGGCCATGGTCTCTGCAAAAGCAAAAGACCCAAACTCAGGTGCTGATAAATCATCCGATGGTCTCTCTTCTGGCACTGGTATCTCGGAACTGAAAGAAGAGGGATCGAAGGGGAACAGGGTGGAGTCGAACTCAGGTTCGGAGAGCGGGTCTCGGCTCTCGCGAACCAACCTAGATGAGCGGGTAGAAGTGCTGGGAAGCGGTGCAGCCAGAGGCTGCCTAAGAGACCTTCTGCCCATCATCTTGATCTGGCGAGTTGGGCGGATGAGATCTGGTAACAACTATGATCACAAGCAAACTCCCGATTCACCTACGCACGCGAGCTGAAGATCGTAAAGGCTCGATCAATTATCTTATCAATTTTATTAGGTGATAAGTCAGGATAGCAGAGCGATTAACGTGACCTGTTGGGTAATCCGATATTTTCTCAACCGACTGTCCCGTACAGAAAGAGCCAGTAATCAGTCGAGAAAAATATCGGATATGGCTCTACCTAGTGTGCGGGTCACTCTCTCGCGCAAGCAAACCAGACAAGGAGGGGGTTGCTCTCCCCAAGACAAATTTTTCGGTGAAGTGTCTTTTAGGGTCAATAGAGTTAAGCAGTCCCAATTTTATGGTTTTTCTTTTTAGGTATTTTTCAATAATCAAACAAATCGCCTAACGAATTTTTCGATTCTCCTGGTTATTAAGTCAAAAAATCAGGGGGGAGAAATCAAAAAAGCCGATGCGTGAGAAAATCAATGATGCATGCAGAGTAAGAGATGCGTACCTGACTCCAACAGTCTACATGCAAAATGATCCACGCAAAATTTAAAGACTGAAAATAAACTACCTAAATGGTGCAGGTGGAAAACCGAGTCCCTAAACAGTAATTCTACTCGAAAGAACGGCTAGTCGACCACCAGCCTCCAATCCAAGAGTCCGGTCTCGGTCCACCCCTCCTCCTCCCGACAAATCGGGTTCAGGAGCAGCGCTTGGCAGGGTGGGCTGCGGCACGTAGGCTCGAAGGTAGTGAATCGACTATTTTATCAATCTTTTTATTATTGGTCCAATTACCGAACTATAGACACAAGCAACTTTATTAGGGTGTTTGGATCCTAATTATTATGTCACAATCAAGCAGAATATCCTAAGACTAGGGGCTCGAAAATCCGCGAGAAACCGAATAAGTAGTAAAGAAAGAAAAGCCGCGAAAAAGCAGCGTAAAAATCGAAAAAATCGCGGGGTCCCCCGAGCACACCGGTGCTCGACGAAACAGGCCCCTAAAGTGTCCTGCTGTCCCAGTATTTTTACAATTATCCAAATAGTTCTGAGAATAAAATCTAACTAAACTAATCTAAAAGCCGCACTCGGCTGCCTCCTCGCTCTCTCCAGCGGCTCCGTGCAGAAGGGAGCTGCCTCCGATAGCTGTGGTTGCGCCAGCTCCTCGAAAGTCACCGCTTCGGTCCCTCGGGCCCTCACAAGAAAACAGCAAAGTGTGTCAAGCCTCAATAAAACAAATAAAGGTAAGAAAAGAAAACACAGTATATATATGTAGAAATGGAAATAAAATAGACAAGCAAAACAAGCAAAAACAAAAGATAAAAGAAAAGAAATAAAATAAAATGAAAATAAAAGGAAAATAAAAAGCTGCGAAAAGCCGCGGACTCAAAAAGAGCCGCAGAAAGCCGCGAGAAAGAAAATAAAAGAAAAAGAAAACGACTACTAAGCCGTGCTCCCCGGCAACGGCGCCATTCTTGGGTCAATATAAGTCACTCTCGGGTCGTTGTGACCTGGATCGACAGAGATCTCAGCTCAACAAGAGAAATATAAGAACATACCACCAAACGAAAGACAGAAATCAACGAAAACAAATAGTGGCCCTGGCTATGAGATTAGCCTGGTGTAGCACTCAAGGTCGAACTCAGGAAGCACGTGATGGCCTTGTGGCCTACGAAGTAGTCAAAAATAAAGAGAAATAAAGAAAAATTATTCTTGGTGGATTTTTAATATTTTTATATTTTTTTTGAAATTTTTAATTATAAAGAAAATAATAAAACAAGCAAAACACATAACTTTCAACAATTATTTAAGTACTCCAAAATGCTCCAAAAATTCCAATAAAAATGTTTTTACGATTTTTATAATTTTTACTATTTTTAGTGAATTTTTGATAATTTTCTAATTTTTATAGAATTTTATAAAAACGGAAGAAGGCAAAAACAAATGAAAACTGTCCAGTCAGACTTCTAAGACCAAAGTAAAATATAAAATGGTCTCAATAGAGGCTGGAGTAATTTTCTTGGAAAATGGAGACCAAAGGAAAAATTAGAAAAAAGAGTTTATTAATTTTTGGTTTTTCTATGATTTATTAGAATTTTATGAGCTTTTCAAGGTTTTTTTAATTTTTATAGTTTTTATAAATCCAAAAATGACCAAAATTGGTCAAAAAATCAAACACACCAAAGCAAACGAAATCTGAATTTTTTAGAATTTTTAAAGAGGTTTTAATATTTTTTTCTGAATTTTAAAGATGAACAGGTAGAAAAAGAGATGTTTTTGAATTTTTAAAAATAATAAAAGGGCTCTACACAGTGGCAGGAGCCACGTGTCAAATTTTCACTTGATTTGGATACAATTTGATATTTTATTTACAACAAACAAGAGCCCACTGTCACAGGGACCTATTTGTCATAAAAATTTACTCTGGGGGCCTAAAAGTAACAAACACAGAAGTCCAGGGGGTCCTGGTGCAAAATATCCAAGATCTCACGCGCGAAGCACGTGTACTGGGCACTCAGGGACCAATATACAAATAAAATAGTTCCGAGGGCTTATTAGCAACAAGTGCTAAAAGCCCAGGGAACTAATTGCAAATTACTTAATAAATTCGGCACATGTGGAATCAAATCACTCACATGGGTATAAATGCAATTATACAAAAAGATATTTCATTCCATAACACTTACAAACTACAGGCCCATATCATGCAATTTCACCAAAAATACACGTGACGAAGCACGTGTCCACAATTCACAGGGGTAGAAGTGAAATTAAAATAAATGACAAGGTCCTCTATGCAATTTACCAAATTAAAATAAACTTGATAAAATATTTGCAGGACTATTTAATAAAAACAAAAAGGCAAAGGGCCTAAGGGTAAATTACCCTTTATTCGAAGATGGACTGGGGTGGCGCCACGTGGCTGATCAGACGGCTGGAATCGAGGGCGCCTCTCCTCTGCAACGGACGCTCCAGATGAGCTCTGACGATTGATCTGATGGTCGAGGACCCCTCGCTGGATGGATGAACGTGATCAAAACTGGGCGAGGGGCTCGATGGACGGCTCTGGAGGGTCCAGGAAGAACAGGTGGCCGGCAAACTTTGCCGGCCCGATACGCGTGTAGTGGCCCTCCTCTGCTGCTCCTGAGATGCGGAATGGCTCCGCCAAGATGTCTCGCAGCTGCCGCTGATCTCCGATGAAGCCGGCTAGCTCCGAGGAGCTCCGGCGGCGGCGATGGCCTGGAGCTGCTGTCTTTGGATGCCTAGGCCCTCAGATGGGCCTGGCGTAACCTACAAAGTATCGCAACGAGCTCCTGGGTCGAGGGCAAATTGCCTCGACCCAATTAGAGGCAAAGGGGGTGTTCGGTGCGTCGAGATGGTCGATCTCCAGTGAGGTGTCGGCGGTGAAGATCTAAGTCCCCGCTCCGGGGCGAGTCGGGGGGTACGAGTGGGTGTAGAAGGTGCAGAGAAGGCTCGTGAGTATGAGGATCGAGTCCGATGGTCGAAAGGGGGACGGATATGGTCGGAATCGACGGTCGTCGGCGGACGAGGAAATTGGGCGTAAACATAAATTGGTGAAAACTAAAAGGAACTAGGGTTACCAGATGGTCGAGGTCGACTGTGGGTGAGCTGCTGAAGCTCCTGGTCCTTGCCTCAAGGGCCGTCGATGCCCGAGGCTCGAGCGCTGCTCCAGGGGCGGCGCACGGCGGTGCTAGGTCGCCGGATCAGTGGCCGGGTCACTCTCTCCTCACTGCGACACCACCGGCCGCTAGCTGTACTTAGGCGGAGGTGGTGGAGGTCCTGGGTAAGGAAATGCAGAGCCAAAGATGCGTGAAAATGCGGCCGGAGCTGAAGCTATATAGTCCTAGGGGTCCGGCTAGAAGGGTGTCAGGCGAGGAAATCGGAGCACGGACCCCGATGATATCCTCCGGGCGTGGATCAAGGTTGATCAATGACGGATTAGGGCCCGGGGTTAGCGGATTTGGAGTTCGGATCGATGCGCAATAAATGGGAGAAAAGGCGGGACGGGCGCAGATCCGCAGGGTTGTGGTCCAGGGGGGAGTTGACCGGGGGGTCAACATCCCCCGTGGACCAATGGGAAGCGACCACGTGTAAAATAATTGGAAATTCAATATAAAATATCAAATGGCCTATTTTGGAAAAAGTTAAAACATAAAAAATGTTTATTTATTTAGAAACTATTTTTTGTTATATTTATTTATTTTTTTGAAATAAAAATTAGGTATTTACAATATAGTATAATATATAGGTATATATACAATATTATCTTTTTGATTTTTGATTTTTAATTACTTATTTTTGTACATTTTTATTCCAATTTTATATTTTATATATTTATAGAATAAAATTTGGATTATTTTGGTATTTTTATTTTATTATTATTATTTATTTACAAGGGTAAAATAAATAGTTATGTACACCTATATACATTGTCTATATACAATGTTTATTTTGATTTTTATTTTTGTTGTTTTTATTTTATTTTTGTTTTTTTTGTGATTTTTATTTTATTTATTTACATTATGAAGTATAGAATATGTACACATTTTTATTGGATTTTAATTTATTTATTTATAGGGATAAATAAATGGATAAAGAGTTTTATGTACATGGTGCATCTACAAGGGTGAAGGGATTTTTAATTTCTTTATAGTTTTCTCATTTTATTTTAATTTAGAGGAAAATATTTTTATTTATTTATATACAGGTATATATACACACATGAGCTTCCTTATCTCTCTCTACTTGGGTTTTTATGCGGTCAGGCCCATGCTGAGCCCTCCCTTGGGATTAGGTCTCTCAATATTTATTCTAAATATCTCCCTCTTTTTCTTTTGTTTCTTTATTCTTTTATTTATGCACAAAAATGTGCTAATTATGCATATTTACAAAATGCATGCTGATTGACAATTATTTGTATTTACAGGAATATACATTTGTTTGGCAAAGGTTTTGTAGCTAAAATAAAAGAATAAAGAGTGATGAATGGGTATTCATCACTGACCGACAAGGAATAAAGTAGGGGGAGATAAGGCCTTCATTTAGAAAATCAAGAAAATCAATCCCCACTTGTGTATATTCATCATATATATATATATATCATTGTATATAATACATATCACTTACACTAATTTATTTATTACCAAATTCACTCCAAATAAAAGTACTTTCTTCTTGGAACTTGTACATAAAAATCTGTTATAAATATTTAAAATAATTGCAAGAAGAAGCATTGTACATAGTTGTAAGTAACAACACTTTGAAAAAGCCATAAAGCTCAACCAATGGGATCAATATCTTCTCCATAAAAACTCAAAATGAAGCAAACTCATTTTTATTGTACTCAAAATTAAATAATCTTTAAAACAAATGTGTTTCATAAAAAAATCAGAGTCAAGATGTGAAATGTGGCCCTTTGGGGTATTATTGTATATTTTACATATGTAGATTAGTTATGTATATGTTTCTTGTATTTATTGTATAAATTATATTTTTTTATATTTGTAAATATTGTATTGGACTTATATAAAATACAAATAAAAATCACAAAACAAAAATAAACAAAAATAAAATCATGTGTATATTGTATATGTATCACTATGTATATTGTAAAATACCCCTATTTATTTATCCTAATAATTTACTTCATAAAAATAAATAAAAATATGGTTAAATTCCATGAAAAATATTGCAAAAAAATATTAGAATATATGTATAATTGTAAAAATAATATATTAAAAATCATGGTGTTGTATATATAGGTATGTATACCTATGAATAACATGTTTCATTTATTTTTACCTATGTATATAACTTCTTTAATTCATTAAAAATCACCATAAATAATCTGAGTTAATTACTAACATTTTTTATTTTCAAAACTTTTTTATTTGAGTTCATTTTTATTTTATTTTGATTTATTTCTCATTTTTCAACTTTTTTGTTGTTTTGTCCTTTTGTCCTGTAGCGGAATGGGTGCTGATTGGTTAAGCCTGGTCTGTTGACCCAGGTCAGCTCCCCAATCCACGTATTCCCCTGTATCTTCAGCTCGCCAACCATTCTTCTCGATTTTTCCCGTATGTTCTGGTCATCAAGCCCCCCTACTTTCTCCTCCAACCTTTTAGCGTAATTAACAAACCTCATCGCCCGATCACTAACCCCATATGTCACGCCTTGGTTCACGTGCATTTTGGAATTCAAATCTCGTCGGACCTCTCGCCTATATATATACATACATACATACATACATACATACATACATACATACATACATACATACATATATATATATATATATATGCACACATGGATCTCTAAATTTTGAAGTTGATCCATTTTTACTTGAATTTCTCGCCCGAAGTTGGTCCCCGGAGAGACGTGCTCTGATAGGGCATCGTCTTCCGTAGCTGGGAGCACGAGGAGTTCACCTAGAAGCGAGATCCATCTACGCTACCGGGGCTCCACTAGCAGCGTCGAGCTTCTCTGTTCTACACCACAGATCGAGGTGATCACCTTTGTTCCATCCTCCGTAGGTAGTTTAGGTATCCCTATAGTTTTAATTTCCTTTTAATTCCGCAGATTTAATTCCATTATAATCAATTTGATCATTTTCATCTTTGAGCTTGGATCTGCAAGATCAGAGTATTCTGATCATCTTAATCCAATTCTGACTCCACGACTACGTTTGCCTCATCTTCTCCATCCTTTTTCCCACAACCTGAACCTTCGAATCCTTCTCGAATTTGTATTATGGTCTCCCTCTGACCATACGCCACCGGAGACACCCATTCATACCCATTTTTTGCTCATTTTTTGATAATAAAGTTAGCCAGAGAATCGCCTCCGAGCGGTGAATCTTTTCCATGTCTAGGAGCACATTTGGAAGTGAGGAGCATGTCCCAGAGGTCCTCTTTGAGATGTAGACATCCTGAACCTATGAATCCTTCGCATGTCATCTTCAAGCTTCATTGCCGCATCAAATCGATAGAGGAGCGCCACAGGAACGTGTGTCATCCTTCTGGCAGCGAATTGAGTGGAGGTTGGTCGAGATTTAGCCAATTGAAACTCGACGGAGCAACCCTTCTTTGTTATTCTTCCAACATACTCCAACACCACATAATCAAGAATAGAGGCTCCAGATCGCATCCCCACCGTTAATCCCCGCCCAAATATCAACTGCCCGATCAGATTGGACCACCAGATCCAGGCCATTCGCAAGCACCTAAGCTGAACTGTCATATCAGATTGAAGGTCGCATCTTCGTTGTTTGATATGCCACGTGGAACAGTGAAAATTTTACTCTCAAAGCCCTATATTATTTAATTTTGCAAATAAGTCCTTAAAAGGAAAAGTGTCGTACTGTGTGTTCTTGAACAATTACATTAAGGCCCTCATTATTTATTTTATTCTCATTTTAGTCCTGTTTGAACTGAAGTGTGTGTGATGCATGTGACATTGTGGTTTTTTTGCAATAAAGGACCTTCATTTATCAGTTATTATTTGGCCCCTAAAATAAATTATTTGCGTAAAAGTCCATGCCAATGTAACTCACGTGCGCTGGCACGTGCCATTCTTAGAAAAAATGCAGCTTTGTCCTCACAATTCATGTTTTATTATTAATTTAGTCTACTAAATAAACTTAATTATGTTTCAATCCCTCTGAAGTAGACTTTTATTTCGCGTGTTAATTTGAATTAATAAATAACAAATCCAAAAATCATCTTAATTCATGCTAATTAGTTCTTTCATCATTAAATTTTATTTTGCAATTTATTTATTTTTATTATTTTTAATAAATCAAAAGTCACAAAAAGAATCCCTATTTGTGTTACAAAATCACTAAAAATTTTAAACACCCTTTGAAAAATTCTGAAAAATATATGAGTCTTTATTAATTTTAATATCTTTCTGAATTTTACCCTCTAATTACTTATAAAAATAAAAAAAACCAAAAACACTAAAAACAAATCACAAAAAATCTAAAAAATCATAAAAATGCTTTCTGGAAAATTTGAAAAATATTCTTTATTTCTGTAGAAAATCTTTGTATTTTTTATTTCATTTCCTATTTTAAAATCTTAAAAACTTTTGCATTATTTTATATTTATTGATTTCCCTATTTTTTAGTTAATTCAAAACCCAAAAAATCTAAAAATTCTTGAAAAAACATAAAAATAGTAGAACAATATTAGAAACCAAAAAATAATTTTATTTGATTTTTTATTTATTTTTGCCATATTAAAAAATACAAAAACCTTGTGTTCCTTTCCTTTGTTTTTATTATCTTTCTTTGTTTATTTTCTTTTATTAAAAAATTTAAAAATTTGCAAAATTAAAATATCTAAAAAATGCAAAATAAAAAAACCAATAAAAAAAATTAAAAAACTAAAAATTTAAAAGATAAAAATTCCACAAAAATCAAGAGTAGTATGCATAGAATTCCTTCTTTTATTTCATTGATTTTTCATTGATTTAATAACCTCGGGATTTTTGTAGCCTCCCTGAGTTCGATCGTGTACGCTATATAGGTAAATAAATAGCAATTTCTTTTGCTCACACTTCTTTTATTTTGTCTTGAGAAATAAATAAAATTTGTGTTGAGGGATAATCAGGGTTGCATCGACACTTTATTAATTCAATTAAATTAAATCCCTGAGATCCCATGTTCAACAAATGAATCATCACCTAGAAAGAGTTACCTAATGAGGTTGGAATTGAGAGCTCGACAGAGCTCTTCTCCTCTAGTTATCTCCTCCAAAGCCCAAACGGATGGAGCTCGAGAGCTTGATCAACACGGGAAAGAGCTCGGGAGCTTGGTACAGTAACATTAAACCATGAACACTTTAAACCATAGAAATATATTCCATATTTATATGATCTTATAATAACTGCTAATGAAATCATGATACAACAAGAACAAACCAAAATGGGAGTATAATCATGTTGCAGAGAATTTGAAAATGAAATTTCTACACTAAGGATATAATTAATTTTCAGGTAGATATCTTGCATAACATTGATAATACAAATGTTTTGATGAAAAGTTCAAAGCATTTGGTAAACTAAAACAGCTCGGCCTGATTCAAACCTGAACTCATTCTTATTGGGCCGAATCAGGTATGGGCTGACCAAAAAAATTAACATGTCAAGGCCCATCCCCAAATCTAATATAATAAATGTGCTTTGAGTTAGGCTGACTGCTATTTGTTAGGACTCGACCCAATACTCATCCCTAGAGAAAATTATTATCTGACACTTTGGATTTAGACATTTTTTTGCCGTTGCCAATGAATGCAATTTGGTTGTAATACAACAAATTATTAATGCTGGTTTACCTTGATGACTATTCTAAAACATCAAAAAGGTTATTAGAACATATTCCTCTAATAATAGAAAGAGCTAACCCTTTGAAAAAGATAGGTGGGAAATATATACTATTTGTAGAGAATAAGAGATGAGTAATTTCTAAACAAGAACATCAAGAATTGAAGTGAGGTAGATGCTGTAACACATATAAAATAGTTTCACGTGACTAATATCACATAATTGTTTCTTCTACTTAATATATTTGCACATACATCCCATAAATATTTTTTTATTACTTATACATCCTTACTTTATTTTAAAAGATACATGTCTAAGGTTTCTATGTTAAACATATAATAGGAAGTATATTATACATATAATAAATTGTAAAGTTGTTAAATATAGCTATGGAAAATAAAAAAACATTATCTAATAAAAAATATTTATGATCACTTTATGTTGTTATTATCGTTTCCCTTGATTTTGGTCTTATATTTTTAGGCATGATTTCCCGATATCTCGAAATGCTTTCTTCTATTTTTTCTAATTTTAAGATGTGTTCTCCTTAACAACACTGTTACAAGTGACGTATTTATTTATTAGGGTGATAACTTTATCATCTTTCATACTGTGTTTTTCTATATCACCAATACAATCTGTGCAATGCAGGAGGTATTTGTTGTTGAACATAAATCACAAAGTCAAAAGCTTTCTCCTACCAAAATAAGGTGATATTTCTTCCCCTCATTATTTTTTCATTTTTCTCACCCAAAATCATATGGTGTACCTTCATCACATTGTTTTTTGTCAATGATAAAACTAATGAATATCATAATATATGTATAGTTGCTTTACACTTTACAGTTTATTGAGATGAAAGCGAAACGAAGTTGAATTATCTTATACCTAGTTATGACTTGGATGCTTTAAATTTATTTTGGAATACCACGAAGTTGAATATATTTTCTTATATTTAAACCTATCTTTATGTTTCGGAGTATCACAAACATTGGATCACATTTCTTTGAACTAACCCACCAATAGACGAAGATTGTTTATTTTTTAAAATTTTTTCTTATTTCTAATTATTGGCATACAATGCATAATTTAAAATGCTAAATTTTATTAATTTTATTATTCAATTTTCTAATCGACTTCTTGAGATGATATAATTTCTTCAAACAACTTTGATGATATATTATAAACACCATAATTTTAACTCAAAGAAATCTCTCGAATAATTATGTCAAAAAAGCCCCATATCTGTGACATAATTATTGATGGCCAACCAAGCAGTATATGCATATCTATATTGCATATCTGTATTTCTATAGATATAAATATATCTTTAGATTTATTTAAGATTCTATGCCTTCCATCACTATGTTTCATTAAACTATTACCTATATCAAACTTTCGCTATTAACTTAATTTGTATGTCATAAAATACATGTATATTTATATATGCTAATTAAACAAATATTTCTACTATTGCCTATATCAAATTTTCCTTATTGTAGACCCGCATTCATTTTTAAAGATATATAGGATAATAAAGATTTCACGTTAGTCAATACTCACATTAATATTCACATTTTAAAACAAAGGGATTTTTACCCGACAGACCCTATAAACGTTGCCAATTTCTTCTACGACCTTTTGCATAACGTAGTTACCCCATCGACCCTATAAATTACCCCAAGAACCCTCATGAGCTTCTAACAGAGTAACCACAGGGTTCATGTGGTAAGAGTTGGCAAGTTTACGGAGTCGAGGGGGGAATTATGTTGTTTCAAAGGTCGTGGAGGTAATTGGCAAAGTTTATAAGGTCTGCCGGGTAAAAATCCCTAAAACAAATGAGAATACAAACAAGGAATTATAAATAATATTACGATGAATCTCATAGAGACTTCGATCCTAATTGCAGCATGCTAAACACGTGATTCGGGCATGAAGTGGTGTTTCCAGAATGAGTAAGGCCTTATAAGAACTTAAAATGCAAAGTGATACCCTTAGTTTGCTAGAATATCGATGATTCTTCTCTTGCCATAGTTGCTAGATATTGTTGATTCCGGTTAAAAGAAAATCAAAAGTGGAAGATGTAATGGGAGAATTGTTAGTCAAAATCAAAAGACATCCAATATGTAGCGTCTATATCAATATATGTATTCGGTTTTTTGCATCCCCATTCTATTATGCACCGATCTCCCAAGTATAATATGGAGTTTTAAAGTACTTGTCCTTCTATCTTAACGTCCCAATCCGACCTTTTTGTATTAGTCAAAAAGGGTTGGCGTGCCATAAGTGGGGCAATGTACATATTCCATTCGCATCAATTATGTTACGTCAATTCTAAGCTCATGGATAGGACTCGTTATGGTACCACATTGGATATTAACAAAATGCTGGAAAGTTAGACTTCGATATTTTATCAATCCGATTTCGATCAAGTCTGCTAATGTAATGTCTCAGATCTTACACTCCGTTTGTTATCGGAAATTACCGGCCCAAATAACTTGTTGGATTTGGATTTAATTGAAATCCATGATCACAACCCAAAATATCTAAGTACAAGTTGTCTAGTAGTAACCTCCGCTACTTATATACTATTACCACACTTAGTTATTATGTTTGGGGTCCTGAGCTAATCCCATTCAGTGTCAAAATATCTGATACAACAGTATACGTACCCATCTTTATGTTTACTTGTTTGACCTTATTTTCTTCATCGTGCAGTCCACGTTTTATTTGATGGCGTTCTTTATTAATAAAGATGCAGTGAGCATTAACGAGGATGTGGTCAAGATTCCATCTTGGTGAATGGACAACAATACAAGTCAAATGTCCAGTACCTATTGGGATGTCACAGGTCAATATCTTGACCATGAGCTAGTGGCATGTCATTGTCCTTTTTTTTGTTCGATGTTAGCCGCTTGTGAATGCAAATATACTCTTCGTAAAGCAATCTAAAGCTTTAACGTGAACATGTAACATTTATATGTTACATGTATTCTTATTTATGCATTGTTCATTAATCTTTGGATTACATATATTATAGTTGTATTCCAAAGTGTTTTAATAGTATAGTTTTAATATTAGATTGGTATTTTTTGGCATTTTTAAATTTTTACCCCCAAATTTCGGAACATTTGTTGTGAATTACGCTTAAATCTATCGTCTTTATACCCATCACTACATCACTGTAAACCCACTGAGGTTATCCTCTTATCGAAACTTAAATGCGCAAATGTTGTTTTTTTCTTTGTTGGGAATTGATCCATACGAAGAAGTAATTCAACCTAGTAGAAAAAAAATACCCACATATTACAATGCATACAAAATTTGAAGAGATTGACACGACAAGAGAGGATCGATTGACAACAATCACCAAATTAGAGATGCTAGAGAATACGGGCACACAATCAAATGGGAAGTGATGTTTACCTAGTTCAACCATACTATGTGTACAACATGGGTAGAGTGATGTTCACCAAGTTCACTTATACATTTGAAGCAGGAAATGTTTTCTCAAAGCTTGTCATTTATATCTCTCTAAACTAGAAACCATTGGAGCAGTGATTGATGTAGATATGTAGAGTCATTTTATGTCTCTATTTTTCCCCAGGTATTTTACCATCTTCATAATATCCTTCCACGTAAACAAGATGAATGTTACAAATATTGAGTTATTTTTGATGTTTAAGTCCAATAAAATGGAACGAAGAAAGGGAACCTTTCTGGTATTGTCATGGTTGCAAAGGTCAAAGAGAAGAGTGATAGGAAACAAGCATGTCAGAAGGGTCTAGTCCAGATAAAAGAAGAACAATCAAACTATAGCCAAACTTCTAATGCTTAAACATATTTGACATCCAAGAAGACAAATGTCAGCATAACTGCAATAGGTTGGGGAACCAGAAGCATAACTGTCAAGATATTTGAAGACCTTTGAGAATGATAAAGGTAAAGCACTTACAAATAATACATTTATATTCATGATTGAAGCCAACTCTCTCGTAGAATGAGAAGGTAGTTGGATCACTGATTCTTGTGCTTTTACTCTTGTTTGTAATTTGTTGCATATATTATAGGGGATCTATTGTTCCTTTTGCAGCAATTGTCATTAGAATTACAAACTATAGTTGCCTAGTTGAAGAGTCCTACTTATTAGATAATATCTATGTTTTAGATGTTAGAAGAATCTTATTATCCGTATTTAAGTTGGATAGACATGGATATTCTTTTCTATTATGCGAGAAACTTGTTATAAGTCATCATGATAAATTTGTATTAGAAGATTTTCTAACATCTAGTAGAATCTATGAATTAGACATTAATGAATATGTCATGAATATAATACTAGTACTCAGACCCTTAAAGAGAAAGGGTGAATGTAGATCATTTAACCATGTTTTGACATCAAAGACTTGTACATGTCTTTGTTAATATGGTTAATATACTAGTAAAAGATGAACCTTTAGATTTCTCGAAAGTCCAATACCTACATGTCAACATTATTTTTAGGGTAAGATGTCCAGGGCAGACATTTCTCCAAGAAAGGTTTAAGATGTGAATGCATTATAGATCTCATACATATCGATAAGTTTGCTCCATTTACCACAATAAGTAATGGACATTAATTTTTAAGCGACCTTTATTAATGACCATTTACTGGAAGGTCTAATCTGACTCTTATTTAGTTAGAAATGAGTTTGAACGGAATTTCAAATATCTTAATATCATGATTAAAAGATATGGCATTTTTATTGGAAAAATTACTTGGCATATTTTGATTTGTTATTTAAAATTAGTTGATTCAATAAATAGATAATATGAATGTTATAAGTTTTGTCCTCTTGTGATAAATAACTTGGAATTTGTGATCTGTGTCATGGTAGATTGGGACAAGGTTGGATTTAGTGCATATGATATATGTGAGTTTAACAATTTATTGATCCTGGATAATAAGAAACATTTTATCATAATTATTGATGATAGTATTAAATACTATTATGTGTATCTAATGAAATGAAAATAATGAAGCTTTAGAGAAATCTCTTATATTTAAGAATGAGGCTAAGACACAAACATACAAAGTACTTAAATATCTTAGGTTAAATAGAGGAAGTGAATATACATCTAACATGTTTGATGAACAATGCAATCACTACAATCAAATGCGATAGCAACATGGAGAAATAGAACCTTAATTGATATGATGAATGCACTCTTACAAAGTTTGGACTTCCAACCTATATGTGGGAGACGCCTTGAATATGACTTGACATATTCTAGATATGACCCCTCCAAGGTATACGGAAAAGTATCTGTTTGAATTGTTGAGAAATAGCAAACCAAGCTCAAAATACCTCAAAATATGGGGTTGCCTCACTAAAGTTGCAGTTCCAGAACACAAGAGAAAGAAGTTATGTCCTAAAATTATTGATGAGGTTTTCTTAAGATATTTGAAATGGGTTCGAGATACCTAATATGTATGTAAACCTTATTGTTAAACTCCGTGGTTATTTTCTTTGAGGATCTCTACCCTATGAAGATAGGGTTTCGTAAAATCCGACCAATGATGTGGCCTCTACCACTGTTCCATTCCAGATCAAGTGGAAAAGATATTGACTGTGGGGGTTGAGACCCAATTTGAACTCAATGAAACTCATCGAACCATTTGAAGAGACCAAGCTTAAGACACTACAAAAAAATTGAGCTATAGTGACGGTTTTGAAAAAGTCCGTCACTAAATTAGCCGTTGTTAAATATATAATGACGATATTATTCGTTGCGAAATGAGTTTTCGTACTCAAAATTAGCAACGAATATCATATCTGTCGTTATATCATTAGCAACGGTCCACATAGCGACGTTTATCCGTTGTTATTTTTCAAAATTTTAATTAATCGTCGCTAAATTTTGAACTAAAAAATAGCGACGATTAATTAAAATTTTGAAAAATAACAATGGATAAGCGTCGCTATGTGGACCGTTGCTAATGATATAACGACAGATATGATATTCGTTGCTAATTTTGAGTACGAAAACTCATTTCGCAACGAATAATATCGTCATTATATATTTAACAACGGCTAATTTAGTGACGGATTTTTTCAAAACCGTCACTATAGCTCAATTTTGTTATAGTGAGAGTACTAATGATGATGGAGATAACCAAAGAACTTTGTAGTGATTTTGTTATCTACAGATAAATGATGATCCCTAAAGTTTCAAAAAATCAATAACTTCATTTGAAAAAAAAACAATGATGGGGGTAGCTAAATTAGAGATGGATTCCATTATGTCTAACAGAACTTGGGAATTAGTTGATTTACCCAAAGGTTGTTCTAGAATTGGGTGCACGTAGTGTTTAAGACAAAGCTCAGGACTAATGGATCCATTGAAAAATATAAAGTCAGATAAGTTGTTAAGGGCTTTAAAAAAAAGGAAGATATCGATTACTTTGATATATATATTCTTCTTTGACCAGGAAGGCTACCATCTAGATGCTTATAATATTGTAATGTGTATAGAATATTTCTATCAATCAGATGGATGTTAGGACTTCCTTTTTTCATGGCAATCTTGAGGAAAAGACCCATTTGGATCAATGTTGTCGGCTTGCGATACTTGGGAATGAGGAAAAAGTTTGCTAACTTGTAAATCTATTTGCGGATTGAATCAAGTACCAAAGCAGTGGCATGAGAAATTGACATAACTGATTTGTCTTATGGCTCTAAGGTCAATAAATATGACAAGTGTGTCTACTCCAAGGTGAAAAGTGATGAGTTCATTCTCTTGTGCATGTATGTGTATACTGTTATTTGGACCACACATGAAGATTATTCATGAACTAACATGTTCATAGGTAGCAAGTTCGAGATGAAAAATATAGGTATTGCTAATATGATCTTGAGCCTTAAAGTGACGAGGTCAGTTGTTGGGACTGTAATTTTTCAATCTCATCATGTTGAGAGGATATTTTAGAAATTTAGATATTAAGCGTCCGGTTTGATTCCTCCCAAATGCTTTTAGAAGAACAAGAGTGGAACTCCCGCATGTGGTACTCACATGTAATAGGAAGCTACCCGACATTTCATTCTCTACAACTGAGTTGTCCTGATCTTACCAATTATTTCTTAGTTTTCTTCGCCGACAAGATTGAAAATTATCTGTCCCAACCATTTTTGAATTCTCTCCATCGTGGAAACTTCGACGGCATCAGTGGAGTGATTAAAAATATCAAGATTCCTTTATTTGTTATATGATTTGTCTCGTTCCCTACCTTCCTTGACCGTCATATAATAATCGTCGAAAGCTCCAATCGCATGGGCAATAATTTGCTGGTGAATTACGTGAGCGTTCTTGAACTTACACTATATTAATAATCTAGTCCACAATCTTTTACACGGGTATTTGCTTTATAAAGCTTGACCATGGTACGTTGACCTGTTTTAGATAAATACGGACATTGCTTTTAGTGGAACTTGTGTCTAGAGTGATGATTTTTCTAAAATACATTATTATGCTATCCGTCATTAAACATATATTAACAATAATATTCGTTGTGAAATTTTTTTTACTTGAAGTTAATAACTAATATCATATTCCTTGCTAAAATAATTAGTGAAGACGAATATAGCAATGGTTTAGTTAAAATTTTGAAAGATAGCAATGGAGAAATGTTGATATATAGACCATCACTAATGATATAACAACAGATATGATATCCTAATTTTAAGTAAAAAAAAATTTAGCAATGAATAATATTTTCATTATATATGTAGGGTACATTTGGTTCGGGAATAAGCAAGAATAAGGGCGAGAAATAAGCTGGAACATGGCATTATTCATGTTTAGATGGAAGGATATGAATAAGGCGAAATAAGGGTAGGTAAAATGGATAAGGATAGGAATAAGGGTGTAATAATGTGGAATAAGGGTGGAGATAGATGTATAGAGGGGAGTAGTTGTACGAGGAAGGAGGGGGGAGTAGGGATGAAAATGGATACAGATATATTCGAATATCCGCTTACTCTATTCGAAAAATTACGGGATATGTATATCCATGTCCGAAAATTAATCGAATACGGATCGAATATGGATATGGGTTGTAAAAATTTTCTGGACACATATACAGATATGGTAAATGGATTGAATATTCGAATCTGGATTCGGATATCCGAATACAATATTAAATATTATTTTATATATTAGTTAATATAATATAAGCCACAACCTTGTGTTATAATATTAGTATTATACATTATATAATACAATATATTATTGATATTAATAAATTTTTGTTTGTTTGGGGATGGACACGAACAAAACTTACGAAATCCAATCCTTGTTTTTGCTTGCCGGTCACCTCGACACTTCCTTTGGTCATGATGCAACTTATTTATATTCCATTGTCATTTCTAAAATCATTATAAACTTTGATAAAAATTCAATTCACATTCATTCATATGTGGTCTTTATTCGATCCGTATTCGGATTCCATTTTTATTGGATTCATATTTGGATTTCACTCTTTATTCAATTTATATTTGGATTAGCGCTTTATTCGATCCGTATTCGGATTTGCTCTTTATTCGATCCATATTCAAATTCTACAAATATTCGATTCAGATTCGTATCTGTGTTTTTAAGGATATGATTTCCTTAATGCATATCTGAATCATATCCATATCCATATTCGATTGAGATGAAGCGAATATGGATATGGAAATAGGCATATCCAATCTGTATCCGATCCGCTTTCATCCCTAGGGGAGGAGAGGGAATATCACCTTTATTCTTGGAGCTATCCTTAATAATGAACAATATAGAGGTTATTATTTTTTAAAAGCACTATAGATGCTTTTGTTGTGTTTTTTTCTTACTTGTAGCAATATAATTATAAATAATTTGGATAGACGTTGTCATACCTTCCAATTTAAATTTTTAAAATAAATATTACTTGTTGAATTGGTTTCTGTTTTTGTGATTCACAATGATGCTACATTTATTGTTAAATATTATATAACAGCGATTGATTCACTGATCGTTCTATTAGAGATTGTATTAGTTTGTATGGCAATGATTAAAATAAAAGATAATGAATAGTCATTGTTAAATTATTTGTTGCTTGTGATTAGGGATGAAAACGAATGTGAATATATTCGTAGCCGACCCGCTATCGTATTCGTTTTATACATATTTTAACATTCCTATTCGTATTCGTTTTAAAATGGATGCGGATATGGATATCACTTTGACATTCGCTAATATTCGCATTCGTATTCGTATATTCGTTTTCGAATATAAGTAATAGATTTATTTATAAATGTGCATAACAACGTTTTATAATTGCATTCATTATTGTTGATATAATTATTATGAAATTACAATATCTGGTATATCTATTTTATGTTTAAACCATCCTAAACATTTATATTTTAGTTAATCAATAAAATATTTCTGTTATTATTCGTATCCGATTCGTATTCGTTTTACATTCATATTCGTTTTTAGGGATATGGTAACACATTTTTCACATTCGTCAATATTCGTATCCGCATTCGTATTCATATTTTAAAATGGATAAGGATATGATTATACTTATATTCGTATCCGTATCCGAACGTTTTCATCCCTACTAGTAATACACAACGAATATATTATTTCTTACGAATTTAAAGAATCAATTATGATTATGCAAGGAATAATAATTGTTGTTATATGTTAACTCGAATATTGATGTATCAACAAATCTTTTTCATTATCGTGGCACGAAAATTGGGTTATAAGTGCCGGAGGTTACTAATTAACAATTTGAGCTTCTGTCAATGGATCCAATCGAGAGTCTGAATCCAATAAGTTGTCAGTAACAATTTTCTCCGTAACAAATTGGTGATCTAAGCTCGAGACATTAAAATAACGATGTATAATTTAATGATGCTTCGTTATACTTCCCCATGTTATGTTTATGCGAATATTATTTGTTACAGTACTAAATTTGAAACAGGTAATGATTTCTATATTCATTGTTAATGGCATATATCATCACGATTAACTGTTGAGTTTTTGTTACAAATTTACGGCAATCGCTTTTAATTTAGTAACAATCGAAGAATTGTTTTTAGAAAAAGTGGCAATATAGCCATCAAAATAATATTTTTTCACTTTCAAAATTAATTTTTTTTACAACGGATAACATTCATTATTAAAAGCTAAATATCATTAGAGACAACAACGTCCTCAAATAACTTATTGTTATAAGTACATTTTCTTCGTTCTTATCGATAACATTAATACCTCTATGTATAAATTAAATTAAATATACCATTGTGGTTGTGAAATAAATATTTTTAATACGAGAAAAACGGTGTTGTCATGCTAACAGGTTATTCCCGTCCTATTTTTCGACTATTTTTTTTATTTTTTTTGCAAATACCACCATATATTTCATAACTTTATCCCTCTAATATGTCATTCCAATTTTGTTAGAAACAGAAACTCGTATGCCATTCATTCAGAATAGGTCGGTTATAACAATTTTAAGACCATTAAAATTACATGTTCTAAATGGAGGGCATATGAGTATATGTTTCTGACGAAATTAGAATGACATATTTGAGGGATGAAAATATATGATAATATTTTTCTAAAAATAAAAAAATTAAACGAAAAATGAGACGGTGGTCGCTCGTTGGCTGCTTCCTAGGGGCAGCCCCAGTTTTTCTATTTTAATGTATGTATCTTTAGTTTAGTGTATAAAATATGGGTTCAATGAAGCTACTCCCAAAGGGGATCCAACTTGGCTATCTCCACCATTATTTCATGTATTTTTAAGATATTTTCTGAAAACACGTGGGAGGGAGGATCAAGTCCACTAGGTGATAAAAACTTTTCATTCAGAATCAATGTAAAATAGACATTCCTAACCCGTGCAACTACAACTGATTAATTTTAGCAATTCTGATATCGCTAAAATTTTACAGGTTTGATGGATGTGATAAGAGTCTTGAATTGAGTCGAAATCGGAATGAGATCATGATGTAATATAGTGGTCTAAATATCCCTAGGTCTTTTCATAAAATATATTACGAAATACAAAAAATAAGAGTAGGAGTAGACAAGTTAGCTCCCCCTCAAGGTAGCCTAATTAACCCTATGAAATATTTATACTGTTATCTATAGATTTCGAAGTCTTTGTGCTCTACTTGTTAGCTCATCGAGCGAAGCTCACGGCGGAGGAATGAAAACTTCATCCCCTTAAAAGTATAGGGGGGGGGCCGGGGGGCGCAGCACTTTTATGCAAATTACTTTGGATTTAATATATATGTTAATCTTCAGAAAAAAAAATCAAAGAATAAAGGTGGGAATTGGGGGAGGTGCCTTCTTCGCCTGTCCCTCTCATCAAACTACATACATAAGTGAGCCGTGGCTGCTAACGGGGAGTGCAGAAGAGAGACTCGTTATTATCATGTCCAAGGAAGGAAGGAATAAGTATGCCACTGCTTGCTCTATCATTGCCTCCACGGTTTCCATCCTCTTGGGATATGGTAATGCTCTCGATATTTCTTATAGAAATTTCCTTGCGAGGGTTTCGATTCTTTTTGTTTTTTGTTTTTAAATTTAAGCCCGCCGTGTTTATCTATTATTCTTTGTTATCTCCGCAGATCCTTAGCATCGATAGCAATGCCTCAATGAATAGTAATCACAGTTACCCGAAAAGCCATGGAAATTACTGTTGTTATTTGTTGTGCTTATCCGAACGAGTACGCGGATATTTTCGTTTCTCTATTTTGGAACGAATACCTGTCTGGGTGGAAATCAATTTGCATCCGGTTTTTCTGAAGCAAAATTGCTATAATTTCACTGTTTTTTTTCATCCCCATGACTTTTTATGAGAGAACAATTCGAGGAATTAAACTTTCCTTGGTTTTAAGAATAGATCGAAGGCAATTGGTAATGTGTCTTGATTTATTTTTTAATATGGAAAATACATAAAGGCGTGAAATCAGACATGTTTTCTATGTAAAAATAAAACTAAATTAAATACGTTTTGCATTATGTACGTGCTATATATATATATCAGATAAGATATAAAAAATAGAAAAAAGATATTAAATGCTTCATTTGCACTATAAACAGATACGTGAATAATATATACCGGCATTCTTGGCTTAATTAGATACAAATGTCAGGAATTCATCAGGGATGATAGTTACGATAAGATAGGATGATATTACCAATTAATGAAGTCTTGGCGCTTCTGGTAAGGCACGTGGAATTCACGTGACTGGGGGCGCAGGAGTTAATGTGCAATATTTTTGAGGGGTCATGTGCTCCATTATATACACTTGTCGTCTATCTATATAAGAAGATCAATGGATAGGGTGAACCAAATGCAAGTTCTATGAGAAAGGATAAGAAGGTTCGATTGCAGAGAGAGGGAGAGATGAAGGACCCGTGCGAGGCGAGCAGCAGGAGATACGTGGTCGCTTGCTCTATCATCTCTGTATTGTTGGGCTACGGTATATTTCTCAGTTCTTTGTGCCTCATCTTGGCAGGGTCAAATCCATGTCGGTCGATACATAAGCTAGTTTCTGCCTCGTTTTTTCGAGCTTCTACTTGCCATCACCTACAAGTCCAGGTGTTGTGATGTGTCCTTTCCTTTAGCAATCAAGTAATGACTCCAGGATATATGATGCTTATGCAGTCACCCACCTTTCACAGTATGGCCTGCCCTTTTTTCTGTTATCTAAATCTAAAAGTAATAACTGAAATAGTTAAAAAATGTCTTTAATAGGACATTTTACCTCTTATTACATATTTACTCCTTGAAACGAAAATCGCCGACCGATCTAAAATATGGTGGATAAGACAGATAAGATAACATTGATCAAAACCTTAAATATCTTAGTCATATTTCTAGGAAATTTATATTGATATCGAGCTAAATAGATACATTATTAATAATTTTTTAGTTTGAAATATCACGCAAAAAATTTAAGGTTTGTGGTAAAAGATATCGATGTTTAAGATTTGTTATTCTTGATGTTGTAAGGTTGTTTGGAGTAATTGATCTTTAGATATGAAGTGGTTCTCGTGTTAAATTCTTTGTAGCCGGCTATTTTGTGTATCACATTGAAAATTAGCAGCATAGGAATATATATGTGGGTTAAATGGGGTTGTCCCTTAGGGGGAGCTAACTTGGCTCCCCTCGCATCATTTTGTCCGTTTTTTTTATTTTTTTTGAAAATTTCTTCCGTGAATATTGATCACTATATCCCTATATTTTGGTATTCAAATTTTGTACGAAATAGAGACTCATACGGCCTCCATCCAGACAGTCATTTTTTAACGGTACAGAATTGCTAAAAACGACCATTTCGGATGGAGGTCGTAGGAATCCTTGTTTCGTGAGAATTTGGAATGATATAATATAGGTATATATTGATGAAAATCTACGGAAGAAATTTAAAAAAATAAAAAAAATGGATGAAATGATGCGGGGGGAGCCAAGTTAGCTCCCCCCATGGGGGCAGCCCCATTTTACCCTATATATGTATGAGGAAAGGGAGCCTACATCATTATGTAGGTAACTTACCTACATCATGCTTGTGTTTTTCTCAATTTTTTTATTTTTAAAAATGCTTTCATGGATTTTCATAACTATATCCATGTAATATGTCATTCAAATTTCGTCAGAAACAGATGCTCCTATATATGCCCTCCATCCAGAACAGGTAATTTTAACGGTCTTAGATTTGTTGTAAATTATATATTCATGATGAAGGGCATATGAGTCTTTGTTTCTGACGAAATTTGAATGACATATTAGAGGGATATAGTTATGAAAATCCACGAAAGTTATTTTCAAAAAAATGAAAAAATAGGAAAAAATGAAGCATGATGTAGGTACATCATGATGTATGCTCCCTTTCCTCTATGTGTGTGTGTGAATGTTGAATATATTTTTGTAATATTTTCTACTTCGAGTATAGAGTAATTGGTGAAATTACAATCCTCATCGTTTGGATGAAGATATAATATTGAAGTCCATCGGATCATGTTGATCATCCAATTTTAATGAACTCATGATCAGACACTGGAGTGATGAGTGGCGCCAATCTCTTCCTCAAAGAAGATTTGCACATCAACGACACTCAAATCCAGATCATCAACGGCATCCTCAACCTTTGCGCCCTCGTAGGAGCGGCTGCCGCCGGCCGCACCTCCGACACCATCGGACGACGTTCAACCATCGCTCTCTCATCCGCGATATTCTTCTTGGGCGCCGTCCTCATGGGCCTCGCACCGTCCTTTGCTGTCCTCCTAACCGGACGATGTGTTGCCGGTGTAGGCGTTGGCTTCGCACTCCTCATCGCCCCCATCTATGCGGCCGAGATCTCATCCGCAACCTCCCGCGGCTCGCTCACCTCCCTCCCGGAGGTGTGCATCAGCTTCGGGATCCTCCTCGGCTACATTTCCAACTACTTCCTAGCTAGGCTGCCGTTGAGGTACTCGTGGCGCGTGATGCTGGGGTTGGCGGCGCCGCCGTCGATGGCGCTCTTCTTCGGGGTCTTCGCCATGCCTGAGTCCCCTCGCTGGCTAGCCATGCAGGTACGTTACTCTGACATGTTTCTAATAGCGTTATAATATATAACAACCGATATTATCAGTTTTCAAGTCGCTTTACGAGGAGCAACGTATCCAATATTATCACTGGCGATTTTTTTTTGTTGTGTCTTCCAATTTTTTTTTACTAGTAGGATTTGAACCCTGGTCTTTTAAAATGGGAGCCACTGCGTCTACCACCAGACCATTAGAGGGGTTCTTCACTGGCGATTGTTATTTGCTAGAAATAGCAACCATCAGTACGAATTGAAAATAGCCGACAAAAAGTAACAAGTAATCTTTACGCAAGGATAGATATTACAATAGACAATATTAACAATGAATAATACTAATGTAGAAACATTTTGTTGCATTGATCATCCCTATTTTTTTTATTTTACCTCAATATTCTTTGGAAGCGCTGTGTAAAATATTACATTTCATTTATCTCGCTACCTGTTTCATATCTACCGTACAAACATCATATTTACACTTTAATCTAATCCCCCTTGTAAATTTCGAAATAAACCCGCTCCCTGTGTGAAATTAAAATATTTATCGGGGACGATTATATAAAAGCAGGGGATATACTATTATAATTGAATATTTTACAAGGATACGGTAAAAAGATCAAAGTTGGATAGGATTACCAGTGTTTTTTTAATGATTAAAGGGGAGAGTGTGGGGTTGAACTCTAAACTTGACGACTTTTTTTAGATAAACGTTTTATAGTCATTCATCATATCAGTGCGAAAATAGTTGTAGTTTAGTACAGGCCCAACAGAAAAGGGGATTACACAGTGTCCCCATTGCCAAAAATTACAGCCATTAGATTTTGTCCGAGAATTAAAAGGAGTTAAACATCACAACACTTTAAGCAGAATCAGTCCACCAAAATGTTCTTGGGCCGTCGTCACTATCCAAGCGCAACATTCATGTCATAAGGCACCAGGTTATGGAGAGTTCAGACTTCAGCTAGGTACGCTTCGAGGATCGGGTTGCTGTAGTCACTGCTGAGCTTTCCTTAGCTGGAAGAATCAAAGTTATGCACAAGCTGCAGAGTGTTAGTTCATAAGACTATCACGTGTTAATAGAAGCACTCAGTAACATTTCTAGTAGAACCCTAATTAATGCTCTTGTCCCGACGCTGTTAGCTTGTTCCATAGATCCTCGTCTCTCGTACCCATCCTAATCTCGCAAATGGTGAATGCTTCCAAGATTAATTTTTGTTTGTCTATAGGTATTCCTTCAAAGATGAGTCTACATCGACTCTTCCAAAGTAGCTACCAGATCGTAATTTTAAAGCATAGTAGTCTCCAATCTTTCTCCGTCAAAGCAGTGGTGTGGTTCATATTCAGCATGTTTAGTAGATCCTGGAAGTTCGGTTCCAGATCGCATAAATGAAATATCTCCCTAATTGTTTGGCATTCATCGAAAAGGTGTTTGTAGTTTTCCAGGTCATGATTGCATAGATAGCACCTGTTCACCCAAG
Source organism: Ottelia alismoides (assembly GCA_037367405.1). NCBI lineage: Eukaryota > Viridiplantae > Streptophyta > Magnoliopsida > Alismatales > Hydrocharitaceae > Ottelia > Ottelia alismoides. Next base: position 370,945 of record JAZKJV010011544.1, read on the forward strand.
GAATTTTCAAATTTTGGAAATAATCTTGTGTTGTAATTTTATTATGCGCCAACAACCATATGAAATAGTAAGCTCTTGGTTCCAGAGGCCACTTTCTAAATAATGCATAAACTATGGATCTGCTATCCCCGTCTGCAAGTAAATAGTATAATTGTTTTGTTGTTGAGTCCCTTTTGTTGGGTGAGATGGTGGGAAATATTATTGTGTCTGCTTCCTCCATGTGTAGACTCTGGAATATATTGGTCAATGCAGTTTTGGGTCTATCTCCCTCATTTGTCAGTGCTAGAGGTAGTTGGTTTTGTAATGCTTTAAACCAGTTGAATCTCGCTAGCCACGATTTCAAGCCTCCATGTAAGCGTTTTTTAATATATGGCATCAGTAGTGGATAGGATTGTTCAAGTGGAGGGGAACCGCCTAGTTGGTCTTTCCAAAGTGAAGAATGAATACCATCTCCAAGTTTTCTATTGAGAACCGGTAGAAGCGATGTGAACCCCTTAATATCTGACTTCCATAAAAATGAATGAGTACGCTTAGGGGCAGAAGAAAGTGTGATGGGACCACCTCTGAAATGAGTTGTACTAATCGCTGTTGACACCCATGGTCTTACAAAATCTGCAATACGAATTGCCGATTTTGTTAATAGAGCATTATTGAAAGATCGAAGGTTGATAATTCCCCAACCATCATTTAACTTTGGCCTAGTTACTTTTGACCATGCCACTTTAGCCGTAGTTTTGAAATTTTCACTGGCCCCCCATAGAAATTTACGTCTAAGTTTGTCAATTTTTTGAACAATACCATTCGGCATCTTAAGACAAGACATCTCATGTATGATGGTCGGTGTTAAGGCCGAGTTAAGCAAATTGATTCTAGCCGGAAGGGAAAGTATTTTTGATTTCCATCCCTGATGTTTAGCCGCAAATTTGTCAATGGTGGATGATCAATCTTTCATGAGTCTCCTACTTTTCGTTATGGTGAATCCTAGATAATCGATAGGGAAAGATCCTTCAGACCAATTTAGTATTGCCTTTACCTTAGCATTTTCCTCACTAGACAAGTTTAGCGTATACAAAGAACTTTTTTGCTCGCTGATGCATAGACCCGACATTTTGCCAAAGATTTTTAACGTGGTGATGACGTTTTTGAGGTCTTCATCTCTATATTCCAGGAAGATGAGTAGATCATCAGCAAACTGGATATTTGTGATATGTGTTTGCATTCCGTCTCTCATGAAATCCGTGAATTTCCCATCCTTTGCTAATTTGAGTAGCATCACGTCAAGGATTGACATTGAGTGTATGTAAGGAAAGGTGATAGTGGATCTCCTTGTCTCACTCCTCGCTTCGGATGTATGAATCCCGAGGAAGATCCATTGATTTTGAAGGAGACACCAGTAATTTTTAGAAGTCCAGTAATCCAATTTATGAATACTGGTGGATAGTTTGCCAACCGCAAAGCCTCCAGGATGAAGGGTCATTTTAGAGTATCGAAGGTCTTTCGGAAGTCTATTTTTAATAGTAGAGCCTTAGATCTCTGTCTACTACAGTCGTGGACAATCGATGATGTAACAAGGAAGGCATCCGCTGCTGATCTTTTCTTCAAGAAGGCACATTGAGATGGTGGAATGTTGCTTGCGAGGAAGGATGCCCATCTATTGGCTATTGCTTTCGATATTATGCATATCGGAAGATTTATCAAACTAATTGGTCGATAGTTTTCTATGTTTTCTACCCCACCTTTCTTATAGATTAGTGATACTAGTGTGTTATTTAAATGTTTGAAATCCGAGGTCTTGAAGCCATCACTGTGTAGATTTGATACCATGTCCATGAAATCATCTTTCAGCAGAGGCCAACATTTCTTGACAAATTCAATTGTGAGTCCATCAGGTCCCGGAGCTTTGTTGTTTTTGAACGATCTAATAGTGTCTTGTATTTCCGTTAGAGTTATTGGATCAATAAAAATTGTTGTATCCTCTATTCTGATCACTAGATCCGATGGTATTTCTAGGAAAGGGCCCTTAGTCATCACATCTTCATCATCATAAAATAGCTTTGTATAGAAGTCAACAATGACCCTAGTGATTGCTTCCTTACCATGCACCATCTCCCCGTTTTCATTTTTCAAAGCCGTGAATATATCTGGAGGATTTCATCGATGCCATAATTTTCATGAACTTGGTATTCTCATTTCGTTTTTTATGTAGTTTATCTTTGCTCTCTGCTCCCAAATCATTCTCTCATCATTTCTTAGAGACTCAAGCCTACAATACATTTCTTTTAATTTTCCACCTAAGTCCCTGTCTCCAGACTTTAATAAAGTTTCCTCCACTCTTATAGCATCCTCTGTTTTTGCTATTTCCCTATTGATATCAGGGATTTGTTGCTTACTCCAATGCTTCATATATGCTCGCAAACGTTTCACCTTAACAGCCCATCTATGGAAAGGATTGTCGGAGATAACCTCATTTGACCAAGAATCGAAGACCATGGGCATAAATGATTCCTTTTATAGCCAGAAGTTTTCAATCCTAAATATACGATTTGTCAATCTAAAAGAGCCTCCTTGTAGTAATAAAGGATTGTGATCAGAGAATGTTTTTGGTAATCTTCTTATGTGAGCGCAAGGAAAGGCGTTTTGGAAATTTAGATCAACCAGGATACGGTCAAGAATGACCCATGATTCGCAATCAGAAGATCCCGACCAGGTGAAGGTTGTCCCTCTCTCTTTTTGTTCAATAAGGTTTGATCAGTTTATCCACGAATCAAATCTCTTGTCAAAAGCTTTTAGTGGGTTGTTTGATACTCGGTCCGTTCTAGTTCTAATCAAGTTAAAGTCACCCACCAAAATGGATGGAATACCCATGAATGTTAATGATCTTAGTGAGTCTAAAAATTCATTCTTCCTCTCAACTCTCGGCAGCCCATAAATATTTATCACTCGACAATACTAGTGTTTGGCAGGATTGATTTTCTAATAGTTGTTTGAAATCTAACTGAATAGTTATTTCGGTAAAATGCATACATGAAAGCCCTCGAAATATTTATGGTTTTCAAATAAATAGCTAAACTTACCTTGATACTTTTTTTCTCAAAATGTTTGATGCAGGGGCGGATGGATGCTGCCAAGGCCGTTCTCCTCAAGGTCTCCAACACCAAAGAAGAAGCCGAACTCCGGCTCCAAGATATCAAGGCAGCCTTGGGCGATGCCACATCTGAGCAAACCCGCGGCACAGGCGTATGGAAGGACCTCCTCCTCCGCCCCACCCCAACTGTCCGCCGCATCCTCCTCGCCGTAATTGGCATCCACTTCTTCGAGCATGCGACCGGCATCGAGGCAGTGGTCCTCTATAGCCCTCGAATCTTCAAGCTAGCTGGCATCGCCACCAAGAGGAAGCTCCTCCTTGTTACAATTGCTGTCGGCTTCACGAAGACGGCCTTCATCCTTGTTGCCACGACCCTCCTCGATCGCTTAGGTAGGAGGCCACTCTTGCTATCTAGCATGGGGGGGATAATTGTGTCCCTCACCGGGCTAGGCTTCGCGCTCACAGTCGAGGAGCGGGCGGGAAAGAGGCTGGTGTGGGCACTTGCGGTGTCGATCTCATGTGTATTGAGCTATGTGGCCTTCTTCTCAATCGGGCTGGGCCCGATCACTTGGGTGTACAGCTCGGAGGTGTTCCCGTTGAGGCTGAGGGCCCAAGGTGCTAGCCTGGGGGTAGCCGTTAACCGGGTTATGAATGCCACTGTATCAATGACTTTTGTTTCATTGTACAAGGCGGTGACGATTGGCGGCGCCTTCTTCATGTTCGCGGGAATCGCGGTGGTGTCGTGGTTCTTCTTTTACTTCTGCCTACCGGAGACGAAGGGACGCTCCCTGGAGGAGATGGAGGAGGTGTTTGGGGGCCGGAAGACGACGAGGGAGGTGGAGGTTGGGGAGAGGAGGGTGGTGAATGGGTGAGCTATGGAGAATGGGAGGACGCCTTTGCAATGCTAGGACGATATATCATATATGTTCAATACTTCAATGCATGCGATTTGTTTGTGTGAACAAACATCATGTTTTACAAAAAAAAAATGTTTTGTGAACTTTTGTTTTGGATGCTTCTATCATCAATTTTTACTAATATAATTACACTTAATTTTAATATATTTTTATATTAAGATCCCTATAAACTTTTGCAATTTCACGTCAATCTTAGCAGATTGCATATTTACTTACAACCCTTGCAGACTTACTAACTCCTATTCTAACCGTGTAGCTTACTCCTACACATTTGGCCTTTAAAGTGAATGGAATCTATGAAAAACATGTGATAATTACCGTTCATGTTGAGTTCAAGTTACCAAATATGTCTTTCCTTCTTCTTCTCCTTTTTTTTCATCATGTATCAAATACCACATCTTTCTTCCATGCCCTGTATCGTCACATCTCCTCCCCGCTCATGCGTCGTCTCATGCCGCCTCATCATTCTCCATGAGAGCATGAAGAAAAGCTCAAGCAATAGCGTAATGAAGCCTTATTATTTGAAGCTATCATGTATTAGCCAGATGATGATTAAGACCGTGAATAGGAGGGAAAAAAATGATGGAGATAAGCTATAGTCGAGGTCCACAATAATGGGTAATGACAAAGATGTGAGCTTTCATATATGAGAGGCAGGGATCTCGAACATCCGTGCTTCTCGGGCAAGAACCAAAGTTTTGTTCACTGATCCCTAATAGAGACATATGCAAGGGTAGCATATGTTTTTAGTTCCCATACCACCCCCGCCAGTTACTACGTCTTTACTACCACTCCAACACTCACTCCTCCCACCACTAGCTCTTACGCTATGGTGTCAAAGACTAGACCATCTACGATGGAGAGGCGGGGTCAAAGAGAGACGAAGAGGGATAAAGATGTATATGAGAGATGAAGAATAAAGATGCTCTTTTGGATATTTGATGTGACCTTAATAACATAAGAATATTATACTATTGACGAATCTCAGATTCATAAACATTATATTAATTATTTAACTCTCTATCTTATCATATTCAACTAATTAAATATTTAATTAGATATAATTAACAAAATACTCTTTGCATATAATCAATGTTATTTTGTGTAAATAAATAAAGTCTTAATTATTGTATTTATGTATTTATGTGTTCTCTTTATTTTTTATTTCTTACTTATTTAAAATCCTATAAAAATTAGTATAATATTGTAAATAATATATTTCATACTAATTCTTATTCAAAAATTTTAAAATTATATGAAAACATTAAAATGGATACTTTTGTATTTATAAAAATACCTATAAAAATATTATTATGTTTATATGATTGTATATTGGTTTTGAGTTCTACATAAATGATGTAAATCTTGAAACGATACATAACTTTCACGGTGAACAATTTCCACCATTTGCTATTATATTTTGATTTATCTTTTATTTTTAGTTTTGGATTTTTTTATTGGGTCATGTGGTCTCTTTTTGGCTAGCACGTTGTTGGCCCTTTATTATTTACGCCCCTCAATCCAACCATATGATCAAGTGATCAGACGATCCGACTTAGCCCACCATCGCCCTCCCCTCTCCACTCCCTCCTTTATATCCAACATATGATTACAAGATCATATAACCAAGCTTCATCATCAACTTATAGGCAGTTCTACTCCAGGTCATGCACCTCTTCACCGACGAGCCTTCTCCCATTTACTGCAGCCACTCCACGTATCTTCACGCCTCCCTTCCGATACCAATCGCCAACCCTTTTATTCATCTTCTTTGTCAACCACCTCATTGTAGCCTCCCACATCAGCACAACTACCTAATAGAAATAGAAACTGACGCCTCCTCAATCGCAATTTTGATCAAAACTCGAGGGGGGATGAAAGTTTCACTTCATATGCCTTTACATGAGAACCCTACGAGCTTCTTCCTCTTCTAGTGACAATGTGTGCGTGAGAGAGAGAAGTCAAGTGAAGACCTCAGCCTTCTCTGGTGAGATCCATGATTACCTTGGATGTGTCGCAGCTCACATTCAAGGTGTTGCTCGAGCTCCACCTCCGGTCAGGACATTGAGCGAAGACCAGAAGCAACTCGACCTTCGTCCCCAAGCTCTAGATCCATTCCACGATCTTCTTCTCTGATTCCATGTAATCCAAGTATTTCCCCATTTGTGATTTCTCCTATTTAATTACACTCTCCCACACACTCTCAGATCCATGTGAAGAGCTCTATATTTTTGCAACACAACTCCCGTCCACACACACATTTCGATTTCATCTTCCTCCTCCAGATCCTTCCCTAAGTTGATCCTTTATTTCCTTACATGGGTAAAGAATCTAATTATCCTTCTCGGATTTGATGAGTGTTTACATTAATCTTATCTTGACTATTAATGAAGTCATCCTCTAAGAATCATATTCTCGGATATAAAATCTTTAAGAATCTCAGGGTCATAAAGTATGCATCGAATACCATCTTTTACATCCTAATGAAGTGGCATTATGTAGTGCTGGATTACAACTTACTTGCATCCATGTTATGGTATGGATCAAGTAACCCTAAATTCTCAAGTGTCAAGCACTAAGCATGGTTCCAACCATAGCTCATGAGGGTTTTTCAGTACAAATTTTCTTGGAATCTTATTAATATATGTTGCAGACTCTACTGCATATATCTAAAAACTAAGATGTAATTATGCTTAAGATTCGTCATTGAATAGATCATGTCAAACATGATCCGGTTACATCTCCTTAAAACTCCATTAAGCTGAGGTATATCAGGAGGATGAGATATAAATAATATTCCTTTCTCTATAAGGTATGAAGGATATGGAAAGATCCTTAAGCACATCACAGAAGCGTGAGATCACATTGTATGCGATCGAGAGCGACTAGTCGCATTAGTTGCTCGAGGCAGTGGAATATAAAAATTTTCCATGCGATGAAACGTCATGATCCAAGAACACTTCTCATATCGTTTCATCTAAACCACAAACAAGTATTAGGTTTACCTCTTAAAGTGTGGTTACGATCAAGTCTCTAAACGAAGAGACCTCCTGTCTTAAGTCCGATCCGACGAAGGAGATGCTTGCGAGCGCGTTGATGAGATGCGTGCTCCTCGCAATCCATGTTGATGATCCAAGTGGCGAATCTCCTGATCTTGTCACACGAGATCCGACATCTTCTTCACGAGCGAGGCACACCGAAGGAGACGGAGATCCATGAGAAAACAATCCGGTAGCATAACAACGACGCTGCGGTAATGGTGACTCTCTCTAAGGCTCAAAGGTGGACGACTACAATGAGAGAGGGAGAGAGAGGGTTGACGTGTATAGAGAGAGAGACTTATGTTCTCATTGTGTAACTTAGAAGAGCAAGAGGTGCCTCTTCTTATATAGTATTTTGGGAGTCCATAGATCCCAATCCATGTGCACACAAATCCAATGGATGGGATTAATTTTTGTTTCTTTCAGTGGCCAAGATTTTGTTGTAAAAACACAACAACAATTAGTTTAATTTAGATTAAATAAATATATATATATATATATATTGAAAAATCAATATAATTTAATCCCAAATTAAATCAATCAAGCATGGAAATAAAGGGAAGGAAGATTGCCTCCTTCCATTAAGAGCGGGGGACGGCCACTGATGACCCGATAATCAACGAGAGACTAAGGGAGATAAATATCAAGGCTCATCGCGACCTCAATTCCTAAATCGAACTCAACAAGAAAAATCAGACCACCAAAAGAAATCAAACAATCAAAAATCCGAAGAGCGGTCTCGCTATTTATTTAATCGGGTATAGCGACCAGGGTCGAACTCAAGGAGCACGGGTTGGCCGAATCGGCCTACGAAGTAGTCAGAAAAGAAAATAAAGAAACTATTTTTGTGGATTTCAGGTACCTCACTAACTTTTTTGAGGTCATCTTGCCCTATGTCTCGTATCCCTAGGGGTCTTCCTCCACTAGCAGGTTATAGATTTTTTATTTTTTTTATTTTTAATTATGAAGTCAATATAGACAAACGCTAAAAAGAGCAACTTAAACTAATTATTCAACACACAAAAACAAACCAGAAAATTAAAATAAAATTATTTTTGTATTTTATAAGTTTTTAAGTGTTTTTGGTAATTTTCTCAGAATTTTGTGATTTTTAGTTGATTTTACAAAAAACAGAAAAAGGCTAAAACAAGGAACTAATGTGCGGTCAGATTTGAAAGGCTAATTAAAAATATATAATTAGCCTCTAATAATCTAAAGATAATTTTTATGAAAACTAGAAATAAAAACTAAACTACAGGAACAAAAAATGCATTTTTTTAATTTATAGAATTTTTAATAATTTTTATAAGGTTTTTACGGTTTTTTAGTTTGTAGTGGTTTTATAAATCCAAATAAAGCAAAAATTGGAATGAAGCTCAAAGACGCAAGACAATCAAACAAAATTTTTTTAGAATTTTTAAATGATTTTTTATATTTTTAATTGATTTTATAAACCAAACAGTAGCAAAAACAAGGGTTTTTGAATTTTTAAAAATAGAAAACCCACTCAAAAATGTTCCAAAAAATTAGTAAAATTTTGCACAGTGGCAGGAGCCACGTTTCTAAATTTCACAATTTTTGGAATTAATTTGCTATTTAATTTAGCTAATAAACAAGCCACAGCACACAGGGACCTATTCGCAAAAGAAACAAGTTTCAGGGGCCAAACAGTAACAAGCGTAAAAACCAGGGGGCTAAAATTTTAATAAACCCAGATAGCACGCGTCTGACACGTGATTCACAATTAGAGGGACTAAAATGTCATTCTTATTATTCAGACTTCAAACCATAACATCCAAAAGCCCGAAGGGCTTACATGCAAATCTCCTAGATATTCACGTATCGAAGCACGCGCACCACAAAATAAGGACTAAAATGCAATATCTAAAAGCTACAGGTTCTAATATGCATATGGTCCAAGTGTACTAAATTATTTAATAGACTAAACAGAAACTAAAATAAACAGCAGGGGGGTATGGCGCACACTACCCAGCCAAAGCGCGTGCTGGTCACGTGGGGGGCCAGGTGTCAGGCGGTGAGTGGCTGCGCACGTGCGACTCTGATGGCGCCTTCTGGCAGATCTAACAGACCGGACGAGGAGGCAAACGTGGGGTGCATGTGGCCGTCAGATCATGGATCTAACGGTCTGACCCTAGCAGACCTCGAACGGCTCAGATGACAACTGGAGACGCGGCGTGATCCAATGGTGGAGAAGGTGTCTGGAAGAACACCTCCTGGATGAACTTCACCGGCGAGCTGGAGCGACCGTGCGCGTCTGATGGATGATCGGCAAGAGGGCTTCGACGTGCCTTGTCGCTCCACGTCTCGTGGTGGTGGTCGATGAAGCTTCCAATGGTCAGATCCTCCGGCGAGGGAGGAGGGACCTGGGCTACTCCGGGGAGGGGTGGAAGATGCGACTCAGGGGGGTAGCTTGCGCTTATTTACCTGCAAAGGAAAGCTCGTGCTCAGAGGAAGACTCCGGCATGGGTTATTTGCAAAACATCAAAGGGAAGCGACGTGGGTAGGCGAAGGGGGTCCCGACGGAGGTTACGGAAGGGACCAAGCTCGATCTTGGCTCGGATCGCCAAGATTGAGGTGATCAGATCGTGGAAGGAGGGTGACGATGGGTCGGTGCGCCTATCTATACGGTGAGGATGGAGTGTCGGGGCTCCGGCCACTGGGGTGGAGCTGGCGGAGCAAGATGGGAACGATCAAAACTACACGATGAACTAGAGGCTAAAGGAAGTACCTGATGGTCGGACGCGTCTAGGCTGGAGCTCTTGAGTCTCCTACGGTCTTCGCCTCGATGGAGCGACGCCTCCAGAGGCTCGGGCTACGCCGGCGACGGAGCTCGACGACGATGGTCACTCAAGAATGAAGGTGGAGGTCCTGGGAGTCGATGAGGGGAGCCAAAGGTGCGTGAATATGTGGCAGGAGGCGAAGCTTTATACTGCAGGGGTCCGAGAAAGAAGGAGATCGGGCGCGCAATCCAAAGCTCGGATCCCTAAGATGATGCCCGGGCGTGAATCTCGGATCGATGAACGACAAATGGAGCCCGGGTTTTAGGGAATGGGTTGGCGGACCGATTCGAGAAAAATCAAAGAAAATCGAGTCGAAGACCGGGTCTGTGAGGTGGTGGTCCTGGGGGGACAGTTGACCGGGGGTCAACATCCCCCGTGAACCAATCAGAAAACTCCATTGGAAAAATATTTGTAAATTCATTTTAAAATAGAAAAAGGCTTTATTTCAAAATATTTACAAAATACAAAATGTTTATTTATTTTCAAAGTATTTTTTAGTAATTTTTATTTATTTTTTTTTAAAAATAAATTTTGTATATACAATATATATTATTATATACAGGTATATATACCTATGTATTTTTTTTTTTAATTATTTTATTTATGTATAATTATTCCAATTTTATCTTTTATTTATTTACACCATAAATTTTGGAATATAAAAAAATTTTATTTGATTTTTATTAATTATTTACAAGGGTAAAATAAATAGTTCTTTTATTCATATATACCTGGTATATGTACACTGAGGGGAGAGAAATTATTTATTTTTTTTATTTTTTATTTTATTTTAATTTTATAAATAAATATAAAATATGGGGAACACATATATATTTTTATTTTATGAAAATAAAATAAGTACATAAGAGGGAGACTTTGTACAAGGCTGAGTTACCCTATCTCTATCTGCTTATTTTATTTTACGGTCAGGCCCATATTGAGCCCTCCCTTGGGTTCAGGTCACTCAATATTTATTCTAAATATTTCCATCTTTTTCTTTATTTCTTTATTCTTTTATTTTTGCACAAAAATATGCTAATTATGGCTATTTACACAATGCATGATATTTAATAAATTATTATATTTACAAACATATACATGGTGTTTTGCAAAGTTTTTTAGATAAAATAAAAGAATAAAAAGTGATGAATGAGGATTCATCAGCCACCCTTTCCTAATGGGAATAGGTGGTCGTCCACCCTCCCTACTAAGAAGGTGGCAATCTCCATGTAATTTCATGAGATTACATTATAACTTGGAAATCTCCAATATTTACAACAACACTTGTTTTAAATTATTCTACAAAAATAATTCATAATTATTCTGTAAATACTGCAATCTTGCCATTGAAAAATTGTGAATCACATTCACAACCCAAAATAAAATGCAAATTACATTTTCAATTAATTGTCCAATGTGAATTCAATTCACATCAATATTTAATTAACAAATGTAAGTTACAAATAACTCTCTCGTATGTATTATAAATCACATTTATAATATATACAATTAATATGGATAGTGTTATCCACACTATTCATATCCATGATAATTAAATCACATTTAATCATCTTGGATCTCTATTCTCATGTGTCCAAATAATATGAATCACATCCACGTTATTCACATCTTTGATAATTAAATCACATTTAATTATCTTGGATAACTCTTCTTGTAATGTGAATCAAATTCATATTATTCATGATAATTAAATCACATTTAATTATCCATTTTCTCAATGCTCGGATACATATATCAACAATGAAATTATCCATGAACTCTTTCAAGTATAATGCACTTTCTCTGCGATTACTTGGAGATAAGGATAGGGCGATTGTATTGTTCTGCATATAATGACTTGGATATTGAGATCACATCTCAAATCCAGATCTTGCGGACCTCCCATAGAGGTTTGATTAAATCAAAGCCGTAGATCTAATCTTCTCATTGCATCCGAATCCCATTCAGATCAATGTCCAGCATTTGGACCAAGATTAGATCACTTCTCTACTGATAACAGAGATCTGAATGAGGGTAGCACAGTTTCACAAGGCGAAACCGCAGTCGATTTGTTGACTGCTCACTAAACCTCGGTTGATCAGCAAATAACCCACAATGTATATAAAGCAATAAATAACAAAAATGTGGAGTTAAAATTTATTGTTCTCTATTAAAGGGTATACAACAAGCAAATACATGTAGAGGTCGAACCACAGAGAGCAAAATGGGTAGCCTATGGGTAGGTATATACAACCAAGTCATCTATTATATACATATATCTTTTTGTGGGTTTTTTATTTTTGATTTTTGATTTTTTTGTTTTATATTTTGTATTTTATTTTTAGTTTTCTACTTTTATATTTTCTTTTTGCATTTTCAGATTTATATATTTCTTTTTCATTTTTTAAAAAATACATATATAGGGTATATAAGGCTATATATATACATATAGAGTAATATCTTTATAAATACTAGTAAATGTAAATAAAATGTAGCAAATAAAATATTTTTGCGTTTTATATATTTATCTAATGTTTTTGTAATTTTTCTAGAATTTTTGCTAATTTTTATGGATGTCTAAAGTCAAAAATATCCCAAACAAGGGATTAAATAAATATCCAAAATTGACTTGAATTTTAAAAATAGTAAATAAGTTTCTAAAATTCTCCAAACCAATTTTAATATATAAATACTTATATAAAGAAAATTGTAGAATAGAAAAAAATATTTTTAGACTTTTTACTGAAGTTTTAGAATTTTATAAAGGTTTTTAGTATTTTTCAAGTTTTTAGAAGTTTTCTTTTTTTTTTCATTTTTTGTGATTTTTTGTCTGTAGTTAAAACATAGTAAAATCAACACCATATAATTTTTTTTAATTTTTTTAGACATGTTTTTGTATTTTTGGTATTTTCTAATCTAGATATTACAAAAATAAGATCCTTTTGATTTTTAGTAAATGGAAAAAATCACCAAAAATGCAAAATAAATTCAGGTCTGAAAGTACATGGCAAGAGGAATCTAATCCTATTTTTACAAATTTTTAGGAACATAGTAGCTATTTATAAAAATTAGATGAAATGCACAAAAATACATGTCCTAGCAGGGGCATATTTGTAATTAAAATAAACTTCATGGGGCTTAATGCAATTTTACCAAAAATATACAATGTACTTCAAATTTTATTGGACTTTTTTATCAACTACAAAAATGCCAGGGGCATACATGCAATTTTTCCACCTTACGTGCGACGACACGTGAGGTGACGTGGATTGGACATAAATGTAAATAAAATAAGTGCGGGGCCCTTTTTACACAATTTCCATTTTATTTTTACATGTTATATTTGGTTTACAGGACTAAATCTTAAATATACAAAAAGGAGGGTATGATATGAAATTTACCCCTAAAGAGGCGTGGAGATGGACGACTCCGGTTCTTCACTTGGACACGTGTCATATCCACGTTGCACGATGACGCTTTATCGATGGATGGTTTGGATTAGATCGCATGGAACGATTGGATGGCTGGGGTGCATCTCATCCAACGGCTGATGCTACTCCTGACGCGACTAGAAGATCCAATCGTGGGGAAGCAACCTGGAAGAACAGGTCAAGAATTCTCCCAAGGCAAGTTTCGATCCGGCTTCCTGGGATGCTCTGACCGTCAGGGAGGCTCGGAGGTGAGGCAAAAGCAAGCTTGGGCTCCTCCGCATCAGAAGAGTGCTTCATTAGGGCCCCTGGAGCTCAGGCGAAGGAGAACGAGCCCGGTGAAGTTCAGAGCTCCAGGAACCTGCCTTTGAGTCAAATTCAACCCTATCTGAGTCGTTTGGTCGTCCAGCACCCAGAAGAGGCTAAAGCACAACACAACGAAGGTTCTGGGGGCCTTATTGGTCGGAATGGGTGTAAGATGAGGTGCGGGCAGAGAGGTCCGACGGTAAGTTGCGGAGATGGACCTCGAATTCCAGATCTGTGGGGGGTCTGGTTGAACGAAGATGCGAGGGGCATACATGAAGAGAAAGGAATCGAAATTGAGGTGCTCTGAACGGCGGGGAGCAGATGATTATGCATAGAGGAGCTCGCCGGAGCTCAGCTCCAGCGAACTATGCGTGCCTCATTAATCTAATTTGACTAATCAAAACCTAAACTTAGAACGGAAAATTAAACCTACAACAAAATGCAAGTAAAAAGGCGAAGAAAAGTAGCTCTTATACCTGGGGGTCGGCCAAGGAGCAGGGCCGCCAACGAGGTGGTCGTGGGTGCACCTCCATGCTCCTGGAGCTTGAAAGACCGCAAATTTATCCTTTTAATTAATATGCATGTCGTAATTGTTGTAGTTGAGCAATCATGATCGATCAAAAATTAACAACACGAATGGATGAATCTATTAATTAAATAATGCAAGGTTTGATGTATTTTTAACCTAGGCAAGCCCCAAGGTCAACTCAAGGAGGCAAATGAACAACTTCGGATCAAATTAGATAAATTACTCACAATTTTCCAAACGGATTTTTTTTATTTTGTATGCATTAAAAATGCAAATGCAATGCAAATGTGTGGATGAACTAGGTTATTAATAAAATAAGTCACTTAGCCAAATTCATTTTAATATGAAATTAATCCAAATTCAGCCAGATTTTATTTTTTCTGTAAATCAAATCCGATGATGAATGCAAAATATATTTTTTAATTTTTTTAGATTTAAATTGCAATAATGAAAAATGAAAACTTTTTTGGGGTTTTAAGCAATTTTTCGTGCAAACAAAATATAAAAATTATGAATTTTTTGCTGAAAGTGAAATATGATGAACTGAAGCTACATTAATTTTTTTGGAATTTTCTAACAATATATGATTTTTTATGGATTTGTTTATTAACAACAGAATGACTATGAGTTTTTAATTTCTAATAAATCAACAAAATCAATTTCTCTAGAAGCAAAATTATCTCAAATAGATAGACTTTAAATTCCGTAAAAAAAAATAATAATGGATTTAAATAAAAATAAATTACAGAAATCACTCTATAATTTATTTTACGCAAACAACAAATCTATTTTTGATGAAATTTAGATAGTAATTAAAGGACAACTAGAGGCATCAACTATGATTCTTGCATAATTTTTGGAGCAATATTTAAGTATGTGCAAATTTCAGAGCATAAATGGGTAAAAATTTCACTGAATTTCAAACTTTGATATTTAATAATTTATCCAGTGCTCACAAAAATCTAAATAAATACCAAAATGTACAAATTTAATTTCTAACAAAATGCTATTTGTATTAAAAAATGATGCAAAATGAAAGTCCAAATTAATGCGTAGATGCAAGGGTGTCTTTGCAATACAGAAATTAAAAAAAAAACTTAAGAAAGACTTTGCATAGGGGAACTTTTGTAATCAATGATAAATGAAAGGAGTAAAATGGAAATTTCACAAAATAAAAAAAAAGTAAAATTGGACCTTTGAAATCCCTTCTAGAGAACGCACGATCTGAGCGGGAGGAGGTGCGCTACGTGCACGCAGGGGCGGTGGAGGCCCACGGGGGGCGGCCAGTGACCGTCAACGAGAGGTTAGCGGAGCAAGGCGCGCACCACTTGGCGTGTATGACGGGCAACAGACGACGCGACAACAAGATGGCGAGCACAGATCTTCATGGGAGGACGACGCGACTATGGCTCACCGTCGGGTGCACGAGTAGGTAACGACGGAGGAGGCAGGGTGGCGAGCAGTGGCACGGCTGGCAGCCGCGGGCAGCTGCAATCTTGAGAGCAGGAGGGCTGACAAGGCGACGCGGGGCTGACGCGCGGTGAGGGGCTGGATGTGCAGCCGTACGGAGGGGTACGAGGTGGAGATTTGTGGCCGCAGGTGGAGGTACGACTGGGCGGCTTGTTGTGAGGCACGCGAACGGCGGCAATTGTTACTGGTGGAGGGCTGGCGACCAAGGACGTACGTGAGGATGAACTGCTGGCGGAAGGAGTGGAGATCGCACGGCGGTTGGAGAGGTGGGCGCGAATATGCAACGGTCGGAGGGAGTTGCGAGCGCGCGAGGAAGGAGCGGTGGCATGGGCGAGGCACCGCAGAGGCGCGCGCTGGCGAGACAGTTGAGGGCAAGCGACAGGTAGCAGAAGGCTGGCACGGAGTTGCTGCAGGTCCAGGGGGGCTGGAGCGAGGGGCTACCCGCAACAGGGTGGTGGAGCAGAAGGCTAGCACGGAGTTGGCCGCGCGGAGTCATGGCGGTGATGGAGGTCAGCTGTGGAGGAGGCCAGGAGCTGCAATTCCTTTTTTTTGTTTTTGTTTTTGTTTTGAATTTTTTTTGTAAACATGAAGAAAATGTAGAAATAAAAAAAAGATGGTGATGATGATAATAATGGTGATTGTGTGATGATTGGTGGTAATGGTGTGACGTGAAAAAAATGTGATGATGAAAACTGGATGACAATGAACAGGACAAATAAATGACGTTAGATACTTGTGATTCGTCGGATTTTGCGGAGTAGCACGTTGGACTCCAATTGTCGCCTCGATCATATTCGACGAAAAATCATAGAAGCTTGGTTGTGACCTGAAGAGATGCACAACGACACGGGGAGGGGCCCTCGTGGACCTCGCCTTTGCGACCATCGTTGCTCGATCGGAGGGTGCTGAAGCTGTCACCGACAACACTCGGGGGCTGGTGGTCTCTCCCTCTCAATTGAAGAAATGGCGGATAGAGATGAATAAAGGGGATGATGGGAATAAAAAGAGGAGGAGGAGGAAGTTGGAAAAGAAGTGGAGAAAACAGAGGAGTGGTGGAGAAAGTTGTGACTTGGCTGAGAAGTTGGAGTAGAGAAGAAGTAAAAAGAGAAGGAAAATTAAATAAATAAAGTAAATAAGTAGGCTCCTAAAATAATGAAGGGAAAATAAATAAGAGAAAATAAATATAAATAGTTAATTAATTAAAATAAATAATAATAAATAATAATAATAAATAAAATAAAAAAAATACAAAATTAATAAATTAATAAAAAAGGGTGATACGTGGCGGCTCCAGGAACGGCCACGTGTCGCACATAGAAAAATAAAAAATTAAATGTAAAAAAAATCACAAAGAAATAACAAAAGGGTTAAATCAAAATGTATTCAACACGAAAGTTGCTCGTCTCAACAAGATCTACAACTTCCGTGAAGGATCGAAAATCAAAATAAGCCATACGCACAAAGTGTATTTTTAGGTGGTATTTTATAGGTATAAAGTACTATATTTTTATGTTTTGCATTTTTTAATTTTTAAATAAGAGAAAAATCAAAATAAAGTTAGAAAAATATGAAAGAAATATATACAACTTAATCTATTTTTTTTGGATTTTTAATAATTAAGAAAATAAAAAGATAAATAAAGGGTATTTTCGTCAATGTGTACAATATACAAAAGTGGCCCAAAACTCAAGTTTCCAATACGATCTCTGATTTTTATGAAAATGGCCTTATTTTGAAGATCTTTGAATTTATATTACTTTAAAAGTGAGTAGACCTGAATCGGACACTGTATGAGAGAGATATGCACTTTTTAAAGTTCATAGTCTCAAACTTGGATTTGGGTTTTATTAGACAATTTTACAAGTTAGTATTTTTTGATATTTTTCCTTTATTAGTGTTAGTAGTGTGTACACTATGGAGTTGAATTATTAGATTTGGAGTTATTATAAAATAGATACAAATAGGTGACTTTAGCTATATACATGTGAATATGTACAAGTGATTTTTGGCTCCTTATTTAATACAAATAAGAATGTTAAAATGAAGATATTATTTACACATGCATGAATGATAATTATGCGGTATAAATGGAGATATGCAGCTAATTACTCGGGAACGAAGCTCTATTTTCAACTTTTAGAGTGATGAATCACATATTCATCAATCCCCTGTACTTAAACCTTGCTCGTCCCTGAGAAACTAAAATGAAATACAAAAGTGAAATGATTTTGGGTTACATACTAAGGTCATGAACAAAAGGTGAAAATGGAGCTTGGCTCGACCTTTGGATTAATAATGTGGTGGAACCTTATAGGGATTTGAATTTAAGACCTATCAGCCTTTGAGTTCCACAAGTCTTCTATTCAAATAGCCTCAACAGTCAGGTTAGAACAAATCCTCATATGAAAATTCTAATGACTATGAATCTTACTTGTATTGTGTAAGTGAAACATAGCTATCCACATCAGAAATGGTAAAGAACCAACCTCCTCTAACATGGTAACTCTAGTTCCCCGGTCTAGCAACTCTTTCCTCGAGGAGCGGGGAATTCCCTTCTAAGTTCAAGTGTGACCAGATCAAGAAGAGGGGATGGAGAGAAGAATGGACGGTAGTCAGTGTTGATACCTATCCTAAGATGCTTGACCAGTGTAGCCAAGTCATCCAGCTACAAGCTTTGAAGCTCTTCTTATTTTTCTATACTTGTATATTCACTCTGGTAGGCATTTTACTTTTCAATCAGACCTGTCCACTTTTTGAGATTCTACATTTTTCTTTCTTTTTCCTTATTTTTTTGACATATATACAAGGTACAACATGTACATCGAGAAATATTCGACTAACAGAAAGCAAAAATTCGGCTAACAACATGTAAAGATGGGCAAGTCACCATATAGATTAAAATGCAACAATGGAAAATGCAAAATTTTTAGGGGTTTTTATGCAATTTATCGTGCAAATAAAATGCAAAAATTATGAAAATTTTACTCGAAGTGAAATATGATGAAATGAAGCTACATTAATTTTTTGGAATTTTCTGACAATATATGATTTTTTATGAATTTTTTAATGAAAGCGGTGAGACTATGAGTATTTAATTTCTAATAAATCCAGGAATCAAATTATCCAGAGAAAGAATTATCTCAAATAGATATTTTAATGATCAATCCAGGAGACTTAAAATTTCACAAAAATAATACATGTGGATTTAATTAAAATTAATTACAGAAATCGATCAGTAGTTTATTTTATGCAAAGATACATCCATTTTAGATGAAATTTGGGTAGTGATTAAAGCACATTTATATGCATCATCTTTATTTTTTTCACAACTTTTAGAGCAATATTTAATTAAATATGAATTACAGAACATGAAATGGGTAAAATATCCTATTTTTCACCAAAATAATTTTAGTTAATTGCCCAATGCTCATAAAATAAGAATTAAATATCCAAGAGATAAAGAATTAAGTGACCTACACTATGCATTTTTTTATTAAAATAAATGATGTGATATTAATGTCCAAATTAATGCTCAAGCATAAGGGTGTCCGTGCAATTACAGAATCAAAATCGAATGAACAGAAATGTACTTAGAGATGTTTTTGCAAATAAAGAAATCTAGAGGTAAGACAGTGCAATTTTCACAAAAAAATAAAAAAATAACCTTATATGGGTTCCGAGAATGGAACCCACGTCTAGGGCTGAAGACGAGGGGGCGAGCCGGTGCAAGGAGGGAGTTGGCGGCCTGGAGGTGCGTGGCCATTGGGATGCGTGCACGGGGCAGCGCAGGGCTGGCCAGCCGCTGATGAATCTCGGATTCATCACTCTAAATCTCATTTATTAAGCTCAAATCCCCTAAAATCAACATCATTTCGACATCTATTCTGCATAATTAGCATTCATGCATGTTTTCATAATAATTGCATTTTATCATAAATTTTTGCACAAAATAAGAAGCCAAAAATCCAAGCCAAAAGTGACCTGTAAATAGCCTAACTTCCCAGATTTTTAACTCATTCATGCTAACTCCGGATGACCCAAAACCACTTCCGCTGTGTACATATCACTAACAAGAATAAAGAAAAATACACAAAGATAACTAACCCAAATAAGTGGACCAAAAACCCAAACCCTAGTTTCAGGATTTCAGGACGAAAAACCTCATATCTTCCTCATCCAGTGTCTGATTGAATTCTACTCACTTTTGAACTAATGTACATTCAATTACCTTCAAAACAAGACCAAGTTCAAGTGAATCGGAGCTCATATGTGAAAGTTGGGTTTTGGGCCTCTCTTGTACATTGTATATTTTAGCAGTTTTTGACCTACTATTTTATGTACATATTTTATTGATTAATAAAAATCCAAAAAAATTAGATTAATGTGTAATTACTTATCTCTGATTTATCATATTTTTTTCGGATTTTTATCTAATCTAAAAATGACATAAAAATTACAAAACCCCAAAATCAAGGTGTTCTATTTACATGGGATACCCCAAAAATACTACTTTGTGCAAATGATCGATTTTGGTTTTGATGTCTTCATGAAAGTTGTAGATCTCATCGAGACGAGCAATTTTTGTGAAGAAGATTTTCTGATCCGAGGTCATTTACTATTTTTTATCGATTTTATAAAATCTTTTATTTTCGAATTTTGTGGTGCTGACACGTGGCAGCACCTGGTGCCGCCATGTGTCAGCTATTTTTTCGCATATTATATATTTGTTTTATAAAAAAATTAAAAATAAAAAAATTCAGTCGAGCACGTGCAGCGCACGTGCCGCACCCGCACGCGCACTGCATGTGCGCTCGCCCCGCCCCCTTTGACCTGCCATGTGGCTCGTTAGCGGCCGTCTGATCTCGACCGATCGGACGCCTACTCCTTCGTCCAGCCCCCTTACCCAAAACAACCAGCACCGCCGCCCCCGATTTTTCGCCGCAAATCCTTCCACCGCCTTCCTCTTTTGCACCACCCGCCACCGCGTATCTCTCCGGCCGACAATCTCCGATCGTCTTCAATCGAATCTTCCATCTCTGATAATCCCATGAACTTCTATCGTCGGACCTAATCCTCGTCCTATAAATAGAACGTCGCCTCCCCTTCATCAAGTTCATCCGCCGATACACACAGAACTTCGGAGAGCCACCATGCCGGAGGTGACAGCTCCGGTGAGGCCTTCCAAAACTGCGGGGAGATCCGGCCACCTTGGCCGCTGCAACTTGAGCTGTGCTCGTTGCTTTGCTCCGACCTTCATGCCGTAGAGCCAACGTATCGCCAATGACAACGCGTCATCCACTGTCTACACCAACCTTCATCGCCTTCGACAACGCCAGGAGCTTCTCCGACAACCAACTTCGTAGCCACCGCCGGCCAAGCTTCCTCCGCATCATCAGTTGCGGCCCAGCACCGCCACGCCGTCCGCATCTCCATCTTCATCAACAACCCACGGCCGTTTGTCGGCCACCGACTATCTCCTCCAGTCGACCTGCTCCGCCTTCGTCCCCAACTAACTCCGCCTACGACATCGAGCTTCGCCCCCAAGCCACCGACTTCACGCTTCGTCGTCAACGACTACCAACGCCACCACCAGCGACCAACAACACCGGAGACCCCGTCCTCCGCCGCTCTCACCCCCTGGTCCCCAGGACCGAGACCCTCCTCGCGTGCTTCGCATGTGAGCGAGGGGATGTTTTGCATCAACGCCTCGGAAGCCTCTCTATTCGCAAAGTTCAAGGGTCACATGCCTAGCACGTGACCACTTGGAGATTGTACTCGGAGGCCCCCAACGGTTCCGCTATTTACGCCTCAGACCCGCCAGCCAGAGGTCGCGTGCTTCGCACGTGACCCTCTGGCAAATTGCATATTCACCCTTTGTTTATTGGTAATTAACAATAGGTCTCCCTTTTTTATTTTATTTATTAGTTATTGCAGTTATACCCTTGTGTTCCCCCATAATTTTGGACCTCTTCTCTACATTATTTTATTAATCCAAAAATAGCATTTTGTTTGTCAGTTAATTCTCTACATTTTGCCATATTGTGGATATTTTTGTAATCAGTGGTTAATTAATAAATAATTGTTTTGTCGAAATTTGCATATTTTTCCCATTTCTTGCTCTGAAATTCATATTTGATCAATCATTGCTCTAAAAATTCCCGAAAAATCATATATTGTAGTGTTAATTGTGCTTAACATTGTTTCCAAAAATAATTGCATTTGCATTCATCATTTGCCCTATAAAATTCATTTTGTATATTTCATTGTTTAATTTTTAATAGGTATTAGATCTCACATTTTCAAGGTTTAGGATTTTTCTAAGATCAATCACCTAGATAATTTTGTTCCTTGAAAATAATTAGGTTTGATATTTCGTATAATTAAATATTGAAATTCATTCTGTTTGCATTCAAAAATTCAAAAAAAATTCATATCGCATCCAAAAATTCCAAAAAAAGTTACAGTGCATTTATTTCAGCGTATTTTACATAATGGCTAAGTTTCGTATTTTTCGGACATCGTTTGAATGTATTTGATATTTTAGTCCCTAAAATAGGCCGAATTTGCACTTTGCACCCTCTATTGCATTAAAAATTCTAAAAAAAAGACCGCCTCGAAAACCGAACACAAACTTTGATAGACATCTCTCTAGGTTGTTCCTTTGCCTCCTTGTGATCAACCTTGGGACTTTCCCAAGTAAAATAAACATAAAACCGCATTAATAAAATTGAAGAACATTTTGTGTGGTTATTTTCTTGACCGATTCCGATTACCGCCTACAACGCACGACACATTCATTTTACGCACGGACAAATAAAAATAACTTCTTAACGCTGCGATATCGGACTCGTCAGATGGCACCGTTGCTGGGGAGGCAAACGGCTTAGAATTTTGTCTTGAAAATTTTCGTTCAGTTTTCTGCATTCGGGTAGTCTGATCCCCGTATTTTTCATTGTAAATTCCAGTTTATTTCCTGCATTTATTTTTCATCATTTATTTCTCTTATTGTATTTATGATTATTTTTGAGTCACTCTCTTACATTTTCTCTCTCCTATTTTTCTTGCGAGGTACCCGGCACACGTGGAGCGGTTTGTCAAGAAACCGAAGCATCTTCACCGACTTCCGAAAAGCTGCAATTAATCGAGTTGAGTTGTGAGAGAGCGTAGAGTCTAGGTTTTTAATTTTTGCAATTTTGTTTTCTGTAATTAATTGCTCTTTTACAGCGGTGTCTGTTTGGACTCTCGCGTGTGTAAAAAGATTCTAACTTTCCTGTGGTGTGTCGTGGCCTGTTTCACTCTCTAGTGAGGGTGGGGCCCGACTTGAGTGACGATTAGGATAGACCTGCACAGACTGCTCTCAGAGCATTTTAAATTTCTTGATTGTTCTTATAGGACTTAAGCCACACTTCACATTAACCGAGACGCACATAGATCGTTCAATTTATCCACAATTTAACTCAATTCTTTCCCGCTAATAGAACTTTCTGCTTAGGTGCGATTTTCATCGGCTTGCATTCATTTAGAATAATTTTTCACTTTTGTATTTCATCCCACATGGAGATCGCGAGGATTCACTGTAAGTCTTCTAACTGAGCATACATCATTGTTTACGCGTGCATCGGCTTTTCCCGAATTTCTCCCTCTTGTTTTATAACATAATTTTAAAGAAAATTGGGACTGGACGGTAGACGTGTATTTGTGCTCATTTTAAATTCTTCAGTGATTACCTAATTAAAAATTGGGACTGCTAATTATAGCCGCTCAAAATAACATATAAAATCAAGAATTTTTGCGGAAGAGCAACCCCGACCTTGGATGTTTCTATTTTTCTGAGTGAGCAAGAGACGACACTTAAGGTTAGAGCCCAAATCCGGATTTTCATATTGACTACTGATTCTGGCAAAAACGATTAGCTACTTCTCAGTGAGGATCTACGGGTAGCCGGTAAACAGTACGGATTTCCTTAGCAGAGTGGGTAGTTTAGAGGACACTACGTAAGGCTCCGTCCTCAAGTAACGGGTAGCCGTTATACGGTCCGTACTTACTCCCATATTGGCTGAAAGTAGGTGCAACTAGTCGTAAGAATTCGGACCAGTCATTACGAAAATTTTGGCACCTGACAGCTCGCTTAATTATTTTCCAATATTGTTTTGTCACCAATTAAAAATTAAAAAGATAATAGCCGAACTCTTACGACTTCATTGTGTGAGTTGGTGAATCCGGGGTTTGATTTGTGTTTGCATTGGCGTGCATGAACCGATACTGAAGATCAAAAGCCGCACACTTGATAAAAATTCTCTT
Organism: Ottelia alismoides; assembly: GCA_037367405.1. Taxonomy (NCBI): domain Eukaryota; kingdom Viridiplantae; phylum Streptophyta; class Magnoliopsida; order Alismatales; family Hydrocharitaceae; genus Ottelia; species Ottelia alismoides. The sequence continues at coordinate 394,823 of JAZKJV010011544.1, forward strand.
GACTATCCCGTGCAATCATCTCTCTCATTTATTGATTTAACTCTCATCATGGAACTTTTGACCAAAAACTCTTACAGATCCAACCCATCATTTCTGACCGAACATTTATCTAAAAATCCATCAGAGCTATAGTATAAAAATAAATCTATCTCGGTTAGGCCCAAATCAACTACATCCTCTTCTTTCAATAATCCTCCAACATTTGTGGGAAACTTTCAACCACAAATGAATTCGGCCTCCTCATTGAATTCTTACTCAAATCATCCAACCATACATGACCACCTACCATCTTGGACTGAACCACCTTATTCTCAGTTTCTCGCCAATGAAATATTTCAAGATCAAAATCCCTTTAAATCTCATGACTGGCAGAGAAACCAAGCTCAGATGGAAAGACAAGCACTTAATGATCATCAGCATTGGATTGACATGACAGACCCCTCTTTAGACATGATACTCATACAGAGGACTGGACTGACCTCCTAGAAACACATACACCCTGTATGCTGACTCCACAATATCAAAGTCTGACCAATCATGATCAAAGGATTGAACTCTACTCAGATCAAATACACATGCCTGGACCATATGAGCAGCCTCCTTCCATGATTTCTGAGGAGAAATTTTCAGAAAATAAGGATCATATGTCGGACATTCCGAGAAACTCTCCTCTCCGCACATATAGAAAAATGGAAGATGAAATTAATGAACACATATCGACTGCTCCCATGATTGACCATGAACAGAATTTTGAGGATAATGTTTCGAGGATAAAAACAAGATTTGAATTGATGGATGATAGATTTCAAAAATTTGCCGACCGAGTAATCTCATTCTATGGTGGCTCGGATATAAAAATGAATGAGGAAAGGGTTGGATCTCATGAAGAAAAATTTGAGGATATTCAAAACCTCGGGACGAATCTAACATCAACACTTCTACTTATTATTCCCCTAGGAATGATTATGCCGCTGACCCATACTCTGAATATCAAGGTCCCTTCTCATCTATGGAAGACACCACATCACCACACCACATAGAAAATAACAAAAAATTGGAAAATTTGAAAACTACAAAAAATTGAAAATCCAAAAAATTTCATAAAAAAATGAGACTGAAGAAGATCTAAGGAATTTGGATCCTACTGTATGGGAAGCACTGGTAAAACACTTGATTTTTTAACTTCCCTTTATTAAGGGCATTGAACACTTCCCCGACATTAAGAAATTTTTAATGGACAAATTAATGGTCAAAAAATCGGGAAGGATTAGAACAAAAACTGAAAGACATATCTTGTTAATGGCCTCATCCTTGGTGGTGAGGAGAAAAACCAAAAGCCACATAGTGAAGCGGTTGCCCAGATTTGATTGTACGCTTAAAGACACAATTTTCACCCATGCTCGAATTGATGACGATTCACCGATCAATATCCTCCTGAGTTCTGTATTTCACGAACTTAAACTCGAACAAATCAGGAAAATACAAGAGATTGTTCAATTGGCGGACCGATCAATAAAGCGGTCGAGAGGAATCATTTCTGTCATCATGATATTCCAAGGTGCTCCGCTCAAAATGCAATTCACGATCATTAATATTGAGCATCAAGGAGAATTCACCCAGTCTCCAATTATTCTTAGAAAGCCATTATTAGCATTATCTAAGGCAATTATCGATTGTGAGACCCGGGAAATCAATTTCACAGCATTGGAAGCACTTAGATCTGACCCGATCTTTGAGAAACCGCGATCTTCTAAGGAAACCCACAAAGTCCCCGACAACTGCAACCATGAAGAGGTAGAAGAACCCTACCCCGCTACGACACTTGAGATAGAAGTTGTTGATGAGACTATTGGTTTAGAGAATCTCCCCCCTGCTCCATTCCCAGCTGCTCTCACCATGGAAAATCGAGCATATGAATCATATGATCCGGAGACTTATGCATGGTCACACCCTGGGTCAACCTATGCTGACTACATGGAGTACATCAACTTGACACAGGAATGCTCCAATGTCAAATCAATTGAGAATAAACATGCAGAGACTCTCCCCGGTATCTCAATTCCTGCGGATCTCAAAATAGACAAATCCTTCTACTACGATCCTGAGACATATGCATGGTCGCACCCTGGAGCAACCTACTCTGATTATCTTTATCAAATCCTCCCAAATCGAGAGTGCATCAACATTCAGGAGATTAAGAACAAATACGCAGGTCGAACACCAATCAAGGAAAAGAATTCCAATGGCTATTCATCTGGATACTCTAGTGAACCGACATCTTCACGAAACAAGAAAAAGAAAGTCACCTTTAACATTTCAGAAGAGGAATCAGTTGATGATCCCTCATCAGGTCCGGAAAAGGTGGTCTACATGATTGAAGTATGTTCGGCATCTCTAAAGCCATATTTTCGCAAGGATCCAAAATTCGATTCTCGTTGGACAACTCCCGTTCCTAATTATTACTCATCCAAAGCTGGTGCTCCTACCTTCCACAAGTACACTGGAATTATTTCTTATGAGCTGACTGAGATCGAAGCATCTGATTATTCATCTGAGGACAAACCGATTGATCTTAAAAAGGAACGAATTTTGAGGAAATAAATGAAGGAACAAAAAGACATGAATATCTGGAGTATGTCCACTTTCAAATACTATTCCTCTGAGGATAACTCTGATGATGGCTACCTTTCATCTGAATCAAATGTTTCATCTACTATCCATCATGATTTTTCTTAGGATGACACTGATAATAGTTGGGAATCATATACTTCATCTCCGTCTCATCATTACGATCTCCAACTAGATGCTCATAAGAAAATCAACTGTAAACCACCATAAATCATCGGCTACCCACCCTCCCTCCCGACCACATCGGTCTCCATGTACAGCTTCTTCCTCTACTTAGGCCAAGGCCTAAGTATGGGGGGGGGGGACCGATGCCATCTATATATATCATTTTTCCATATCACACTCTATCTCCTGATCGTTCCATTTCCACCCTCCTCTTATACTTAGGCTGACCAGAGCCTAAGTATAGGGGGAACCGACACCCACCTGTATATACTCTCCTCATTTACATATCCCAAACGCCTCTTTTTGCGCTCTTTTTTTATACTTAGATTATTCACAGTCTAAGTATAGGGGGGTGGACCATTGTATATCAAAATTTTACTCTCTTACGCTTAGCCCGAGCTATGTCTTCTTTACGCTTCTTGTGCTCTGAGAACATAGCACTCGCTAAGTATAGGGGGGGTCTGTATATATACTGTGTATATATTTTATCCATATCCCGTACTTGCGCATAAGTCTATATGTATTTACGGGGTGGGTATTCTTTAAAAAAACAAAAACAAAAAAAAGAGTTTTGCTACTAACACTAACTGTGCCCAAAAGTTTTGAAAAAAAATGGCTTCTTATTCATTTTTGCAAAAAAAAATCCCTTGCATAAAAAAGAAGAAGAAGAAGAAAAATGTGTCTGCATTTCACACACCTGCACTTCATCCATCATTTCATTCATTTGCATCCGTAAAAAGTCATTGGGTTCTGAACCGAGTTATGAGCCGAAACCGAGAGTGGTCTGGACTTGAACTTAATCCACCTAATTTTCAGAGGAACTTCACCAAGAAATAGGATTTTTGAGTCCTCAGGTCTTTGACTTAATTCTTTGAGTTCCACATGACAATGTGCAGCGTTTGACTCTTAGTGTCTAACCTGGTCTCTTCATTCTGGGTACAACTCTGGAATAGGGAATTAATTTGTACTCTCGCACTATGCACTTAGATCAACTCAGATGGGATATTGGAAGACTGTGTGAGTTTCTTTTCTGGTAGCGTGGAAATCTAAATACTGGAGTACAGGTTGAAATAAAGCTTCGGAAAAGGGATGGACGGCTAGGCACAATTTTTTCTAAGACCCCAAAAAAATGTACGTTACAAAAAGATTCTATATCTGTAGGGGCACAACAAGATCCAAGCAGAACCACCAAAAATTCCAAAAGAAGCATTCTACCAAATCAACATCTGACCAAAAAGGTCCAAGCTTCAAGAAAACCTGCAGATCTTGGTGGAGACTCGGCTACACTAGCCAGCTTCACAAGGAGAGGTGACTACACTGGCCACCCTCCAGTTCTTTTCCCCTTCTTCTATCTTCTCCCCCTAATTTGATTGTGAACACAACACGACATGCCTTAGAAGGAAATACCTGACTCCCCGAGGACGAGTGACTGGAGAGGAGGTTTGCGCGGTAGTCCGGCATTCTGGGTGGGAAGAGGTAAAACCTTTCACACACATGAGTCGGTTTTTCAATGTTCATAGGGTATACTTTGGGAAGAGGATTGATCTAAGATGACTTCTGAGTCGAAACTGTATCAATGATGTGTAGAACTTGAAGGCTGTTGATTTTAAAATTCTAAAGTCTCACAGAAGTTCCGACACACAAATAATCCAAAGGTCGAATTTAGTTTCTCTTTCACCTTCAGCTCATGGTCTTGGTATGGAACCCAATATCATTTCACTTCATGGCATTTCTTTTTGACGCTCAGGGACGAGCATGTTTTAAGTATAGGGGGATGATGAATCTCGGATCCATCACTCCAAATCTCATTTATTAAGCTCAAATCCCCTAAAATCAACAGGGTTTCGACATCTATTATGCATAATTAGCATTCATGCATGTTTTCATAATAATTGCATTTTATCACAAATTTTTGCACAAAATAAGAAGCCAAAAATCCAAGCCGAAAGTGACCTGTAAATAACCTAACTTCCCATATTTTTAACTCATTCATGCTAACTCCGGATGACCCAAAACCATTCTACTGTGTACATATCACTAACAAGAATAAATGAAAAATACACAAAAAAAACTAACCCAAATAAGTGGACCAAAACCCCAAGCCCTAGTTTCAGGATTTCCGGGCGAAAAACCTCATATCTTCCTCATCCAGTGTCTGATTGAATCCTACTCACTTTTTAACTAATGTACATTCAATTACCTTCAAAACAAGACCAAGTTCAAATGAATCGGAGCTCATATGTGAAAGTTGGGTTTGGGCCTCTTTTGTACATCGTATATTTAGCGGTTTTTTACCTACTATTTTATGTACATATTTTATTGATTAATAAAAATCCAAAAAATAGATTAATGTGTAATTATTTATCTCTGATTTATCATATTTTTTCCGGATTTTTTATCTAATCTAAAAATGACATAAAAATTACAAAACCCCAAAATCAAGGTGTTCTATGTACATGGGATACCCCAAAAATACCACTTTGTGCAAATGATCGATTTTGGTTTTGATGTCTTCATGAAAGTTGTAGATCTCATCAAGATGACAATTTTTGTGAAGAAACTTTTCTGATCTGAGGTCATTTACTATTTTTTATTGATTTTACAAAATCTTTTATTTTCGAATTTTGTGGTGCTGACACGTGGCCGCTGCAAGTGGACATACTCCAGATATTTATGTCTTTTTGTTCCTTCAATTGTTTCCTCAAAATTCGTTCCTTTTTAAGATCAATCGGCTTGTCCTCAGATGAATAATCAGACGCTCCGGTCTCAGTCAGCTCATAAGAAATAATTCCAGTGTACTTATGGAAGGTAGGAGCATCAGCTTTGGATGAGTAATAATTAGGAACGGGAGTCGTCCAACGATAATCGAATTTTGGATCCTTGTGAAGATATGGCTTTAGAGCTGCCGAACAGACTTCACTAGACCACCTTTTCCGGATCTGATGAGGGATCATCAACTGATTCCTCTTCCGAAAGGTCAAAGGTGACTTTCTTTTTCTTGTTTCGTGAAGATGTCGGCTCACTAGAGTATCCAGATGAATAGCCATTGGAATTCTTCTCCTTGGTTGGTGTTCGGCCTGCGTATTTGTTCTTAGTCTCCTGAATGTTGGTGCACTCTTGATTTGGGAGGATTTGATAAAGATAATCACAGTAGGTTGCTCCAGGGTGCGACCATGCATATGTCTCAGGATCGTAGTAGAATGATTTGTCTATTTTGAGATCCGCGGGAATTGAGATATCGGGGAGAGTCTCTGCATGTTTATTCTCAATTGATTTGACATTGGAGCATTCCTGTGTCAAGTTGATATACTCCATGTAGTCAGCATAGGTTGACCCAGGGTGTGACCATGCATAAGTCTTCGGATCATATGATTCATATGCTCGATTTTCCATGGTGAGAGCAGCTGGGAATGGAGCAGGGGGGAGATTCTCTAAACCAATAGTCTCATCAACAACTTCTATCTCAGGTGTCGTAGTGGGGTAGGGTTCTTCTACCTCTTCATGGTTGCAGTTGTCGAGGACTTTGTGGGTTTCCTCAGAAGATCGTGGTTTCTCAAAGATCGGGTTAGATCTAAGTGCTTCCAATGCTGTGAAATTGATTTCCCGCGTCTCACAATCGATAATTGCCTTAGATAATGCTAAGAATGGCTTTCCAAGAATAATTGGAGACTGGGTGAATTCTCCTTGATGCTCAATATCAATGATCGTGAATTCCATTTTGAGCGGAGCACCTTGGAATATCATGATGACTGAAATGATTCCTCTCGGCCGCTTTATTGATCGGTCCGCCAATTGAACAATCTCTCGTATTTTCCTGATTGGTCCGAGTTTAAGTTCGTGAAACACAGAGGTCAGGAGGATATTGATCGGTGAATCATCATCAATTCGAGCATGGGTGAAAATTGTGTCTTTAAGTGTACAATCAAATCTGGGCAACCGCTTCACTATGCGGCTTTTGGTTTTTCTCCTCACCACCAAGGTGGAGGCTATTGATAAGATATGTCTTTCAGTTTTTGTTCTAATCCTTCCCGACTTTTTGACCATTAATTTGTCCATTAAAAAGTTCTTAAGGTCAGGGAAGTGTTCAATGGCCTTAATAAAGGGAAGTTCAAAAATCAAGCATTTTCCTAGTGCTTCCCGTACAGTAGGATCCAAATTCCTTAGATCTTCTTCAGTCTCAATTTTTATGAAATTTTCTGGATTTTTTGTTTTTTTTTGTAATTTTCAAATTTTCATTTTTTTGTGATTTTCTGTGTGGTATGGTGATGTGGTGTTTTCCATAGATGAGAAGAGACCTTGATATTCAGAGTATGGGTCAGCGACATAATCATTCCTACGGGAATAATAAGTAGAAGTGTTGATGTTAGAATCGTCCCTAGGTTTTTGAATATCCTCAAAATTTTCTTCATGAGATCCAATCCTTTTCTCATTCATTTTTATATCCGAGCCATCATAGAATGAGATTACTCGGTCGACAAATTTTTAAAATCTATCATCCATCAATTCAAATCTTATTTTTATCCCCGAAACATTATCCTCAAAATTCTGTTCATGGTCAATCATGGGAGCATTCAGTATGTATTCAATAATTTCATCTTCCATTTTTCTGTATGTGCAGAGAGGAGAGTTTCTCAGAATGTCCGACATATGATCCTTATTTTCTGAAAATTTCTCCTCAAAAATCATGGAAGGAGGCTGCTCATATGGTCCAGGCATGTGTATTTTATTTGAGTAGAGTTCAATCCTTTGATCATGATTGGTCAGACTTTGATATTGTGGAGTCAGCATACAGGGTGTATGTGTTTCTAGGAGGTCAGTCCAGTCCTCTGTATGAGTATCTTGTCTGAAGAGGGGTCTGTCATGGTCAATATAATGCTGATGATCATTAAGTGCATGTCTTTCCATCTGGGCTTGGTTTCTCTGCCAGTCATGAGATTTAAAGGGATTTTGATCTTGAAAGGTTTCATTGGCGAGAAACTGAGAATAAGGTGGTTCAGTCCAAGATGGTAGGTGGTCATGTGCGGTGATAAGCGCAAAAATCCCGAGCGACAGAGGTAAAGGTACTAAATAGGTCGTTGCGACCTCGATCACTCAGATGCACTTAATCAAGAAAAATCGAACCACTAATTGATGATGGAGATTTATCAAGGGTCGTGTTAATCCACAAGGCGGATCAACAGTCGATGCGGTGACCGCTCAATAATCCTCAAATCAATCAACAATTAACCACAAAGCAAGAATGTATCAATTAAGTCCAAAAAAATAAATGTGAATTAATTTTTATTACTCTACAACAAAATGTATAGCGACAAGCATGTAGAGGTCGAACCACAGAGAGCAATACAAAATGCGTAGCCTAGACGTATCACCAAGTCATCCATGTGAGAAGCTTGTTTTTATGTGGGTTTTGGGTTTTTGTAATTTTTTTTTTATATTTTTGTTTTTATAATTTTTATTTTGATTTTATATTTTATACTACTACTTTTTTTTTTAATTATTTTCTTTTCTTTTTATATTATTAATTATATAAATATATATACTATATAGAGATATATGTATATATCAGACGAGAGAGAGAAGTAATATAGAATATATATATACATATGTATAAACATAAAAATTTAATATATAGACTTATATTTTTAACCCCCCCTTTTTTTTATATATTTTTTATTAATTTCTAATTTTTATGTATTTTTCAATTCAAAAACGTCCACAATATAGGACTAAATAAATAGCCGTATATAATTTGGGTTTTAAAAATATCAAATAATACCCAAAATTGCCCAAATTAATTTTCACATATTAATAATAATATATAGATAATTATAAAAGAGAGAAATGTATTTTTAGGGTTTTTAAAGAGTTTTTTTCAAATTTTTATGTTGCTTTTGGGGTTTTAGGATTTTTTTTTAATTTTCTTTTTCATATTTTTAGGGTTTTTCATTTTCTGGACTCAATATACATATATATATATCATATATAATTTTTTGGAATTTTTCAAAATCATTTTCTAATTTTTTTGTATTTTATAATTTAGACAGTACAAAAATGGCTTCTTTTTCATTTTTCATAATTAGGAAAAATGCAAAAAATGCAAACTAAAATATGTGCGTGAACAAGCATGGCATGGAGCATCTACCCTAATTTTTGTGAATTTTTAGAAGCCTAATAGGTATTTTTAATAAATAGATAAAGACACAAAAAGTAATTAAGCCTGGCAGGGGCATTTTTGCAATTAAAATAACATCCAGGGGCGCAGGTGCAAAAGTACCAAAACATTATAACGTGTTTTTGAATTTTAAGGACTAAAACTAATTAACTAGACCCGCCAGGGCCCCCTTGCAATTTAACCATCACGCGGGACAGCACGTGATCCGCACTCACAGGGACCTAAACGCTATTACAGAAAATGTAGGGTCCTTGTTGCAATTTTTCACAAAAATAATACACTGAATATTTTATTTAAGGGACTAAACATAAATATGTAAATCTACAGGGCGACTTGTGCAATTTTACCACCTCACGTGGGACTACACGTGAGGTGACGTGGACTGGACCCAAGTGTAATATGCAAGAGCTACAGGGGGGCATAAGCAAAATATCCACATTATTTACAACGTTATATTTTATTTACAATATTAAATATGAAATATACAAAAATGCAGGGGCTAGATATGCAAATTACCCCTAAAATGCGCGCTGGCGAACGGTTGGGATTTCTTCACTTGCCACGTGTCGCTCATCCAACGGCTGGTACCGCTTCGCCGATGAACGCTTGAGATTAGATCACTTGAGGTGATCTGACGGTTGCTACGGAGCTCCATCCAGCGGCTCTGGTTCAATCTGGGACCTTCGTCTTCATCCAACGGCGGAGGGGGCATCTGGAAGAACAGGGAAGAACCCTCGCCTGAGCGAGCTTCTCCCGGCTGGATCTCGCACCTCCGCCGTTCATCGCTGCTCCAAGGTGTCCCAACAGCTTCCTGGAAGGTGCCTCTGTCGTCCGGAGGTGTTGGATCGACCAGAGGTCCACTGGAGCACCCTTGCGAGGTCGGAGAAGAAGCGGGGCTCCAGGTACCTCCGGCGTGACTTGATTTCGCCTCAGGGTGCATATTTGCGCACCAGACCTGCACAGGAAGATAGCATGGCTCGAGGAGATGCTCCTCGACCAAGAAGGTTGAAGCTGTACAGCAAAATGAGGTGGAACGGAGGAGCTCCGATGAAGGGCGGAGGAGGAGCTCCGATTCGCCAAGACCTGGGGTCCTGGGTTGAACAAGTGTGTGCATTTGATGGAGAACTCGAAGGGGATGGGGATGAGGCGATTTGGGCGGTCGGAGACAGATGGGATCACGGTGGGGAAGTCGCCGGAGCTCAGCTCCGGCGAACTTCGAATTTCGGATTTTGGCCTTAGCCAATCATCTAAATGCTAACCTAAGGACTGGAATTAAAAGCTAATACTAAAACCTAACTACTAAGCAAGAAAGAACAGCTCTTATACCTGGGGGCCGCCAGGGAGCAGGGTGGTCGCCGGAGCACCACCGCGACAAAACTTCTCCGACCTCCAGCCAAGTCGAGGTGCTGGGCGACTCCTCCTGTCACGAGGAACACACCAGGAGCAAGAACAAGGCTTTTTGGTGGAATGAAAGTGGCCAACTTTGGCCGGGAAGTCGGAGGTTTTTATTTATAGACATTCCGAGGGACCCCCAATGACCGGCGTTTATTGATTAAACCAATGAGTATCAGATTGATCTATGATCTTGGCGGTCATCATGGATGATCAGAGGACAAATCTTGTGAAGGAAGCGAGTGCGATGGTTCACTGAGCCAGGCGGGAAAAATGGCGAAAATCAGGGAAAAGACAGGTCGCGTGAAGTCAGACGCCTGGAGGTCCAGTTGACCTGCGGTCAACAGGCGCGACGCGCCCATTGGTCCACCTCAGCTGCTACACGCCAAAATAAGGATCCTTATTACAAAATGAATTATTTAACCTCGTGAATGATTTTATTAGATTTTACTTATAAAATAGAAAATGTTTATAAAGTAATGTAGTATTTATTTATGATTTTTATTTATTTTTTTGAAGTATTTTATTACGGTTTTATTAAAATAATGTGTATATGTATGTATTTTATGTATATTTTCTTTTTAATTTATTTATTTTATTTTATTATTTTAGTTTCTTATTTTATAATTTTATAACTTATTTTTGTGAGTATAAAGGTATTTTTGTTTGATTTTTATAAGTTTATTTGTATTTCTAAATAAATATGTATATGTATAAGTAAGTATACTTATAGGTATTTTACCTATAGATTATAGATATCTTATTTATTTAGTGAATTTTCTTCATTTTTCTTTTAGATTTGTATTTTTAATATGTTTTATGTAATATTTACAATATTATGTAAAAAAATGTGGATGAATAAATAATAAAGGAATAAAATCCCCTTTTACATATAAGTGGTATAGGTATTTTGTCTATGTGGTATATAGACTTATTTTATTTTACAAATTATTTTTGGTTTTCTTTTAATGTCAATATGTATAAGTATTATATACATTATTCACAAGATTCTAAAAATATGAATTTGTAAAAATAATAACTATTGAATAAAATGAATATTTTAATCGGGTACTATATACAATGAGGGTCAAAAACCTAACTTCCACAAATGGACTCTAAAAATTATGAAACCAATTTTATAAAATAGTTCATGGAATGCTATATACAATTAAAGGTGAGTTTGGGTGATTTGGAGTTTTTATTTGTAAGATATGGGTCTGTGAAGTTGAGATTTTTGCTTTTTATTTTGTGTATAAAATGTACACTGTATATTATTTTCACATAAACTCAATTTTGTATTTTTATTTACATTATTATCTACAACTTTCATGTACAAAAGATTTTAATTTGATGAATAAATAATTCTTTACAAAATAGGTGTCAAAAATGCATACATGAATGAATAAATAAATGAGGTATTTATTGTATTATTGGCCCTTATCTCCCCCTACTTTATTCCTTGTCGACCAATTCCATTCTGGACTTGGTCTCGGGGTTAGGGTCATAAAATATTTGCAATATTTTATTCCTTTTTCTTTTCTTCTCTTTATTCTATAATTTTGGCATTTAAAAACCTTATTTAATGTACAATAAATACAAGAAACAATGGATGCTATTATATATAAATTAATGCTATTTACATGCGTTTGCTGGGGTTTTTAACGCCAAAATGATAGAATAAAGGTGAATAAATGGAGATTCATCACCCCCCTATACTTGCCTTTGCTAGTCCCTAGCAAACACTTATGCAATAAGTACAAAAAGAATAAAAAAAGAAAAAGGAAAATGAAAGGAAGATAGAGTGAATTGGGGTGCTTTCAGTGCAATGCATGTCCTTACAAAATCTGAATTTGGAGCTCCTGTCAGACCTTGGGTGTGAAGGTGTGTGGAACCTAGTCGGGAACCAGCTCTAAAGCACAACAGCCTTCGGTAATCACAGAACTCGGTTCAACCCATCTCAATAGCCGGGTCAGAACTAGTCTACATCATACACAAACTCTTATAACTATGAAGCTGACTTGCACAGTGTAAGTGATATGTAGCTCCCCACCTCAGAAGTGACAAGGAAACAACCTCCCCCAACTTGGTAACTCTAAGGCCTCGGTCTAGCAACTCTTTCCTCGAGAAGCGGGGTATTCCCTTCTAAGTTCAAGTGCAACCGGCTCAAGAAGAGGGGGAAGAAGTATAGACTTTTGGAAGCTTAACCAGTGTAACTAAGTCTCCCGCTGCAAGCTTCATGAGATGTAACATGGATACCATAAGCTTTTGCTTTATTGAACTATATAAACTCCGGTGGGGTTATTAAATTTTCAATCCGACCCACCACTTTTTTGGAGTTCCTTTTTGCAATTTTTTTTTTTTCAATTGCATCTGTACAACATATCTACATGGTGCAGCATATATACAAGAAATTTCTCCTTGAGCCAGTAGACTATCCCTCTTTTGAAGCTTTATTGCAACCCACGGCTTCAGTCCTTAGACTTCATCACCACTAGACCAAGTTGAGGTGCACTTCCTTCACTATAAGAAGAAGAGAGGTTCCGCCTAGAAGTACTACCCTCATATGCTACCCCAAGCCAAAGGAAACTGCCTCCTCACCACCTCATCCATGGAGAGCTATGTGAAAGGTGCAGGTGTCCAAGTTAGGTCACGGCCGACAAGAGTCATGCGTGTGTTTCGAAAAGTTCTAGTTAGTCCACTGAGGTGCCTTGAACCCAGCCCTGGTTTCTCAAAGAATTAAGTCTGAATAGACCTGAAGTACCTTAAACCTAGTTCCCATAAGGTTCCAGTGCAATTAGGTGCGATAAGGTCTAACCGAGCTCCAATTTGAGATTTTCTTAGACTGATTCAATCATCAAGCTTCACTCAAAAAGAATATGAATGGTATGCTTATGCTATGTGCAATGAATGATGCAATTTTTCACAAAAATTTGGAAGGATCAAAGAATGTTTTTACAAAAAGAATCTCTGCACAGGAAGTACGAACTGACAATGTTTAAAGAGTATGTACATTTATTTACACAGGCGTGCTGCTTTATTTTCAAAATTTAGGAAATTTTTAGCGACTTTACAGGTATGAATGAAATAGTTTATTTGGGTATTTATAGAAAGAATTGTATGTATCTTGTTTCTGATTTACTAGTATCTGCAATGGTGTTATTAATAGCTTTTTGAAAATATTTTTGCAAACTATAGTACACGATAATTTTTGCAATCCTTTACACACATTTGAAAACTATTTTTGCAAAGATTTTTCACACTATATGTAGATATATACAATTTTCACAATAATTTTGACAAGCATTTTTCAAACATTTGCACATAGGTTTTTCAAATCCTTTCTTTCACACAAAGAAAAATTTTGCAATCAACACAGTTTCACTCATTTGAAATCATTTCACATCAAATTTTTCCAAAACTGGTCACACTATTTTTCAAATCATACTGTATAGGTATCTGTTTTATTAATCAGTAGGTACAGAAGAAAAAATTGTATTTGACGTATAGTATGGTTCTGTTCTTATAAACTTTATTTGGCTTATTCCTCATTTACAAATGAAAGATTTTTGTGTGGATTCCTCAGACTTACTTCGAGAATCATTTTCACAAGGGTTTTTGAAAACTCTAGCCCAAAATAATTTTGCAATATGTACACGCATTTGAAAATCCTTTTACAAATGTTTGACACAACATAGATAGATTTTTCAAAACACCTTTGACAATCAACTTTTCACAATCATTTGCATACTACTTTTCACACATTTTGCTTTCACTCAAAGAAAATAAGTTTTACACACAAAACTAATTTTTCAATCGTTGAATACTTGTTCACGCTATTTTCAAACAAATTCCACACGATTTTTCAAAGGAGAAAGTTTCGTAGAACACTTTTCTGACTTACTAGTCAGTATAATTACAATGAGTCTGAGGAACTCACAATCATCTTTCATTATTATAAAGCTACTTTTTACATTTTATTTTGTTGTTGTTGTAGTGATATTTTATTTTTCAGTATGAGTTATGGCTTTTAGTCTATACACAGTATATACGACCCCCCTATACTTAGCTTGAGCTATGTCCTCATAGATCGGAAGGAAAAGCAAAGACATAACTCGTACTGCGTATAGGCAGATCTAAAGAATAAATACGAATGAAATGAATGAATTAGAAGTTGACCGTCCCCCCTAGACTAAGGATCAAATAATCCGAAGTATAGCAGGCTGTTGACAAAGCGGGGAGGGTCAAGGGTGAGAATATACTGATCGTACTCAGATTGTCACCCCCTATACTTAGGTAAAGATACTCCTAAGTATAGACAAGAAGAGGAGACAATGGAGAGGATCGAACAGAAATCAAGAACCCTAGGTGCTCACCCCCCTATATTTAGGACCAAGTACGTCCTAAGTATAGAAAACTGTCTACAAAGGCGGCACCTTTTAGATAGAAGAAGAAAATAGATAAGGAAAAGAAGAAAAGAAGAAAAGAAGAAAATCAGAGCAATAATGGTTGGAGTACATCGTCTGAATCTTTTGGTGCTGCAGGAGGTGTAGAGATATCCTCGGGGTGCACTAACTGAATAGAGTCAACGACGGCCAAGAATGAATCTGGTTCCAAGTAAGGCTTCAGTAGTTGGCCGTTGACGACGAAGGGCTGTGCGTCAGGGGACAATTCTGATATAACAATGCTTCCGTTGTCACGCACTTCACATACTCGAAATGGCCCTGTCCACTTACTTTTTAATTTACCTGGGAATATCCGCAACTTTGCATCAAACAACCACACTTTCTGCCCAACATCGAAGGTCTTTCGTCTGATGTGCCGGTCATGCCAGCGTTTCACCTTCTCCTTGTACATCAAGGTGTTATCGTATGCGCAGTCTCGGAATTCCAAGAGCCTATTCAGATCGTCCTTTCTCTTCTGACCACCTTTTCGTGAGTCCAAATTACAATTACTAATTGCCCAAAGGGATTTGTGAATTAATTCTACGGGCAGATGGCATGGTTTTCCATATACAAGACGGTAGGGTGACATGCCCAAGGGAGACTTGTAGGCCGTACGGTAAGCCCAAAGAGCTGAGTCCAAGAGTTGAGACCAGTCTTTTCTGTTTGGCCTAACAAGTTTCTGCAATATGGTCTTGATTTCTCTATTGGATAACTCCGCCATGCCATTGGTCTGCGGATGATAAGGAGATGCGACGCGGTGATCGATGCCGTACTCCTTCGTTAACTTCTTGATCTCTTTGTTGATGAAATGACTACCCCCGTCGGATATGAGAATCTTCGGTATCCCAAACCGCGAAATGATGTTCTTCTTCAGAAACTGGCAAACTGTTTTGCTGTCGGCGGCTCGGGCGGGGATAGCTTCAACCCAACGACTCACGTAATCTACGGCAAGAAGGATGTGCTCAAAACCTTGACTGTTAGGGAAAGGTCCCATGAAGTCAATGCCCCATGCATCGAAAACATCTGCTATCTGAATGATTTTCAGAGGCATTGAGTCTTTGGCAGTGAGTGTTCCTTTCAGTCGCTGACAATCAAGACATCTTTTAACAAATTCTGCTGTATCCTTAAATAAAGTGGGCCACCAGAGGCCACACTGCAATACTTTTGCTGCCGTACGATCTCCAGAATGGTGCCCACCAGATTCGAGCGAATGACAATGCTCGAGGACACTAGATTGCTCCGTCTGAGGAATGCACCTGCGCCAAATACAATCTGCTCCTTCCCTGAATAGAAGGGGATCTTCCCACTGGTAAAAGCGGATGGTCGACATGAATTTGTTCTTCTGATTCTTCGTCCAATCCGAAGGTATTACCCCAGAGGCGAGGTAATTTACGATGTCAGCATACCAAGGGAGAGCATCCACGGCTAAGATAGCTTCGTCAGGGAAGGTCTCTGTGATAGGTGCGTTGCTCAAGGGAGAGTCATGCTGCTCTATTCTGGAGAGGTGATCTGCTACCACGTTCTGAACTCCAGGTTTGTCCTTAATTTCCAGATCGAATTCCTGGAGGAGAAGGATCCAACGAATCAGTCTAGGCTTGGCATCCTTCTTCTGCTGTAGGTACCGAATAGCAGAGTGGTCTGTGAAAATTGTGACCTTTGACCCCAACAAATAGGATCTGAACTTCTCTAAGGCGAAAACTACAGCCAACAGTTCTTTCTCTGTCACTGTATAATTTCTTTGAGCTTCATCTAATGTTCTGCTGGCATAGTGAATGGCATAGGGCGCCTTATCTTTCCTCTGCCCTAGAACAGCTCCGACGGCAAAATCTGACGCATCGGTCATTATTTCAAATGGAAGAGTCTAGTCTGGAGGCTGCAAGATTGGAGCCTGAATGATAAGCTCCTTCAATTGATTGAAGGCAAGGAGAACTGGCTGATCAACAATGAATTCTGTCTCCTTGCACAAAAGTTCTGTCAGAGGTCGGGCAATGCGGCTGAAGTCCTTGATAAATCGTCTGTAGAATCCCACATGCCCCAAGAATGACCTCACATTCTTTACTGACTGAGGTGGCTGAAGGTTTGAAATGACACCCACCTTGGCTGGGTCGACTTCCATGCCACGTTTGGAAACGACATGGCCCAACACAATACCCTCTGTGACCATAAAGTGGCTCTTTTCCCATGAGAGCACTAAATTGACTTCCCGGCATTTCTGAAGCACTCTGTCTAGGTGCTCGAGGCAAGAATCGAAACTATCACCATAGACGGAGAAATCATCCATGAACACCTCGAGAAAACTGCCTACCATTTCGGCGAAGACTGCTAGCATGCATCTTTGGAAGGTTGCGGGTGCATTGCATAATCCAAAGGGCATCCTCTTGAAGGCGTAGGTGCCGAACGGGCAAGTGAAGGTAGTCTTCTCTTGATCCTCAGGGGCGATCGCCACTTGGTTGTACCCGGAGTACCCGTCCAGGAAGCAGAAGAACTCCTTGCCCGCTAATCTCTCCAAGACTTGATCAATAAATGGCAAGGGGAAGTGGTCCTTCTTGGTTGCTGCATTAAGGCGGCGGTAGTCAACACACACCCGCCAGGATGTCGGTACCCGAGTTGAAATCTCCTCTCCTTTTTCATTTGTGATCACAGTAAGCCCGGATTTCTTGGGAACTACATGTAGGGGGCTTACCCATTTTGAATCGGAGATGGGATAAATGAAGCCTGCATCACACCACTTTGTGATTTCTTTCATTACCACGTCCCGAAGGTTAGGGTTTAGCCTTCTCTGAAATTCGCGGGACGGCTTGGCCTCGTCTTCTAAATAGATATGGTGTGAGCACAGAGCAGGGTTTATCCCTCGGAGGTCTGATACGCTCCAACCAAGTGCCTTGCGGTTCTTTTCTAAAATCTCGAGAAGTCGAGATTCTTGATCCGGATTCAGCCTGCTGCTGATGATGACTGGATACATGTGTTCTTCACCCGTAAGGAAAGCATACTTCAGGCCTGCAGGAAGTGGCTTGAGTTCTGGTTTCGGCCTGTCCCCTTTACCGGTCACTTCTGATACCATGTTGGTGGTGGAATGTATTTTGAGACTGTTACCATCCTCAACATTCTGTTGAGATCCCAGTGATGTACCGAACGGTTCTGCGGTGAGCTGATTATGTTCGGTCTGGAGTGAATGCTCAAGAAGATGCGCCTGCATCTGAGAATCTGTCTCCCACAACTCATCGGAGCATATGCTGACCGTGCTTTCCAAGTCCTCCTCAAGAGTGAGGATTTCTCGGGTCCATGGATCGTCCCATGATAACTCTGAATCTCTGATCTCTGCAATAAACTCACAGTCTGCTTCTGATGCTGCTTGACTCTCATCAGTTGTGGCGTTCTGCTCCTTGTTCATGTTGATGGTAATTCGCTGGGTCTTCGAGCTGAAGGTGATCTTTCCAGACCCGTAGTCAACCACGGCGCCTGAAGTACGGAGAAATGGTCTGCCGAGGATGATAGGAGTCTGGAGTAGTGGTGCAGGAGAGTCCATATCAAGGACTACAAAGTCAGCTGGGAATTTCATATCCTGCACGATAACTATCACATCTTCCAACAAACCGCGGGGCCGCTTAACGGATCGGTCAGCGAACTGAAGGATCATTCGTGTCTGCTTGAGCGGTCCCAGCCCGAATTCTTGCATTATGGACGAGGGCAGAAGGTTGATGGAAGAACCACTGTCAAGAAGAGTACGCTCGAAGACCTGATCGAAGATCACACAACTGATCAGAGGTGCTCCTGAGTCTTGCTTTTTCTGGGGGAGGTTGGTGATAGCTGCAACTGTGGCCATGGACAAAACGTGTTTTTCTACCTCTTGGCGTCTGTTGTCTTGCGCTGGGCGACGCCTGTTAGTACATGCCTCTTTCAATCCTTTCTTCACAGCTGGCATGTATTCCACGGCCTTTAACAAGGGAATCTCAACAGTCAATTTATCCAAAATATCTACAACACCCGGATCAGACAATGCAGTTTTTCTTTTTGTCATTTTTTTGGATTTTTGTATTGCATGCGGAAAGGGAATATTCACATTACTGGCAGGAAAATTAGAGTTCTTATTTACATCAAGATCATCGCCCACAGAATGTTGTACATCCAGAATACAAAAAGGCGTACAAGCTGGATCTAACTCTGCTGGTGCTGCTGGGCGATCAAAAAGGGTAGCATTGGCTCCATCGGCTGGCACAGGATCGGCTGCTGCTGGCGGCTCCTCCAAGGCTGGCGCGGCTTCACTTCTGCTACAGGCCTCTTTTTGGTGTTTTTGTTTTTGCGGATTTTTTTGTATTTTTGGCTGGAATTGCTTCTGGCAATGCACGACGGCTGGACTGGCTTCTCCTTCCTCTTCCTCCTCACCCGCCCCTGGAGCTGGCACGGCTGATGCAGAAGATGACGATCCACCTGTTTCTTTATTCACCCCATATCTGGTAGCAGGCGGAGGCAAGGCCCTACCGCTCCTGAGAGTAACAGCATTAGAAAAAACAGTAATATCATGATCACATGCGGACTGGACATCACATTCTACCTGCTCCTTTTTCTTGAAGTTGTTGGGGTTGGCTTCGACCTGCGCCGGAATGTTAGTGCGAGTGGCGGTCAGGTCATCAAGCCGTTTGGTCATTTCTGCTAGCCCTTGGACAAGCTGGGCTAGACACTCCATGGTGGGATTAGCTGGGGGCACCTCTGAAGATGCAGCGTGCATACCACGCTGCTGTTGGTTAGATGGATGGGGAGGCTGCTGATGGTGTTGCTGTGGTGGAGCAGGAAGTTGGAGTTGTTGGTAGGACGGAGAGGGATACTGCTGGTATGATTGAGGCTGGGCAGCTGTGTATTGGTGATACGGCTGCGGATGGCGATACTGTTGCTGCTGCTGATACGGAAAATTCTGCCTCCATTGATGTGCGAATTGAGGAGGCTGCTGGTGTTGCTGAGAGGGGTGCCCAAAACGACCACCCTGAGGTTGGTGGTACTGCCTGTTGGCAAATGGCTGACCCTGGAGTTGTCCCTGAGGACGGGTCGGCTGTGCATCATTAGTCCAAACCCCATTAACTTCCTGGACCAGGGGTGGTGGCGGGAACGCTGAATCAGTGTTTGAGATAAACTCTGGTTGGTACACAACCATCTGCTGTTGCGGCTGGCTCTGATCAGGTGCCTGCACGTAGTACACGTGCTGAACTGTCGGTGGTTGCTGGCTTGGCTGAGGCTGGTGTAGCGGTGCTTGCTCGTCTTTCCTCTCAGCTGGAGCTTCGAGCGGTGCTGCCGACTGAACAGAATTGATGGTACCTACCAGCAGTTCTAGCTGCTTGGTGATGTGATCCATCTTATCCAGGTTCTGGGTCCTTTTCTCGATCACAGCGAGTTTCTCCAGGTCCTGTGATCGCTTCTCAATAATATCAACCTTAGAGAGATGGCCCCCAATGATACTGAGGTTGGAGCTCTCATCTCTCTCTGCTTCTTTCGATGCAGCCATGTGAACTTGTTTCTGGAGGATCTGGGGCTGCTTTTGGTACGCCTTGGATGAAGAGAGTGCGGCCTCTCCCTCGGCCATTTCTTCGAAAATTTGCCAGACAACATCTTCATCCTTGTTGAAATGGGAGCCCCCACATGCTGCGTCTACGAGCCTTTGACTTTCAATGTTCAGTCCCCCAAAGAAATGCTGAACCAAGCTGGTCTTCGGAATATCATGATGGGGACACTTCTCCTGCAGATCAGTGAATTTCTCCCATGCTTCATGTATCGACTCATGGGGTCCTTGGGAGAAATTACTGATACGGGCCCGCATCTGGTTGAGTCGACCCAGAGGGTAATACTTGTGCAAGAAGGCGGACTTTAGCTCCTCCCAGGTCGTCACAACCTTCCCCATATGATTGACCCAATAAAGGGCCTTGTCCTGTAGACTGAAGGGGAAAGCCGTCATCTTGACAATGTCCAGGGGGACATTCGGGTAGTGGGTGGTGCGGCAAATGCGGGAGAATTGCTGCAGGTGAATGTATGGCTCTTCATTGGTGTTGCCATGGAATGCAGGGAGGAGGGCTATGAATTGGGGTTTCAGCTCGAAGTGAGCGTGCACCGGTGGAATGAGAATCCACTCGGTCATCTGGCTGTCTCCTGGATTGTATGTTTCTTTTAGTGTTGGCTTCGGCTGTGGTTGGAATTCAGGATCATCATTGGGGTCGTCACCACCTCCTCCACCTCCATCTCCTCCTCTCCTGCCTCCTCTGCCTCTGCCTCCTCCTCCATCATCTCGGTTAATCACATCATTCAACATATCCTGGAAAGCGGTCTGCGTAAGGGCCTGCTCAGTCAGCTGCTGCTGGATAGCCTGGATAGATGCCAGTAACTGTGCATTGACTTGGTTCTGATCTGGCATCTGTCCCTCTGGTGTGGGTGGCTGCTGACCCTTGCCCTTTCCTCCTGGCGCCATGTCAGGGTCTGAATCGGACGAAATGAACTCCGGAGTAGTCTCCAGGGCTCGCACTGGCTTCTATCTGCATAATGAGACGGTCCGAATCAGATCACTTGCCATAAATACTCAGCTGTCGTAATGAGGCTGGAGTTCAAGTCAACCCCAGCGTGTTGTGAATGGAAAAATGATGTAGACTGTGATCGACTCCCATTCACAACGGCGGTAGTGGGAAAAAAGTGATCCCAGTTTATTGGGTGGCCAAGAGAAAGGTAGAAAACGAGGAGTCTGGAGTCCGATCCGCAAAGTCCGGATCAGTTCTCGGGAATCGCCTCGAAATTATTGGCGAAGGTGAGTCCATGGAATCGATGTAGGTGTCGGCATGGTCCCGACGAAACCATCCATGGATCAACTTCGCGGAGCACAAGAGGATATCGGATTTTGGAAGAACGATACGATGGTCAACGAGGAGCAAAAAGGAGTGTAAAACAGTAGAAAGGCTCGGTTGAGCGGGGTGGTCAAAGGAAGACATAACAGAATTGGCGCAAAGGCGCGGGACTTTGATCTTTGAACCTTAATCTAGATCCATACAAACGCAAGACAAAATCGGGTTCACCAACTCACGCCATGTGAAGCCGTGAGAGCTCGGCTATTTATTATCTTTTCATTTTTAGAGTTGTGATTTTTCAGGCATTTCTTATAACAAGTCCTTAGTACGCTACCCTATAGGAGAGAGAGTACTGCCGGAAGAGTATCCCGTACTTGTCCTCCTCCTGTGTAACCTGTAGTCTGTACTTTTTGGAGTCCTTGTAACCCTTCCTGGATCCCTACTCAGCCAAAGAAAAGAGAGAGGAAGCCGATAGGCGAAACCAATACTTCGGTTCTCGCTCGCAACGGAATCACCCGTGAGCGTGCAAGAACCTACTCGGACGCAGGACGATGAGACAGACACCCCCGTGAAGGCGTGGCCTATGCTCAATACTTCGGACAGGGTCGATGCTCTCACAACAGAGAGTCACCATTGGTGACCAAGTCCTACTCGCCTACGTACGATAGAAGCGCCATTACTTCGGAAATCCAGGCGATACACAAGGCAGTTGCAGACTGGGCTTTTGGCTCTAATCCTTAGGGGTCGCACTCGCTCAAGGGAGTAGGGTTTTGGTCCCCCTCCAAAGTACCTGAAAACAATGAGGGCTTTATGAACCCGGTACAAGGATAGTCCATTACAGGTTTTAATTAAGGTCAAAGTTTATTTAGCAGTCCCCTTGTTTTAATTTTTTTTGGTTTTCACTTTTTTTTTTGGATCTGTTTTCATACCAGCGCCTAACGTTTTTGTAGATCTTCATTTAAGTCCTAGGTGCTCAAAATCAGAGGGAGATAGCGGAAAAGACGTGCAAGTGGTTCCATGATGGAAATCTCACCATTGAACCTAATGATGCATGCTGAGTTAGAAGACTTACAGTGCATCCCAGCTCTCTCCATGTGGTATGCAAAACAGAATTTTTAAACCTATCTACATGGCGGTGTGCATTCGTCAAAATCGCCCTAAACATTAGCTGCTATTAACGTGAAGAACCATAAGCTTGGTCATTCATCTTTAACCTAAGGGTCCGGTCTTGGCTCACCCCTCCTCTTCTCGACACACTCGAGTTTAGGAGTAGCGCTTGATGGGGCTCGCTCACGGCACGTGGGTTAAGAGATAAATGACTTAGCTGTTTAAGTTTGACTAGATCCATACGAAGTGAACTATAGGAACATGCATTCTTATTAATGTTTGGACCTAGCTACCGAGTTAAGCAACCTATATCTAGGGGCTCCAAGCACACAAAACAAAGTAAAATAAAGGCGAAAAGCACAAAACAGCGGAAAACAAAGGAAAGAAGGCGGTAGAAATCACGGAAAACAACGATGAGGCCCCCAGGTGAACAGACACCCGGGCACTGGACCTCATTGTGAAGAGTAGAGTCCTGTTAATTATTACATGCCAAAATTGTCTCTCTCTCACCAAAAATTACAGAGATAATCCTAAGTGTTCTAAGCCTATCTAATCCACATCTCCTTGCTTCCTTGATACTCTCTCCTGATGGTCATGCGAAGGGAAGACCATCCTCCTCCAAGCTAGGCTGCATTGGCCTCCTAAGAAGCCATCCTTGCGTGGCGGACCCTTGCATCAAAGTCACAAAAAGAATGTATTAGAATAGCTCAATCAATTAATCATAGAGCAGATAAATTAATCACAGTAAATAAAGGAATGAAGCATGGTGATTAATGGCAATAAAATAGCTGCTCACAAAATATCATCAATTATGAATCAAAAATGCACACAAGAATGACAAAAATAACGTAGGCTATGCTCATTGCTCCCCGGCAACGGCGCCATTTGATGATGGAGATTTATCAAGGGTCGTGTTAATCCACAAGGCGGATCAACAGTCGATGCGGTGACCGCTCAATAATCCTCAAATCAATCAACAATTAACCACAAAGCAAGAATGTATCAATTAAGTCCAAAAAAATAAATGTGAATTAATTTTTATTACTCTACAACAAAATGTATAGCGACAAGCATGTAGAGGTCGAACCACAGAGAGCAATACAAAATGCGTAGCCTAGACGTATCACCAAGTCATCCATGTGAGAAGCTTGTTTTTATGTGGGTTTTGGGTTTTTGTAATTTTTTTTTTATATTTTTGTTTTTATAATTTTTATTTTGATTTTATATTTTATACTACTACTTTTTTTTTTTAATTATTTTCTTTTCTTTTTATATTATTAATTATATAAATATATATACTATATAGAGATATATGTATATATCAGACGAGAGAGAGAAGTAATATAGAATATATATATACATATGTATAAACATAAAAATTTAATATATAGACTTATATTTTTAACCCCCCCTTTTTTTTATATATTTTTTATTAATTTCTAATTTTTATGTATTTTTCAATTCAAAAACGTCCACAATATAGGACTAAATAAATAGCCGTATATAATTTGGGTTTTAAAAATATCAAATAATACCCAAAATTGCCCAAATTAATTTTCACATATTAATAATAATATATAGATAATTATAAAAGAGAGAAATGTATTTTTAGGGTTTTTAAAGAGTTTTTTTCAAATTTTTATGTTGCTTTTGGGGTTTTAGGATTTTTTTTTTTAATTTTCTTTTTCATATTTTTAGGGTTTTTCATTTTCTGGACTCAATATACATATATATATATATCATATATAATTTTTTGGAATTTTTCAAAATCATTTTCTAATTTTTTTGTATTTTATAATTTAGACAGTACAAAAATGGCTTCTTTTTCATTTTTCATAATTAGGAAAAATGCAAAAAATGCAAACTAAAATATGTGCGTGAACAAGCATGGCATGGAGCATCTACCCTAATTTTTGTGAATTTTTAGAAGCCTAATAGGTATTTTTAATAAATAGATAAAGACACAAAAAGTAATTAAGCCTGGCAGGGGCATTTTTGCAATTAAAATAACATCCAGGGGCGCAGGTGCAAAAGTACCAAAACATTATAACGTGTTTTTGAATTTTAAGGACTAAAACTAATTAACTAGACCCGCCAAGGCCCCCTTGCAATTTAACCATCACGCGGGACAGCACGTGATCCGCACTCACAGGGACCTAAACGCTATTACAGAAAATGTAGGGTCCTTGTTGCAATTTTTCACAAAAATAATACACTGAATATTTTATTTAAGGGACTAAACATAAATATGTAAATCTACAGGGCGACTTGTGCAATTTTACCACCTCACGTGGGACTACACGTGAGGTGACGTGGACTGGACCCAAGTGTAATATGCAAGAGCTACAGGGGGGCATAAGCAAAATATCCACATTATTTACAACGTTATATTTTATTTACAATATTAAATATGAAATATACAAAAATGCAGGGGCTAGATATGCAAATTACCCCTAAAATGCGCGCTGGCGAACGGTTGGGATTTCTTCACTTGCCACGTGTCGCTCATCCAACGGCTGGTACCGCTTCGCCGATGAACGCTTGAGATTAGATCACTTGAGGTGATCTGACAGTTGCTACGGAGCTCCATCCAGCGGCTCTGGTTCAATCTGGGACCTTCGTCTTCATCCAACGGCGGAGGGGGCATCTGGAAGAACAGGGAAGAACCCTCGCCTGAGCGAGCTTCTCCCGGCTGGATCTCGCACCTCCGCCGTTCATCGCTGCTCCAAGGTGTCCCAACAGCTTCCTGGAAGGTGCCTCTGTCGTCCGGAGGTGTTGGATCGACCAGAGGTCCACTGGAGCACCCTTGCGAGGTCGGAGAAGAAGCGGGGCTCCAGGTACCTCCGGCGTGACTTGATTTCGCCTCAGGGTGCATATTTGCGCACCAGACCTGCACAGGAAGATAGCATGGCTCGAGGAGATGCTCCTCGACCAAGAAGGTTGAAGCTGTACAGCAAAATGAGGTGGAACGGAGGAGCTCCGACGAAGGGCGGAGGAGGAGCTCCGATTCGCCAAGACCCGGGGTCCTGGGTTGAACAAGTGTGTGCATTTGATGGAGAACTCGAAGGGGATGGGGATGAGGCGATTTGGGCGGTCGGAGACAGATGGGATCACGGTGGGGAAGTCGCCGGAGCTCAGCTCCGGCGAACTTCGAATTTCGGATTTTGGCCTTAGCCAATCATCTAAATGCTAACCTAAGGACTGGAATTAAAAGCTAATACTAAAACCTAACTACTAAGCAAGAAAGAACAGCTCTTATACCTGGGGGCCGCCAGGGAGCAGGGTGGTCGCCGGAGCACCACCGCGACAAAACTTCTCCGACCTCCGGCCAAGTCGAGGTGCTGGGCGACTCCTCCTGTCACGAGGAACACACCAGGAGCAAGAAAAAGGCTTTTTGGTGGAATGAAAGTGGCCAACTTTGGCCGGGAAGTCGGAGGTTTTTATTTATAGACATTCCGAGGGACCCCCAATGACCGGCGTTTATTGATTAAACCAATGAGTATCAGATTGATCTATGATCTTGGCGGTCATCATGGATGATCAGAGGACAAATCTTGTGAAGGAAGCGAGTGCGATGGTTCACTGAGCCAGGCGGGAAAAATGGCGAAAATCGGGGAAAAGACAGGTCGCGTGAAGTCAGACGCCTGGAGGTCCAGTTGACCTGCGGTCAACAGGCGCGACGCGCCCATTGGTCCACCTCAGCTGCTACACGCCAAAATAAGGATCCTTATTACAAAATGAATTATTTAACCTCGTGAATGATTTTATTAGATTTTACTTATAAAATAGAAAATGTTTATAAAGTAATGTAGTATTTATTTATGATTTTTATTTATTTTTTTGAAGTATTTTATTACGGTTTTATTAAAATAATGTGTATATGTATGTATTTTATGTATATTTTCTTTTTAATTTATTTATTTTATTTTATTATTTTAGTTTCTTATTTTATAATTTTATAACTTATTTTTGTGAGTATAAAGGTATTTTTGTTTGATTTTTATAAGTTTATTTGTATTTCTAAATAAATATGTATATGTATAAGTAAGTATACTTATAGGTATTTTACCTATAGATTATAGATATCTTATTTATTTAGTGAATTTTCTTCATTTTTCTTTTAGATTTGTATTTTTAATATGTTTTATGTAATATTTACAATATTATGTAAAAAAATGTGGATGAATAAATAATAAAGGAATAAAATCCCCTTTTACATATAAGTGGTATAGGTATTTTGTCTATGTGGTATATAGACTTATTTTATTTTACAAATTATTTTTGGTTTTCTTTTAATGTCAATATGTATAAGTATTATATACATTATTCACAAGATTCTAAAAATATGAATTTGTAAAAATAATAACTATTGAATAAAATGAATATTTTAATCGGGTACTATATACAATGAGGGTCAAAAACCTAACTTCCACAAATGGACTCTAAAAATTATGAAACCAATTTTATAAAATAGTTCATGGAATGCTATATACAATTAAAGGTGAGTTTGGGTGATTTGGAGTTTTTATTTGTAAGATATGGGTTTGTGAAGTTGAGATTTTTGCTTTTTATTTTGTGTATAAAATGTACACTGTATATTATTTTCACATAAACTCAATTTTGTATTTTTATTTACATTATTATCTACAACTTTCATGTACAAAAGATTTTAATTTGATGAATAAATAATTCTTTACAAAATAGGTGTCAAAAATGCATACATGAATGAATAAATAAATGAGGTATTTATTGTATTATTGGCCCTTATCTCCCCCTACTTTATTCCTTGTCGACCAATTCCATTCTGGACTTGGTCTCGGGGTTAGGGTCATAAAATATTTGCAATATTTTATTCCTTTTTCTTTTCTTCTCTTTATTCTATAATTTTGGCATTTAAAAACCTTATTTAATGTACAATAAATACAAGAAACAATGGATGCTATTATATATAAATTAATGCTATTTACATGCGTTTGCTGGGGTTTTTAAGGCCAAAATGATAGAATAAAGGTGATGAAATGGAGATTCATCACTAATAGAAATAAAATTGATCAAAACAAGGCAAGCGGTCCTGCGAAATGTTTAACCTGGTATAGCACCCAGGGTCGAACTCGGAGAGCACGGGTTGGCCAAAGGCCTACGAAGTAGTAAAAAAATGAAATAAAATAAAAGACAAATGTTTTTAGTGATTTTTAATGATTTTATATTTTTTTTTAAATGTGAAGAAAACAAAAGACACACAAAAGCAACCACACTTTAGCTAATTATTTGATGCGTCAAAAGTCAAGCACAAATTCAAACAAAAATGTTTTTATGTTTTTTAGGTTTTTTAGTGTTTTTGGTTAATTTTTGATAATTTTCTGATGTATATTTTATTTTCTAAAAATCAAACAGTAGTAGAAATGCAAGGTACTGTCCAGCCAAGCCCAAAGTCCCTAAATAAAATATCTAAGGACTCAAGGGGCCTGAGGTATTTTTCCTGTATACTAGATAAAACAAGGAAAATTTGAGTACCAAAATTATTGTTTTTGGGTTTTTAGATTATTTACTATAATTTTTATGAGTTTTTAGGTGTTTTTAAGTTTTTATGGTTTTTAATCAGTGAAAAATAGCCAAAATTGGCTAGAAATTAAAAGAACACAAAAGAAACAGTACCTAATTTTTATAGAATTTTTGAGGGGGTTTTTATATTTTTTTGGGGTTTTTAAAACTAGACAGTGGTTGAAATATAGGTTTTTGAATTTTTAAAAATACCAAATAAACTCAAAAATGTCCTCAAAAATTCTCAAAAATCCTACAACATGGCAGGAGCCATGTGTCAAATTTTCATCGAATTTGGAGGTGATTTGATATTTTATTCAAAATTCACAAGGGGGCACTGTGCACAGGGACTGAAGTGCAAATACCCTAAGTTCTGGGGGTCCAGGTGCAAAATACCCAGCAACGCACGTGCGCGGCGCGTGCCTGGGGCACTCAGGGACCTCTTTGTAATGAAAATAAGGTCCGGGGACTACTTGGTAACACGTACCAAAAGTCCGGGGACCTCAGATGCAAATTACCCTAAAATAAGCGCACATGCGCAATTAAAACATTCGCAGGGGCATGGATGCAAATACTCAAAAGTTTTCATTCATTTCTAAACATCTAGAACTACAGGGACTATATTGCAAATAACCCAAACATACACGTGACGAAGCACGTGGCTCCAC
The DNA here is from genome assembly GCA_037367405.1 of Ottelia alismoides. Lineage (NCBI taxonomy): Eukaryota > Viridiplantae > Streptophyta > Magnoliopsida > Alismatales > Hydrocharitaceae > Ottelia > Ottelia alismoides. The sequence goes on from JAZKJV010011544.1 coordinate 423,753, forward strand.
ACAGACAGGGGTATAAGTGCAAATATCTAAAGTATGAGGTCCAATGTGCAAATAAACCAACGTAAATAAAATACGAAGAATATTTACAGGACTAACACTAAATGCATAAAAGGAAAGGGGGCCTAAGACAAATTACCCCTTATTTAACGTCGACGGGCGGATGATTGACGCGTGGCTGATCTGACGGTTCTGGACGACGGCGCCTTTAACCCTTCGAACGATGGCCGAATCGACGTCTGAGGGAGAGGCACGTGGCAGATCTGACGACCACGAGTGGCTGGTGCCTCTCTCTCTCTCTCTGCTCTGACGGTCAAGATCAACCCTCTGGATGATCGGACGGTGACGGCGGCTCCATGGATGCATGGTCACGATGAAAACTGGCGCGCCGAGGTTGATCTGACGGTTGGCGAGGATCCTGGAAGAACAAGTCGCCGGCGACTTTCGCCGGCCTTCTGAGCACGCGGTGGTCCTCGTCTGCCGCTCCTGGAGATCGGAGAAGCTCCGCAATGAAGCTCCGCGGCTGATGACAGGCTCCGATGACCCAGCCGAGCCCTGGAGGGGTCCGGCGAGGTCGGCGGAGGAGAAACTCCTGGCCCGAATGTCGGGAGTTCTCAGATGTCCTCCTCTGGTCCTGCAAAGTAGCTCAGAAGCTTTGCGGGTCGAGGGCAAAATGCCTCGACCCGGTTAGGCGTCGTGGAGGTGGTCTGTGCGTCGGTGCGGACGAACCCCGGCGAAGCGACGGTGAGGGGATTCGAATCCCAGCTCCTGTGCGAGCTGGGTTGAACGGAGGGGCGGAGAAGGTGCGTGGAGAGCAGGCGGAGGTGAATATGGATTCCGATGATCGAGGGGATGCGTGAGGTGGTCGGAATCGACGGAACAAGGCGGCAGAGCGATTTGGGGATACTCTAAAATTAACGGAAAGGAAAAGCTACCGGAGCTACCTGGGTGGTCGAGGAGACTATGCTGGAGCTGGGGGAGCTCCTGGTCATGGCCTCAAGGGTCGTCTCGGCCCGAGGCTCGAGCTCCTGCTCTGGGCGGAGCACGACGGTGCTAACTCGCCGGATCAGTGGAATCCGGCCCCTCTCCTCGCTACGACGGCACCTGGAGCGAGCTGTCACTCACGCTCGGGCACTGGAGCTCACTGGGGGTGGAGAGGATTAGCCAAAGATACCGATTGAAGGTGGCGGAGCTCGAGATATATATGGGTGCAGACCCGACTAGGGCTGGTCGGGTAGGGCAGCATGAAGCGCGGACCCCGATGCAATCCCCCGGGCGTTGGTCTCGGATGCAAGAAGAAGAATTAGGACCCGGGGTTTGCGCAAATGGCGGGCGGATCAGGCATGGAAAAATCGGAGAAATCGGGTCGACAGCCTGATCCGCGAGAGAAGAGGGTCCGCGGGGGGAGTTGACCGGGGGTCAACATTCCCCGTGGACCAATGGGAAACTGCCACGTATTTTATTTTTGTTCATTTATTTTAGGCTAGATAACGGTGGAATTAGTAAAAACTTAAAACACAAAATATTTTTATTTTATTTTTTTTCTATTTTTGGTGATTTTTAATTAATTTTTGGAAATAAAAATGAGGTATTTACACTATGTAGCTATATATTGGTATATGTACATTAGGTAGGTTTTTGATTTTTGATTTTTAATTATTATTTTTGTACAATTTTATTCCTATTTTATATTTTATTTATTTATAGAATAAAATGAGGACTAAAAGGGTATTTTTATTTTGTTTTTATTATTTATATACATAGGTGAAATAAATAGTTATGTACAACTATGTACATGGCATATGTACAATATATTTTTGTTATTTTAATTTTGTTATTTTTATTTGATTTTTGTTTTGATTCTTTTTATTTTATGTATTTACAATATATAACATAGAATATTTACAAAAAGTTTAGAAAATAATTTTATTTATTTATAAGGTTAAATAAATAAATAAGGAAGCATGGTCTATGTACATGGTGAAAGGGTATTTTTAATCTTTTTAATTTTCAAAATTTTATTTTGTTTTTTTAATGTTTTCTAAATATATACAAATATGTACAAGCATATTTTTGGGTGAGGAAAATATAATTTTATTTATTTATATAGATATTTACACTAGAGCCCCTATCTCCCTCTACTTTGGCTTTTATGCAGTCAGGCCCATGCTGAGCCCTCCCTTGGGTTAGGTTGCTCAATATTTATTCTAAATATTTCCCTCTTTTTCTTTTTAATCTTTATTCTTTTATTTTTGCACAAAAACATGCTAATTATAAGTTTTTACACAATGCATGCTTTTGCTAATTATTCCTATTTACAAGTATCTACATGCATTTGCATAGGTCTTTGTAGCTAAAATATTAGAATAAAGAGTGATGAATGGGTATTCATCACCTCCCTATACTATACTTTGCTAGTCCCTTAGCAAACACTTATTTGAAAAAGAAGTGAAAAAAGAAAGAAAGAAAAAGAAAAAGAGGATGTACATGGATCAAGGTTGATTATTAAACTTGCCTTCATTAAATTGAGGTATGGAGCTCAATCAGATCTTTGGATTATTAATGTGTCGGAACCTTATTTAGACTTAAGCTTAAAACCTAACAACCTCTAAGTTCCACTACTCTATAATCAAGACTCCTCAATGCTCCAGATCAGAACAAGTCATCAACCACAAACCCTGAAGACCATGAATCTTTTCTTGTCCTGTGAACGTGAAGTCTAAGCTCTCCACCTCAGAAATGGCAACTTGACAACCCTCCTCAACAAGGTAACTCTATGACCTCAATCTGGCCACTCTTTCCTCGAGGAGCGGGGTATTCCCTTCTAAGTTCAAGTACAACCGGCTCAAGAAGAGGGGGAAGAAGAGAATGGGTCAAGGCCAGTGTAGCCAAGTACCCTTGGGAGCTTGACCAGTGTAGCCAAGTCTCCCTGCTGCAAGCTACAACAGGTGGATCATGAAACCAAGATTTGCTTATTTCACTTATATACATACTCCGGTGGGATTATCATTTTCTCTCAGACCCACCACTTTTTTGGAGTTCTTTTCTTTTTGCACATTTTTTTTTCGAGTGCATCTATACAACATGTACATGTGCAGCATATATACAAGGAGTATTTCCTCTTGAGCCAGTAGACTATCCCTCTTTTGAAGCTTTATTGCAACCCGCAACTCCCGTCGTTAGACTTCATGGCAACCAGACCGAGTTGAGACGCACTTCCTTCACTATAAGAAGAAGAGAGGTTCCGCCTAGAAGTACTACCCTCATATGCTACCCCAAGTCAAGGAAGACTGCCTCCTCACCACCTCATCCGTAGAGAGCTCGGTGCATAGTGCTGGTGTCCAAGTGAAGCCACAATCTATATGAGTCATGTGTTGTTGTTAAGTGCTCTACTTAGGCTCATTGAGATGACATGTGATCATAGCCTAGTGGACTCAAAGAATCAAGTCACCATGGACCTGAAAAGCCTTAAACCTAAGCCCTATAAGGTTCCTCTTAGAATTAGGTGGATTAAGATCTTAATCAAGCTCCATTTCTCAATTTGATTACAGGCTAGTTTAAATGTCAACTATCATCCGGGAAAAACTATATACATATGTACAAAAAGATGCTTATTTACACAATATTTTACAATCATGCAAAATTTTTGAAAAATGTTTTGAAATCATGAATGATGATGCATGAAGTGCAAGTTTTGCAAAAAGATATTTACACACATTTACACAAGATTTTTGCAAACTTTTTGGTTTTCAAAACATTTTGGAAAAATTTTGTACTATATACATAATTTTGATACAAAAATATTTACACAAACTTTACACAAAAGATTTTTGAAATCATTTTTACAAAAATAATTTGTACACTAGCTATGTATGTGCAAATAAAGGAAGATTATGTACATGAAAATTTTTTAATTTTTGTGATTTTTAGCCATTTTTATTTATTAACACACTCACACAAAGTACGAGTTATGGCTAAAGTATATATGAAATATATACACACCCCCCTATACTTAGCTCGAACGATGTCCTCAGAGTCAAGAGCGATGAAGAAGACATAACTCGTGTTATGTATAGGGAAGTGAAAAGAAAGGCTATACAAAAGAAGAATGAAAAGTCAAAAGGGACTCAGGTCTTCCCCCTATACTTAGGATCAAGTAATCCTAAGTATAGCAGGCTGTACACGAAGGGAAAACCGAGTGCGGAATGTACAGGGTCTACCCCCCTTATACTTAGGGTAAGATATCCCTAAGTATAGGCAGCAAAACAGGAGTAGACAGAAACAAAAGAAATACCCAACAGGTCTCACATCCCCCCTATACTTAGGGTAAAGTGCACCCTGAGTATAGCATAATCACAAGATGGAGAAAGGGATGTGGGACTAAGGAATGTGGTGATATGGACATCTGGATCTATATACAGCGGAAGATCAGTGAAACTCAGGCGTGAGATGCATTAGATGTGAGTCAAAGACCACATCTCACGCAAAATGAATAGGGGCAATATCAACGACCCGCGGCTCATGATCTAGAAATGGCTTGAGCCGCTGGCCGTTCACTCGAAAGGTACTCTCAGAAGACAACTCGGATATGTCGATGCTACCATTGTCGTGTACCTTCCGAACCAGATAAGGCCCTTTCCATTTGCTCTGTAGCTTCCCTGGAAATAATCTGAGCCTCGCATCAAACAGCCATACTCTCTGTCCAATCTCAAAATGTTTGTGGCTGATATGAGAATCATGCCACTCCTTGACTTTCTCCTTATAATGTAGGCTGCTTGAGAAAGCTGCATCTCTAAGCTCCTCCAGGGCAGCTAGCTCTGCCCTCCTCTGGTCTCCCATCCCATCTGGATCCATAAGTATGTCTGTAACTGCCCAAAGTGACTTGTGCCTCAGCTCAACAGGTAAATGGCATGGCTTGCCATACACGAGGCGAAAGGGAGATGTGCCCAAAGGTGTCTTGAAAGACGTCCTATATGCCCACAAGACCGAGTCCAAAAGCTGTGACCAATCCTTTCGGTCAGGGCGGACGACTTTCTGCAGAATAGTCTTGATCTCCCTGTTCGACACCTCGGCTAGACCACTCGTCTGTGGATGGTAAGGTGTAGCAACACGATGGTCTATGCCGAACTCGCAAGCAAGTGCCTTCACCTGGTCGTTGATGAAGTGGGATCCCCCATCAGAAATCAGAACTCGTGGAACCCCGAACCGCGTGATGATGTGCTTCCTCAAAAATCTGCAAACTGTCCTCGCATCAGCGGCTCGGGCGGGGATAGCCTCCACCCAACGACTCACATAGTCGACGGCCAACAGAATGTACTCAAATCCCTGACTCTTAGGGAATGGACCCATGAAATCGATGCCCCATGCGTCAAAAACCTCACAGAAGTGAATGGGCTGCATCGGCATCATATCACGCTGCCCACAAGTGCCCATCCTCAGACAGTCAGTACACCTCTTCACGAACTCATCTGAGTCCTTGAAGAGGGCAGGCCACCACAAGCCGGATTGGAGCACTTTCTGTGCCGTTCTCCTCCCAGAATGATGTCCTCCTGCCTCAAGCTTGTGGCAGTAAGTGAGGACGCTGTGGTGTTCCTCCTGAGGAATACACCGATGCCAGACGCTATCCCCTCCTTCGTGGTAAAGGATGGGATCCTCCCAATGGTAGGACTTGGCCTTCGCAAGGAAGGTCTCAAGTCTCTGTCTGGGCCAATCTTGTGGGACTTTCCCAGCAACGAGAAAGTTCACAATATCGGCGTACCATGGGAGTGAGGCGATAGCAAGGATCGCCTCATCTGGGAAGGTATCTCTAATAGGATCAATCTGCTCAGAATCCTCAGGCTGCTCTAGTCGGGAGAGATGATCCGCCACCACATTCTTAACTCCAGGCTTATCCTTGATCTCAATATCGAACTCCTGGAGTAGAAGGATCCATCTAGTCAGTCTGGCCTTGGCATCCTTCTTTGCCATGAGGTACCTGATGGCGGTGTGATCTGTAAACAAAGTCACTCTAGATCCAATGATATACGATATGAACTTATCCAGGGCAAACACTACGGCTAGCATCTCCTTCTCTGTGACCGTGTAATTCCGCTGGGCGGAATCCAATGTGCGGCTAGCGTAGTGTATGGCAAATGGAACTCCATCCCTCCCCTGTCCCAGCACTGCCCCTACGGCAAAATCGGAGGCGTCCGTCATGATCTCGAATGGGAGAGACCAATCAGGCGGCTGGAGGACAGGAGCCTCAATGACACACTGCTGGAGAGTACCAAACGACGAAAGACACTTGTCATCGACAAGGAACTCGGTGTCTTTCGTCAAGAGGTCAGTCAACGGTCGGGCAATCCTGCTGAAATCCTGAATGAATCTCCTATAAAATCCAACGTGCCCTAGAAATGACCGTAACTGCCTCAGATTGGACGGCGGTGCGAGTTTCCTAATGACATCAACCTTGGTCGGATCAACCTCCATGCCCCTGTTGGAGATGATGTGGCCAAGCACCGTCCCTTGAGTCACCATGAAGTGACTCTTCTCCCAAGATAGCACCAAATGATACTCAATACATCGCTGGAGTACTCGGTCTAGGCAGTCAAGACAGGAGTTGAATCCATCGCCGTAGACCGAGAAATCGTCCATGAAGACCTCCAAACACTCCCCTACCATGTCCGAGAAGATCGACAGCATGCACCTCTGAAAAGTCGCAGGGGCATTGCATAGCCCAAATGGCATGCGTCGAAAAGCATATGTGCCGAAGGGACAGGTAAAGGTGGTCTTCTCCTGATCCTCAGGAGCGATGGCCACTTGGTTGTAGCCCGAGTACCCATCCAGGAAGCAATAATGGCTCTTCCCTGCCAATCTCTCAATGATCTGGTCAATAAAAGGCAGGGGGAAATGGTCCTTCTTGGTGGCTTGGTTGAGTCTCCTATAGTCAACACAAACCCTCCAAGAGGTGGGTACTCGTGTAGCGATCTCCTCTCCCGACTCACTGATAACAGTCGTGATGCCCGTCTTCTTGGGCACCACATGCAAGGGGCTGACCCACTTGGAGTCGGAAATGGGATAAATAAAATCTGCACTCCACCATTTCTATATTTCCTTCATCACGACCTCTCGTAGGTTGGGGTTCAGTCGCCGCTGGAACTCACGCGACGGCTTCGCCCCTTCCTCGAGATAGATATGGTGGGAGCACACTGATGGACTAATCCCATGGAGATCTGCTACGCTCCATCCGATCGCCTTGCGGTTCTTTTCAAGAACCCCCATCAAACGGGATTCCTGCTCTCCAGTCAACTCGGCGGAGATGATGACTGGGTACATCTCTGGCTCGCCCGCAAGGAATCGATACTTCAGCGAAGTAGGGAGCGGCTTCAGCTCTGGAATGCTGGGTGCCGGCAAATCTGGCTGCGGAAGAAACTGAGTGAAAGTTGCAAGGTCGGCCAAATCTGCCTGGGAAAGTGAAAGCGTACTCTCGCAAACTGGATCGGGAGAAGGCTGCTCTACTGCACTATCTCTGCTCGGCTCTGCATCTATTTCCTCCTCACCTATAGGCTCAGATGGACTCAGGTCTGGCATCTGATCATAGCAATCGGCCCAATCAGACTCTGAATCCGAGGGATCTGTATCAGAATCAGTGGCATCAATACCACAGGAAAACAAGGTGGCCTCAGCACCACCATCACTAATCATCGTGCTGCGATCAAGGACCGGCTCTGCTGCCTCAATGGTATCCTGAACCAGGTCTGTGCTCTCCAGACTCTCCTCTGCTGTCGTCTCTGCATCAGTTGTATCTGAAAGTGAGAGGGTGGTCTGTGTCTCAAGATCTGCCCAAGCTGCCTCATCATCTGTGATCACAAAATCACAGTCCTAGTGGATGTCTGGCTCTGCGTCTGTCAGCTGCTCTGAATCTGTACTCGCATCTGAGCGGGCTCTGAATCTAGTTCTGTAGTCCTCGACCGTCTCTATTTGTATACTCTCGCCCGCGACGCGAAAGTACACCTTCCCGCTATCATGATCAGTCACCGCCTTGGCTGTGGCCAAGAACGGACGACCAAGGATGATGGGGGTATCGGCCACTGACTCAGGGATCTCCATGTCCAACACTACGAAGTCCACGGGGAATTTCAGGCCCTGAATCGTGACGATAACGTCTCGTAATAACCCCTTCGGCCTCTTGACAGATCGATCAGCGAACTGAAGGACTGTCCTGCTCTGTCGAAGAGTGCCCAACTCGAAGCGGTCGAGAAGGGCTGCCAGAAGAAGGTTGATCGACGATCCTCTATCTAGAAGAGTACGGTCGAACCTCTGCTCACTGATCTGGCATCTGACATACGGGGCCCCTGAATCTGGCCTCTTGGCTGGAAGGCGGTTCTGGATCGCAAAGCACGTGGCTTTCGTCAGCACATGTATCTCTGAAGTGTGGTTCCTCCTCCTCCTCCTGACTGTAGTCCTGTCTCTCAAAGATCGCTGGAGAAGGGGGATGTGCTGCAAAGCCTCCTGGAGGGTCAGCTGGATGTGGAATCGATCTATCATACTCTGGCTGAATTCCTCCTGCACTGTCTTTTTTGGATCTTTTTTCTTCCCCTTCCCCATCTGAAGGGCTCTAGGGAAGGGGATCACTGGGTCCTTCTCAGATGAAGGACTAGGAAATGGTCTAAGCGGTTCAAGGACCGGATCCACACATACATCATGCACCACAGTGGGACCAGAAGAAAGTAAACCTTTTCCTTTATTCACAACAGAGTTCTGAGATACAGGAATACGAGGAAAAACATCATCTCTATCTGTACAAACACCGGTGGCCTCAGTACCACCACGGGCTGGCTCTGCTGCTGCTGCTGGTAGACGTCGTGCGACATCAGTACCGCGGGCTGGCTCGGCTGAACGGGTGGCATCAGCACCACCTCCTAGATCTGGTGAAGTGGCGGCCTCAGTACCGCCGGTGGGATCAGCATCCTTGGTGGCCTCAGTACCACCATCATCGTCTGGAGCGGCCTCAGTACCGCTCTCCTCCTCCTGTGGCGCCTCGGGATGAAGCTCAGATGAGGCGCCGCCGCCTGCTGGGGTCCTACCGCTCCTAAGTGTGACAAAATCAGCATCAAATAGATCCGAAGATGTATCATCAAATGGGTCACTAGGAGTGGCTAACTCAGTATGTACTACCTGCTCAGATTTCCTCTTGAGGTTGTTCGGATTCGGCTCGATCTAGGCTGGTATGGCGGCCTTCCCTCTCACCAGGTCCCGCATCTCCTGGCGGAACTCGTCCATCTCCCGTCGGAATGTGGCCTGCTAGTCCGTGAGGAGGCGGGCGATGTCATCCAAGGCGGGGCTCTCGTGGGAGCCCGACGGGTGGCCTCTCTGTGGGTGAGGCTGCTGGAACTGCTGTGGTGGGTAAGAGGGGTAAGATGGAGGGTGCTGCTGCTGATATCCCGGGTGAGCCTGCTGCTCACGTCTCCATGACTGTCCCTGCTGCTGATAGGGACGAGGACCGAAGGATGATGGCTGCTGATATGCTGGGGGCTGCTGCTGCGGCTGGTGCTGGTCTCTCTGCTGGGAGTACTGCCCTCCCTGTCCTGACGGCTGCTGCTGGGGCTGGGCACCACCACTCCCCCACCTGAATCCGGGATGGTCTCATCGGATCCCAGGCTGGGGGTGGTCGTACCAAATCCCATTGACATCCATCAACGGCTCGGCATCGTAGGGGGCTGGCGGGAGTACTGCCAGAGGCTGGTCCGGCTGGTAGACCACCATCTGCATCTCTGGAGATGGTGGGGACTGGTAGGTGGGCTGCGGCTGCTGGTACGGCTCCGCTTGTACAAGATGGACCTGTCTAGGCTGCACGTGGGTGCTGGAGCGCTGGGACGAGCTGCTGCTGCTGCCGGCGTCGCCTCGCGACTGAAGACGGGGCTGAGAAGCCGTCTGTGCCTCCTGGAGACACATGAGCTGTGTCTTCATGTCGCTCAGAACCTGTGCCATCTGCTCCATCTGCGTGATACTCTGGCACTGCTTCTTCTCGATCAGCTCCATGCGGTCCAGCTTTTCGCTGATAATGCCCATGTCCGCAGCTGACGACTCTTCCTGTACTGCTACGGCTGCGGACGAACTGGATGGACCTGCATCTACCCGTGCTATCCGCTGGTACTGCACGGGTCCTGGCTGATGTGGCTGGGTCTTCTGAGTATACAACCTGGTCTGAGACATCACCATATAGTTCTCAGCCATCTCCTCGAAGATGGCCTAGACCTGGTCGTGGTCTTTGGCGAAGTAGGACCCGCCGCAAGAAGCATTCACCAGGCCCTGTAGCTCTGGTGTCAACCCGCTAAAGAAGCTCTGCACAAGGTTCGGCTTCGTGATGTCGTGGTGCGGGCATCTGTCCAAAAGCTCTCGGAACCTCTCCCATGCCTCGTGAAACTGCTCGTTGGGGAACATGGAGAAGTTGCTGATCAGGGCCCTCGCTGCATTCGTCCGCCCGAGTGGATAGTACTTGTTCAAGTACTCGGTGCGGAGCTGCTCCCAGGTATAGACAAACCTCCCAAGATGCTTCAGCCAGGTGGCTGCTCTATCTGCCAGTGAAAACGGGAAGGCTATCATCCGAATCGTGTCCTGGTCCACATGGCGATCGTGGACAGTGCTGCAAATCATCAGGAACTCCTGGAGGTGGAGGTGAGGCTCCTCAGTGGCGAGTCCGTGAAAACGAGGAAGCATCTGCAGGGTGTTCGGGGGGAACTTGAAGTCCCCCACGATAGCAGGTACCACCACCCAATGGTGCATCAGTGTAGATCCGGGGTTGTGCAACTCCCGCATCGGTCTAGGTGGTCCTCCTCCTCCCGCGGCTGCTGCCGCTGCGGCGGCGGCTGCAGCTGCTGCTGCTGCTGCTGCGGCTCGTGCCTCTGCATCCGGTATCTCCTCGGGCTCGCTCTGCTGGTCTCTCTATGCTCTGAGCCTCTCCATCTCTCTCCTCATCTCAATCATAAATGCTCCCTGATCGCGGAGCTGCTGCTGGACTGTCTCGAGTGATGCGATCAGGGTGGAGTTGATCGCTCCCTGGTCTAAAACAAAGTGCTCTGGATGACGGGAGTGATCGTCTGAACTGCCGGCTCCGGCCATGTCGACGTCTGCAAAATCAAACGAGCCCAACTCAGGTGTTGTCAAATGTATCAATCTCTCCTCGGTCTCGTGTCTCTTTGGAAGGTCAGAAAGGGGGTCGAGGGGGAACAGGGTGGAGTCGTACTCGGGCTCGGAGAGCGGGTCTGAGCTCTCGCGAGCCAACCTAGATGATGAGGCAGACGCGCCCGAAAGCGGTGCAACCAGAGGCTGCCTAAGAGACTGTCTACCCATCATCTTGATCTGGCGAGTAGGGCGGATGAGATCTGGAAAAATTATGATCTGAAAACAAACCCCCGGTTCACCAACGCAACGCGAGCTGAAGACCGTGAAAGTTCAGTCAAATTATCTTGTCAATTTTATTTTGGTGAACACACAAAATATCAGAGCGCTTACGTGACCTGTTGGGATATCCGATGCTAACCCAACCGACTGGCCCGCACGGAAGAGTCGGTAGTCAGTCGGGACTAGCAACGGGGGGCTCTACCTAGGGTGCGGGTCACTCTCTCGCGCATCCAAACCAAACAATGAGGGGGTTGCTCTCCCCAAGACAAAAATTTTTAGGGTGAGCAGATTTTAAGATCAATAAGATTAGCAGTCCCAATTTTATGGTTTCACTTTTTTAATATTTTTCAAAGCAATCAAACAGGCCTAACGAATTTTTCGGTTCTCCTGATTATTAAGTCCAAAACAGGGGGGAGAAGACGAAAAAGCCGATGCGCGATAAATCAATGATGCATGCAAAGTCAGAAATGCGTACCTGCCTCCAGCTCTCTACATGCAAGATGATCCGCGCATAAAAGTAAAGACAGAAATAAAACTAACCTAAATGATGCAGCGGTAAAGCCGAGTCCTAGGTGAGCAAGTTCTAGCGAAGAACCGTCTAACCGGTCACCGACCTCCAAGCCAAAGAGTCCGGTCTTGGCCCGTCCCTCCTCTGTCTGACAAATCGGGGGTAGGAGTAAGCGCTTTACAGGACGGGCTACGGCACGTAGGCTACGGAGGCAAATGAATCGGTTATTTTTATTATTGATTTTAAGTAGGTCCAATTATCGATCTATGGGAACAGATATGCAATTAGGTGTGCGGATCCTACTAATTACGGCACATTCACCAGAAAATCCTAAGTCTAGGGGCTCGAGCAAAAACCGCGAAAAACCGGAAAAGACAGAAATAAAAGAAAAATAAAACCACGAAAAAGCCGCGAAAAACCGCGAAGGTCCTAAAGGGTCTCCCCCGAGCACACCGGTGCTCGGCGAAACAGACCTGCTACGGTAGAAGAGGTCCAAGAGTGTCCAAGCAGTCCAAGTCCCTGTATTATTACAATAATAATAATAAAAACCTAATCTAACCTCACCCACTCAACTCTCTCCCTCTCGCTCTCTCCTGCGGCTTCGTAAAGAAGGAAGCCGCCTCCAAGTTCCTCGGCTGCACCGGCTCCTCGAAAGTCGCCTCCGCGGTCCCCTTGGGCCCCCTTGCAAGAAAAAGAGATGAGTGGTCAGACCAGCAAAAATAATCAAATAATAAGGAAAAAGAAATGAAAATTAAAAGTGAGGGTATATATGCAAAAATGTAAAATAAAATAAACACACAAAATAAAACAAAAACAAAAACAAAAGAAAAAGAAAATAAACTCAAACAAAATAAAAAGAAACTATAAACAAAAACCGCGAAAAGCCGCGAGCTCCGAAAAGCCGCGAAAAGCCGCGAAAATAAAAACGAAAAGAAAAATAAAAAATAAAAAGAACTACTAAGCCGTGCTCCCCGGCAACGGCGCCATTCTGATAAGCGCAAAAATCCAGAGCGACAGAGGTAAAGGTACTAAATAGGTCGTTGCGACCTCGATCACTCAGATGCACTTAATCAAGAAAAATTGAACCACTAATAGAAATAAAATCGATCAAAACAAGGCAAGCGGTCCTGCTAAATGTTTAACCTGGTATAGCACCCAGGGTCGAACTCGGAGAGCACGGGTTGGCCAAAGGCCTACGAAGTAGTAAAAAATGAAATAAAATAAAAGACAAATGTTTTTAGTGATTTTTAATGATTTTATATATATTTTTTTTAAATGTGAAGAAAACAAAAGACACACAAAAGCAACCACACTTTAGCTAATTATTTGATGCGTCAAAAGTCAAGCACAAATTCAAACAAAAATGTTTTTATGTTTTTTAGGTTTTTTAGTGTTTTTGGTTAATTTTTGATAATTTTCTGATGTATATTTTATTTTCTAAAAATCAAACAGTAGTAGAAATGCAAGGTACTGTCCAGCCAAGCCCAAAGTCCCTAAATAAAATATCTAAGGACCTCAAAGGGGCCTAGAGGTATTTTTCCTGTATACTAGATAAAACAAGGAAAATTTGAGTACCAAAATTATTGTTTTTGGGTTTTTAGATTATTTGCTATAATTTTTATGAGTTTTTAGGTGTTGTTAAGTTTTTATGGTTTTTAAGCAGTGAAAAATAGCCAAAATTGGCTAGAAATTAAAAGAACACAAAAGAAACAGTACCTAATTTTTATAGAATTTTTGAGGGGGTTTTTATATTTTTTTGGGGTTTTTAAAACTAGACAGTGGCTGAAATATAGGTTTTTGAATTTTTACAAATACCAAATAAACTCAAAAATGTCCTAAAAAATTCTCAAACATCCTACAACATGGCAGGAGCCATATGTCAAATTTTCATCGAATTTGGAGGTGATTTGATATTTTATTCAAAATTCACAAGGGGGCACTGTGCACAGGGACTGAAGTGCAAATACCCTAAGTTCTGGGGGTCCAGGTGCAAAATACCCAGCAACGCACGCGCGCGGCGCGTGCCTGGGGCACTCAGGGACCTCTTTGTAATTAATAATAAGGTCCGGGGACTACTTGGTAACACGTACCAAAAGTACGGGGACCTCAGATGCAAATTACCCTAAAATAAGCGCACATGCGCAATTAAAACATTCACAGGGGCATGGATGCAAATACTCAAAAGTTTTCATTCATTTCTAAACATCCAAAACTACAGGGACTATATTGCAAATAACCCAAACATACACGTGACGAAGCACGTGGCTCCACACAGACAGGGGTATAAGTGCAAATATCTAAAGTATGAGGTCCAATGTGCAAATAACCCAATGTAAATAAAATACGAAGAATATTTACAGGACTAACACTAAATGCGTAAAAGGAAAGGGGGCCTAAGACAAATTACCCCTTATTTAACGTCGACGGGCGGATGATTGACGTGTGGCTGATCTGACGGTTCTGGACGACGGCGCCTTTAACCCTTCGAACGATGGCCGAATCGACGTCTGAGGGAGAGGCACGTGGCAGATCTGACGGCCACGGGTGGCTGGTGCCTCTCTCTCTCTCTGCTCTGACGGTCAAGATCAACCCTCTGGATGATCGGACGGTGACGGCAGCTCCATGGATGGATGGTCACGATGAAAACTGGCGCGCCGAGGTTGATCTGACGGTTGGCGAGGATCCTGGAAGAACAAGTCGCCGGCGACTTTCGCCGGCCTTCTGAGCACGCGGTGGTCCTCGTCTGCCGCTCCTGGAGATCGGAGAAGCTCCGCAATGAAGCTCCGCGGCTGATGACAGGCTCCGATGACCCAGCTGAGCCCTGGAGGGGTCCGGCGAGGTCGGCGGAGGAGAAGCTCCTGGCCCGAATGTCGGGAGGCCTCAGATGGCCTCCTCTGGTCCTGCAAAGTAGCTCAGAAGCTTCGCGGGTCGAGGGCAAAATGCCTCGACCCGGTTAGGCGTCGTGGAGGTGGTCTGTGCGTCGGTGCGGACGAACCTCGGCGAAGCGACGGCGAGGGGATTCAAATCCCAGCTCCTGTGCAAGCTGGGTTGAACGGAGGGGCGGAGAAGGTGCGTGGAGAGCAGGCGGAGGTGAATATGGATTCCGATGATCGAGGGGATGCGTGAGGTGGTCGGAATCGACGGAACAAGGCGGCGGAGCGATTTGGGGATACTCTAAAATTAACGGAAAGGAAAAGCTACCAGAGCTACCTGGGTGGTCGAGGAGACTATGCTGGAGCTGGGGGAGCTCCTGGTCGTGGCCTCAAGGGTCGTCTCAGCCCGAGGCTCGAGCTCCTGCTCTGGGCGGAGCACGACGGTGCTAACTCGCCGGATCAGTGGAATCCTGCCCCTCTCCTCGCTGCGACGGCACCTGGAGCGAGCTGTCACTCACGCTCGGGCACTGGAGCTCACTGGGGGTGGAGCGGATTAGCCAAAGATACCGATTGAAGGTGGCGGAGCTCGAGATATATATGGGTGCAGGCCCGACTAGGGCTGGTCGGGTAGGGCAGCATGAAGTGCGGACCCCGATGCAATCCCCCGGGCGTTGGTCTCGGATGCAAGAAGAAGAATTAGGACCCGGGGTTTGCGCAAATGGCGGGCGGATCAGGCATGGAAAAATCGGAGAAATCGGGTCGACAGCCTGATCCGCGAGAGAAGAGGGTCCGCGGGGGGAGTTGACCGGGGGTCAACATTCCCCGTGGACCAATGGGAAACTACCACGTATTTTATTTTTGTTCATTTATTTTAGGCTAGATAACGGTGGAATTAGTAAAAACTTAAAACACAAAATAATTTTATTTTATTTTTTTCTATTTTTTGGTGATTTTTAATTAATTTTTGGAAATAAAAATGAGGTATTTACACTATGTAGCTATATATAGGTATATGTACATTAGGTAGGTTTTTGATTTTTGATTTTTAATTATTATTTTTGTACAATTTTATTCCTATTTTATATTTTATTTATTTATAGAATAAAATGAGGAATAAAAGGGTATTTTTATTTTGTTTTTATTATTTATATACATAGGTGAAATAAATAGTTATGTACAACTATGTACATGGCATATGTACAATATATTTTTGTTATTTTAATTTTGTTATTTTTATTTGATTTTTGTTTTGATTCTTTTTATTTTATGTATTTACAATATATAACATAGAATATTTAAAAAAAGTTTAGAAAATAATTTTATTTATTTATAAGGTTAAATAAATAAATAAGGAAGCATGGTCTATGTACATGGTGAAAGGGTATTTTTGATCTTTTTAATTTTCAAATTTTTATTTTGTTTTTTTAATGTTTTCTAAATATATAAAAATATGTACAAGCATATTTTTGGGTGAGGAAAATATAATTTTATTTATTTATATAGATATTTACACTAGAGCCCCTATCTCCCTCTACTTTGGCTTTTATGCGGTCAGGCCCATGCTGAGCCCTCCCTTGGGTTAGGTTGCTCAATATTTATTCTAAATATTTCCCTCTTTTTCTTTTTAATCTTTATTCTTTTATTTTTGCACAAAAACATGCTAATTATAAGTTTTTACACAACGCATGCTTTTGCTAATTATTCCTATTTACAAGTATCTACATGCATTTGCATAGGTCTTTGTAGCTAAAATATAAGAATAAAGAGTGATGAATGGGTATTCATCATGCGGTTGATGATTTGAGTAAGAATTCAATGAGGAGGCTGAATTCATTTGCGGTTGAAAGTTTCCCATAAATGTTGGAGGATTATTGAAAGAAGAGGATGTAGTTAATTTGAGCCTAACCGAGACATATTTATTTTTATAATATAGCTCTGATGGATTTTTAGATAAATATTCGGTGAGAAATGATGGGTTGGATCTGCAAGAGTTTTTGGTCAAAAGTTCCATGATGAGAATTAAATCAAGAAATGAGAGAGATGATTGCACGAAATAGTCAAGAGAATTTTTATCAAGTGTGTGGCTTTTGATCTTCAGTATCGGTTCATGCACACCAATGCAAATACAAATCAAACCCCGGGTTCACCAACTCACACAATGAAGCCGTAAGAGTTCGACTATTATCTTTTCAATTTTTAATTGGTGACAAAATAAGCTTGGAAAATAATTAAGCGAGCTGTTAGGTGCCGAAATTTTCGTGATGACTGGCCCGAATTCTTAATACTAGTTGCACCTACTTTTAGATAGTATGGGAGTAAGTACGGATAGTAGAACGACTACCCGTTACTTGAGGATGGAGCCTTACACAGTGTCCTCTAAACCACCCACTCTGCTAAGGAAATCCGGACCGTTTACCGGTTACCCGTAGATCCTCACTGAGAAGTAGCTAATCGTTTTTGCCAGAATCAGTAGTCAATATGAAAATCCAGGTTTGGGCTCTAACCTTAAGTGTTGTCTCTCGCTCACTCAGAAAAATAAAAACATCCAAGGACAGGGTTGCTCTCCCCCAAAAATTCTTGATTTTATAGGTTATTTTGATCGGCTATAGTTAGCAGTCCCATTTTTAATTAGGTAATCACTGAAGAATTTAAAATGAGCACAATACACGTCTACCTTCCAGTCCCAATTTCCTTTAAAATTATGTGATAAAACAAGAGGGAGAAATTCGGGAAAAGTCGATGCACGCGAAATAATGATGTATGCTCAGTTAGAAGACTTACAGTGAATCCTCGCAATCTCCATGTGGGATGAAATACAGAATTGAAAAATTATTCTAAATGAATGCAAGCCGATGAAAACCACACCTAAGCAGAAAGTTCTATTAGCGGGAAAGAATTGACTTAAATTGTGGCTAAATTGAACGATCTATGTGCGTCTCAGTTAATGTGAAGTGTGTCTTAAGTCCTACGAGCACAATCAAGAAATTTAAAATGCTCTGAGAGCCGTCTGTGCAGGTCTATCTTGATCGCCACTCAAGTCGGGCCCCACCCTCACCGGAGAGTGAAACATGCCACGACACACCACAGAAAAGTTAGAGTCTTTTTACACACGTGAGAGTCCAAACGGACACCGCTGTAAAAGAGAAATTAATTATAGAAAATAATATTAAAGAAATTAAAAACCTAGACTCTACGCTCTCTCACGACTTGACTCGATTAATTGCGACTTTTCGGAAGTCGGTGAAGATGCTTCAGTTTCTTGACACACCGCTCCACGTGTGCCGGGTACCTCGCAAGAAAAATAAGAGAGAGAAAATGTAAGAGAGTGACTCAAAAATAATAAAAAATACAATAAGAGAAATAAATGCTGAAAAATAAATGCAGGAAATAAACTGGAATTTGCAATGAAAAATACGGGGGTCAGACTACCCGAATGCGGAAAACTGAACGGAAATTTTTAAGACAAAATTCTAAGTTGTTTGCCTCCCTGGCAACAGTGCCATCTGACAAGGAACTTCATGGGATTATCGAAGATGGAGGATTCGATTAAAGATGATCAGAGATTGTCGGCCGGAGAGATATGCGGTGGCGGGTGGTGCAAAAGAGGAAGGCGGTGGAGGGATTCGCAGCGAAAAATCGGGAGCGGCGGCGCTGGTTGTTTTAAGAAAGGTGGCTGGACAAAGGAGATGACCAGCAGCCGTCCGATTGGCCGAGATCAGACGGCCACTAACAAGCCACATGGTAGGTCAAAGGGGGCGGCATGTGGTAGGTCAAAGGGAGTCGCGCAGCTAGTTGTGGCGCAACTTGACCGTGGATCTGCTAGAGGGTTGGAGGGTCGGTCGTAGGGAAGCGAGGCACGGGGTGAGGGACGCGCGACAACGCGGGATGTGGGATGCACGACAGTGCGGGATGCAGCCACGCATGCGCAGCTGGGCACGGAACAGAGGTGGTGGCTGGCGCGGCTGCTGTTGGTGCACGGGGCAGGCCGTTGTGCGCGATGCGCCGACGGGGGACTTGCGGTGGCGCGACCGCGAAGGGAGGCGCATGGACGCGATGGCTGAGGCGATGCGCGAGCCAGAGGTCGGGGGGCATGCGACACACTACTGTTTGCAGGAGGATGGAGGCGGCGATGATCGCAGCTACGTAGGTCATGGGCGGGGGCTTGCAGGGTAGCTACGACTGTTTCCTTCTTTTTTTGTTTTTTTTATTTTTTTGTATGTTTTTCTTGTAAACAGGAAATAAAAATGCAATGAAGAGGTTGTGTGTGTGTGTGTGATTGTTATTTGGATGTGCTGTAAAAAATGAATATGTTATAGACAATAAAAAAAATGTTAGATAGTAATAAAAAATGAGAAACTAGAGATGGATAACTTACCTGTGATTTCGCCAGAGGGGGAGTTGCGGTGCGCGGCTCTCGGCGTGGCCTTAATCCGATTCAGCAAAAAATCAGAGAAGCTTTGTAGTCTTAGATGCGGCTGTGACGAGGTCGATCTCTCTATCTTGGATCTCGCCAAATACGATGGAAACCGTCATCGCGTCGAAGACTTACTCGGTCACTGTCATAGTCGAGCAAGCTGAGCTAGTGATTCCCTTTCTTTCTCGATTATGGTGGATCAGGAAAAATGAGGGAGGAGGGAATAAAAAAGAGGAGGAGGGAGTTAGAAAAGAAGTGGAGAAAGTAGAGGAATGATGGAGGAAGTGGAGACTTGGAGTGGGGAATAAGTAAATAAGAAGTAAAAGAGTTCAAAATAAAATAAAAAAATAAAGTCATATAAGTAGGCTACTATAAATAATGAAGAGAAAATAAATAAAAGAAAATAAATAAATATATAAATATAAATAAATAAATATATAAATATAAATAAATAAATAAATAAATAAATAAAAATAAATACATAAATAAAATAATCAAATAAATAAAATAAAATACGAAATAAATATATAAATAGGGTGACTTGTGGCAGCTCTAGGAGCTGCCACGTGTCGCACCTAGAAAAATAAACAATTAAATATAAAGAAAATAAAAAAGAAATAATAAAAAGGCTCAAATCAAAAAGTAGTCAACACGAAAGTTGCTCGTCTCAACGAGATCTACAACTTTCGTAAATGATTGAAAATCAAAATAAGCCACATGTGCAAAGTGTATTTTTGGGTGGTATCTTATTGATATAAAATACCGAATTTTATCTTTTGTATTTTTTGTCATTTTTAATAAGAGAAAAATCAAAATAAAAGTAGAGAAAATATGAAAGAAATATTTACGACTTAATCTATTTTTTATTTTTAATCATTAAGAAAAATAAAAAGATAAAATGAATGGTATTTTAGTCAATATGCACACTATACAATAGGGGTCCAAAACCCAAGTTTCACATACGATATCCGATTTTTATGAAATTTGTCTTGTTTTGAAGGTCTTTGATTGTATATTACTTTAAAAGTGAGTAGACCTAAATCGGACATGTATGAGAGAGATATGTTCATTTTAGCGTTCATAGTCTCAAACTTGGATTTGGGTTTTATTGGACAATTTTGCAAGTTAGATTTTTTTTGATATTTTGTCTTTATTAGTGTTAGTAATATATACACTATAGAGCTCATTTTATTGGATTTGGCGTTAGTATAAAATAGATACAGATATGTGAAAATTTATATTTTACATGTGAAATTTACAAGAGGATTTGGCTTCTTATTTTAATGCGAAAATGCATGCTAAAATGCTGAAATTATTTACAGGTGCATGAATGAAATAATGCAGAAAAAATGGGAACTCTATTTTCAACTTCTATAGTGATGAATCATAGATTCATCAACCCCCTATAAACCTTGCTCGTCCCCGAGCAACAAAAATGAAATGCAAAAGTGAAATGAGTTTGGGTTCCATACCAAGGTCATGAACAAAAGGTAAAAATGGAGCTTGACTCGACCTTTAGATTAATAATGTGGCGGAACCTTATTGGGATTTGAATTTAAGACCTAACAACCTTTGAGTTCTACAGGTCTTCTATTCAAATCGCCTCAACAGTCAGGTCAGAACAAATCCACATACGCAAATTCTGATGACTATGAATATTGCTTGCATTGTGTAAGTGAAATATAGCTCTCCACATCAAAAATCGAAAAGAAACAACCTCCTCTAATAAGGTAACTCTAATTCCCCAGTCTAGCAACTCTTTCCTTGAGGAGCGGGGTATTCCCTTCTAAGTTCAAGTGCAACCAGCTCAAGAAGAGGGGTGCGGAGAAGAATTGATGGTAGCCAGTGTAGCTACCTATCCTAGGATGCTTGACCAGTGTAGCCAAGTCATCCAGCTACAAGCTTACAAAAACTTTGATGCTCTTCTTATTTTTCTATCCTTGTATATACACTCCGGCAGGCATTTTACTTTTAAAACAGACATGTCCACTTTCGGAGATTCTGTATTTTTTTGGTATACCTCCTATTTTACAACAAATTTTACAAGAGCAATTTATAAGTATTATAGAGTATACTATAGAAGTATACATGAATTTTACCAAAAAAATTTGATTTTTACCCAACCTGTAATTATTACATAATATATACAAAATATATACGAAAGTACGAGCTATGGGTAAGTATATATGTAATATATACATGCCCCCTATACTTAGCATGTGCTATGTCCTCAGAGCATGATAAGCGAGGAAAAGACATAGCTCGTGCTAAGAGTAGGAGAGATAAATAACAAAAAGTATAGAAGTCGATCCGCCCCCTATACTTAGGCTCTGGTAGCCTAAGTGTACAAGAAGATCAAAAATGAGGCGGGCGAGGTTAAGAGGGGAAATGGATGAGTATATATACATGATGGGCATCGATCCCCCCTATACTTAGGATCTGGTCAGCCTAAGTCTTGGACAGGAGTGAGTGTGAGAATCGATGAGATCTGGAGAATGTACAGAGAATAATGATGAGACTCGGGTCGCTCTCCCCCATATACTTAGGATCTAGTCATCCTAAGTATAGCCATAAAATGAAATGATATGGAGCTGGGGCGAGTGATTCGAATCACTAGGGAGGGAGGGAAAGAAAATATATACAACGAGGAGTGAGAATATACAAGGATAAAAAAGGTCTATGACGAACCTTCTTGCGGGAGCGAGGCGGGTAGTATACCAATGGGTTTCTGTCGGAATCGTCCTCAGATGAATAATAATGAGGTGTAGGGATCGTCCAACGAGGGTCGACACACGGATGCTTGCTCAGATATGGCTTGAGAACAATCGAACTGAGCTCACTCATATAAATCACCTCATCCAGACCCAATGAGGATTCCTCCAAAAATTCCCTCTCTGAAATGTTGAAGGAAACTTTCTTAGTCGGTTTTCTAGAACCTGAATCATTGAGAGGGAGTGGAGAGCGGTGCGACTTGAGGGGTTCGGGGGAACACCTCGAGGAATCAATTCTCGACTTCCTCTCACAAGATAACTGACTAGAGGAGGGAGCAACCGTGGTTTTGGATGGGGTCAATTCAGTCCCGGTTGTTTGCTTTGAAGGTCCAGGTTGTGGTACGGTGCTAACCATGGATTCCTCATCAGATGAGTCACTATATAGATTATAATATTCCTGAAGGGTAAGCGCACGTCTCGGAAAGGTGCTAGTGATCTTAGTTGGCTTGACATTATTAGTCGTGGAAGTCGGATCATCGAAACGATCAAGAAAATCAGCAAAAAACGTGTCCGACTCAATGACAACTTCGGATTGTGAGTCTTTTATTGAAGCTAACACAGTGGTGGTGATGCAAGCAGCATGAGTCATGGATGTGTGGGGAGTCTCTAAACCAACGGTCAGCTCGGTAGTCGGTATCATAGATGTAGCAGAGAGGTGTGACTCATTTACCTCTTGATGGTCATGACTGTCAGAAGCCTTGTGGGTCTCCTTAGAGTAAAGTGTGTCATAGAATGGGTGAGGTCAAAGTAATCCTAATGCTGTAAAATAGATTTCCCGAATTGCAATCTATATTCACCTTAGCCAAGGCTAAGAATGGCTTCCCGAGAATAATGGGAGACTGAGTAAACTCTCCTCGGTGCTCAATGTCAATGACTGTGAAGTCTACCTAGAGTAGAGAACCTTGGAAAGTAATGATGACTGAAAAGTTTCCTCTCGACCGTTTGACAGATTGATCAGTCAGCTGAACGATCTCTCTTGACTTTTTATTTGTTTGAGTTTGAGCTTGTCAAACACAAAGGTTGGGAGGATATTTATCGGAGAGTTGTCATCGATTCTTACATGGATAAAGGTAGTGTCTTTGATTTCACATTCAACCCTAGGCAACAGCTTCACTATATGGCTCTTGGTCTTTCTCCCCATCACCAAGGAGGTGTCCATAGACACTATGTGTCTCTCAATCCTTGTCCTCTTATTTCCTGACCTCTTAGGCATTGACTTACTTCTCACAAATCATTTGAGGTCAGGAAGTGATCTATGGCCTTTTATTATGGGAAGATTAAAAATCAATTCTTCATCGAGTGCTTCCCTTGGGGCAGGATCAAATTTTTTTAGGTTTTTTTCATTTTCTATTTTTTTGAGATTTTCTTAATTTTCAATTTTTTTGGTCTTTTTAAGATTTTCAATTTTTTGGTGTTTTTGATGGACGAATGGTCAGACACTGGATTAGAGGGTAAGTGGTTGGTAGAAGAGGAAGGTAGAATAGACTCCAGTTTTACAAAGTGTGTGGATTCCCCAATGTTCGTTCTGTTTTAAACATCAAAACTACTCATGGTGTTTACCACTTTCATACCCATGCTGGCAGAAATTGAGTGCAATATTTGAGTGACATCTCTCAACTTGTTATCGAATGATTCATTTTTCTCAATAAGTCTCGAAATGTCATCCTCCATAAAGTTCTCATGACAAATCATGGGAGAAGTCTGTTCAGTTGGAGGATACTGCTGATAACTTAAGGTCTCATACTCAACATACCTAGACTATGGCATGTAATTCTGGGTTGAGTATGGATCATCTGTGTGGGAGATATTGGTCGGAGCCTCATGTAATGGAGTCATTGAATGGGGGACTGGCAAGTCTAGCTCATGAGTCCAATCTTGTGAATGTGTAGGCTCTCTACATGGCTTGTATGAGGGCTGGTTAATGTAAGCTTGATCACTAAAGTCAATGAAGTATGGGAAATCATGATATGCAGACCTCTCCATTCAGGTTGTTCGATCGACCAAGTTGTACCCTAAAGTCAAATCAGGATGTGTATGTATGATTCGTTGACTTGTCTCGTCATTCATATGAAGAGAAAATGAAGTATGTGGGGGTGGGTAATTCTTCCACTCATCCGTCTCAGTAGTGGCTTGCTCTTTGTTCGATTCATTGATTCCGGCAAGCTCTCGAGAATAAGGACAGTCAGCCCAAGATGGAAGTGGATCCGGAGTAATAGAATATGGAGTAGGTGAGAAATGTGAAGAAGTGGAGAAGTCAATCGAAGTTATGAATTCATAATCGGGGTGAGATGGAGAGAAGAAGGGTGGCTGTGGAGAAATCATCTCGAAGAGAGGGTGCATGGAGGAGAAAGATGATGAGGATGGTCGGTGTGGAAACTAATGAGATGACATCTTCGAGAACAAATGAGAGAGGATTGATGTGAAAACGTGCAAAAACACAGGGCGAGAACACACACAAACAGACACCAAGACAAACGCAAGAGCAAACCCTGAGTTCACACTCAACACGGTGAAGGACCTGAAGCCGGGTTTGATTAATCTTATTGATTTTAAGTGTGATTTTCAAGAAAAGTTAGCAAGGATTACATGATGGCCTATAGGAAAGTCGGCTCAATGCCGGATGCGTCTCCCATGTTTAACCTGTCGCCTAAGATATCAACGCCCTTCCTCCCTTAGCTCCTATCACTATCTTACTCGGTTAATACTGATAAAGTTCAAAGGCTTGCCCCTATCTACCTACCAAAGTAGGTGGAGACTGACAAGGCTTATCACTTCGCCCCGGAGGGTTACTAGCAACTTGTCGCATCGCACTGCTGCATCACCCCTATCTACTTGTCGAAGCAAGCGGAGGCTACTTGCTGCTGGTCAGTTGAACTTCGAATACTTCAGCCTGTGATATTCACTAAGAGTGGGGTGCGTTGATATGGAAGGCTGGTATTTGAGCTCTATCTTAGTGTGCGCGCACACTCTCTGTACCATCACTTGGCCTGAAATAAAGGTCAGGGTTGCTCTCCCGTAAACAAGGGTTAATTTTAGTCATTTTTTGGTCCAATTCAATTAGCAGACTCAACTTTAAAGATGAGTTGTCACTTTAGTTAATCCACACAAGCAATCACGTCTACCGTCCAGTCCCAATTCCTTTATCCTAAGTTAGAAAAACTAAGAGAGGGAATCAGAAAAAGCCAATGCGGTCGAGAAAACGATGATGAATGCTTGAGTAAGAATACTTACAGTGCCTCCAGCTCTCTACAATGCAGGATGCAATACTGAATTGAAATTTTACACTAAATGAATGCGATGAAAAGTCGTTCCTAGACAGATAGTTCTATTAGCGAGTAAAGAACAAGTTTAAATTTGGCTACAATCCTGCGGTCTAAGTGCATCCTGTAATGGTGAAGTGTAGTCCTAGATACTACGAGAACAAACAAACCTAAGAAAGCTCTAAGAGTCACGAGTGCAGGTTTTATCCTATATCAAGCCACCACACAACATAGAGAGTCTCCTTTTTTTATTCAGTTACATGTGCGAGAACCTAAACGAGAACCGCTTTAAAAGCAGACTTTTTTACAAGTTAACGAAAATGAAAATCTTTTTGGTGTCTCAACAGCTGACTTGATCCATGAATCGTCGGCCTCCGATGCACTTCGAGATGCGTCGACTTCAAGAAAGTCACTCCAAGTCCACGGGGCCCTCGCACAAAAAGATGAAAATTATGTTAGAGAGAGATAGACAAAAAATAAATAGAAAAATAATTAAAAAAATGAAATAATTACAAATGGGTTCAGGGGTCAGACTACCCGAATGAATGAAAAACCAAAACCTAATTTTATAAAATGATCCTATGGTGTTTGCCACCCAAGCAATGGCGTCGAATGATAAAGGAATTGGGACTGGATGATAGATGTGATTGCTTGTGTGGATAAACTAAAGTGACAAATAATCTTTAAAATCAGTACTGCTAATTGAATTGGACCAAAAAATTGACTAAAATTAACCCTTGTTTGCGGGAGAGCAACCCCGACCTTGATTTCAAGCTGAGTGAGGGTACAGAGAGTGTGTGCACACACTAAGATAGAGACCAAATCCCTGCCTTCCATATCAACGTACCCCACTCTTAGTGAATATCATAGGTTGAAGTATTCGAAGTTCAACTGACCAGCACCAAGTAGCATCCGCTTGCTTCGGCAAGTAGATAGGGGTGAATGATGAATACCCATTCATCACTCTTTATTCTTATATTTTAGCTACAAAAACCTATGCAAATGCATGTAGATATGTGTAAATAGGAAAAGTTAGCAAAAGCATGCATGTTTGTAAATATAGATAATTAGCATGTTTTTGTGCAAAAATAAAAGAATAAAGATGAAAAAGAAAAAGAGGGAAATATTTAGAATAAATATTGAGCAACCTAACCCAAGGGAGGGCTCAGCATGGGCCTGACCGCATAAAAGCCAAGTAGAGGGAGATAGGGGCTCACATGTGTATGTACTTGTAAATAAATAAAATATATATTTTCCTCACCCAAAAATATGTTGTAAATATTTGTATATATATTGTTTATATATTTAGAAGCTATTAAAAACAAAATAAAAATTAGAAAATCAAAAATACAAAAATACCCCTCCACCATGTATATAGACCATCATCCTTATCTATTTCACCTTGTAAATAAATTTATTTATTTTCCAAACTTTTTGTAAATATTCTATGGTACATATTGTACATAGAATAAATAAAAAGAATTAAAACAAAAATCAAATAAAAATTACAAAATTAAAAATACAAAAACATATTGTACATATACCATGTATATAGTTGTACATAAATAATTATTTCACCTATGTATATAAATAATAAAAATAAAATAAAAATAGCCTTTTATTCCTCATTTTATCCTATAAATAAATAAAATATAAAATAGGAATAAAAATGTATAAAAATAACTAATTAAAAATCAAAAATCAAAAATCAATATATTGTATATATACCTATACATAGCTATATATTGTATATACCTTATTTTTATTTCCAAAAATTAATTAAAAATCACAAAAAAATAGAAAAAAATAAAATAAAAATATTTTGTGTTTTAAGTTTTTGAAAATTCGGCCATTTAAAGGCCCAAAAAAATCAAATAAAGGTCCAAGCCTTGGCGGGCTCTGATTGGTCCACGGGGGATTGTTGACCCCCGGTCAACACCTCCCCCAGGACCACCAGAGCCCGAACCCGCTCGCCCGACCCGATTTCCTTGATTTTTCCCAGCTCGATCCGCCTGCTAATCGCGCAAACCCCGGGTCCTAATCCTTCTGCGTACATCCGAGATCCTCGCCCGGAGGTTTGCATGGGGATCCGCGCTCCGAGCTTCACGCCCGACTCTGATTTAGCCGGACCCCTAGGAGTATTTAACCTGAGCTCCGCCGCACGCCATCGAGGTGACCTCCAGAGCATTCATCGAGGTGACAGCTCGCGATTGCACCTGTTGCAGAGAGGAGAGGGTGCCCGACCACTGATCCAGCAGCTTCTCGCCGCCGTGCTCCGCCACTCGACCGGAGCTCGAGCCTCAGGCCTTGACGACCTTCGAGGCGACGACCAGGAGCTAGCCAAGCTCCAGCCCAGTCTTCCGCTCCACCCAGGTAGTCATTTAGCCCTTCCATCTAGTTTAATTTTTAGTTTCGCCCAAATCGACTCCCCGACGTGTTCCTCTGATTCCGGCCATATCGTCCATCATCTCGATCATCGGGACACACCATCATCTTCGCCATCCACCCACGCACGTTCTTTGCCCAGTCATTCAACCCAGCTCGCCCCGGAGCTGGGATTCGAGCTCCACCATCCCCAGCTCGCCGGAGCTCATCCGTTCTGACCCACAGTCCACTTTCACCCCGCTTCTTTGGGTCGAGGCACTTTGCCCTCGACCCGCAAAGCTTCTGGTGCCTTTTGCAGGTCAAAAGGAGGGCATCTGAGCCCCCCTTACATCCAGGCCAGAAGCTCGTCGCCGCCAACCTCGCCGGAGCCCCTCCAGGGCTCGGCCGGGTCATCTGAGGCCTTCACCAGCTGCAGGACGTCACCGCGGATCTGTTCCGATACTTAGCAGCAGCTGAGGAGGACTACTGCAGGCGCACGAGGCCGGCGAAGCTCGCTGGCGGAGTGTTCTTCCAGCATCCTCCTTCACCGTCCGATCACCCCCACCGCTCCAGTTTCGATCCTGATCGTCCATCCACGGAGGAGCAGCAGCCGTTGATTATCTCGAGGGGCTGATCCAGACCGCCAGAGCAGAGGAGAGAGGCCCCCAGCACCTGAGCCGACCGATCAACCACGTGGCCACCTCTGCACCGTCGATCTGGCCCAAGAGCTGAAGAAGAAGAGCGCCACCCATCCAGAGCCGTTGGATCCTCCACGTGGCGCCTATCGAGCCGTCGACATAATAAGGGGTAAATTACTTAGGCCCCCTCGTAGTTTGCGTCTTTTATTTCTAGTCCTGTAAATATTTTAGTTATTTTATTTACGTAGGGTAATTTGCACTGTGGACCTCATGTTTGTTTAAGTTTGCATTTATGCCCTTGTGTATGTGAGCCACGTGCTTCGTCACGTGTAGTTTAGGGTTATTTGCATCTTTGATCCTGTAGTTCTGTTGGGTTATGAAATGAAGATATACTTTCTGGTATTTGCTTTTATACCCCTGTGAGCGTTTTATTTGAACATGTGCGTGTATTAGTGGGTTAATTGCGACCGAGCCCCTGGACTTTTTGGTACCAGTTACCAAAAGGTCCAAGGACTTATTTTTCTTACCAGGAGGTCCCTGAGTGCCCCAGGCACGCGCTACGCGCGTGACTTGCTGGGATTTTTGCACCTTGGCCCCCAGACTTGCGGGTATTTGCACTTACGTCCCTGTGCACTGTGCCCCCTTTTTGATTTTTGAATAAATATCAAACCACCTCCAAATTCGATGAAAATTTGACACATGGCTCCTGCCATGTTGTTGGATTTTTGAGAATTTTTGAGGACATTTTTTATTTTATTTAGTATTTTTAAAAATTCAAAAACATCCTTTTTAGCTACTGTCTAGGTTTAAAAATTCCAAAAAAATATAAAATCACCCCCAAAAATTCTAAAAAAATTGGTTACTGTTTTTTGTTTGTTGTTTGATTTTCTAGCCAATTTTGGCTATTTTTCATCACTTAAAAACCCTAAAAATCGAAAAACCCTTAAAAACTCATAAAAATTATAATAAATAATCTAAAAATCCAAAAACAATAATTTTGGTGCCCAGATTTTCCTTATTTTATTTAGAATATAGGAAAATTACCTCCAGAACCTGTTGTGATCCTTAGATATTTTATTTAAGGGTTTTGGTTCTGGCTGGACAGTACCCAGCATTTTTAGCACTGTTTGATTTTTAGAAAATAAAATACCCATTAGAAAAATCTCAAAAATTCACCAAAAACACTTAAAAAGTTAAAAAACATAAAAACAATTTTTCTTGAATTTTTGCTTGCTTTTTGGTGTGTTAAATAAATTGCCTAAGTGTTTTTATACTTGCTTTCTTTTATTTTATTCACCTTTTAAAAATCCAAAGAAAATATAAAAATTATTAAAAACCACTAAAAAACACTTTTCTTTTATTTTATTTTCTTTTTACTACTTCGTAGGCCCTAGGCCAACCCGTGCTCCTTGTGTTCGACCCTGGGAGCTATACCAGGTTAATCTTATAGCTAGGACCGCTTGCTTGCCTTGTTTGATATTCGATTGATTTTGCGGTTCGATCTTTTTCTTGATACACCTAGTCTGATTGATTGAGGTCGCAACGACCATTTCCAGACCTTTTAGCCTTAGTCCATCGGATATTTGGTGTTATCAGAATGGCGCCGTTGTCGGGGAGCACGGCTTAGTAGTTATTTGTGACTTTCTTTTTATTTTTGTTTTCGCGGTTTTTCGCGGCTCTTCGGAGCTCGCGACTTTTCGCGGCTTTTGTTTATAGTTTCTTTTTGTGTTATTTTGTTCTCTTTTTATTTTCTTTTATTTTTATTTTTGTTTTATTTTGTGTGATTATTTTGTTTTTCATTTTTGCATATATACCCTCACTTGCATTTTCTTTTATTTTTCTTTATTATTTGATTATTTTATTGGTCTGATCACTCTTCTGTCTATCTTGCGAGGGCCCGAGGACCGCGGAGGCTACTTTCGAGGAGCCGGTGCAGCCGCGGAGTTCGGAGGCGGCTTCTTTTTCTACGAAGCCGCAGGAGAGAGCGAGAGGAGAGAGTTGAGTGGGTGAGGTATTAGGATAGTTTATTTCAGTTCATTCATTATTATTTGTAATAATACATGCCTTTCTGAGACTGTTTAGACACTTAGACCGTAGCGGGTCTGTTTCGCCGAGCACCGGCGTGCTCGGGGGACCCATTAGGACTTGCGCGGTTTTTCGCGGCTTTTCATCGCGGTTTTATTTTCTCTTTCTTTCTGTCATTTGCCGGTTTTTCGCGGTTTTTGCTCGAGCCCCTAGATTTAGGACTTTCTGGTGATTGTGACGTAACTGAGTAGGATCCACGCACCTAAGGCTTATCAGTTCCTATAGACCGTAATTGGACCTACTTAAAATAAATAATAAAAATAACCGACTCGCTAGCTTCCGTAGCCTACGTGCCGTAGATCGTCCTGTAAAGCGCTTACTCCTACCCCCGATTTGTCGGGCAGGGGAGGGACGAGCCAAGACCGGACCCTTTGGCTTGGAGGTCGGTGACCGGTTAGACGGTTCTTCGCTAGAAGTTGCTCGTCTAGGACTCGGCTTTTTACCGCTGCATCATATAGCTTAGTTTACTTTCTGTCTTTTATTTTATGCGCGGATCACTTTGCATGTAGAGAGCTGGAGGTAGGTACGCATTTCTGACTTTGCATGCATCATTGATTTCTCGTGCATCGGCTTTTTCGACTTCTCCCCCCTGTTTTTGACTTAATAACCAGGAGAACCTAAAAATTCGTTAGGTGATTTTGTTTGATTTGAAAAATACCTAAAAAGTGTAACCATAAAATTGGGACTGCTAAGACTATTGACCTTAAAACTCGCTCACCCTAAAAATTCTGTCTTGGGGAGAGCAACCCCCTCATTGCTTGGTTTGTATGCGCGAGAGAGTGACCCGCACACTAGGTAGAGCCCTCCGCAGCTAAACCCGACTGATTACCGACTCTTCCGTGCGGGCCAGTCAGTTGGGGTTAGCAGCGGATATCCCAACAGGTCACGTAATCGCTCTGATATCTTGAGTGTTCACCAAAATAAAATCGTTAAGATAATTTGACCGAACTTTCACGGTCTTCAGCTCGCGTTGCGTTGGTGAACCGGGGGTTTGTTTTTCGATCATAGTTTTTCCAGATCTCATCCGCCCTACTCGCTAGATCAAGATGATGGGTAGACGGTCTCTTAGGCAGCCTCTGGCTGCACCGCTTTCGGGCGCGTCTACCTCATCATCTAGGTTGGCTCGCGAGAGCTCAGACCCGCTCTCCGAGCCCAAGTATGACTCCACCCTGTTCCCCCTCGATCCCCTTTCTGATCTTCCCGAGAGACATGAGCCCGAGGAGAGACTGATTCATTTGACGGCACCTGAGTTGGGCTCATTTGATTTTGCAGACATCGAGATGGCAGGCGCAGGCAGTTCTGATGATCACTCCCGTAGACCCGAGCACATTGTACTAGACCAGGGAGCGATCAACTCCACCCTGATCGCATCACTTGATACAGTTCAGCAGCAGCTCCGCGATCAGGGAGCTTTCATGATTGAGATGAGGCGTGAGTTGGAGAGGCTCAGAGCAGAGAGAGATGCGCAGAGCGAGCCCGAGGAGATCCCGGATGCAGATGCACAGGCACGAGCCGCAGCAGCAGCAGCAGCAGCCGCAGCAGCAGCAGCAGCAGCCGCCGCCGCAGCGGCAGCAGCCGCAGGAGGAGCAGGACCACCTAGACCGATGCGGGAGTTGCACAACCCTGGATCTACTTTGATGCACCATTGGGTTGTGGTTCCAGCCATCGTGGGGGACTTCAAGTTCCCCCCGAACACCTTGCAGATGCTCCCTCGGTTCCACGGACTAGCTACAGAGGAGCCCCACCTACACCTCCAGGAGTTTCTTATGATATGCAGCACTGTCCACGACAGACATGTGGACCAGGACACGATCAGGATGATCGCATTCCCCTTCTCACTAGCAGACAGAGCAGCCACATGGCTGAAGCATTTGGGGAGATTGTATATACCTGGGAGCAGCTCCGCACCGAGTACTTGCATAAGTACTATCCACTCGGGCGGACGAATGCAGCGAGGGCCCTGATTAGTAACTTCTCCATGTTTCCCAACGAGCAGTTCCACAAGGCTTGGGAGAGGTTCAGAGAGCTTTTGGACAGATGCCCACACCATGACATTTCCAAGCCGAACTTGGTTCAGAGCTTCTTCAGTGGGTTGTCACCAGAGCTACAGGGCCTGGTGAATGCTTCTTGTGGCGGGTCCTACTTCGCCAAGGACCACGACCAGGTCTGGGCTATTTTTGAGGAGATGGCAGAGAACTACATGGTCATGTCCCAGACCCGGCTCTATACTCAGAAGACCCAGCCACATCAGCCAGGACCCGTGCAGTACCAGAGGATAGCACGGGTAGATGCAGGTCCTTCCAGTTCGTCCGCAGCAGCCACAGCAGCAGCACAGTTAGAGTCGTCAGCTGCGGACATGGGCATCATCAGCGAGAAGCTGGACCGCATGGAGCTGATAGAGAAGAAGCAGTGCCAGAGCATAGCACAGATGGATCAGATGGCACATGTCTTGAGCGACATGAAGACACAGCTCATGTGTCTCCAGGAGGCACAGACGGCTTCTCAGCCCCGTCTTCAGTCGCGAGGCGACGCCGGCAGCAGCAGCAGCTCGTCCCAGCGCTCCAGCACCCCAGTGCAGCCTAGACAGGTTCACCTTGTACAGGCGGAGCCGTACTAGCAGCCGCAGCCCACCTACCAGTCCCCACCATCTCCAGAGATGCAGATGGTGGTCTACCAGCCGGACCAGCCTCTGGCAGTGCTCCCGCCAGCCCCTTGGGATGCCGAGCCGTTGATGGATGTCAACGGGATCTGGTACGACCGTCCCCAGCCTGGGATCCGACGAGACCATCCCGGATTCAGGTGGGGGAGTGGTGGTGCCCAGCCCCAGCAGCAGCCGTCAGGACAGGGAGGGCAGTACTCCCATCAGAGAGACCAGCACCAGCCGCAGCAGCAGCCCCCAGTGTATCACCAGCAGTCGTCCTACGGTCCGCGTCCCTATCAGCAGCAGGGACAGCCTTGGAGACGTGAGCAGCAGGCTCACCAGGGATACTAGCAGCACCCTCCGTCCTACCCCTCTCACCCACAGCAGTTTCAGCAGCCTCACCCACAGAGAGGCCACCCGTCGGGCTCCCATGAGAGCCCCGCTTTGGATGACATCGCCCGCCTCCTCACGGACCAGCAGGCCACATTCAGACAGGAGATGGACGAATTCTGCCAGGAGATGCAGGACCTGGTGAGAGGGAAGGCCGCCATACCAGCCCAGATAGAGCCCAATCCGAACAGCCTCAAGCGGAAATCTGAGCAGGTAGTACATACTGAGTCAGCCACTCCTAGTGACCCATTTGATGATACGTCTTCGGATTTATTTGATGCTGATTTTGTCACACTTAGGAGCGGTAGGACCCCAGCAGGAGGCGACGCCTCATCTGAGCACCATCCCGAGGCGCCACAGGAGGAGGAGGAGAGCGGTACTGAGGCCGCTCCAGATGATGAAGGTGGTACTGAGGCCACCAAGGATGCTGATCCTACCGGCGGTACTGAGGCCGCCGCTTCACCAGATCTAGGAGGTGGTACTGATGCCACCTATGCAGCCGAGCCAGCCCGCGGTACTGATGCCGCGCGACGTCTTCCTTCAGCAGCAGCAGAGCAGCCAGCCCGTGGTGGTACTGAGGCCACCGGTGTTTGTAGAGAGAGATCTGATGTTTTTCCTCGTGGTCATGTATCTCAGAATTCTGATATTAATAAAGGAAAAGGTTTATTTTCTTCTAGTCCCACTGTGGTGCGTGATGTATGTGTGGATCCGGTCCTTGAACCGCTTAGACCTTTTCCTAGTCCTTCATCTGAGAAGGACCCAGTGATCCCCTTCCCTAGAGCCCTTCAGATGGGGAAGGGGAAGAAAACAGAAAATCCAAAAAAGAGAGAGCTTGAGGAGTTCAGTCAGAGCATGATAGATCGGTTCCACATCCAGCTGACCCTCCAGGAGGCTTTGCAGCACATCCCCCTTCTCCAGAGATCTTTGAGAGAGAGGACTACAGTCAGGAGGAGGAGGAGGAACCACACTTCAGAGATACATGTGCTGACCAAAGCCACGTGCTTTGCGATCCAGAACCGACTGCCAGCCAAGAGGCCAGATTCAGGGGCCCCGTATGTCAGATGCCAGATTAGTGAGCAGTGGTTCGACCGTACTCTTTTAGATAGCGGATCGTCGATTAACCTTCTTCCGGCAACCCTTCTCGACCGCTTCGAGTTAGGCACTCTTCGACAGAGCAGGACAGTCCTTCAGTTCGCTGATCGATCTGTCAAGAGGCCGAAGGGGTTACTACGAGACGTTATCGTCACGATTCAGGGTCTACAATTCCCCGTGGACTTCGTAGTGTTGGACATGGAGATCCCTGAATCAGTGGCCGATACCCCCATCATCCTTGGTCGTCCGTTCTTGGCCACAGCCAAGGCGGTGACTGATCATGATAGCGGGAAGGTGTACTTTCGCGTCCAGGGCGAGAGTATACAAATAGAGACGGTCGAGGACTATAGAGCCAGATTCAGATCCCGCTCAGATGCGAGTACCGATTCAGAGCAGCTGACAGACGCAGAGCCAGACATCCACCAGGACTGTGATTTTGTGATCACAGATGATGAGGCAGCTTGGGCAGACCTTGAGACACAGACCACCCTCTTACTTTCAGACACAGCTGATGCAGAGATGACAGCAGAGGAGAGTCTGGAGAGCACAGACCTGGTTCAGGATACCATTACGGCAGCAGAGCCGGTCCTTGATCGCATCACGATGAGTTGTGATGGTGGTGCTGATGCCACCTTGTTTTCTGGTGGTGCTGATGCCACCTTGTTTTCTGGTGGTGCTGATGCCACCTTGTTTTCTGGTGGTACTGATGCCACCGATTCTGATGCAGATCCCTCGGATTCAGAGTCTGATTGGGCCGATTGCTATGATCAGATGCCAGACTTGAGTCCATCTGAGCCTATTGATGAGGAGGAGGTAGATGCAGAGCCGAGCAGAGACAGTGCAGTTGAGCAGCCTTCTCCCGATCCAGTTTGCGAGAGTACACTTTCACTTTCCCAGGCAGATTTGGCCGATCTTGCAGCATTCACTCAGTTTCTTCCACAGCCAGATTTGCCGGCACCCAGCATTCCAGAGCTGAAGCCGCTCCCTACTTCGCTGAAGTATCGATTCCTTGCGGGCGATCCAGAGATGTACCCAGTCATCATCTCCGCCGAGTTGACTGGAGAGCAGGAATCCCGTTTGATGGGGGTTCTTGAAAAGAACCGCAAGGCGATCGGATGGAGCGTAGCAGATCTCCATGGGATTAGTCCATCAGTGTGCTCCCACCACATCTATCTCGAGGATGGGGCGAAGCCGTCGCGTGAGTTCCAGCGGCGACTGAACCCCAACCTGAGAGAGGTTGTCATGAAGGAAATATCGAAGTGGTGGGGTGTAGGTTTTATTTATCCCATTTCCGACTCCAAGTGGGTCAGCCCCTTGCATGTGGTGCCCAAGAAGACGGGCATCACGACTGTGATCAGTGAGTCGGGAGAGGAGATTGCTACACGAGTACCTACCTCTTGGAGGGTTTGTGTTGACTACAGGAGACTCAACCAAGCCACCAAGAAGGACCATTTCCCCCTGCCCTCTGGGAGGAGAACGGCACAGAAAGTGCTCCAATCCAGCTTGTGGTGGCCTACCCTCTTCAAGGACTCAGATGAGTTCGTGAAGAGGTGTACTGACTGTCAGAGGATGGGCACTTGTGGACAGCGTGATATGATGCCGATGCAGCCCATTCACTTCTGTGAGGTTTTTGACGCATGGGGCATCGATTTCATGGGTCCATTCCCTAAGAGTCAGGGATTCGAGTACATTCTGTTGGCCGTCGATTATGTGAGTCGTTGGGTGGAGGCTATACCCGCCCGAGCCGCTGATGCGAGGACAGTTTGCAGATTTTTGAGGAAGCATATCATCACGCGGTTCGGGGTTCCACGAGTTCTTATTTCTGATGGGGGATCTCACTTCATCAACGACCAGGTGAAGGCACTTGCTAGCGAGTTCGGCATAGACCATCGTGTTGCTACACCGTACCATCCACAGACGAATGGTCTAGCCGAAGTGTCGAATAGGGAGATCAAGACTATTCTGCAGAAAGTCGTCCGCCCTGACCGAAAGGATTGGTCACAGCTATTGGACTCGGTCTTGTGGGCATATAGGACGTCTTTCAAGACACCTTTGGGCACATCTCCCTTTCGCCTCGTATATGGCAAGCCATGACATTTACCTGTTGAGCTGAGGCACAAGTCACTTTGGGCAGTTACAGACATACTTATGGATCCAGATGGTATAGGAGACCAGAGGAGGGCAGAGTTAGCTGCCCTGGAGGAGCTTAGAGATTCAGCTTTCTCAAGAAGCCTACATTATAAGGAGAGAGTCAAGGAGTGGCATGATTCTCATATCAGCCACAAGCATTTTGAGATTGGACAGAGAGTATGGTTGTTTGATGCAAGGCTTAGATTATTTCCAGGGAAGCTACAGAGCAAATGGAAAGGACCTTATCTGGTTCGGAAGGTACACGACAACGGTAGCATCGACATATCTGAGTTGTCTTCTGAGAGTACCTTCCGAGTGAACGGCCAGCGGCTCAAGCCATTTCTAGATCATGAGCCGCGGGTCGTTGATCTTGCCCCTATTCATTTTGCGTGAGATGTGGTCTTTGACTCACATCTAATGCATCTCACGCCTGAGCTTTACTGATCCTCCGCTGTATATAGATCCAGATGTCCATATCACCACATTCTTTAGTCCCACATCCCTTTCTCCATCTTGTGATTATGCTATACTTAGGGTGCACTTTACCCTAAGTATAGGGGGGATGTGAGACCTTTCGGGTATTTCTTTTGTTTCTGTCTACCCCTGTTTTGCTGCCTATACTTAGGGGCATCTTACCCTAAGTATAGGGGGGGTAGACCCTGTACATTCTCCACTCGGTTTTCCCTTTGTGTACAGCCTGCTATACTTAGGATTACTTGATCCTAAGTATAGGGGGAAGACCCGAGTCCCTCTTGACTTTTCATTTCCTTTTGTATAGCCTTCCTTTTCACTTCCCTATACATAGCACGAGTTATGTCTTCTTCATCGCTCTTGACTCCGAGGACATCGTTCGAGCTAAGTATAGGGGGGGTGTGTATATATTTCATATATACTTTAGCCATAACTCGTACTTTGTGTGAGTGTGTTAATAAATAAAAATGGCTAAAAACCACAAAAATTAAAATTTTTCATGTACATAATCTTCTTTTATTTGCACATACATAGCTAGTGTACAAATTATTTTTGTAAAAATGATTTCAAAAATCTTTTGTGTAAAGCTTGTGTAAATATTTTTGTATCAAAATTATGTATATAGTACAAAATTTTTCCAAAATGTTTTGAAAATCAAAAGTTTGCAAAAATCTTGTGTAAATGTGTGTAAATACCTTTTTGCAAAACTTGCACTTCATGCATCATCATTCATGATTTCAAAACATTTTTCAAAAATTTTGCATGATTGTAAAAATTTGTGTAAATATGCATCTTTTTGTACATATGTATATAGTCTTTCCGGATGATAGTTGACATTTAAACTAGCCTGGAATCAAATTGAGAAATGGAGCTTGATTAAGATCTTAATCCACCTAATTTCTAAGAGGAACCTTATAGGGCTTAGGTTTAAGGCTTTTCAGGTCCATGGTGACTTAATTCTTTGAGTCCACTAGGCTGTGATCACATGTCATCTCAATGAGCCTAAGTAGAGCACTTAACAACAACACATGACTCATATAGATTATGGCTTTACTTGGACAACCGCACTATGCACCGAGCTCTCTACGGATGAGGTGGTGAGGAGGCAGTCTTCCTTGGCTTGGGGTAGCATATGAGGGTAGTACTTCTAGGCGGAACCTCTCTTCTTCATTTAGTGAAGGAAGTGCGTCTCAACTTGGTCTGGTTGCTATGAAGTCTAACGACGGGAGTTGTGGGTTGCAATAAAGCTTCAAAAGAGGGATAGTCTACTGGCTCAAGAGGAAAAACTCCTTGTATATATGCTGCACATGTACCTGTTGTATAGATGCACTCGAAAAAAAAATGCAAAAAGAAAAGAACTCCAAAAAAGTGGTGGGTCTGAGAGAAAATGATAATCCCACCGGAGTATGTATATAAGTGCAATAAGCAAAGCTTGGTTTCATGACCCACCTGTTGTAGCTTGCAGCAGGGAGACTTGGCTACACTGGTCAAGCTCCCAAGGGTACTTGGCTACACTGGCCTTGACCCATTCTCTTCTTCCCCCTCTTCTTGAGCCGGTTGTACTTGAACTTAGAAGGGAATACCCCGCTCCTCGAGGAAAGAGTGGCCAGATTGAGGTCATAGAGTTACCTTGTTGGGGAGGGTTGTCAAGTTGCCATTTCTGAGGTGGAGAGCTTAGACCTCACTTTCACAAGACAAGAAAAGATTCATGGTCTTCAGGGTTTGTAGTTGATGACTTGTTCTGATCTGGAGCATTGAGGAGTCTTGGTTATAGAATAGTGGAACTTAGAGGCTGTTAGGTTTTAAGCTTAATTCTAAATAAGGTTCCGACACATTAATAATCCAAAGATCTGATTGAGCTCCATACCTCAATTTAATGAAGGCAAGTTTAATAATCAACCTTGATCCATGTACATTCTCTTTTTCTTTTTCTTTCTTTCTTTTTCACTTCTTTTTCAAATAAGTGTTTGCTAAGGGACTAGCAAAGTATAGTATAGGGGGGTGATGAATACCCATTCATCACTCTTTATTCTTATATTTTAGCTACAAAAACCTATGCAAATGCATGTAGATATGTGTAAATAGGAAAAGTTAGCAAAAGCATGCATGTTTGTAAATATAGATAATTAGCATGTTTTTGTGCAAAAATAAAAGAATAAAGATGAAAAAGAAAAGAGGGAAATATTTAGAATAAATATTGAGCAACCTAACCCAAGGGAGGGCTCAGCATGGGCCTGACCGCATAAAAGCCAAGTAGAGGGAGATAGGGGCTCACATGTGTATGTACTTGTAAATAAATAAAATATATATTTTCCTCACCCAAAAATATGTTGTAAATATTTGTATATATATTGTTTATATATTTAGAAGCTATTAAAAACAAAATAAAAATTAGAAAATCAAAAATACAAAAATACCCCTCCACCATGTATATAGACCATCATCCTTATCTATTTCACCTTGTAAATAAATTTATTTATTTTCCAAACTTTTTGTAAATATTCTATGGTACATATTGTACATAAAATAAATAAAAAGAATTAAAACAAAAATCAAATAAAAATTACAAAATTAAAAATACAAAAACATATTGTACATATACCATGTATATAGTTGTACATAAATAATTATTTCACCTATGTATATAAATAATAAAAATAAAATAAAAATAGCCTTTTATTCCTCATTTTATCCTATAAA
This sequence comes from Ottelia alismoides, assembly GCA_037367405.1. Classification (NCBI taxonomy): domain Eukaryota; kingdom Viridiplantae; phylum Streptophyta; class Magnoliopsida; order Alismatales; family Hydrocharitaceae; genus Ottelia; species Ottelia alismoides. The sequence continues at coordinate 463,469 of JAZKJV010011544.1, forward strand.
TAAATAAAATATAAAATAGGAATAAAAATGTATAAAAATAACTAATTAAAAATCAAAAATCAAAAATCAATATATTGTATATATACCTATACATAGCTATATATTGTATATACCTTATTTTTATTTCCAAAAATTAATTAAAAATCACAAAAAAATAGAAAAAAAATAAAATAAAAATATTTTGTGTTTTAAGTTTTTGAAAATTCGGCCATTTAAAGGCCCAAAAAAATCAAATAAAGGTCCAAGCCTTGGCGGGCTCTGATTGGTCCACGGGGGATTGTTGACCCCCGGTCAACACCTCCCCCAGGACCACCAGAGCCCGAACCCGCTCGCCCGACCCGATTTCCTTGATTTTTCCCAGCTCGATCCGCCTGCTAATCGCGCAAACCCCGGGTCCTAATCCTTCTGCGTACATCCGAGATCCTCGCCCGGAGGTTTGCATGGGATCCGCGCTCCGAGCTTCACGCCCGACCTCTGATTTAGCCGGACCCCTAGGAGTATTTAACCTGAGCTCCGCCGCACGCCATCGCCATCTTTGGCTCGCCACTCCCATTCCCGTGACCTCCAGAGCATTCATCGAGGTGACAGCTCGCGATTGCACCTGTTGCAGAGAGGAGAGGGTGCCCGACCACTGATCCGGCAGGTTCTCGCCGCCGTGCTCCGCCACTCGACCGGATCTCGAGCCTCAGGCCTTGACGACCTTCGAGGCGACGACCAGGAGCTAGCCAAGCTCCAGCCCAGTCTTCCGCTCCACCCAGGTAGTCATTTAGCCCTTCCATCTAGTTTATTTTTTAGTTTCGCCCAAATCGACTCCCCGACGTGTTCCTCTGATTCCGGCCATATCGTCCATCATCTCGATCATCGGGACACACCATCATCTTCGCCATCCACCCACGCACGTTCTTCGCCCAGTCATTCAACCCAGCTCGCCCCGGAGCTGGGATTCGAGCTCCACCATCCCCAGCTCGCCGGAGCTCATCCGTTCCGACCCACAGTCCACTTTCACCCCGCTTCTTTGGGTCGAGGCACTTTGCCCTCGACCCGCAAAGCTTCTGGTGCCTTTTGCAGGTCAAAAGGAGGGCATCTGAGCCCCCTTACATCCAGGCCAGAAGCTCGTCGCCGCCAACCTCGCCGGAGCCCCTCCAGGGCTCGGCCGGGTCATCTGAGGCCTTCACCAGCTGCAGGACTTCACCGCGGATCTGTTCCGATACTTAGCAGCAGCTGAGGAGGACTACTGCAGGCGCACGAGGCCGGCGAAGCTCGCTGGCGGAGTGTTCTTCCAGCATCCTCCTTCACCGTCCGATCACCCCCACCGCTCCAGTTTCGATCCTGATCGTCCATCCACGGAGGAGCAGCAGCCGTTGATTATCTCGAGGGGCTGATCCGGACCGTCAGAGCAGAGGGGAGAGAGGCCCCCAGCACCTGAGCCGACCGATCAACCACGTGGCCACCTCTGCACCGTCGATCTGGCCCAAGAGCTGAAGAAGAAGAGCGCCACCCATCCAGAGCCGTTGGATCCTACACGTGGCGCTATCGAGGCCGTCGACATAATAAGGGGTAAATTACTTAGGCCCCCTCGTAGTTTGCGTCTTTTATTTCTAGTCCTGTAAATATTTTAGTTATTTTATTTACGTAGGGTAATTTGCGCTGTGGACCTCATGTTTGTTTAAGTTTGCATTTATGCCCTTGTGTATGTGAGCCACGTGCTTCGTCACGTGTAGTTTAGGGTTATTTGCATCTTTGATCATGTAGTTCTGTTGGGTTATGAAATGAAGATATACTTTCTGGTATTTGCTTTTATACCCCTGTGAGCGTTTTTATTTGAACATGTGCGTGTATTAGTGGGTTAATTGCGACCGAGCCCCTGGACTTTTTGGTACCAGTTACCAAAAGGTCCAAGGACTTATTTTTCTTACCAGGAGGTCCCTGAGTGCCCCAGGGCACGCGCTACGCGCGTGACTTGCTGGGATTTTTGCACTTGGCCCCCAGACTTGCGGGTATTTGCACTTACGTCCCTGTGCACTGTGCCCCCTTTTTGATTTTTGAATAAATATCAAACCACCTCCAAATTCGATGAAAATTTGACACATGGCTCCTGCCATGTTGTTGGATTTTTGAGAATTTTTGAGGACATTTTTTTATTTTATTTAGTATTTTTAAAAATTCAAAAACATCCTTTTTAGCTACTGTCTAGGTTTAAAAATTCCAAAAAAATATAAAATCACCCCTAAAAATTCTAAAAAAATTGGTTACTGTTCTTTGTTGTTGTTTGATTTTCTAGACAATTTTGGCTATTTTCATCACTTAAAAACCCTAAAAATCGAAAAAACCCTTAAAAACTCATAAAAATTATAATAAATAATCTAAAAAATCCAAAAATAATAATTTTGGTGCCCAGATTTTCCTTATTTTATTTAGAATATAGGAAAATTACCTCCAGAACCTGTTGTGATACTTAGATATTTTATTTAAGGGTTTTGGTTTCTGGCTGGACAGTACCCAGCATTTTTAGCACTGTTTGATTTTTTAGAAAATAAAATACCCATTAGAAAAATCTCAAAAATTCACCAAAAACACTTAAAAAACTTAAAAAACATAAAAACATTTTTTCTTGAATTTTTGCTTGCTTTTTGGTGTGTTAAATAAATTGCCTAAGTGTGTTATACTTGCTTTCTTTTATTTTATTCACCTTTTAAAAATCCAAAGAAAATATAAAAGTTATTAATAACACTAAAAACACTTTTCTTTTATTTTATTTCTTTTTCCTACTTCGTAGGCCCTAGGCCAACCCGTGCTCCTTGTGTTCGACCCTGGGAGCTATACCAGGTTAATCTTATAGCTAGGACCGCTTGCTTGCTTGTTTGATATTCGATTGATTTTGCGGTTCGATCTTTTTCTTGATACACCTAGTCTGATTGATTGAGGTCGCAACGACCATTTCCAGACCTTTTAGCCTTAGTCATTCAGAATTTGGGTTATCAGTGAAGCAGAGGTGCGACACGACAAGTTGCTAGTAACCCTCCGGGGCGAAGTGATAAGCCTTGTCATCCTCCGCCTACTTCGATAGGTAGATAGGGGCAGGTCCCTAAACTTTATCGATATTAACCGAATAAGCAGTGATAGAAGCTAAGGGAGGAAGGGCGTTGGTATCTTAGTCGATAGGTTAAACAGGGCGTGCATTTTCCATTGAGCCGACTTCCCTATAGGTCATCACGTAATCCTTGCTAACTTTGCTTGAAAATCACACTTAAAATCAACTAGATTAATCGGACTCGTCCTTCGTCGTGTTGAGTGTGAACTCAGGGTTTGCTCTTGCATTTGTCTTGGTGTATGTTTGTGTGTGTTCTCAACCTGTTTTTTTGCACTTTTTCACATCAATCCTCTCTCATTGGTTCTCAAAGATGTCAGCTCATTAGTTTTCGCACCGACCATCCTCATTATCTTTCTCCTCCATGCACCCTCTCTTCAAGATGATTTCTTCACAACCACCCTTCTTCTCTCTATCTCACCCATATTATGAAGTCATAACTTTGACTAACTTCTCCATTCTTCGCATTCTCACCAACTGCATATTCTAACATTCCGGATCCACTTCCATCTTGGGCTGACTGTCCTTATTCTCGAGAGCTTGCTGGAATCAATGAACCGAACGAAGAGCAAGCCACTGCTGAGATAGATGACTGGCAGAATTACCCACCCCCACATACTTCATTTCCTCTTCATATGAATGATGGTACAAGTCAATGAATCATACATACACATCCTGACTTGACTTTAGGGTACAAATTGGTCGATCGAACAACCCGAATGGAGAGGCCTGCACATCATGATTTCCCAGACTTCATTGACTTCAGTGATCAAGCTTACATTAACTAGCCCTCATACCAGCCATGTAGAGAGCCTACACATTCACAGGATTGGACTCATGAGCTAGACTTGCTAGTCTCCCGTTCATTGACTCCATTACATGAGGCTCCAACCAATATCTGCCACATAGATGATCCATAATCGATCCAGAATTACATGCCAAAGTCTAGGTATGTTGAGTATGAGACCCCAAGTTATCAACATTATCCTCCAACTGAACAGACTTCTCCCATGATTTGTCATGAGAACTTTATGGAGGATGACATTTCGAGACTTATTGAGAAAAATAAATCATTTGGTAACAAGTTGAGAGATGTCACTCAAATATTGCACTCAATTTCTGCCAGCCTGGGTATGAAAGTGGGGAACACAATGAGTAGTTTTGATGTTGAAAACAGAACAAACATTAGGTAATCCACACACTTTGTACAGCTGGAGTCTATTCTACCTTCCTTTTCTAATAACCACTTACACTCCAATCCAGAGTCTGACCATTTGCCCATCAAAAACATCAAAAAAATGAAAATCTTAAAAAGATCAAAAAAATTGAAAAACCATAAAATCTCATCAAAATAGAAAATAAAAAAGACCTAAAAAAATTGGATCCTTCCCTAAGGGAAGCACTCGATGAAGAATTGTTTTTTAATCTTCCCTTAATAAAGGCCATAGATCACTTCCCCGACCTCAAACGATTTGTGAGAAGTAAATTAATGCCTAAGAGTTCGGGAAATAAGAGGACAAGGATTGAGAGACACATAGTGTCTATGGCCACCCCTTTGGTGATGGGGAGAAAGAGACCAAGAGCCACAGAGTGAAGCGATTGCTTAGGGTTGAATGTGATATCAAAGACACTACCTTACCCATGCAAGAATCAATTATGACTCTCCGATAAATATCCTCCCGACCTCTATGTTTGACAAGCTCAAACTCAGACCAATCAGAAAGACAAGAGAGATTGTTCAGTTGGTTGATCGATCTATCAAACGGTCGAGAGGAAACATTTCAGTCATCATTACTTTCCAAGGTGTTCTACTCTAGGTAGACTTCACAGTCATTGACATTGAGCGCCAAGGAGAGTTTACCCAGTCTCCCATTATTCTCGGGAAGCTGTTCTTATCCTTGGCTAAGACGACTATATATTGTGAGACTCGGGAAATCGATTTTACAGCATTGGAGTACTTCGACCTCACCCATTCTTTGACACACTCTACTCTAAGGTGACCCACAAAGCTGCTGACACTCGTGACCATCGAGAGGTAAATGAGTCACACCTCTCTGCTATATCTGAGATACCGATTACCGAGCCGACTATTGGTTTAGAGACTCCCCACACATCCATGAAGCATGCTGCTTGCATCACCAGTACTATGTCAGCTTCAATAAAAGACTCACAATTCGAAGCTATCATTGAGTCGGACACGATTTTTGCTGATTGTCTTGACCGTTTCGATGATCCGACATCCACGACTAATAATGCCAAGCCAACTAAGATCACTAGCACCTTCCCGAGATGTGCGTTGATCCTTCAAGAATATTATAATCTATATGGTGACTAGTATGATGAGGAACTCATGGTCAGCACCGCACCACAACCCGGACCTTCAAAGCAAATAATCGGGACTAAATTGACCCCACCCAAAACTGCAGTTGCTCCCTCCTCTGGTCGGTTATCTGGTGAGAGGAAGTCGAGAATTGATTCCTCAAGGTGTTACCCCGAACCCCTCAAGGCACGTCTCTCTCCACTCCCTCTCAATGATTCAGATTCTAGAAAACCAACTAAGAAAGTTTCCTTCAACATTCCGGAGAAGGAATTTTCGGAGGAATCCTTATCGGGTCCGGATGAGGTGATTTATATGAGTGAGCTCGGTTCGGTTGTTCTCAAGCCATATCTGAGCAAGCAGCCATGTGTCGACCCTCGTTGGACGATCCCTACACCTCATTATTATTCATCTAAGGATGATTCCGACAACGATACATATGTATACTACCCACCTCCTCGATCCCTCAAGAAGGTTTATCACAAACCTTCTTGATCCTTGTATATTCTCACTCCTCGTTGTATATATTTTCTTTCTCTCCCTCGATTCGAATCACTCGCCACGGCTCCATATCATTTCATTTTATGGCTATACTTAGGATGACCAGATCCTAAAGCGACCCGAGTCTCTTCATTATTCTATGTAAATTCTCCATATCTCATCGGTTCCTACACTCACTCCTGTCCTAGCCTTAGGCTGACCAGAACCTAAGTATAGAGGGGGACCGATGCCCGCTTTGTCTATACTCATCCACTCCCCCTCTTAACCTCGCCCGCCCCATTTTGATCTTCTTCTACACTTAGGCTGCCAAAGCCTAAGTATAGGGGCAAAGCGACTTCTATACTTTTTGTTATTTTAGCTCTCCTACGCTTAGAATGAGCTATGTCTTTTTACTTGCTTTTTATGCTTTGAGGGCATAACACACGCTAAGTATAGGGGGCATGTATATATTACATATATACTTTACCCATAGCTCATTCTTTCACATATTTTTGTATATATTATGCAATAATTACAGAGTGGGTAAAAATTGAAAAAAAATGTATAATATGTATATTGTATAACATTTGTATAATTTGTATAATAGTTATAAAATTCTTGTAAAATTTGTTGTAAAATAGGAGGTATAACAAAAAAAAACAACAAACACAAAAAAACAAAAAAATAGGATTCTTGTTTACTCTGCATTTCAAAAAAAACGTGTCTTGCACTTCATTCATCCATATAGCATGCCATCTGCATCTCATCTGCATATCTAGCATATGCAATGTGAAAAGTTAGTGGGTTCTGAACCAAGTTATGAATAGATGTCGAGGATGGATTTGATTTGAGATTAATCTACCTACTTTTAGAGGAACCTTATAGGAACTGGAGTTAAGATTTTTCAGGTCGAGTGACTTAATTCTTTGAGTCTGCAAGTCTATGTTCACATGTCATCTTGATTGGTCTAAGTAGAATATTTCATACACATGCATGATTCTTTTAGAGAGTGACCTAGCTTGGACAAGCACCATGCGTGTAGCTCTTCATTGATGAGGTGGTGAGGAGGTAGAATCCTTTGGCTTGAAGTAGCACACGGGTGGAAACATACGTCCTCCTCTAGGGAGGGTAGTGCATCTCAACCTATTCTAGTGGCATTGATGTCTAACGATGGGATGCTGTGGGTTGCAATAATACTTCAAAAGAGGGATAGTCTACTAGCTCAAGAAGAAAAATGTTGGATGTATATGCTGCACCTTGTATATATATCAAAAAGAAGAAGAAAAAAAGAAAGAAAAATGCAGAATCTCCAAAAGTGGACAGGTCTGATTGAAAAGTAAAATGCATGCCGAAGTGTATATACAAGTATAGAAAAATAAGAAGAGCTTCAAAGCTTGTAGCTGGATGACTTGGCTACACTAGTCAAGCATTCTAGGATAGGTAGATACACTGGCTACCGTCCATTCTTGTCTCCACTCCCTCTTCTTGAGCTGGTCGCACTTGAACTTAGAAGGGAATACCCCGCTTCTCGAGGAAAGAGTTGCTAGACTGGGGAATTAGAGTTACCTTGTTGGAGGAGGCTGATCTTTACCATTTCTGATGTGGAGAGCTATATTTCACTTACACAATACAAGTAAGATTCATAGTCATCAGAATTTGTGTATTAGGATTTATTCTGACCTACTGTTGAGGCGATTTGAATAGAAGACTTGTGAAACTTAAAGGCTGTTAGGTCTTAAATTCAGATCCCAATAAGGTTCCACCACATTATTAATCCAAAGGTTGAGTCAAGCTCCATTTTCACCTTTTGTTCATGACCTTGGTATGGAACCCAATCTCGTATCACTTTTGCATTTCATTTTAGTTGCTCAGGGACGAGCAAGGTTTAAGTATAGGGGGTTGATGAATATGTGATTCATCACTCTAAAAGTTGAAAATAGAGCTTCGTTCCCGAGTAATTAGTTGTATTTCATCACTTATATTGCACAATTCACATTCATGCATGTGTAAATAATACCTGCACTTTAGCATTTATATTTGCATTAAATAAGGAGCCAAATCCCCTTGTAAATATCATCTGTAAAATGTATATATTCACCTATTTGTATATATTTTATACTAACTTCAAATCCAATAAAATCAACTCTATAGCGTATATATTACTAACACTAATAAAGGAAAAATATCAAAAAATACTAACTTGTAAAATTGTCCTATAAAACCCAAATCCAAGTTTGAGACTATGAACCTTAAAATGCATATATCTCTCTCATATAGTGTCCGATTTAGTTCTACTCACTTTTAAAGTAATATACATTCAAAGACCTTCAAAACAAGACTAATTTCATAAAAATCGGAGTTTGTATGTGAAACTTGAGTTTTGGGCCCCTATTGTATATTGTACATATTGACCATAATGCCCTCCATTTTTTTATTTTTATTTTACTAATTATTAAAAATACAAAAATTATATTAAGTTGTAAATATTCCTTTTATATTTTTTCTAACTTGATTTTGATTTTTCACTTATTTAAAAATAAAAAACATGCAAAAGATAAAAATGTGGTATTTTATACCTATAAGATACCACCCAAAAATACTTTTTTGTACAAATAACTTCTTTTGATTTTATGTCCTTCATAGAAGTTGTAGATCTCGTCAAGACGAGCAGCTTTTATGTTGACCACTTTTTGATTTGACCCCTTTTATAATTTTTTTTATTTTTCTTTACATTTAATTTGTGAATTTTCTTGGAGCGACACATGGCAGCTCCTGGAGCCGCCATGTGTCACCCATTTTATTCATTTATTATTTATTTTATATTATTACTTTTATTTTATTTATTTTTATTTATTTTTTATTTATTTTTTCCTTTTTTCTTTTAATTAAAATTATTTTAATTAATTTTATTTTAATAATTGTTTACCCCGCCACGTGGCCATACCCCTGTGCGCCACGTGGCGCCTCCATTCCCATCCTCCCAGCTTATTCTTTCTCTCTCTCCCTCTCACGTAACCCATGCACGCCCATCTCACCTTCCTCCTGCATCGCACGGTCAAACCACACGCACTTTCCATCTCCTGCAACCGCCTGCCCCGCTCCGCGCGGCAGTGCCTCGCGAGACCCGGCCCTCCATCGCCCATCTCCTCCTCACACTCGCATTACCCGCCAGCGACGGCCATGCCCTTCATATCTCCTCCCCACGATCTCGCCCATCTCAAACCGCCTTAAAAGGTCTCCTCCTCCTCCAGAATCGAGCATCCGCTACTATTGTGAGGTTAACCACCAGTCTCGGAGCTTTTATCTGTGACAGAGACGAGTCCCTCCTGGTAGGTGATGACGACAAATCCTCATGGCACGATCCAAGGTTCTGCTCAATCCTTGCTACAGAGCTTCGTGAAGGTCTATGAAACTTCAACCTCCATCGTCGAGGTTTTGAGGCAACACCTGGAGCTTCAGCTCTATCATCTCAGGCGATCCTTCTACCCACAGGTATTCTCTTTCTTCATCTTCTCAAATCGATCCCGTGCTTCTTCTGTTCACTCTTCACCCAACCACCATCACACATTTCTTCTTCCTCCATTTCACCCTCTTTCCCATGTTCCCTCTATCGCACCTCCCATCTCCTTCCCCCAAGTCACCTATGGCCGCCACGTCGGTCCTCGCGACTTCCACTTCATCCCCACCGACCTCGCCACTGCCTTGGAGCTTCTTTGTCAAGCTATCCAAACTGGCACGCTGCCAGCCTGCCACCTCAGCTTCATCATCGACCCCCCTGGTTGCGGGACTATGTCGGCCCTCTGTGTTGTGTCACTGACTGCACAACCATTTGCCCTGCCCGCTTCGAGCACTACGCCTCTTCCTTGGACTTCGGGTGCTCGCGCATCTGCACGCTTTGCCTTGCAGCCGTGATCAACTTCCACCCGCTTGAAACTCGTTGCTTCGCCTCCACCAATAGGTTGCTTCTTCCGAGGCTCGGTCGTGTGTCGGTCGAGTCTTAGGTGCTTGGGCTCCATTGAGCGAGTCCTAACCCAGCCATCGTTCACCCTCAGCTACCAATCAGCAGCGGAGTCCCTTGGGATGCCTCTCCGCCCATGAGTGGCCTGCATCGCCTTCAATCGACTCTGCCCGCGACCATCGCCCAAGGGGTGCCTCGAACCGTACGTCCAACCACCAAGCAGCCCTGCCTAGGCAGCGATTACCCGCCGCCTTCGCCTCATCGCTCCACCTTGTGTCATATGTTGACGGAGGTGGAGATCGCCCACCCTCCACCATGACACCCATGTCTCCATCTGCGTGCCTCCATCGCCACCATACCGCACGCCATCGCAAGGCTACGGGCAGCCCCGTAGACCTCCAGAACCTCCTGCTTCGTGGCCATCCTCCGCCCGCTTACCGAGCTGTCAGCCACCAAAGACACCCGTACGTACCGAACACATGGCCGGGGAGTTGCACTCGAGCCCTTAAAGCTCTGGGAAATCACATTCAAGTTCTTCTCAAGCAGTCACATGCTTTGTACGTGCCCTGGTGGAGAAATTACCGCAGACACCCTCCGCTCTTCCATAAATAACATGTTTGTCCCTGCCTATTGAAGCCATGTGCGAGGCACGCCTCCACTAAAAAAATTGCATCCATACCCTTGCAAGTATAGGTAATTTCATTTTAGTCCAGTCAACATGTTTTCTTTAATCAATTTTAATTCTGTATTGCATTTACACCCTTGTGTTCGCATATTTATTTAGATGTTCATTTCAATCATTTATTATTTCCAAAAATTGCTCATTGTAGAACAACTTGTGCTGATCATTATGGATATTTGATTGAATTATGTGAGCCATGATTTATTTAATATAATTATTTTGGTGAAACATAGCATATTCTGCCCTCTGTGTGAACTTTAATTGATATTAAGTTATATATTGCTCCAAAAATTCTCGAAAATTCTCAATAACTAGGTTTTACGGCTCTCTATTTTGTGGCCAAAAATCACATTATTTGCATGCATAATGAAGTCTTAATAAATTAATTGTTGTTTCGCTAATAAGTCAGAAATTAATTATTTTTTAGGTCTAGTAATCTTCTTGGATTCATCTCACATAGAAGTACCTAAGTTAATTTTAGTATCTGAAAATAATTTTATTTTGTATTTTTTAAAATTAATTTTGTGAAAATCACTCTGCATTCATATTTAATTCATAATTAATTAATATAGAGTCAGAAAATTCCAAAAAAATGCAGTAGCTTAATTTCATGAGTATCATCTTCTAGCTAAGTTTGAGGATTTTCGGAAATGAATTGATCGAAATTTATGTTTTAGACCTCGAACTAGCTCGAAATTGCATTTGCATTTATCACTTGCATTCAAAAATATAGAAATATTCCTCTCTGAAAACCTAGCATCTATATCGACTGAAAATTAATCTAAGGAAAAGTTGCCTCCCTGATTTCGACCTTGGACTTGCCCAAGTAAAAAAAATACAATCGCTTGCTTTTAATTGAACTGATAATTGAATAAGTGGTTTGATTGATCCAAATTTATCCGACTACAACGCATTGAATTTGACACAAGTAAAAGGGTAGAATTTGTCATTTTTTAAATGCAAATGTACATGAAAATGCAAATGTACATGACATATATACAAGGTGCAAATGTACATGACATATATACAAGGTGCAATAAAAGGTCGAAGTTCCTCATCTCTCACTCTCTGGATGGTCACCCTCAAACCATCCCCTTTCTCTCCTCTCATCTCACCAAGGAAGACCTTCACCTCAGTAAGAATGTCTTCATTACTACATCCTCTAACCTAGACCACATTGTTTATCCAGGTAAAGAGGATGAACCCGAGACCAAAATGCCTAAGAAAAACCCAGATGAAGAGGAACACAGAGATGACCCTATGCATCAAGTCCTTACTCATTTAGTTAGAGCCGAGCAGTTGAATGCAGATCTTTTGGCTAGGATGGGATAGGTGATCGAGGCGGGTGGAATAGTCAGACCGATGGTAGATGCCTACAACCCATCTGAGAATGAGATACATAGTTGGCTCGTACCTGAGGTACCCCTAGAGGCATTTGAGTTGAAGCCTCATTTCCTTGGGCTGCTACCAAAGTTTAATGGAAATGCAACAAAACAACCATATGCTTTCTTTAGAGACTTCGAGTTGGTGTGTAACATCCTTAACTAATCTGATGCCAACAACCATCAAGAATGTGTTTCCAAGGAAACGAAGGGACATGGGTACCCACTATGTGGTGAGTCATGTCGATGACACTGCGTTTGAATGCACTCTCCTAGATAATGGATCCTCAACTAATCTAATGCCAACAACCCTCTATGAGTGGCTAAATCGAGGACCTCTCAGAAAATCCAGAGCTTTACTCCAGTTTGCAGAAAAATTCACGAAGAGGTCCAAGCGAGAGTTGAGGAACATTATCATCAATGTCAAGGGTCAGGATTATATGGTGGACTTTATATTCCTTGATATGGAGACCCCTCGAAATTGTAGAGATTCCCGTATCATTCTTGGAAGGCCCTTCTTGAGAACAGTAGGGGCCTTATTTTATTATAAGGTCGGGAAAATCTAGTTCCAAACTCCAGGCAGAGATGAGGAACTTGAGATGAAGCAGACAAGGTGGTAGAGGTTTGATTCCGAATCAAGCACCAAGTACACTTCGTCAGAAGCAGATTGTGTTCATGTAGACACTGTTGGGCTATGGAGACAGAACCCAACTAGCACCGATGAGTCCATCTCCGCTTGAGATAATCTTGTACATGAGATAGTTTGCAAGATCTTTAGGAATGAACAAAGTGCAGATCATACAGAGAGTGCATCCTCCTACATCTTCGATGACACAGAGGCCCGGTTGGGCCTATCAGTCCTTCCATCTTTAGGACAATCGGAAGATGACGATGAGTTGGACGTGGCTTTCTCTGATTGCTTGGATACTTTTGACAATCCGAATCCCGAGCTGAGTCAGTTGGTGGTAGTCACCTCAGAGATAGATCCAACCACTATTTTCTTGGTCAATTTGTTTAGCAGTACCGATTTCAAATTAGAAGACTTCTTGACTAGTCCAACACACAAGGCATGCTTATCGTCCAGTCCCAATTTCCTTTAATCCAAAGTTGTAAAACCAATGGGAGGGAGTCGAGAAAAGTTGATGCACGATAAAATGATAATGTATGCCAAGTTCAGAAGACTTACAGTGATCCTCACGCTCTACATGCGGGATGCAAAACAGATATGAAATTTTTACACTAAATGAATGCAAGCGATGAAAAGCCGCTCCTAGACAGACAGTTCTATTAGCGAGTGAAGAACGAATTTAATTTTGGCTAAAGTCATGCGGTATAAGTGCATCTTTTAATGGTGAAGTGTGATCCTAGATATTACGAGCATAAATAGACCTAAAAAAGCTCTAAGAGTCGCAAGTGCATATTCTATCCTACGTCAAGCAACCACACAACACATAGAATCTTCTTTTCTATTCAGTTGCACACACGAGAACCCAAACGGGAACTGCTTTAAATATGCAGACTTTTTATAATTTTTTTACAAGTTCTCTCAAAGCCACTCAGTTCAAATCAATGTGATTTCTTCGGCTCACTTGATGAATTGCCTTCGATGCCTCGTATTCCTCGCACATAAATTTGACAATGGTCAGAGAGAACGACACAGAATAAACAAATACTGAAAATAAATAGAAAGTTTTTCACAAGAAAAACCGGGAATCAGACTACCCGGGGATGGAAAGCCTAAAATGTAGATTTTCTAAAAATTAACCTAAGTCGTGCCTCCTCGGCAATGGCGCCATTTGAAATACCGCAAATTTGCTCTTTTAATTAATATGTGTGTCATAATTGCTGTAGTCGGGCAACCAGGATCAATTAAAAATTAACCGCACGAATCGATGAATCTATTAATTAAATTATACACGGGTTGATGTATTTTTAACCTTGGCAAGCCTCAGGATCGACTCAAGGAGGCCAAGGAACAACTTCGGATTGAATTAGATAAATTAGCTCATGGTTTTCAAAGCGGATTTTTTTAATTTTTTATGCAATAAAAATGCAATTGCAAATGTGTGGATGAACTAGGTTATTAAGAAAACAAGTCACTTAGCCAAATTAATTTTAATATGAAGTTAATCTAAATTCAACTAATTTTTATTTTTCCTGTAAACCTAATCTAATGATGAATGCAAAATATATTTTTTTTTAATTTTTTTGGATTTAAAATATAATATTGAATAATACAAACTTTTTTGGTTTTTTTATGTAATTTTTTATGTAAACAGAATGCAAAAATTATGAAATTTTTACTAAAAGTGAAATATGATGAAATGAAGCTACATGATTTTTTTTGGATTTTTCTAACAATATATGATTTTTTTATGAATTTTTTTATTGACAATGAAATGACTATATGTTTCTAATTTCTAATAAATCTACAAAAACAATTTATCCAGAAGCAAAATTATCTCAAATACATATTTTAAAGAAAACCAAGAGACTTGAAATTTCACAAAAATAATTCGTGGAGTTAATTAAAAATCAATTACAGAAATCATTCTATAATTTATTTTACGCAAAAAACATATCTATTTTTAATGAAATTTGGATAGTAATTAAATCACGACTAGGGGCTTCAGCTACGATTTTTGCATAATTTTTGGAGCAATATTTAAGTATGTGTGAATTTCAGAGCATGAATGGGAAAAATATCTCTGAGTTTCAAACTCTGATTTTTAGTAATCTATCCAATGCTCACAAAAATCTAAATATATAGCTAAAATGTACAGAATTAATTTCTAAACAAAATGATATTTTTTATATTAAAAAATGATGCGAAATGGATATCCAAATTAATGCGTAAATGTAGGGGTGTCTTTGCAATACATGAAAATTTCACAAAATAAAAAAAGTAAAATTGGACCTTTGAAATCCCTTCTAGGGCACGCACGATCTGAGCGGGTGGATGTTGATCGCGAATTCTTGGTGGATCAGATAAATTAATGAAAAATAAGTTGTTGTTATCCCCGAAAATCCTATGACATACAAACAAATATTTTTTTATTTTTGCAACTTATTAACCTACATAGCGGACATGGTCGAAGTCAGGGAGACTACAAATCCTGAGGGTTATTCAATTAATCGAAAATCAATTAAGAGAAAAATAGGAATCTCAACAGATAACTATCCTTGATTTTTGTGATTTTTTTTTATCTTTTTAAATTTTTTAATATTTTTTTATTTTCTAATTTTCAAATTTTTAGTGATTTTGATTTTGCAAATTTTTTTATTTTCAAAATAATACGGAGCAATATTCACAAGATCAAAAATATGCACACCAACTCTTTTTATAATTTTCAATTTATCAAAAATGCTCAGAAAAATTCAAAGAAAATATTTTTGGGTTTTGAAAGTTTTGAAATGTTTTTGGGAATTTTCGTGAAATTTTCAGATGTTTTCTATTTTTTTAAAAAAAACAAACAATGAGAAAATGCAAAATTGTGCACAGCCTGGAGTAATTTGCAACTTAGAAATATTTTAATGCCCAAAACTCATGGAAATTATTTTATGACAAAATAGAAGCAATTATCTCCAAAAAGGAACCGAAATCATTATTTTTAGATTTTTGTAGAATTTTCTGTGATTTTTATAATATTTTTGCTATTTTTCATTTTTTGGGGGTTTTATAAATAACTAATGCACGAAAATTGGATAGAAATTAAAAGATAATAGAATACACCTACACTAATGTTTTTGGAATTATTAAGCATTTTTTTGAATTTTTATGAATTTTCAAAGTTTGGGCAGGCAAAAAGACATTTTTTTTATTTTTTAAAAATATCAAATGTCAACCAAATTTGATGAAAAATTTACACAATGACAAACACTACAGCATGAACAAACGTAAATTTTTTGAAAATTTTTAGACCATGAAAAGCATTTATTCCATCAAAAAGAGCATGCAAATAAAATTCTGGAAGCACAGGGACTAAAACGTAAATAATTTAAGTTTTTGCATCAGAAATTAACAGAAATAAAATATTGAATTAGAGTCGCAATTTACCCAGTATATCACATGCAAGGCACGTGCTTTAGAGTTGATAAGGCCGTCTTTGTAATTTCTGAAAGATACCAGGGGCTTGAATGATATTTCTCCAAAGATATTTTTATTTTCCAAAAAAAACCACTAGGGTTTTGTGTCTCCGTTCTTCAAGAAAAGGGAGAGGGGGGGCCATCGCCCCTTCTTCTTTCTTCTCACGCGGGCAGGCCAAAGGGAGCGCAGGCGTCGACGGATGCAGAGGCGGTCGGAGGTGGCGTGACTGGCTTCAGATAGTGGTGGAGTGTCTAAGCGGCGGCACCGCTGGAGGTCCGAGGGTGGCCGCTGGGGAGAGGCTGCGGAAGGTAGGGCCGGTGCGATCTAGCGGTAGCACACCACCGTAGAGAGGGTCGCGCGGGCGGTCTGGAGGTGCTGGGGCGGTGCCACCTGGCGCTGGAGTTCGACGCGCGTTTGCTGGAAGTTGATAAAGACGGCAATTGCCGCCCTACTCGCGTTGGACTGACGAGAAGGCAGGCGACGCGTTGGGAGCACGATCGTTGGAACGCTGAGAGGAGCGCCTCGCAAAGGCGGCAGAGCTGGGCGGCGTGGCCGGTCGGCATTGGAGGCACGAGCCGCGGCCTCGCGCGGCGGTGCATGCGCGGAGGCCTGCTACCCCCTTTTTTATTTTTTTATTTTATCAGTTTTAATTATTTTTGAACAGAACTGATAATAAAAACATGTTTTTTCTTTTTTTTAACAGGAAATGTAAATAGTATTAAAATTTTTTTATTTATTTTGTTTTTTTATAAATCTGAAATAGGGAAATTAAAAACATATCATAGAATTTTTTAATTTTTTTAATTTTTAATTTTTTATTGTTTTTTAATGTGATCCTGCAAAACAAATGTTAAAGAAAAGAAAACAAATATATTTTTAAATTTTTTTATTTATTTACAAATCAAAAAATGAACGGGGATCCGGCAAAAGTTAAAGGAATTGAATCTGATTCTCCGACCACCGTGCGTGGTCGGAGTTGATAGATCGTGGAAGATAGAAATTGAATGCGGAGTGATCAAGAACGTGAAGCGGACCAAATCGTGATGGATTTTTTTTAAAGATCTAGAGAAACAAAATACGATGAAATTAAAATGCGACAAATAAAACTAAGATTAATTTAGATAAAAAAAATGACGATGGATCTCACCTTAGGAGCGGAAATGGACCGTGATCGCCTCGACGAAGACCGACTCGTTGTCACCGGATGGCTCGAAGGCTAGGCACTTTTCTCGATAAAATTTTCTCTCGGAGATTGGGCTCCTCTCTCTAAAGATTGATCAAGTTAGAATGAGGGAGAAGGAGCCATATAAATAGAGAAGATAATGGAGATGAAATTTGAATTTTTAACTTTTTGGATAAAGAGATAAGAGAGATGAAAATTGAAATGAGATAAAGATAAAGAGAGATAAAATTATTTACAAAATTAACTATTTTTTTTGAATTTTCGTCACTGAAAAGCGAGACTGCGAGAGCCGCTAAATAGCGGTCTGACAAGTCAGACTCACTGTCGCTGATGCGACTGCTCAAACTTCCTCGGTCTTCAACAATTAACCCACACAATCAATCAGAGAATGAATAGCAAGGATTAAAATTTATTATACCCTACTAAAAATGTACAATGGCAAGCAAGTAGGGGTCGAACACAAGAAGCAAAGGTGTAAAGCACGGATAAAAAATCCAAACCTAGGTCTAACAAGCTACTTAGCCAATCTAAAATTTTTGTGGGTTTTTGATTTTTATATTTTTTATTTAATTTTTTTTTTAATTTTATATTTTTGTATTTTGGTTTTTAATTTTCTGATTTTTATATTTTATATTTTATATTTTTTTTTGTCTTTTTCAATATTGGAAAATAAGGACAATGTAATAAAAGAGACAAAGAGGTATTTATAAGAATAGAGAAAAATATTCAAAAATTAGGAAATAAAATCTTTTTGGTCTTTTTATACTTTTTTACTATTTTTGTGATTTTTGGGTAATTTTTAGGATGTTTTTGGTATTTTTAATTGCTGAAATAAGGCAAAACAGTGGAAATAGGGCTGGCTGTGGCTAGAATGCAAGTTAAAATTAACAAATAGCAACCAAAATTTTTCACACTATTTTTCCAATAAAAAGGACAAAATAAAGAACAAACAAGAACTGAGTTTGCTATTTTTGGGTTTTTCTACTATTTTATATATTTTTTTTGAAGTTTTTGAGTGTTTTTAAATTTTTAGTGTTTTTCTTTTGAGATTTTTAATGATTTTTGGCTGGGAGTTAAAACAAACTAAAAGACACAAAATATATTTTTTTGGGATTTTTCTGGGGATTTTTTATATTTTTTAGTGATTTTCTAATGCAAACAGTGTTGGAAATGACTATTTTTTATTTTTAATAAATACTAAAATGCAATAATTATGGAAAATAAAAATATGACATAAATCTACAATGCAACAGGAACTTAAGTTCAAATTTTTAGAAATTTTGGAATTGAAATGATGCGCCAAATAAATGGACAAACACGCACAAATTAAAGGGGCTGGTAGGGACCTTTATGCAAATATCTAAAACTATGGGGGCACGCTTGCAAAATGTCCACGAAATTTGTACTGAATAAAGTAATTTCAGGGCCCAAAACAAATATCCAAAGCCGCAAGGGCTTTCTTGCAAAAACCCCCAGGCTCACGTGAAGCACACGCGCGCCTGGGAGGGGCACGTTTGTAATATTCAAGAGGCTCGAGGGCCTGCGTGTAAATATCCCAACAAAATTGATACTGAATACGAAATATTCTGGTCCAAACAGTAATGGCCAAAGCCGCAGGGGGGACTTTGCAAAAAAAATGCCAGCCCACGTGACTAGTCACGCGCGCCTGACAGGGGTATGGATGCAATTCTAGAAAGTTCAGGGGTCCGCTACTAATTGTTACAAAACATACTTCAATGCAGATGAAAGTTTTAGCATTAAAATAAAAAGACAAAATGTGCGAGGGCTGAGGTGCAAAATACCCTCGCAGCGGCGCTGATGGACGGTGGATGGTGCCTCACTTAAGCCACGTGGCCGCTCCAGAATAGCCGATGACGGTTCGCTCGTGGATGGCCACGATTACATGCTGCTTGACGATCGGACGGCTGAAGGTGAACGTGATCCAACGGCAGCTTAAGCGCGCCAAGAACAGGCCAGATCCGACGGCGCCTGGAGGATCTCCAAGAACACCGGCCGCAGGTGGCTTCGATCGGTGATTCCGGCCGACACACGGCCTCCTCCAGCCCAGGACCTAGGGCAAAATGGTCCTGCGGGTCCTCCGCGTCGATGGGATGGATCTGATGGACTTGGGAAGCTCTGATGTGCTCAGACGACGAAGGTGGCCTGGGGACGACTTCCCTGGAACGATGAGGCTCGATTGAGCCTTCTCCTTGGCTCCTCTCTGCAGGGTTAGACGCGGAAAACAAATGCTACACAACTGGGGTAGTTTTGGGGTGAGATGGATGGCTAATGCGTCGGGGCGAGATGAGTCCGGCGAGCGGTGGAGAAGGACTCATAGATATGCTGATCTGAGCGAGATCAGCTTGAATGAAGGTGCGGCAGAGCGAGAGGGAGCGAGGAGGAATGAGATGACGGTGATCGGGGCGGATGCGGTGTAGTGGAATGGCTGGAAAGCGGAGGCGGAGCGGAGCTCCGTTGTGAAATCAAGGAAGGATTCTCGGCAAAATACACAACCGCACTAAAAACTGCTATGATACTAGACTAATCTAAGTCTAAGCTACAAGAAAATGCAAAGAGAAAGGAGGGAGGCTCACCGGAGACGAGGGTCAGACCTTGAGGCGGAGCTCAGGCGAGTGAATGGATCAACCTCGATTCAACGCCGATCTTCACGCAAACGGGCTCCTTGAGTCGCTGCTGTCACCAAGGACTCGAAGGATTCCCTAGGGTTCGGTAAAGGATGGAGGAAGAGGGATCAAATCGAAATGGGACTTTTTGGGTCTCTTTTGAAAGAGGGTCGACGGGGCTCATTGATCGAGGAATATCTCGCAAATCAACGACCCGAAGGTCGAAAAAACGCATGGGCGTGTATGCCCAATCTACGAGGAATAAAAGTTGTTCAGAAGCCATCACGAAATTATGCAAGGAGGAGTCTCGAAAAATCCGCGAATACAAGACAAAAACCTTGTCTGACACAGTCCAGAGGATGGTCAGACAGTTGACCCGTGGTCAACTGTCCAGACCTCCTGATTGGTCCACATGGACCAATCAGAAAAAAAACTCTAAAAAATCAATTAAAAATAGTAAATAACATTATTTTATTTAGGTTATAAAATAAAAAGTGCTTATAAATTTATGTAGTATTTTATTACTATTTTTAATTATTTTTATGAAGTATATTTTTACAAGTTTGCATTTATGCCCCTATAGGTATCTATATCTATATATTTAAGTATTTTATTTTTATTTAGGTATTTTTAATTTTTTTTATTTTGGTTTTTATTTTCTAAAATTATAAAATACTTTTATATACACAAATATAATTTTATTTTAATTTTCTGATATATTTTATACACTTAATAAAATGAAAGTGTTGTTTGTATATGTATAGCTACATGTATTATACCTATGTATTATAATATATACAAGTATTTTTATTTGTATTTTATTTATGTTTTTATTCTGATTTTAATGCACATAATTATTATAAGTAGTATTTGCAACATTATAAAAATATAAAATTATAAAAATAATAAATAACTAATAAATTGAATATTTTAATATGTACAAGTATACAATGTGGGTGCAAAAGCCAACTTTCAAACCGTAGCTCCGCCAAATGCGAAACCACCGCCATTGGATAGCTTATTTTCTTCTATATACAATTAAAGGTGAGTACGCTGCATTTGGAGTTGTCGTTTGTGAGATACGGGTCTGGGAAGTTGGGATTCTGGATTTTTATTCAGACCATAACTTTTTATCTATTCATTATTTTTCTGAGAAATCAATTTTGTATTTTTCTTTATTAATTTATCTACAACTTTCATGTACAAAGTTTCGTTATTTGATGTATAAAAAGTGGAACCAAAAATAGGTCCCAAAAATGAATAAAGAATGAATAAAATAGATAGGTATTTTATCTGTATTTTGGCCCTTATCTCCCCCTACTTTATTCCTTGTCGACCTATTCATCAAGACGCCTAGGTCTCGGGGTTTCGGGTCATAAAATATTTACCAAATTTTATTCTTTTTCTTTTCTTTACTTTATTCTATAATTTTGGCTTTAAAAACCGCAATTTATACGACATTTACACACATATGCATGAATGCTAAAATGCATGAATTAATGCTATTTACACTCATTTACCATGGTTTTTAAGGCCAAAATGATAGAATAAAGATGATGAAACGTGGATTCATCATCCCCCTATACTTGCCTTTGCTAATCCCTAGCAAACACTTATGCAATAAGTGCAGAAAAGAAAACAAAGAAAAGAAAAAGAAGAAAGGTGGACCAAATTTAATTATCAAACTTGTCTTCACAAAATCAAAGTTTGGAGCTTAAGTCGGACCTTTGGAATTTTAGTGCGGGCGGAACCTTAATGAGAACCGAATTTGAAATCCAACAGTCCCTGAGACTCCCAAAACTCTGCTCAAGTCTCCTCAATAGCCAGGTCAGAAATATCTCAACTCATACGCAAACTCTTACGACTATGAATCTGACTTGTACAGTGTAAGTGATGGTGGCTCTCCCCAACTAAAATGACAAAGAAACTGACTTCTCCAGTATGACAACCCAGTCATTCCCCAATCCAGCAACTCCATCCTCGAGGAGCGGTGTATTCCCTTCTAAGTTCAAGTGGCAACCAGCTCAAAAGGAGGGGGTGAAGAGAAGAATGGACGGTAGCCAGTGTAGCTACCTATCCTTGGATGCAAGACCAGTGTAGTCAAGTCATCCTGCTGCAGGCTCACATGATATGACTTTGATGCTCAAGCTTGCTTATTGACTTTACAACATATGTACATACTTTGCAGGCTTTTTATTTTTGTACATGCCTGAAGTTTTTTTTTTTTTTTGAAATACTATTCACAGCAGCATTTACATAAGGAGTTTTTCCTCTTGAGCCAGTAGACTATCCCTCTTTTGAAGCTTTATCGCAACCCACAGCCTCCTGTCTTTAGACTTCCTAATCACTGGACGGGTTGGGGTGCACTTCCCTCCCTAGAGGAGGACAAATGTTTCCACTTGTGTGCCTCTCATACCGGCAAATCCAATCCCCTCACCACTTCAACTGAGTTGAGCCATGTGAAAGGTGCAGGTGTCCAAGTTAGGTCATTATCAACAAGAGTCGTGCGTGTGCTCCGAAATACTCTTCTTAGGCAGTCAAGAATCCATTGAACCCAGTCTCGTGATCCTCAAAGAATTAAGTCACCTAGACCTGAAGTACCTCAAACCAAGTTCCTATAAGGTTCCTGTTATTAGGTAGATTTGAAGGTCCAATCAAGCTCCAATCTTCGGATTTTACTTAGACTTGCTCAACTATCAAACTCAATCCGAAAAATGCGAATGCCATGCAATGCTATGCAGAGAATATTTTTGTGATGCAATTTTCAAGATTTTGATCTTTTTATGGATTTTTGAAAATATGATGCATGTATGTGCAGATGCAATTTTTTTTGTATTTTTCAAAAAGATTTTTCAAATGTATTTGGATTTTAATTTTGCAAATGTTTTTGGGAATTTTTTGAAAACAAAAAGTTTTTGGCTGAAAAATAGGTTAAAAATATGTACACAGGAGTGCTTCTTATATATACAAGAAGTGGATTTTAAGAATTTACAGGGTAAGTGATCAATTTTATACATATATATAAGTAGTGGATTTTGGTGTGATGTGTATATTCCTCAAACTCTTTTGAAAACACTTTACACACAATTTTTGAAAACTATAGTCCAAAATAGTTTTTACAAATATTTCACACACATTTGAAAATCATTTTGCAAAGGCTTTTCGAACAGTATATATAGGTTTTTCAAATCATTTTTGCAACCATTTTTCAAACCATTTGCAAATCATTTTTCAAACATTTTTATTTCACACAAAGAAAATAAGTTTTACAAACCACACATTTTTCACAGGTTGAAAACACGAAACAAAATATTTTCAAAATAGTTTTCACGAAGATTTTCAAACTATTTTTCAAACATTTTGCAAAAAACATTTTCACCTGATTTATTAATCAGTAAATACAAAAAGAATTTGAGGAATAATCACATCTTTTTATTAAAGATTTTTAATGAATTTTAAAGAGTCTTTAGCCATATTTATTAAGAAAATACGAAAGTACGAGTTATGGCTAAAGTATATACGTAGTATATACGACCCCACTATACTTAGCTTGAGCTATGTCCTCATAGATCGGAGAGAAAAGAGAAGACATAACTCGTACTAAGTATAGGAAAATCCAACGAATAAAGGAATGGAGCAATGAATCAATGAATGAGAAGTTGACCGTCCCCCCTATACTTAGGATCAAATAATCCTAAGTATAGCAGACTGTACACAACGCAGGGAGGGTCAAGGGTGGGAATGAACAGATCGTACTCAGATTGTCTCCCCCTATACTTAGGGTAAAATATCCCTAAGTATAGACAAGAAGAGGAGACAATGGAGAGGATCGAGAGAAATAGAAAGACTCAAGGTGCACACCCCCCTATACTTAGGACAAAGTACGTCCTAAGTATAGAAGACTGTCTACAAAGGGCGGCACCTTTTTGATAGATACGGAAGATATAAAAGGAAAAGAAGAAAAGAAGAAAAAAGGAGATTGGGTATGAACAACTCGGGATGCACATCCCCCCTATACTTAGGATAGAGTACATCCTAAGTGTAGTAGTGATGAAAGGAATGGCATCAATTCGGTGGAATAAAAGAAATTGAAAAGAAAAGAAGAAAAGAAGAAAAGACAAAAAGGAAAATCATTCAAAAATGTTTTGATGTGCTTTGCCTTCCTCTGTCTCCTTCGAGATAGTCAGCTCATCCTCATAGATTACTTGAATTGAGTCAACGACGGCCATGAATGTGTCATGTTCGAGGTATGGCTTCAGAAGCTGTCCATTGACTACAAAAGGCTGTGCGTCAGCTGACAGATTGGATATCAATACACTTCCGTTGTCACGCACCTGCCTAACTACAAACGGCCCAGTCCATTTGCTCTTCAATTTGCCTGGAAAGATCTTTAATTTCGCATCGAACAACCATACCTTCTGACCTGGATCAAAGGACTTGTGGCGGATGTGTTTGTCATGCCATGTTTTGACCTTTTCCTTGTACATCAGGCTGTTGTCATATGCATAATCTCTGAATTCCAGTAATCTGTTCAGATCCAATTTCCTGTTCTGTCCTGCTTGTTTGGAGTCCAAATTACAGATGTTAATAGCCCATAAAGATTTATGAATAAGTTCCACGGGCAAGTGGCATGGCTTGCCATACACCAGGCGGTAGGGAGACATTCCCAAGGGTGACTTGTACGCTGTTCGGTAAGCCCAAAGAACAGAATCAAGCAGCTGAGACCAGTTTTTGCGATCCGGACGCACAAGTTTCTGTAAAATTGTCTTGATCTCCCTGTTTGAACATTCAGCTAAGCCATTGGACTGCGGGTGATAGGGTGAAGCAACACGATGCTCGATGCAGAATTCTTGGGTCAGCTTCTTCACCTCTCTGTTTATGAAATGGCTGCCCCCGTCAGATATGAGGATCTTGGGAATCTCGAACCGTGCTATGATGTGATCTCGTAAGAATCGACAGACAGTCCGACTGTCGACGGCTCGGGCGGGGATAGCCTCCACCCAACGACTGACATAATCGACAGCAAGCAGAATATACTCATAACCCTGACTGTTAGGAAACGGGCCCATAAAGTCGATCCCCCATGCGTCAAAGACATCTGAGATCTGAATGTACTTCAGAGGCATCGTATCTCTCATTCCTATGGTTCCTCCCATCTTCTGACAGTCAGTGCAACCTTTGACGTATTCATCTGCATCTTTGAACAATGAAGGCCACCAAAGGCCACTTTGAAGAACTTTTGCTGCCGTCCGTTTTCCTGAATGATGTCCTCCAGAATCTTGATCATGACATAAAGCGAGGACACTTGGAACCTCCTCCTGAGGTATACACCTTCTCCAGATGCAATCGGCTCCCTCACGAAACAGATACGGGTCTTCCCACTGGTAGAAATGGATTTTAGACAAAAATCTGTCTACTTTCAACTTAGGCCAGTCCTGTGGGATTTTCTTGGCAACAAGATAATTCACAATGTCCGCATACCAAGGAAGTGAGGCGACAGACAGAATCGATTCATCTGGAAAGGTCTCTGTGATAGGCTGCAAGTTCAGCTCAGGAGACTCTGGTTCAGGAAGTCTTGACAGATGATCGGCCACTACATTCTTTACCCCAGGTTTATCTCTGATTTCCAAGTCAAACTCCTGGAGGAGAAGGATCCACCGGATAAGACGTGGTTTGGCGTCCTTCTTCTGCTGTAGATACCGAATGGCCGAATGATCAGTGTAAATGATAACCTTGGATCCAAGGAGGTAAGATCTGAACTTCTCCAAAGCAAAGACTACCGCTAGCAGCTCTTTTTCAGTGACAGTGTAATTTCTCTGGGCTTCATCGAGTGTTCGGCTAGCGTAGTGAATTGCAAACGGTACATTGTCTTTTCTCTGTCCCAGTACAGCTCCGATGGCATAATCCAACGCATCGGTCATAATCTCGAAAGGCTGAGTCCAAATCGGTGGCTGTAGGACAGGGGCCTACGTGATGAGCTCTTTCAACTGATTAAAGGCAAGGAGCACACAATCGTCTACAATGAACTCATTGTCCTTGCCGAGCAACTCAGTCAGCGGTCTGGCCAGTTTGCTGAAATCTTTAATAAATCGCCGATAAAAACCGACATGGCCCAAGAATGACCGGACTTGCTTGATATTGGTAGGTGGCTCCAGCTTAGAAATTACATCCACCTTGGCTGGGTCAACCTCCATGCCACGTTTAGAAACAACGTGACCCAGCACGATTCCTTCGGTCACCATGAAATTGCTCTTCTCCTAGGAGAGCACAAGATTCACTTCGCAGCACCTCCGTAAGACTCGGTCTAGATAATCCAGACATTGATCAAATGAATCCCCATAGACCGAAAAATCGTCCATAAAGACCTCGAGAAAGCTACCCACCATATCAGCAAAAACTGCGAGCATACACCTCTGAAATGTGGTTGGGGCGTTGCAAAGCCCGAACGGCATCCGTCTGAAGGCATATGTGCCAAAAGGACAGGTGAACGTGGTCTTCTCTTGGTCTTCAGGAGCAATAGCAACTTGATTATACCCAGAGTAACCGTCCAAGAAAAAGAAACATTCCTTCGCGGCCAATCTCTCCAAGATCTGGTCGATGAAGGGTAGCGGAAAATGATCCTTCTTGGTGGCAAGATTGAGTCTTCTGTAGTCTACGCACACTCGCCAAGAAGTCGGTACTCTGGTTGCGATCTCCTCTCCTTTGTCATTTTTCACAATGGTGATCCCTGATTTCTTGGGCACAACATGCAGAGGGCTCACCCATTTGCTGTCGGAGATGGGATAAATGAATCCCGCATCACACCATTTCTGGATTTCCTTCATAACCACCTCTCGCAGATTCGGGTTTAATCTTCTTTGCAGTTCTCGAGAGGGTCTGCAATCGTCTTCCAGAAAGATGCGGTGCGAATAGAGTGACGGATTGATCCCGTGGAGATCGGAGGTTCGCCAGCCTATCGCCTTGCGGTTACGTTCAAGAACCTCCATCAGACGAGATTCTTGATCTTCGGTCAGATGTGCATTGATGATGACCGGGTACATGTTCGGTTCTCCTGCAAGGAAGGCATACTTCATATTGGAGGGCAAGGGTTTCAGCTCTGGCGGTGTCTGAGCTGCTTCGGTGGTGACCTTAGCTATTAATGCAGGTGGTGATTCTTTCAACTGTGCGATGTCCACCATAATCTGCTCTGTCTCTTCTCTCAGATCCTGACAGAATTCCTCGATGATTTCATCTTCTTCCGAAGATGCTTCCAAACTCGGCTCCTGGTTCTGAAGGCATAACGACCCCACGGTAGTATTTTGTAGTGCATCAGCAAGGTCCTCATCTTGATCGATACATGGGAATTCGACTGCGGTCTCCACTTCCTTCTCTGGATAGAGGATTCCGTGGATCTCATGATCATCCAGGAAGAGGTTGGTGTCTTGAATCTCGGCTAGAAAGTCGCAGTCTTCATCATTCTCAATCACCCTTGCACATGATACAGATGTTGGTTCAACGGGCGTTCCCTCAGACAGGGTCTCTACTCGGATAATTTCATTGCCAGCTCCAAAAGTGATTTCTCCTGTCCCATAATTCACTACTGCGTTTGACATCCGCAGAAATGGCCTTCCGAGTATGATCAGGGTAAGGAGCAACGGAGCGGGGACGTCCATATCTAAGACCACAAAATCGGCTGGGAAAGATTTTCCCTGAACCGTGACGATCACGTCCTCCAACAGGCCCCTAGGCCGCTTGACTGACTTGTCTGCAAACTGCAGAATCATCTTTGTAGGTTTGAGCGGTCCCAGCTTGAACTCCGTGAGTAGTGAGGCTGGCATCAGATTAACAGATGACCCGCTGTCGAGGAGTGTTCGTTCGAACTCTTGATCGAACATCTGACAAGGTACAAGAGGTGCTCCCATATCTGGCTTTTTGTCCGGGAGGTTGCTGATGGCATTGACGGTGGCCATAGTGAGGATGTGCTTTTCATATTTACCACCTTTGCTTCGGGAGTTATGGGGGGTTGGCCTGCGCTTGGTTGTACATGCCTCTTTAAGTCCTTTCTTCACAGCTGGCATGTACTCAAGAGCTTTCATTAATGGCATATTTAACACCAAATTCTGAATGATTTCTATGATCGCAGGATCAGACAAAGCACTTTTCAAATTTTTCATTTTTTTGTGTTTTTTCATTGCTTCAGGAAAAGGAATATTTACAAACTCTTCTCCAATTTCATTCAAAATAGTGTCCGTGTTGTTGTTTACAGGTAGATGACAAAAAGAAATGGATTCATCTACAATTTGTGGACCAAAAATCACAGGCTCGGCTTCGGGTGCTGGCGTTGGACTCGCTGCAGGTGCGGTGCTCCTCCTGTCAGGAGCTGACTGTGATGCGGGTGCAGGCGTCTCCAATGCTGGCCGGTCTCCACCGAGGTTGCTGCTATCTTTTTGTGTTTTTCTGTTTTCTTCATTTTTTTGTGATTTTCTGGATCCTGGTGCTGCTCCCAAAATGCTTGCTGGCCCTGGTGTTGGCTGGACTGACGATTCCCCATCAGATGCAATGTGCTTTCCTTTCGCCGTCGCCGATGGCTGGAGTGTCCTACCGCTCCTGAGAGTAACAGCGTTAGATAAAAAACAATTAAGTTCACCTGATTCGGGTTGGACACTGCCGGCTACCTGCTCCTTGCGTCGGAAATTGTTAGGATTAGCTTCGACCTGGGCTGGTATGACGGTTTTGGCTGCCGTCAGGTCGTCGATCTTCTGGTTCATCTCAACCATGTTCTTCATCAACTGTTCCAAACAAGCCAGGGCCGGATTGGCAGGTACAATCTCAGAGGATTCCCCCAGCTGGGGTCTAGAATGCTGGTATTGCGGCGGAGATTGCGACTGGTATCCTTGCATAAATTGTTGAGGAGGGGGATTGGAGGAGTACTGTGACTGGTGTTGGTTGTATTGTGTTGCCGGTTGCTGGTGATAGCCTTGTCCACGATATCCGGACTGCTGAGGCCCATGTTGGTAATTCTGCCTCCACGTGTTTCCATGTGAGGGAGGCTGGTACTGGTAGGGCTGCTGGAATGGTCTTCCACCCTGGTGTTGCTGCTGGAAGGGCCTGTTGCCCATGTTCTGACCCTGAGAGTGTCCCTGAGGACGGGTCAGCTGCGCTTCATTGTTCCATACGCCATTGATCTCCTGGATCAGCGGCGGGGGTGGTGAGAACTGCTCGGAGTAAGCGGGCTGGTTCTCTGGTTGATATACAACCATCTACGTCTGAGGCTGCGGTTGCTGCTCCGGGACCTGCACGTAGTATACGTGCTGGATTGGCTGGGGCTGCGGTGGAGTCGGCTGAGGATTTTGCTGCATTGTAGGCTCCTTCTTCTCAGCGTTCGGCTCGGCAGAGGTAGACACAGCGTTGCACATATTTGCATTCAATGCTCGGACGAGCTGCTCCAGCTGCTGGGAAATCTGGTCGAGCTTCTCTAGACCTTGGGTCCTCTTCTCTATAACTGCCAGTTTTTCGAGGTCCTGCGACCTCTTCTCGATGATGTCCACTTTGGACAAGTGGCTCCCGATGATGCTCAGGTTGGAGCTTTCATCTTTGTCCTCAGTGTGAGAAGCCATGTTAACTGGCTTGCTGATGGCGGTCGGTGGCTTCATGTAGACCCGGGACGAGGATTGGGCTGCTTCTCCCTCAGCCATTTCTTCAAAGACATTCCACACGACATCCTCGTCCTTGTTAAAATGTGAACCGCCGCAAGCTGCATCCACGAGCTTTTGGCTCTCAAATGATAGCCCCCCAAAGAAGTGTTGCACGAGACTGGTCTTGGGTATTTCATGGTGGGGGCACTTCTCCTGGAGATCCTTGAATCTCTCCCACGCTTCATGGATCGTCTCGTGGGGCTGCTGGCAGAAACTGGAGATCCGGGCACGCATCTGGTTTAATCTCCCCAGAGGATAAAATTTATGGAGGAAAGCAGATTTCAGTTCCTCCCAGGTGGTGACGACCTTCCCGAGATGATCGACCCAGTAAAGGGCCTTGTCTTGAAGGCTGAAAGAGAATGCGGTCATCTTGATCACATCCAGGGGAACTCCGGGGTAGTGGGCAGTGGAGCAGATGCGGTTGAACTTCTTGAGGAAAATATATGGCTCCTCAGTGGTGTTCCCATGAAAAGTGGGAAGCAGTGACAGAAACTGTGGCTTCAGCTCGAAGTGAGCATGCATTCGTGGAATTTGAATCCACTCAGTGATGCGCCCTGTTCCTGGGTTGTATGTCTGCTTGAGTGTGGGCTTGGGCTGCGGTGGATCTTCTTCGGCTGCTTCATATTTGGGTCCCACTGAAAACTCATCATTGATTTCAAAGTTCGGCTCCTCCTCTCGTCGGCCATCCCTCGCATCGGCCCTTCTTCTCAGATCATTCAGCATATCCTGGAAGGCGGTCTGGGCCAGGGCTTGATTAGTCAGCTGCTACTGAATGGCTTGAATGGAAGCCAGCAGTTGACTGTTAACCTCACCCTGCGTAGTGTATTGTCCTTCTGCGGCATTATCTTCAGGCTCTTGCTGAGGCTGTGGTCCTTTTCCCCTTCCTCCTGCCATTTCTATTTCTGCTGGGTTGACTGGCTCGAGCTCTGAGTCTGCACATGGTAGAATGCCTCGATCAGTCTGAATTGCAGCACCAGATAGAGAGATGCGGTCTGTGTCAAGGTCGACACAGAACTTTGTTAAGGATGGCGATGTGTAAGGAGTGAAATCAATGGCCATCCAAAACGGACAGAGTTCGGGACGAGAGTGGTCCCGGTTTATTGAAGAAGGCAGGGAGTCTGGAGGTCGGTTCATAGGGTTTGAACCGGTGTCTCGGGAATCGCCCTGAATTATTAAAGAGTGCGAACGAATGGAGCCGATGTGGGTGCCGACAGAGCCTCGACTAAACTGTCCATTCGTCGCCATCTCGAAGATCAAGAGGAAGATCAATGTGGATGAAAGATACGGGGGTCAACAAGGAACAAAAGGAATGTAAAACAGTAGAAGGCTCACAATGAGCGAGGGTCAACTGGAGGGGAAACAAAATTGTGCAACAGCGCGAGGTTTTTGATCTTGACCTAAATACGATTAGCAATCAAACACAAGACAAGGGAGTTCACCAACTCAACGCGTGAAGCCGCGAAGGTTCGGCTTTTATCTTTGTAATTTTTATCTTGTTTTCAGGAATTTATCTTTCAACTAGTCCTTAGAGCGCTACGCCTATAGGAGCGAGAGTACTGCCGGAAAAGTATTCCCGTACTTGTCCTCCTCCTGTGTAACCTGTAACTTGCGCCTTTTAAGGTCCTTGTAACCCTTCCTGGATCCCTACTCAGCCAAAGAAATAGAGGGAGGAAGCCGATAGGCGAAACCGATACTTCGGATCTCGCTCGCAACGGAATCACCCGTGAGCGTGCAAGATCCTACTCGGACGCAGCCGGTGAGACAGACACCCCCGTGAAGGCGTGGCCTATGCTCGGTACTTCGGACAAGGTCGGCGCTCACACAATAGTGAGTCACCACTGGCGACCAAGACCTACTCGACTACGTACGATAGTAGCACCAATACTTCAGAAATCCAGGCGATACACAAGGCAGCCACAAGTTGGGTTTTGGGCTCTAATCCTTACGAACGCTCTACTCACTTGGAAGGAGACCTTCCCATGCAACCTGAAAACAAATGAGGGTGTTACTCTCCCCAATCAATGAGTCCAGTTACCAATTTTAATTTAGGTCAAAGTTTTCTTAGCAGTCCCTTTTTTAATTTTTTGTGTTATCGCTTCTTTTGAGTAAATTCAAACAAGCGCCTAACGGTTTTGTATTTTCTTTATCCTAATATGTCCAAAATCAGAGGGAGAAAAGAGTCGGGAAAAGCAATGCAAGTCGGCACCAAGATGGAAATCTCACCTTTGTGCCTATATGATGAATGCCAAGTGAGAAGACTTACAGTGAATCCCAGCTCTCTCCATGCGGGATAGAAATTTATAAACCTAATCTATATGCCGGTTATGCAATGCGGAAATCGCCCTAGAACAGGCAACTGCTATCGTGAAGAACCACGAGTAAACCGCTAACTCCGAATCCTAGTGTCCGGTCTAGGCTCACTCCTCCTCTGCTCAACACATTTGAGTTAGGAGAAAGCGCTTGTGTGGAGTGAGCTCGCGGCGCGCGGATCAAGAGCCAATGATTAACTACTTAATTAATCTAAGTCCAAATACGAACTATAGGAGCATGCAAGAGTTATTAAGGTGTTTGGACCTAGGTTACTCGAATCAAGCAGGACCTAATTCTAATAGCTCAA
The DNA here is from genome assembly GCA_037367405.1 of Ottelia alismoides. NCBI lineage: Eukaryota > Viridiplantae > Streptophyta > Magnoliopsida > Alismatales > Hydrocharitaceae > Ottelia > Ottelia alismoides. The sequence continues at coordinate 495,561 of JAZKJV010011544.1, forward strand.
TCCACAAAAGAAATGAAAAAGAAAACAAAACTGGAAAATGACGGTCGAGAAAACACGAAAAAGCCGCGGTGAGCCCCCGGGTGAACAAACACCCGGAAATTAGGCCCGAAGTGTTCGAGTGTCCAAGTCCTGTATTATTACAAATTAATCAAATACTCTCTCTCACAAAAATAAAACAACTCTCTCTCTCTAGTTCTCCTGCTCTCTCCTGCCGGCTAGGGTAGAATAGCCGACTCCTCCTCCCAAGGCTGCTCAGGATCCCCTAGGCGATCCTCCTCGGTCGGCGGTCCCTCGCAAGAAAACAAAAGAGATGTCAGATAATTCAAAATAAATAATGCACAAAATACAAGTAAGCAAAAATGGCTAAGTGACTAGAAAGACCCAAAGATACTCTACAAGCCGATGCTCCCCGGCAACGGCGCCATTTGAAAAGCGAGACTGCGAGAGCCGCTAAATAGCGGTCTGACAAGTCAGACTCACTGTCGCTGATGCGACTGCTCAAACTTCCTCGGTCTTCAACAATTAACCCACACAATCAATCAGAGAATGAATAGCAAGGATTAAAATTTATTATACCCTACTAAAAATGTACAATGGCAAGCAAGTAGGGGTCGAACACAAGAAGCAAAGGTGTAAAGCACGGATAAAAAATCCAAACCTAGGTCTAACAAGCTACTTAGCCAATCTAAAATTTTTGTGGGTTTTTGATTTTTATATTTTTTATTTAATTTTTTTTTAATTTTATATTTTTGTATTTTGGTTTTTAATTTTCTGATTTTTATATTTTATATTATATATTTTTTTTGTCTTTTTCAATATTGGAAAATAAGGACAATGTAATAAAAGAGACAAAGAGGTATTTATAAGAATAGAGAAAAATATTCAAAAATTAGGAAATAAAATCTTTTTGGTCTTTTTATACTTTTTTACTGTTTTTGTGATTTTTGGGTAATTTTTAGGATGTTTTTGGTATTTTTAATTGCTGAAATAAGGCAAAACAGTGGAAATAGGGCTGGCTGTGACTAGAATGCAAGTTAAAATTAACAAAAAGCAACCAAAATTTTTCACACTATTTTTCCAATAAAAAGGACAAAATAAAGAACAAACAGGAACTGAGTTTGCTATTTTTGGGTTTTTCTACTATTTTATATATTTTTTTTGAAGTTTTTGAGTGTTTTTAAATTTTTAGTGTTTTTCTTTTGAGATTTTTAATGATTTTTGGCTGGGAGTTAAAACAAACTAAAAGACACAAAATATATTTTTTTGTGATTTTTCTGGGGAGTTTTTATATTTTTTAGTGATTTTCTAATGCAAACAGTGCTAGAAATGACTATTTTTGATTTTTAATAAATACTAAAATGCAATAATTATGGAAAATAAAAATATGACATAAATCTACAATGCAACAAGAACTTAAGTTCAAATTTTTAGAAATTTTGGAATTGAAATGATGCGCCAAATAAATGGACAAACACGCACAAATTAAAGGGACTGGCAGGGACCTTTATGCAAATATCTAAAACTATGGGGGCACGCTTGCAAAATGTCCACGAAATTTGTACTGAATAAAGTAATTTCAGGGCCCAAAACAAATATCCAAAGCCGCAAGGGCTTTCTTGCAAAAACCCCCAGGCTCACGTGAAGCACACGCGCGCCTGGGAGGGGTACGTTTGTAATATTCAAGAGGCTCGAGGGCCTGCGTGTAAATATCCCAACAAAATTGATACTGAATACGAAATATTCTGGTCCAAACAGTAATGGCCAAAGCCGCAGGGGGGACTTTGCAAAAAAAATGCCAGCCCACGTGACTAGTCACGCGCGCCTGACAGGGGTATGGATGCAATTCTAGAAAGTTCAGGGGTCCGCTACTAATTATTACAAAACATACTTCAATGCAGATGAAAGTTTTAGCATTAAAATAAAAAGACAAAATGTGTGAGGGCTGAGGTGCAAAATACCCTCGCAGCGGCGCTGATGGACGGTGGATGGTGCCTCACTTAAGCCACGTGGCCGCTCCAGAATAGCCGATGACGGTTCGCTCGTGGATGGCCACGATTAGATGCTGCTTGACGATCGGACGGCTGAAGGTGAACGTGATCCAACGGCAGCTTAAGCGCGCCAAGAACAGGCCAGATCCGACGGCGCCTGGAGGATCTCCAAGAACACCGGCTGCAGGTGGCTTCGATCGGTGATTCCGGCCGACACACGGCCTCCTCCAGCCCAGGACCTAGGGCAAAATGGTCCTGCGGATCCTCTGCGTCGATGGGATGGATCTGATGGACTTGGGAAGCTCTGATGTGCTCAGACGACGAAGGTGGCCTGGGGACGTCTTCCCTGGAACGATGAGGCTCGATTGAGCCTTCTCCTTGGCTCCTCTCTGCAGGGTTAGACGCGGAAAACAAATGCTACACAACTGGGGTAGTTTTGGGGTGAGATGGATGGCTAATGCGTCGGGGCGAGATGAGTCCGGCGAGCGGTGGAGAAGGACTCATAGATATGCTGATCTGAGCGAGATCAGCTTGAATGAAGGTGCGGCAGAGCGAGAGGGAGCGAGGAGGAATGAGATGACGGTGATCGGGGCGGATGCGGTGTAGTGGAATGGCTGGAAAGCGGAGGCGGAGCGGAGCTCCGCTGTGAAATCAAGGAAGGATTTTCGGCAAAATACACAACCGCACTAAAAACTGCTATGATACTAGACTAATCTAAGTCTAAGCTACAAGAAAATGCAAAGAGAAAGGAGGGAGGCTCACCGGAGACGAGGGTCAGACCTTGAGGCGGAGCTCCGGCGAGTGAATGGATCAACCTCGATTCAACGCCGATCTTCACGCAAACGGGCTCCTTGAGTCGCTGCTGTCACCAAGGACTCGAAGGATTCCCTAGGGTTCGGTAAAGGATGGAGGAAGAGGGATCAAATCGAAATGGGACTTTTTGGGTCTCTTTTGAAAGAGGGTCGACGGGGTTCATTGATCGAGGAATATCTCGCAAATCAACGACCCGAAGGTCGAAAAAACGCATGGGCGTGTATGCCCAATCTACGAGGAATAAAAGTTGTTCAGAAGCCATCACGAAATTATGCAAGGAGGAGTCTCGAATAATCCGCGAATACAATACAAAAACCTTGTCTGACACAGTCCAGAGGATGGTCAGACAGTTGACCCGTGGTCAACTGTCCAGACCTCCTGATTGGTCCACGTGGACCAATCAGAAAAAAAAACTCTAAAAAATCAATTAAAAATAGTAAATAACATTATTTTATTTAGGTTATAAAATAAAAAGTGCTTATAAATTTATGTAGTATTTTATTACTATTTTTAATTATTTTTATGAAGTATATTTTTACAAGTTTGCATTTATGCCCCTATAGGTATCTATATCTATATATTTAAGTATTTTATTTTTATTTTGGTATTTTTAATTTATTTTATTTTGGTTTTTATTTTCTAAAATTATAAAATACTTTTATATACACAAATATAATTTTATTTTAATTTTCTGATATATTTTATACACTTAATAAAATGAAAGTGTTGTTTGTATATGTATAGCTACATGTATTATACCTATGTATTATAATATATACAAGTATTTTTATTTGTATTTTATTTATGTTTTTATTCTGATTTTAATGCACATAATTATTATAAGTAGTATTTGCAACATTATAAAAATATAAAATTATAAAAATAATAAATAACTAATAAATTGAATATTTTAATATGTACAAGTATACAATGTGGGTCCAAAAGCCAACTTTCAAACCGTAGCTCCGCCAAATGCGAAACCACCGCCATTGGATAGCTTATTTTCTTCTATATACAATTAAAGGTGAGTACGCTGCATTTGGAGTTGTCGTTTGTGAGATACGGGTCTGGGAAGTTGGGATTCTGGATTTTTATTCAGACCATAACTTTTTATCTGTTCATTATTTTTCTGAGAAATCAATTTTGTATTTTTCTTTATTAATTTATCTACAACTTTCATGTACAAAGTTTCGTTATTTGATGTATAAAAAGTGGAACCAAAAATAGGTCCCAAAAATGAATAAAGAATGAATAAAATAGATAGGTATTTTATCTGTATTTTGGCCCTTATCTCCCCCTACTTTATTCCTTGTCGACCTATTCATCAAGATGCCTAGGTCTCAGGGTTTCGGGTCATAAAATATTTACCAAATTTTATTCTTTTTCTTTTCTTTTATTTATTCTATAATTTTGGCTTTAAAAACCGCAATTTATACGACATTTACACACATATGCATGAATGCTAAAATGCATGAATTAATGCTATTTACACTCATTTACCAGGGTTTTTAAGGCCAAAATGATAGAATAAAGATGATGAAACGTGGATTCATCAGTCACTTTATTTATTGGAAAAATAAAAGTTAATTTTTTTATTTTTTTGTGGAGTTAGTTAAGAAAAAATAAATATATACATATGTTATATACAAATATGACATTATCTACATGGGAAAATAAGCAACTTAGTTTTTTTGTTTTAAAATTTTTTATTTTTTATTTTTTTAAATAATTAGTAAAAATAATTTACAAATATATACAAATACAATATTCACAAAATACATGGGAAAATTACGCAAACCACCCCAGAAAACTAACTTTTTACTCATAACTCCAAAAATTATAAAATTATAGCCATTTTAAAGATAATTTAATTTAGAAATCAATGGAAGTGAGATTATTTCAATTGGAGTTCATATGGAGCCAGAATTGGTCTTTCAATTAGTGCTTAGTGGCTTTTTCCAAGTGTGGTTGCTTTTATTCTGTACATGATTTAATTATGAAATTATTTTTATTAATTAGAACACATTTTTATTTACAACTTTAGTTTTGAAAGTTATTTGATTTGAGGTCAATTAATACACAAATAAATTAGTGTTAATTTTATACAGATATACATAAATAAGAGAGAAATATTTACAACAACATACACACATTTTTTTGGATTTTCTACTTAAGGACCCTATCCCCCCTACTTTATTCCTGGTCGATCAGGTCAAGTCTTGACCTTCTCTCGGGGTTCGGGTCAGCCTATATCTATTACATATATATAGTCTTCCTTCTTCTTTTTTTTATTTTCTTTTCTTTATTTTTCCTTTCTTTATTTATTTTAGGTTAAAATAATATACAAATATACAATATTTACACACAGATGCATGTTAGTAAGAAAATAGAGTTAGTGTTATGTACATGTAATTTATAAGGGATTTTAAGATAAAATAAATGAATAAAGATGACGAATCACAGATTCATTAGCGAAGGCGCACGACGTGTGCACGGGGGTGGCGGAGGCGCATGGGGGGCAGCCTGTGGTCGTCGAAGAGAGGCTGGCGGAGCGGGGCACGTGCGGCTTGGCGTGTACGTCGGGCGGTAGACGGCGCGACAACATGATGGAGGGCACAAAGATCCAGGGGTAGACGACAGGTTGTGGCTCGCCATCGGGTGCGCGAGCAGGCAACGACGGAGGCGGCGGGGAGGCGAGTAGTGGCACGGCTGTAAGCCACAAACAGCCATGACCTGGAGCACGGGAGGGCTGACGAGGCAGCGCGGGACTGACATGCGGCGAGGGGTTGGATGCGTGGCCGTGCGCAGGGGCGTGAGGTGGAGATCTGCAGTCACAGATGGAGGTGCAGCTGGGCGGCTTGCTGTGAGGTGCATGGACGACAGCAACTGTCGCTGACGAAGGTCCGGTGGCCAAGGATGTGTGTTAGGACGAATTGCTGGTGGCAGGAGCGGGAGATCACATGGCGATTGGAGAAGTGGGCGCGGGTGTGCAACGGCAGGAGGGAGTTGCGAGCGCGCGTGGAAGGAGTATTGGCATGGATGGGGCACCGCGGAGGCATGTGCTGGCGAGACTATCGAGGGCACACGATAGGTAGCAGAAGGCTAGTGCGGAGTTGTTGCAGGTCTAGAGGGGTTGGAGCGAGGGGCTACCCACAGTAGGATGGCAGAGTAGAAGGCTGGCACAGAGTTGGTTGTGTGGAGTCGCGTCGGTGATGGACATTGGCTGTGGAGGAGGCTGGGAGCTGTAATTCCTTTTTTTGTTTTTTTGTATTTTTTTATTTTTTTGTAAACAGGAAGAAAAAGTAGAATAAAATAAAAAGATGGTGATGGTGATAATAGTGGTGATTGTGCGATGATTGGTAGTAATGCGTGAGGTAAAAAACATGTGATGATGAAAATAGGATGACAATGAACAAGACAAAAAAATGACGTTAAATAAATAATAAAAAATGATAAAGTGAAGATAGAGGATTTACCTGTGATACGCTGGATTTTGCGGAGCTGCACATTGGACTCCAATTGTTGCCTCGATCTGATTCGATGAAAATCAGAGAAGCTTGGCTGTGATCTGAAGATATGCACAACGAAACGAGGAGGAGCCCTCGTGGATCTTGCCTTTGCGGCCGATGTTGCTCAACCGGAGGGTGTTGAAGTTGTCACTGACAAAACTCGGGGGCTGGTGGTCTCTCCCTCTCAATTGAAGAATTGGCGGATAAAGATGGATGAAGGGGATGATGGGAATAAAAAGAGGAGGAGGAGGAAGCTAGAAAAGAAGTGGAGAAAATAGAGGAGTGGTGGAGAAAGTGGTGACTTTGATGAGAAGTCAGAGTAGAGAAGAAGTACAAGGAGAAGGAAAATAAAATAAATAAAGTAAATAAGTAGGCTACTAAAATAATAAAGGAAAGTAAATAAAAGAAAATAAATAAATAAAAATAAATAAATAAATAAAATACAAAATTAATAAATTAATAAAAAATAGGGTGACACGAGGCGGCTTTAGAAACAAAAATAGGGTGACATGTCGCACCTAGAAAAATCAAAAATTAAATGTAAAAAAATCAAAACGAAAAAACAAAAGGAGTCAAATCAAAAAGTGGTTAACCCGATAGTTTCTCGCCTCGACGAGATCTACAACTTTTGTGAATGACCGAAAAATCAAAATAATCCATATGTACAAAGTGTATTTTTGGGTGGTATTTTATAGGTATAAAATACCGTATTTTTATGTTTTGCATTTTTTTCATTTTTAAATAAGAGAAAAATAAAAAAAAGTTAGAAAAAATATGAAAGAATTATTTACAACTTAATCTATTTTTTTGGATTTTTAATAATTAAGAAAGTAAAAAGATAAAATGAAGGGTATTTTAGTCAATGTGTACAATGTACAATAGGGTCCCAAAACCCAAGTTTCACATACGATCTCCGATTTTTAAGAAATTAGTCTTGTTTTGAAGGTCTTTGAATGTATATTACTTTAAAAGTGAGTATACCTAAATCGGACACTGTATGAGAGAGATATACACATTTTAAGGTTCATAATCTCAAACTTGAATTTGGGTTTTATTGGACAATTTTACAAGGTAGTATTTTTTGATATTTTTCTTTTATTAGTGTTAATAATATATACACTATGGAGTTGAATTTATTGGATTTGGAGTTAGTATAAAATAGATATAAAAAGGTGAATATATACATTTTACAGGTGATATTTACAAGGGGATTTGGCTCCTTATTTAATGCAAATATAAATGCTAAAATGCAGATATAATTTACACATGCATGAATGCTAATTATGCAATATAAGTGATGAAATCCATCTAATTACTCGGGAAAGAAGCTCTATTTTCAAGTTTTAGAGTGATGAATCACAGATTCATCAGAGCTCTGCCCGACCGCGAGAAGGCTCCTCCTGTCACGAGGGAACTCGTCGGACCAAGAGCATGGGCTTCTAGACTCGGATTAGTGATCAAAGAGGGGATTGAAGATGGGGGTTTTTATTTAAAGACAAAATCTTAGAACCCTTATTAACTGTGTTATTGGGAGAAGACCATGCTATGTACACATAATCCAGATGCTTGGCGTGTAGGAGGGATGATTAATGATGAATTTATATGGAGAGATCGGGGGTGATAGATAGATGGATCAAGCGCGAAAAAGGGCGGAAAATGGGGAGGAGACACGTGCGTCAATTCGTAAGGGCGAGGGAGGTAGTTGACCCGAGGTCAACTCGCGACCCGAGGTGATTGGTCCACTTCAGGTTGCTACAAGATAAAACTGAAATTTAATTTGAAAATAATTATTTATAAATAGTGAATGATTTTATTAATTCTTGAGTATAAAATAAAAAAATATTTATTATTATTATGTAGTATTTTAATACAAATTTTATTTATTTATTTGGTGTTATTTATTAGTAGTTAAATTTTAGGTGTATATTTATAGGTATATTCATCTATGTTTTGGCTTATTTTTTATTTTGTATATTTTATTTCATTATTTTATTCTTTTATTTTATCCATTTATAACTTATTTTTTTATGCACATAAATATATTTTTAATATATTTTTGTGATGTTATTTGTATACTTAAATAAATAGGGGTATATATTATATAGGTATATGTATTATATATTTACCACTGTACTTTTATATTTCATTTTATTTAAATTTTTTATGATTTTATTTTATATTTATAATTTTAATATAATATCAATGATGTTTACAAGAGTAAAAAAATATAAAAGGATAAAGAATGAAAGAATGGATTTCTATTTTATTTATTTACTGGTATTATTATAGGTATTTTGCCTATGTTTTACAGTCTTATTTTCTTTTGTGTTTTCTTTGTGATTTTATTTTGGTTTTAATATGCACATATGTTATAAATAATAATTACAAAATTATAGAAATAAAGTTGTAAAAATAATAATGAATGTAGAAATTGAATATTTTATTCGGGTCTACTATACAATAAGGGTCCCAAAACCTAACTTTCACATCTTAACTCTAAAAAATATGAAACCACTCCATTAAATAGCTTTTGAAAAGTTATATACAATTAGAAGTGATTTAGATACATTTTGAGTTTTTATTTGGAAGATATGGTTATGTGAAGTTGGGATTTTGGCTTTTTATTTTGTGTATAAAAAGTACATTGTGTATTGTTTTTGTACAACAATTTTGTAATTTTATTTACATTATTATCTACAACTTTCATGTACAAAGTTTCTTGATTTGATATATGAATAATAAAGAATAAAATAGGGGTCAAAATGAATTAATAAATGAATAAAAAATAGGGTTTGTATTGTATTTTTTGCCCTTATCTCTCCCTACTTTATTCCTCGTCGACCAACTCAATTCTTGACTTGGTCTTAGAGCTTAGAAACATAAAATATACTTGGTCTTAGAGTTTAGGATCATAAAATATCTTTAATATTTTATTATTTTTCTTTTCTTCTCTTAATTCTATAATTTTGGCATTAAAAACTATATTATTTACATAATAAATGCAATAAATGATGAATGCTATTTTCTCCAAAATGATGTTATTTACATGCATTAGCTAGGATTTTTAAAGCCAAAATGATAGAATAAAGGTGATAAAATGTATATTCATTACCCCCTATACTTGCCTTTGCTAGTCCCTAGCAAACACTTATGCGATAAGTACAAACAGAATAAAGAAGAAAAGACAAAGAAAGAATAAATGGAATTGATTTCAATCATTAAACTCGTCTTTACAAAATCAAAGTTTGGAGCTCAGGTTAAACCTTGATTTGAGAATGTGTGTGGAACCTAGTCGGGAACCAAATTTAAAGCACAACTACTTTCAAGAGTCACGGAACTCATTTCAAACCACAATAATAGCTATGTCAGAAGTAGCCTACATCATACGCAAACCCTTATGACTATGAAGATGACCATTACAATGTAAGTGATAGTGGCTCTCCCCAACGGAAATGACAAAAGAACCGACTTCTCCAGAATGACAACCCAATGATTCTCAAATCCATGAACTCTTTCCTCAAGGAGATGGGTATTCCCTTCTAAGTTCAGGTGGCATCCGACTCAAGAGGAGTAGGTGAAGAGAAGAATGGACAGTAGCCAGTGTAGCTACCTATCCTGGGATGCATGACCAGTGTATTCATGTCATCCAGTTGCAGGCTCACATGGTATAATTTTGAGACTCAAGCTTGCTTATTGACTATACAACATATAAACATACTCAGGCATGCATTTTATTTTCAATCAGGCTTGTCCACTTTTTTGGAGTTTTTTTTCAACATACTATTTACAACAGCATTTACATAAAGAGTTTTTCCTCTTGAGCCAGAAGACTATCCCTCTTTTGAAGCATTATTGCAACCTACACTCTCCTATCTTTAGACCTCATGGCTACTGGATTGGGTTGGGGTACACTTCCCTCCCTAGACGAGGACGAGTGTTTCCACTCGTGTGCGTCTCAAACCAAAAAATCCAACCCTCTTACCACTCCAACTGAGTTGAGCCAAGTGAAAGGTGCAAGTGTCCAAGTTAGGTCACGACCGACAAGAGTCATGTGTGTGTCTCGAAAAGTCCTAGTTAGTCAGTTGAGGTGACTTTAACCCAGCCTGAGTCTCAAAGAATTAAGTCCCAATGGATCTGAAGTAACTTAAATCTAGTTCCCATAAGATTCCAGTGCAATTAGGTACAGTAAGGTCCAACCAAGCTCCAATCTTCAACTTTATTTGGACTAGTTCAATCATCAAGCTCAATTCGAAAAGAATATGAATGTTATGCAAATACCTATGTACAATGATGCAAAGAATGATGCAATTTTTTTCAAGGTCTTGAACTTTTGAAAAGATGGTGCCGATGCAAATTTTCTTTTATTTTTCAAAAATGTTTTTGGTATTTTTAGTTTTACAAATGTTTTTGTAATTTTTGAAAACAAAAGATTTTGGTTAAGAAAAAAGATACAAATATTTACATGGGGATGCATATTATATTCACAAGAGTTTTGGTTTTTAAAGGACTTACATAAGGTAAGTGATCACTTCTAAAGACATATGTATAAAGAATTTTAATATGGTATGTATACTCCTCAAACTTATTTGAAGATCATTTTACACTAGTTTTGAAAAGTATAGTCCAAAATAATTTTTACAAACAATTTTTACAAATATTTACACAAATTTTGAAAATTATTTTGCAAAGGTTTTTCAAGCAGTATATATAGATTTTAAAATATTTTTGCAACCATTTTTCAAACCATTTGCAAACCGTTTTCCAAACATTTTTATTTTACGCAAAGAAAATAAAATTTTGCAATGAAAATCTTTTTACAAAGGTTGAACACATTTTACAAAGTATTTTCCAAACAGCTTTTCAAACGATTTTTCAAAAAGATTTTCAAACCATTTTTGAAACATTTTGCAAAAATGTATTCACCTTATTTATTAATCAACATGTACATAGAGAGTTTGAGAAGCATCTTTTTATCATGTGATTTTAATGAATTTAACCTAAGTATTATTTAAAATACGAAAGTACAAGTATAGCTAAAGTATATATAGAGTATATACGACCCCCCCATACTTAGCTTGAGCTATGTCCTCATAGATCGAAGAGAAAAAGAGAAGACATAACTTAGACTGAGTATAGAAAAGATTAGAAATAACGAAGGAAGGAATGAATGAGAAATCAGTTGTCCCCCTATACGTAGGATCAATTAATCCTAAGTATAGCAGATTGTATACAAAGTAGGGAGGGTCAAGGGCAAGAATGAACAGATCGTACTCAGACCGTCTCCCCCTATACTTAGGGTAAGGTAGCCTTGAGTATATATAAGAAGAGGAGACAGGGGAGAGGATCAAAGAATGAAATAAATCGGGGTGCACACCCCCCTATACTTAGGACAAAGTACATCCTAAGTATAGCAGGCTGACTAAAAGAGGTGATACACATAAGCATTTTTTTTCTTTTTTTTTTAGAAAATAAAAGTTGAAAATAAAAAGAAGAAAAGATAAAAGCTTAAAGGAAAAGTTTTTTAGTTACATTATCTGAATCTTTTGATCCGGCTGTTGTTGTGGATGTATCATCAGAGCGCAGTACTTGAATAGAGTCGACGACGGCCAAAAAAGTGTCATGCTCGAGGTAAGGCTTCAGGAGTTGACCGTTGACGACAAATGGTTGTGCGTTAGGAGACAATTCTGATATTGCAATGCTACCATTGTCACACACTTCTCGAACTTGAAACGGCTCTATCCATTTTCTTTTCAATTTGCCCGGGAAGATCTTCAACTTCACATCGAATAACCACACTTTTTGCCCAGCTTCGAAGGTCTTTCGTCTGATGTGCCGGTCGTGCCAGCGTTTCACCTTCTCCTTGTACATCAATGTGTTATCATATGAATAGTCTCAAAATTCCAGGAGCCTGTTCAGATCAGCTTTTCTTTTCTGACCACCTTTTTGTGAGTTCAAATTACAGATATTTACTGCCCATAGTGATTTATGAATTAGTTTTACTGGAAGATGGCATGGTTTTCCATACACAAGGAGATAGGGCGACATGCCCTATGGAGACTTGTAAGTGGTTCGATATGCCCAAAGGACTGAGTCCAAGAGTTGGGACCAATTCTTCCTCTCCGGCTTCACAAGCTTCTGTAGGATCGTCTTGATTTCTCTATTTGGTAATTTTGTCATGCCATTGGTCTGGGGATGGTAACGAGATGTGGCACAGTGCTCGATGTTGTACTCCTTCGTTAGCTTCTTGACCTCTCTATTTATGATGTGACTACCCCCGTCTGATATCAGTATCTTCAGAATCCCGAACCGCGAGATGATGTTCTCTTTTAGAAATCGACACATTTTGTGGCTGTCTGCGACTCGAGTGGGGATAGCTTCAACCTAGCGACTCACGTAATCAACAGCAAGAAGGATGTGCTCATATCCCTGACTATTGCAAAAGGGTCCCATGAAATCGATCCCCCAAGCATCGAATACATTAGCAATCTGAATGATCTTCAGGGGCATGGAATATTTGGCTATAAGGGCTCCTTTCAATCGTTGATAGTAAGTGCATCTTTTGACAAACGTCGTTGTATCCTTAAATAACGTAGGCCATCGGAGGCCACACTGCAATACTTTTGCCGCCACTTTATCTCCAGAGTGATGTCCACCAGATTCGAGCGAGTGACAGTGCTTGAGGACACTATGATGCTCCTCCTAAGGGATACACCTACACCAAATGCAATCTGCTCCTTCCCTGAATAGAAGTGGGTCTTCCCATTGGTAGAAATGAATAACAGATAAGAACTTGTCCTTCTTGATTTTCGTCCAATCTTGTGAAACCACATCGGATACGAGGTAGTTCACAATATCAGCATACCAAGGGAGCGAATCCACGGCTAAAATTGACTCGTCAGGAAAGGTGTCTATGATAGGTGCACTGCTCAGTTGAGGCTCTTGTTGCTCAATTCTGGAGAGGTGATCTGCTACCACATTCTGAACTCTGGACTTGTCTTTTATCTCCAAATCAAACTCCTGGAGGAGAAGGATCCATCTGATTAGTCTGGTCTTAGCATCCTTCTTCTATTGTAAGTACTGGATAGCAGAGTGGTCGATGAAGATGGTTACTTTTGATCCAAGCAGATATGATCTGAACTTCTCAAGGGCAAATACCACGACCACCAATTCTCTCTGTGATAGTGTAATTTCTCTGAGCTTCATCCAATGTCTTGCTGGCATAATGAATGGCATAGGGCACCTTATCTTTCCTCTGTCCTAACACAACCTCAACTGCAAAATCTGACGCATCCGTCATGATCTCAAAAGGAAGAGACCAATCTGGCGACTGTAGGACTGGAGCTTGAGTGATTATCTCCTTTAGTTGATTCAATGAAAGGAGAACATGTTAATCAACAATAAACTCAGTCTCCTTGCACAATAATTCTATAAGAGGTCGGGCAATGTGGCTGAAATTACGAATGAATCTTCTGTAGAATCCCACATACCCCAGGAATGGCCTCACATTCTTAACTGTCTGAGGTGGCTCAAGATTGGCATCACATCCATCTTTGTCGGGTCGACTTCCATGTCACGTTTGGAAATGACGTGACCCAACACAATCCCTTCGATGACCATGAAGTGACTCTTTTCCCGTGATAATACAAGATTAACTTAACAATATTTTTGAAGTACTCTGTCCAGGTGCTCAAGACAAGAATCAAAGCTATCACCATAGACGGAGAAGCCATCCATAAACACCTCGAGAAAACTTCCTACCATCTCGGTGAAAATTGTATTCATTCATAATGTCGATGGCGGGTTGCACAATCTGAAGGGCATTCTCTTGAAAGTATAGGTGTCGAACGAGTAAGTAAAGGTCGTCTTCTCTTGGTCTTCTAGGGCAATTGACACTTGGTTGTACCTGGAATAGAAAGCAGAAGAACTCCTTGCCAACCAGTCTTTCCAAATCTTGATCAATAAAAGTCAAGGGGAAGGGGTCCTTCTTCGTTGTTGCATTGAGATGGCGGTAGTCATCACATACATGCTAGGATGTCGGTACCCGAGTAGATATCTCCTCTCCTATGTCATTTGTAACAATAGTAAGCTCTGACTTCTTTGGAACTACATGTAGGGGGCTTACCAATTTGGAGTCGGAGATGGGATAAATGAAGCATGCGTCACACAATTTCGTGATCTCTTTCATGACGACTTCCATCAGATTTGGATTCAATCTTCTTTGAAATTCGTGGGACGTCTTCGCATCTTCTTCCAAGTAGATGTGATGTGAGCACAATGTTGGATTTATCCCGTGAAGATCTGAAACATGCCAACCAAGTGCCTTGCAGTTTTTCTCTAGAACCTCGAGGAGTCGAGATTCTTGTTCCAGGGTCATCCTGCTACTGATGATGATCAGATACATGTTTTTTGCACCCACAAGAAAATCATACTTCAGCCTTGTAGGAAGTGGCTTTAGTTCTGATTCTGATCTGGCCAGCCTCTCGGTCACCTCTAAAACGGTGCTGGTTAGGGGATGTTCTGCCTGAACTTTTGTAGAGCTACTGACCTCAGTGTTCTGTTGAGATTCTGACAATATGTCGAACGAATCCGTAATGGAATCATTGTGTTCGGTCTAGAATGAATCATTGGAGTCAAAAAGATGTATCAGCAAGTTGGACTTTGTCTCCCAAATGTCCTCGGAGCTTGCATTGATTGTGCTTTCTAGGTCCTCCTCCAGAGAGGATTTCCTGTGTCCATGGATCGTTCAAAGCGAGTGAAATATCTCTTATTTCTGCAATGAAATCACGGTCTGCTTCAGACGGTGATGCATGACCCTTTTCAGCTACGACTTTAGGCTCACTGATCATGTCTATGGTGATTTTGTGTTGCCCAAGCTGAAGGTGATCTTGTCAGACCCACAGTCAACCACGGCTTATGAAGTACGCAGGAAGGGTCGGCCTAGGATGATAGGAGTCTGGAGTAAGGGTGCAGGTGAGTCCATATCAAGGAATACAAAATTGACTGGAAACTGCATGTCCCACACCTTCACCACGATGTCTTCCAAAAGACCTCGAGGTCGCTTAATGGATCAATCAACGAACTGAAGGATCATTCGTGTTTACTTGAGAGGACCTAGCCCAAATTCTTGCAGATGACGAGGGCAGGAGATTGATGGAAGAACCTCTATCAAGCAGGGTTCGCTCGGAGACTTGATCAAAAATCTCACAACTGATTAGAGGCACTCATTTATCTTGCTTTTTCTGCGGGAGATTATTGGTGGCTGCAACTATGGCCATGATGAGAACATGCTTCTCAACCTATTGGCATCTATTGTTTCGTGATGGTTGACGCTTGCTTGTACATGCCTCTTTTAAAGCTTTCTTCACAGCTGAAACGTATGGCCTTCATCAATGGAATCTTAACAGTCAAATTGTTAATAATGTTCACGACTCTAGGATCAGATAATGTACATTTTCATTCTGCATTTTTTTGGAAGTTTCTATTACCTCAGGAAAAGGAATATTTACATTACTAAAATCAGAAATAGAGTTCTTATTTACAACAAAATCCTTGTCCACAATATGTTGTACATCCAAGTCGCAAAAAAGAGTACAAGATGGAGACTGAGATGTTGGCGCTGGTGGACAATCAAAAAGTGGGAACTTCATTCCGTCGGCTGGCGTAGGAGCGGCTGCATCTCGCGGCTCCTCCATGGCTGGTACGACTTCACTTTGGCGACGATCATCTTTTTGGTCTTTTTGCTTTTTCAAATTTTTTGTGCTTTTTGCTGGTGGAAATGGTGGTGAGTGGCAGCTGGTATGGCTCCTCCTTCTTCCTCACCCGCCCCTATAGCTGGCACAGTTGATGCAGAAGATGACGGTTCACCTGAAGCTTTATTCCTTTCGTGACTTGTGGTAGACAGAGGCAAGGTCCTACTGCTCCTGAGAGTGACAGCATTAGATAAAGCAATAGTACAACCATCTAACTCTATGGGCATAGGCTGGACATCATAGTCTACCTGCTCTTTCCTTTTGAAGCTATTCGGATTAGCTTCGACCTGTGCTAGAATAGTAGTTTTTGTGGCGATCAGGTCATCTAGCTTCTACATCATGTCTGCGAGGCCTTTGGCGAGTTGGACCAAGCAGTCAAGGGCAGGGTTAACAGGATTAGCCTCAGAAGTTTCAGCGGGCAGACCACGTTGTTGTTGAGTGTTTTGGGGCTGACCTGCGATTGCCGGTGGTGTTGAGGAGGTGGAGGAAGTTGATACTTATGGTAGGAGCGAGGAGAGTAGTGCTAATATTGTGGAGGTGGTGCAGTCGCATACTGGTGGTATGGATGTGGCTGACAGTACTGAGGCTGTTGGTACTGTTGGTGCTGCCTCCATTGGTTGTTGTACTACGGAGGCTGGTGATACTGAGGTGGGGGTTGAGAGGACTGCCCAAAACGACCACCCTGTGGTTGGTGGTAGGCCATGTTGACCCGTTGCTGGCCCTGAGGATGTCCGGTAGGACGGTCCAGCTGTGCATCATTGCTCCAAACACCATTGACTTCTTGAATCGAGGGAAGTGGTGGGAAGGCTGGATCGGATGAAGGAAGGAAGTCTGGCTGGTAGACAACCATCTGTTGTTGCGACCGGCCCTGATTGAGCGCCTGCACGTAGTACACGTGTTGGACTGCCGGTGGTTGTTGCCTTGACTGAGGTTGTTGTGATGGTGATGGCTTATCATTCTTCAAAACTGGAACCTTTGCGGATGGTGTCACCGACTGGACTGAATTGATGGTACCCACCAGCAGCTCCAACTGCTTGGTGATATGGTCCATCTTGTCGAGGTGTTGCATCCTCTTCTCGATCGCAATGAGTTTCACAAGGTCTTGTGATCACATTTCGATGATGTCAACCTTTGAGAGATGGCCCCCGATGATGCTGAGGTTGGAGTTCTCATCTCTCTCTGCCTCACGAGACGCTGCCATATGGACTTGCTTCTGGAGGATATGTGGTTATTCAGATATGCCTTGGATGAAGAGAGGGTGGCCTGTCCTTCAACCATTTAATCAAAAATCCTCCAAACTACATCTTCATCAATATTGAAATGTGATCCCCCACACGATGTGTCAACGAGCCTTTGGATTTCTACGTTCAACCCCCTGAAGAAGTGTTGGACCAAGCTGTTCCTTGGAATTTCATGATGGGGCATTTCTCCTGTAGATCTGTGAACCTCTTCTAGGCTTCATGAATGGTCTCATGGGCTCCCTGAGAGAAGTTGTTGATTCTGGCTCGCATATGGTTGAGACGACCAAGAGGATAGAATTTGTGCAGGAAGGAGGACTTCAACTCCTCCCATGTCATCACAAACTTTCTCAGATGATTGACCCAATATAGGGCCTTATCCTGTAGACTGAAGAGGAACACCATCATCTTCACTACATCCGACGAACATTGGGGTAGTGGGTAGTATGATAGATCGTGAAAATTGATGCAGGTGAATGTAGGGCTCTTCATTAGTATTCTCACGAAAATATGGGAGAAGAGCAAGTAACTGAGGCTTCAGCTCAAAGTGAGCATTCACTGGTGGAGTGAGGATCCACTCGATCATCTGGCTATCTCCAGAGTTATAGGTCTCTTTAAGCATGGGTTTCAGCCTCCCTTGTTTTGGTTCTTCCTCATAAGAATTCTCACGGGGTCCACGTCCTCCTCCTCCTGGTCTGTCTCCTCCTCCTGCTGCTTGCCTATTCATAACATCATTCAACATGTCCTGGAATGCAATCTATGCTAGGGCATGCTCTGTCAGCTGTTGTTGAATGGCCTAGATAGATGCCAACAAATGAGCGTTCACCTGATTCTTATCAGGCATATGTCCTCTCTCCAACTAGGATGGTGGCCGCTGACCTTTGCCCTTTCCTTGGGGAGGCATTTTGCGGTATGAGTCTGAAGAGATGAATTTTGTGTTCGGATCCAGAGCTGGGACTGTCTTCTATCTGCAATGTGAAAAATTCCCAATCAGATCACTTCTAATTGAGTCTTAGCTACCAAGATGGATCTGGAATTAGGGTTAATCCTAGAGTGTTGTGAAAGAAAAAGATGTGGGCTGTAATCGACTCTCTTTCACAACGACGAAGGCGGGACAAGAGTGGTCCTGGTTTATTGGGTGGTCTAAGGAAGGATAGAAAATGAGGAGTCTGGAGATCGACATGCAAGGTCCGGATCAGGTTCTCGAGAATCGCCTTGAATTATTGATGAAGTCGAGTCCATGGACTCATGTAGGTGTCGGTGGGGTCCCGACGAATCCATCCATGGATTGCCATCGTGAAGCAAGAGGGAGATCGATGTATGAGGGAGGATACATTGGTCAATGAGGAATAAAAGGAGTGCAAAACAATAAAAAGGCTTGAACTGAGCGGGGGTCAAAAGAAGACACATATGACAAAATTTTGCACAATTGAGCGGGACTTTATTTTTGAACCATAATCTAGATCCATACAAACACAATACAAAATTGGGTTCAGTAACTCATGCCATGTGAAACTGTGAAGGTTCAGCTATTTATTATCTTTTCAGTTTTAGAGTTGTTATTTCAGGCATATCTTCTAACAAGTCCCTATAGGAGAGAGTACTGCTAGAAAAGTATCTCGTACTTGTCCTCATGTAGTCTGCACTTTTTGAGGTCCTTGTAACCCTTCCTGGATCCTTACTCTGCCAAAGAAATAGAGAGAGGAAGCTGATAGGTGAAATCGCTACTTCGGTTCTCACTCGCAACAAAATCACCCATGAGCGTGCAAGAACCTACTCGGACGCAAACCGATGAGACAGACACTCCCGTGAAGGCGTGGCCTATGATCAGTACTTCATACCATGTCTATGCTCCACACAAGGCGAGAACACCATCGTTGACAAGGTCCTACTCGGTCGCGTACGATAGAAGCGCTATTACTTCAGAAATCCAGGTGATACACAAGGTAGTTACAGACTAAGTTTGAGGCTCTAATCCTTAGCGGGTCATGCTTCACTCATGGGAGGGGTTTTGGTCCCCGCCTAATGTGCCTGAAAACAATGAGGGCTTTATGAACCAAATACTGTGAAAGTCCATTACGAATTTTAAGTAAGGTCAAAGTTTATTTAGCAGTCACCTTGTTTCAATTTTTGGGTTTTCACGTTTTTAGATATATTTTCATACAAGTGCCTAACGTTTTTGTAGATTTTCATTTAAGTCCTATGTTCTCAAAATCAGAGGGAGATAGCAAAAAATACATGCAAGTTGATTTAATGATGGAAATCTTACCATTGAATCTAATGATGCATGTTGAGTTCGAGGACTTACAATACTTCCCAGCTCTTTCCATGTGGTATGCAAAACAGAATTTTTAAACCTATTCTACATGGCAGTATGCAAACGTCAAAATCTCCCTAAACAGTAGTTGTTATTAATCATGAAGAAGAAATTGTTAGTTGTTCAGAAATGAGACTAAGGTCTGGTCTTCGATGCTGATCGGTGTCCTCCACAATGGGTCCTGCAAGCATTGTATACGACCTCTCTCGGCACACAGTCTCATGTTCAAATTACTAACATTATTAATTTGACTAGATCCAAACGTAAAAGACTATAGGAACATGCATTCTTGTTTTGACCTAGTTACTGAGTCAACCAACCTATGTCTAGGGGCTCCATGCACACAAAACAAAATAAAATAAGGCGAAAAACTCAAAATGGCGGAAAACAAGATAAAAGAAGGCGAGAAAACGCGGAAAACTGCGACGAGGCCCCCGGGTGAATAGACACCCGAGCACCAGACCTCGTTATGGAAAGTAGAGTCCAAGTTAATTATTATATATTTAATTCGTCTCTCTCTCTCTCTCACCAAAAACTACATAAATAAAACTAATCTAATTCTATGATAATTCTCTCTCTTGCTTCCTCTGTAGCCTCTCCAACTGGTCATATAGTGAAGACCAGCCTCCTCCAAGCTTGGCTACATCAGCCTTCAAAAAAGTCATCCTCACGTGGTGGGCCCTCGCAACAAAGTCACAAAGAGATTGCATTAGCATAATCAAATTAAATCAAATTGAGCTATAGACAAAGAATTAATTGAATGAAAATAAATCAATTGATATCTACAACAATAAATTAATAAATTAGAATAAATGACTATACAAAATAAACAACAAAACTAGGCTATGCTCATTACTCTCCAGTAACGGCGTCATCTGATAATAGAGATCTGAGTGAGGGTCACAGGTTTCACAAGGCGAAACCGTGGTCAATGTGTTGACCGCTCACTAAACTTCCATTGATCAACAGTTAACCCATAACGTATATAAAGCAATGAATAACAAAAATGTGGAGTTAAAATTTATTGTTCTCTACTAAAGGGTGAATAGCAAGCAAATACATGTAGAGGTCAAACCATAGAGAGCAAAATGGGTAGCCTATAATTATGTATATACAATCAAGTCATCTATTATGTACATATATCTTTTTGTGGGTTTTTTATTGTTGGTTATTTTATTTTATTTTTTTGTTTTATATTTTTGCATTTTATTTTTAATTTTCTACTTTTATAATTTCTTTTTGTATTTTCAGATTTTTATATTTCTTTTTCTTTTTTTTAAAAAATACATATATAGGGTATCTAAGGTTATATATATAGAGTAATATATTTATAAATACTATCAAATATAAATATAATTCAGTAAATAAAATATTTTTGGGTCTTTTATATTTTTCAAATATTTTTATAATTTTCAGGAATTTTTGCCTATTTTTATGGATTTTTAAAATAAAAAATATCCTAAACAAGGGATTAAATAAATACCCAAAATTGATTTGAAATTTAAAAATAGTAAATAAGTTCCCAAAGTTCTCCAAATCAATTATAATATATAAATATTTTTATAAAGAAAATTATAGAACAGAAAAACATATTTTTAGACTTTTTATTGAATTTTTAAATTTTATAAAGTTATTAGTTTTTTCAATTTTTAGAAGTTTTCTTTTTTCAATTTTTGTGATTTTTGATAGTAGTTAAAACATAATAAAATCAACACCATATATTTTTTGGAATTTTTAGACACGTTTTCATATTTTTGGATATTTTCTAAGCTAGACAGTACAAACCTTTAGATTTTTAATAAATGGATAAAATGCCCAAAGATGTAAAATAAATTCATGACATGAAAGTACATGGCAAGAGGCATCTAACTCTATTTTTGCGAATTTTTAGGAGCACAGTAGCTATTTATAAAAATTAGATGAAATGCACAAAAATACACGTCCTAGCAGGGGCATATTTGCAATTAAAATAAAATTCAAAGGGATCAATGCAATTTTGCCAAAAATATACAACGTGTTTCAAATTTTATTGGACTTTATATTAATTACAAAAATGCCAAAGGCATACATGCAATTTTGCCACCTCACATGCGACGACAGGTGAGGTGACATGGAATGGACACAAATGTAAATAAAATAAGTATGGGGCCCTTTCTACAAAATTTTCATTTTGTTTTACACATTATATTTTATTTATAGGACTAAATCTTATATACAAAAGGCCGGGTATGATATGGAATTTACCCCTAACGAGGCGCGGAGATGGACGGCTCAGGTTCTTCACTTAGATACGTGTCGTCTCAACGTTGTACTATGACGCTTCACCGATGAATGGTTCAGATCAGATCGTTGGGAATGATCAGATGGCTTGGGTACGTCTCATCCAACTGCTACTACTACTCCTAATGCGGTTAGAAGATCCAACGATGGGGAAGCAACCTGGAAGAATTCTCCAAAGGCGAGTTTAGATCCGGCTTCCTGGGATGCTCCGACCATCAGGGAGGCTCGGAGGTGAGGCAAAAGCAAGCTTGGGCTCCTCCGCGTCAAAAGAGGGCGTTAGCAGGGTCCCTGGAGCTCAGGCGAAGGAGAACGGGCTCGATGAAGTTCAGAGCTCCAACAACTTGCCTTTGAGTCAAATTCGACCCTATCGGGGTCGCTTGGTTGTCCAGCACCTGCAAGAGTCTAAAGCACAACACAACGAAGGTTCTAGGGGCCTTATTGGTCAGAATGGGCATGAGATGAGGTGCGGGCGGAGAGGTCCGGTGGTAAGCGACGGAGATGGACCTCGAATTCCAGATCCATGGGGGTTTGGCTGAACGTAGATGCAAGGGGCGTACAGGAAGCGACATGAATCGAAATGGAGGTGGTCTGAACGACTGGGCACGGATGATCACGAACAGAGGAGCTCGCTGGAGCTCAGCTCCGACGAACTACGCGGATGACTCATTACTCTAATTCTACTAATCAAAACCTAAACTAAGAATGGAATATTAAACCTACAACAAAATGCAAGTAAAAAGGCGAAGAAAGACAACTCATATACCTGGGGGTCGGCCATGGAGCAGGGCCGCTGGCGAGGTGTTCGTGGGTGCACCTCCATGCTCCTGGAGCTCCGCCCGACCGTGAGAAGGTTGCTCCTATCATGAGGGAACTCGCCAGACCAAGAACAGGGGCTTCTAGACTCAGATTAGTAACCAAAGAGGCGATTGAAGATGGGGGTTTTTATTTATAAACAAAGCTTAGCACCCTTATTAACCGGGTTGTTGGGAGAAGATCACGCTATGTACTCGTAATCCGGATGCTTAGCGTGTAGGAGGGATGATTAATGATGAATTTGTATTGAGAGATTGTGGGGGATAGATGGATGGATCGAGCACGAATAAGGACAGAAAAACGGGGAGGACACACACGCGTCAAGTCAGAATGGCGGGGGAGGTAGTTGACCCGAGGTCAACTCGTGACCTGACGTGATTGGTCCACGCCAGGTCGCTACAGGACAAAATTGAAATTAAATTTGAAAATAATTATTTATAAATAGTAAATTATTTTATTAATTTTTGTGTACTAAATAGAAAATGGTTATTATTTTATGTAGTATTTCAATACAATTTTTATTTATTTTTGGTGTTATTTATTAGTAGTTACTTTTTAGGGGTATATTTATAGGTATATTCATCTATGTTTTGGCTTATTTATTTTTATTTTTTATATTTTATTTCATTATTTTATTCTTTTATTTTATCCATTTATAACTTATTTTGTGTACATAAATATGTTTTAAATATATTTTTGTGATGTTATTTGTACACTTAAATAAATATGGGTATATTATATATATATATATGCATTGTATATTTACCTATGTACTTTTGTATTTCATTTTATTTAATTTTCTTTTATGATTTTATTTTAGATTTATATTTTTAATATAATATAAATGATGTTTCTAGAGTATAGAAATATAAAAGAATGAAAGAATGGATTTCTCTTTTATTTATTTATAGGTATTATTATAGGTATTTTGCCTATGTTTTATAGATTTATTTTGTTTTGTGTTTTCTTTGTGATTTTATTTTGGTTTTAATATGCAGATATGTTATAAATAATAATTACAAAATTATAGAAATATAAAGTTGTAAGAATAATAAGGAATGAATAAATTGAGTATTTTATTCGGGTCTTACTATACAATGAGGGTCCCAAAATCTAACTTTCAAACCTTAACTCCAAAAAATATGAAACCACCTCCATTAAATAGATTTTGAAAAGTTATATACAATTAGAGGGTGATTTTCGATACGTTTTGAGTTTTTATTTGGAAGATATGGGTCTGTGAATTTGGGATTTTGGCTTTTTATTTTGTGTACAAAAAGTACATTGTGTATTATTTTTATACAAACTCAATTTTGTAATTTTATTTACATTATTAGCTACAACTTTCACGTACAAAGTATCTTGATTTGATGTATGAATAATAAAGAATAAAATGGGGGTCAAAATGAATTATTGAATGAATAAATAATAGGGTTTGTATTGTATTTTTGGCCCTTATCTCCCCCTAATTTATTCCTTGTCGATCAACTCAATTCTTGACTTGGTCTCGAGGTTTAGGGTCATAAAATATCTCTGATATTTTATTCGTTTTCTTTTCTTCTCTTTATTCTATAATTTTGGCATTAAAAACTATATTATTTACACAATAAATGCAATAAATAATGAATGTTATTTAAGCTATTTACATGCATTAGCTAGGATTTTTAAGGCCAAAATGATAGAATAAAGGTGATGAAATGGAGATTCATCATCTACTGAGAGGAATTACTAAAATCCAGACCTGTTTCACCACTCCCTAGGAATGGAAGCGTCATGGTTATACAATTGTTTATGATCACATCACCCTCAGGTATTCCTAATACCTGTACATCCTGCATATTGGAAGCCTAGAACAAACCTGAAGTTTTAGGTCTCTTTTAGAATGTCTTCTTCATGGTTTTATTGTTAGGTTTCTCATTTGGTCATTGGGAGTTGGTATCGATCATATACTTTCCAAAAGCATATATCATACCTAGGTGTTGATCATATACTTTCCAAAAGAATATATCAAACCTTAGAAATTCAGTCAATCTTCAAAAGCGAGACGACCATGCACGGAATTTGATTCCCAATATCTCATAAGTGAGCTCATGTCTTCCGGTTTAGTAAATGAACTTGTATGATTCCTTTGAGAGATCGTATTACTCATATGCCCTTGCATGCACACCAACACATCAGTGTATAGACTTTGGTTGGGTCATCAACCTATTGGTCTGCCAAATGTACATACTCAGACATATAGTAACACATCTGTCTCCGGTCAGAGGATGCGTGCTTATATCGTGACTGCATACGACATAGGACTTTGGTTATCTTGATCTCGTTAAGTCAACTCTTTGACCTAACTTATATAACACCTCCGAATATCTATTCCTATGTAGAGGACCTGCATCAAGTGGTCGGTTAGATATCATCCTTTAGAGAAAGGATTGAGATCTTCTTCTCAGATTGGAGATCATCTGTTAATAATCATTTGACGGTACTTGATGAGTCCTCAATCTAACTCCTTAGATATTCATCCAAGCACCGGCCTTTATGATTCAATAATTGAATCAACATCTGTATGATCATTAAGATGGTCATGGTACATAACCCTCATTGTACTAAGGGACCTACAATGCAAATTAGTTTCTCTTCATTTTAGAACAGGGAATGATATTTGCAATAACATTTACTGCATAATGGCTCATCGTGGGCTCACATGTCCAACAAGGTATTCTCTGAACTCGTCCAATAAATACTAGATACCTTGATCATATCGAATTCTTTGCATCTTACTTCTAACTTTGGTTCTTAACCAAAATTATGAAATCTCTGAACATTTCAAAAAAGTTTTCAATGTGTACGGAAGAAATCTCATACCACGAATAATCGTCAATAGATATCACATATCATTAATATTCATTATGGTACAGAAAGTCCTCATACATCAACATGTATTAGTTTAAGAATACATTTGCATCTTACATCATTCCCGAAGAAGTGCGCCTTGAACAAGCTATTCTGAATACAATTTCAGAAGTAGGTAAGTTTTGAACTCTTAGACATTCTAGATGTTCATTTCTTACTGGTTTGAATGATATTACCAATAGAACATGTCCAAGTCTTAATGCCATATCATTATCAAATGATCTTCATCCTCCATTTATCTTTAAAGGTTTTTAATTCTCGGTATTAGAAATATTAATGAACCATTCATTAATATTCTAATTTTATGGAATCCTGATGTTAGATTACCTTCGGAAATATATTTATCATAACACTTTATGATGGGTCTATATCAGAATGTATATCCATTTCTAACAAATTTAGAAATAGTTAGTGTATCCTTTCTAACATCTATGTCAAAGAGGCATTCTCTAAGACTAAGGACTTTCTGAAGAACCACTAAATGACAATTATAAATATCACTCGTTGTAATATGGCCAAATAATGATTATATATAACTAAGAGAAATATCTATGAAGAGTGTCTCGGCTTTAATTTATACACGGGCAAGTCCACGATCGAACAAAGGGACACAAGCAATTATTTAATTTAATTAAGGTTTCAAATATCTAGTTATGATTTATAGACTATCGTTGTCAAGCATACACCACAAAATGCTATGCATGCAATTTTTCTTTACAAATCATTTTATGCAATTATATTATATGAGAAACCTATGATGCAGTGCAACATAAAAATAAATGCACAATTAAAAACTTGCAAAGGTAATTAATTAATTAATGAACAAACAGAGTAGTAAATGATGCACTTTAACCATAACTTTAATCAAATTTTAGGTGAATATGAGATTGAATTAACTAAATATGCTCTCTAAATAAATAAATGTAAACGATAAATCAAAACAATTAAGAGACTACATGAAATTAAAGAGCACAAGAAGAGCTTTCAAATGACATCACTTCATTAATATTGGAAATATGGTTCACAAGATATCAAATGGACAATTTAGGGGCATAACTATAATAAACAACTTCTTATTTAATTACAAAAGGTCTAAAAGTGGACTAAATTGCAAATAACAACACCTGATATGTTATATTTATAAATTCACCATGGTGGGACTTATATGCAATTTTGAAACTTTGACGGGACTCATTTGCAAATTACCCAGAATCACATGCGTAAGGTACATGATTTGTCAGACTTGGATGGCTCGTAGGATTAGGTCCACGTGGCTTCTTAAGGCGCTTCGGGTGAGGATGGAGGCACCACCCCTCAGGCTCTGAACCGATGCTTCGGTAATATGACATAGGCTTTCCTATGTCATTAGATGACCACCAGTCCGACACGATCATACGGATACCGTGCTTCAAGTTCCTCCCTCTCCTCCATGAACGGAGGAACTAGAGCGAAGCTCTGATGAGGTTGTTCTTCCTCCTCCTTGCCTTTCTGTTGCTGAGGATGCTCGTGGTACCTTTCTGGAGAGATGGCAAAGATGAAGATGGCAGAACAAGGATGAGACTTGCCCTGAAAGGCTCTGTCAATGGAACCTCTCTGATAAAGATGATGGAGATCGGAGCTATGTGTACTTCTCCAATCAATGAGGTGAAAAGGTACCTACAAATGTCAGCAGTACAAACAAAACATGAGCGAAATCTCTTGGGGGCTAAATTCCATTCTCATTCGATGAAGGAGATACTGTTTACAAGATCGTTCCTTCTTGAGCCACAGACTAAGATGGATCATGGAGGGCTAATAGATCTAAGAAATAGTAGGATGCTCGAAAACTTTGGCATGGATAAGAGTTGAATTAAAATGGAATCAAAGTGTTTTGATCATGAAACATAATGAGAACAAGTACGATTGAATGGATGAAATGATGAAGAGATATGATAAAGGTCACTTACTTGAAAATGGAATCAAGTAAAGGTGGAATTGAGGTTGAATCTTGGCCTAGATTTGGAGCTTCAATGCTCCAGGTCCTCGCTTGAAGCTTCTTGGCAGGAGAAGCCAAGCTCAAGCAGCATCAAAAAGAGGTTGCGACACAACTAGTAAAGCTGAGGATCCTGTCGACATCGAAGCTCTGTCGTTGCTCGTCCTTACTCTCAATATCTGTCACCAGAGAGAAGTAGGAGGCTGAGAGGTGATGTATGAAGAATCGGATAGCGGTTAATGGTGGTGATGGCGATGCTTTTGAAGAAGACGTGTTTGTCGGAAGTTAACTGATGAATCCACATTTCATCATCTTTATTCTATCATTTTGGCCTCAAAATCCATGGCAGATGCTTGTAAATACCCTTAATTCCCGCATTTTAGCATTCATGCATGTGCGTGTAAATAGTGTATAAAATACAGTTTTTAAAGCCAAAATAAAAGAATAAAGAAAAGTAAAGTAAAAGAATAAAATATTGTAAATATTTTATGACCCGAAACCCTGAGACCTAGGCATCGAGATGAATAGGTCGACAAGGAATAAAGTAGGGGGAGATAAGGGCCAGAAACCAATAAAGATTCCTTTTATTTTAATTCATTCTTTATTCATTTTGGGACCTATTTTTGGTTCCACTTTTTATACCTCAAATAAAGAAACTTTGTACATGAAAGTTGTAGATAATTAAATATAGAAAAATAAAAGTTGATTTCACACAAAAATAGTAGACAGATAAAAAGTTATGATCTGAATAAGATTCTAGAATCCCAACTTCCTAGACCTGTATCTCTCAAATAAAAACTCGAAATGCATCAAATCACCTTTAATGTATATAAATTTTAATAAGCTATTTAATGAAGGTGGTTTCGTAATTTGTGGAGCTACGGTTTGAAAGTTGAGTTTTGGACCCTTATTTTATACTTGTACAGATTAAAATATTCATTTTATTTATTATTCATTATTTATATAATTTTATATTTTTATAATTTTGTAAATATTATTTATAATATATGTGTATATTAAAATCAGAATAAAGACACAAAGAAAACACAAAAATTAAATACTTGTATATAATACACAGGTATAATACCTGTACAGATACCTATATAATTACTATTTCTATTTTATTAAGTGTACAAAATACTTCATAAAAATAAAATAAAAATATATTTAAGTGTATAAAAATATTTTATAAATACATAAAAATAATAAACCAAAATAAACAAATTAAATATACAAAATAAAAATAAATTATTAAAATATGTAGATATGTATACTTGTATAAGCCATAAAAGGTAACTTGTACTAGTATACCTCAAAAAAATAAATAAAAATCACTATGAAATAATATTTAAATAATAAACAGTTTTTATTTAATAACCGAAAATTAATAAAATCGTTTGATATTTTTAATTGAATTTAGAATCTTTTTCCTTAGACTTTCTCCTGGTTGGTCCACGTGGACCAACCAGGAGGCGGCAGAAGTTGACCTTTGGTCAACTCTCTGTCCAACGTCTGGGTTGTGTCAGAAATGGGTCTTGACTCATGTTTGCGAAATTTTCGAGGCTATTCCTTGCATAATCTCGTGTTGACTTCTTCACAACTTTTTCTCCTCGTGCATTGC
The DNA here is from genome assembly GCA_037367405.1 of Ottelia alismoides. Taxonomy (NCBI): domain Eukaryota; kingdom Viridiplantae; phylum Streptophyta; class Magnoliopsida; order Alismatales; family Hydrocharitaceae; genus Ottelia; species Ottelia alismoides. The sequence continues at coordinate 524,771 of JAZKJV010011544.1, forward strand.
TCTTTCACGTCGAGTGATTTTTTTGGGGCGTGCATCGTTGAGTCACCTACTATGCCCCGTTCTTTGAGCCGCTTCCATCACTCATTTAAAAGACCACCTATGTTTTCCTTCCGATTTGGAACCCCTTCCCGGTGAAGTTTAGACCTCCGGGGACCCTTTGGGTAGACTCCATTGACAGGGGAGTCCCCTACAACCGCCGTCGAGGTATGACGGAGCCTTGAAGGCCGGCTTCCACCACTTCCGGCTAAGTTTGGTCGTTGAGGTTCTATCTCAGGTATACACCCTTGAGGTTCGATTTTATTCGATTTTTCTTGCATTTTTATTCTCGTCGTAGTCTTAGGAACCGATTCTTATACTCCATTCCGCCTTTGACCATACAATCATCATTCGCTTCCACCACGTCGGAGCAAGCTCCGGTGAGCTCTCTTTCCGCATCTGTATGCCATCCACACCCCTTTTTGCCCGCTGGAGGGTTGCGACACTTTCCCCGCAACTCTCTTCACCCTTTTTGCAGGTCCCTAGAGCCCGCGCATGCCTGGAGACGATTTTGAGTATTACTGGAGTGGCCTGGAGCATCTTCCCACCGTGGGAGAGCTCCGGTGAGCTTCAGCCCCTTTTGCCGCCACCAGGACCTAGAAGACCATCCCAAGAAGCTGTGGGGATCATCGGAGGAGAGCTTCTAGTTGCCGGAGGAGCTCGAATCATCAAACCAAATCTCGTTGGCGACCTGTTCTTTGCGAGTTCATCCAAGCCCCTCCGCAGTCGTCAGATCAGGCTGGATCTTCCAGAGGAGCAGCAGCCCTTGGATCAGGACCCTCCAGCACCGTCGATTATATTCTGACCATCTAATCTCAGCCATTGGAGGCCAACCATCATCAAGAACCAGGATCGTGCCACGTGTCTTAAGTGAACATCCATCGGTTGTTCGATCCGTTTTAGACTTGGGTATTTTGCAATCTGGCCCTTATCACATTTTGTATTTCATATTAGAACTCAATCTTTCCTTTGTCGTTCATTTAGTTTTGTAAACTTTACATTTAAGCCCCCAGAATTTCAGTATTTGCGTAAAGGTCATCGTTAGATCACGTGCCTCGTGCACATGACCCTTGCGATTTTGCAGGTATAACCTTGCGCCTTTGGCTATTTGGTTTTAGTCCAAAAAAATATTTTCTTTCAGTTATAATATTTTTGGTGAAAACTCAAAGCAACCACTCAGGTTTTTGATATTTGCATTTAAGTCCCTGCTAGGCACGTGCTAGTCGTGTGCAGGCCTGGAAATTTTGCATTATATCCCCTAGATTTTTGGCTATTGGTGATTAGTCCTAGAACTTTGTTAATTAGTTATAAATTTCTGAAAAATAGCACTTAGGCCCCCGATGTTTTAGATATTTACATATATGCCCCTGTTAGTGTTGATTTTTCTCTTTATTGTTTGCATTTATTTCATGCATTTATAAAATCGTAAAAATTCCAAAAAAAATTAGCATAAGCTCCTATTTGGTTGCTCTTTCACGCTATACTTTTATTTTGCAATTTTATTGCATTTTCATATTTATAAAAAATCAAAAACGTGCATTTTCAACTCTGTTTGAATTAAAAATACATAAAATTATAAAAACCCTTCAAAAAATTCCAAAAAAATTATATTTTGTTTATTTCTGTGTGTTTGAGCTTCAATCCAAAAAATACTAAAAAAATTCAAAAGAAAATTCCTAAAAATTAGAAAACCCCTAAAAACTTCATAAAAATCTTAAAAATTCCAGAAAAATCCTAAAAATACAATATCTATTCCCGAATTTTCTTCGTTTTATTATCTTTATTTTACAATTAATTTGAGGACTTTTCGATTCTGTTTGAAATTTTTCATCCTCATTTTCATTTCGGCAAGCAATTTTGTTCACTTTTTGCAGTATTTTTGCCTTTAAAAATACCAAAAAAATTAGGAAAAACCATAAAAGCATTGAAAAATAAAAATAGGTCCAAAAATCTTATTTCCTAATTTTTGACTATATTTACCTCTTTTTATAAATACCTTATCTCCTTTTTCTTATATTGTATAATTGTTTTATTAAAAGAAAAGAAAATATAAAAAATATAAAATACAAAAAGAAAATACAAAATCAGAAATATAAAAATCAAAATATAAAATTATAAAATCAAAAAAATAGAAAAAATAGAAAATTAAAAACCCACAAAAATAGCACTTGTAGGCAAATACATCACATTCACATTTTTGTGCATTCTCACCTGATCTATCATGCTTGTTCCCTGTGTTCGACACTACTTTCTTGCTCACTATACACATTCATTGTAGAGTTATAATAAATTTTAACTCCGCACCGCTTTTCACTGTTTGATTTTTGTTGTGGGTTAATTGTTGACTTGATACGAGTTTATTGAGGGTTGCCACAATGACTTTGTCTCTGCCTTCTGAGACACATTTAGACCCCGATAGACCCATGTTAATCAAATGGCGTCGTTGCCAGGGAGCAACAACGCGTAGTTTGGGTTTTTGCTTGATTGTGATATCTGTCTATATTTGTTCTTTATTTATTTTCTTTATTTTTGATATTGATTGTTGAGCTGTCTAATCTCCTCTCTTCTTGACTTTGTGCGAGGAACTGCAGATCAAGGGAGGCGCTCTACCCTAGTCACCTGGGTACCCGCATGAAGCCGACATCTGCCAGCCTAGCACCAAGGAGACGAAGAGGGATTTTTGAAGACCGAGCTACATCTTTAGTAGCATTTTCTTTTCTTGTATTTATTTTTGTAATTTGAAGTGAGTAAGAGACCTTCTACTATCGTAATAATATAGTTACTCGAACTTTGGACTCTCGGGACCAATTTCCAAGTGTTTATACACTTGGGGGCTCACTGTGATTTTGTCGGTTTTCTTCGCATTTTTTTAATTGTTTTCTGGTTTTGTTTTCTTTATTTGTGTGATGGAGCCTTAGCTGCAGGATCTGCTTGACGTAGTAATAGGTCTAAACACACTAATCACCATTGCATGTGCCTATAGTTTCATTTGGACTTAGACAAATCTTGAAAATTGTGCTTCACGCTAATAGCAGCTTCTCATCCTAGGGCGATTTCATCGGTTGCATCTGCATATAGTTTAGGTTTCAATTCTTCTAAGCATCCTTGCATCTAGAGTGCTGGAGACAAGATGAGCATTTACGCTTTAGCATTCATCATCGATTGTTGCTTGCATTGCTTTTCCGCCTCTCCCTCTGATATTGACCACCTAGGTAAAATTGATTCCTCGTTAGGAGTGTGTGCAATTCTCACTAAAAATCCAAAAAATGTGATAACAAATAAAATTGGGACTGCTAAAATTACTCGACCCTAAAATCAACCAAAAAGAAAAATTCTATTAGGGCGAGTAATCCCCTCATTTTCTTCGCTTTTACTTGCTCGTGCATACACTCAGGATTAGTGCCAACATCCCATTCAGACCCTAAGTGTTTGTGCAACTTCTTGACTTCTCACCTAATTCTAAAATAGACAAGATAAAAAGACCGTATTTGCGATCTCTACCGAGTTGAGTAGGTGAATTGAGGGTTTATCTTGTGTGAGTTTGTTTGTGCTAGCTTGTGTGTATACTAGATCATCCCTACACATTTGCACCTTCTTCTTCACTCTCTTAACTTGACCTTTGTGCTCTCCCGATCGTTTCCTTTTGTTTTCGAGATGGACCCTGGAGCATTTTCTATCCGGACTTTGCGGATCCCTCGTTCACTCCAGACGGTCCACCTCCCTTTTACCAGGAGGACTCTCCTACTTTTTCTTATTTTTCTACATACCCACCTCAGCCACAGTATCAGACCTCGGATTTCTACCCACCTCCACCTCCACCTTCATATTATCCACCTCCACCTTCACAACCTTCACCTTCACTTCCGCCCGAGATTGATCTGTGGGAGTCACCTCCCTCGATCTCCATGAGTGCTATCTTGAACCGAATGATAGAGCACATTAATTCGATGAATGGTGATCTTGCTATCTTGAGGAAAAACCAGATTAACGCTCCATTCGTCAAGGTTACGTATTTCCTTGTGGGTGATCATGGGAGATTGCAATCGCCCAAAACACAAAAAAATGAGAAAATTTTAAAAACACAAAAAGATTTCGGGAGACACGTGATTGAGTCAGACTGTGAGGAGAGTGCTCACTTGCCAGACCCTTTGACCACACATCCATTCACACCCTGTCCCACCTTTGACCCTGAGGATGCCGCTGTACAGACTGCTCTTGGCATGCCTCATGTATATGATGATTCCGACTTCTTCCCTTGTATGGAGGAGGTCCGAAAATTCAAAAAAAATGTTGATGAACCCGAAGTGATGGCCGCTATTCATGAGATCATCCAAGCCCCACTCCAGCAGGCCATGACCCAATTATCTGCTCCTCCTCCCAAGAATAGAAAGTAGAGAAGCAGATCTGAGCATCATATATTGACCATGGCCACTGCCCATGCCATCACACACCGTCCCATTCCTCGGAAGAAGAACACGGCTACCCCTTTCATCACTTGCACCATCTCTGACCATACTTGTGATCACACTTTCCTAGACGACGGTGCTTCGATTAGCATTATACCCTTCTCGCTGGTACAGTCTCTTCATTTAGGGCCTCTCAAGAAAACCAGGATGATCGTTCAGTTTGTTGATGGATCTATCAAGAGGTCGAAGGGGATCCTTGAAAATGTTGTCATTTCGATTCAGGGCATGAGATACAATGTTGATTTTGTCGTATTGCCCATGGAGACCTCCACAGGGGAGCCATCTCCAATCATCCTGGGACGACCATTCCTCACCTCTGTGAGGGTCGTTATTGACTATGGATCAGGAGAGATTCACATCCGTCCTGTTGACGAGAGCAAGGTGACCACCACTGCATCCACTACTGAGCAGAGACCTGCACCTGATGCACCTTCACCGATTCTAGCTGACTCCAAGGCCTATGACCTATTTGACGATATTAGAGAAGTTTGCTTTATGATCGCTGATGAGACTTGAGGAATCATCCAAAAGGGATAAGACTCGGAAAGCATAGACCTCGAAGTTCCTCCTTCTGGTGTGTGGCAATGTGTTGATGAAATCCGTGGAATTTACATGATTAATACCATAGAGCGGAGGGCAGACACCAAGATTAGACAGGACGGACCTTGTTTGACTACTTCTACTGATAAGTCCGTTCCTGGTCACTCAAAAGTGGTTATGATTGAGGCCGGTTATGATCTTAACGCTTATTTTCAGAAACTCAGGCCTTTTGATGAAGACAATAATCCGGTTGAGATTCTTGAGGACGGACAGAGTTTGACTACTTCCATTGATGATTTCGTTCCTTTTGGTTTTGACTTGGACGAGACCTCGTTGGACGACTCTGACTGTACTTCTTTCACTGATGATGAGTTTGTCCCTTTTCACTTCGATACCAGCGAGTCCCCAAAGGACGAACCTAGACATACTAATTCCATTGACCAATTCGTGCCTTTTCAATTTGACACCACTGAGGATCTTCACCAGGTCGATCCTGATCGGCTTCCGTCCACTGTGGACCCCGATATCGACCTGCATCTTGTCAGATCTATTCCTCAGCGGTCCTGCAAGAAGGTTCACTTTCAACCTTCTTGATCTTGTGTACATACATCCTGTTGTATATTCATTCATTTCACTCTGTCTATCTCCCGTATTTCTCATCCACCCATTCTCGTGTTTGCCTTAGGACGTACTTTGTCCTAAGTATAGGGGTGGATGAGTCGAGTGTTCATTCGTCATTCCGTTTCATTACTCCTGTCGTTGCCTATACTTAGGGCTTCTTTTACCCTAAGTATAGGGGTAGTGATGTGTACATCCGTTCCTATTCTGACCATCTAATCTCAGCCGTTGGAGTCCAACCGTCATCAAGCGCCAGGATCTTGCCACGTGTCTTAAGTAAACATCCATCGGTCGTTCGATCCGCTTTAGACTTGGGTATTTTGCAGTCTGGACCTTGTCACATTTTGTATTTCATATTAGAACTCAATCTTTCCTTTGCCATTCATTTAGTTTTGTAAACTTTAGATTTAAGCCCCCAAAACTTCAGTATTTGCGTAAAGGTCCTCGCCAGGTCACGTGCCTCGTGCACATGACCCTGTCGATTTTGCAGTTATAACCTTACGCCTTTGGCTATTTGTTATAGTCAAAAAAATATTTTCTTTCAGTTATAATATTTTTGGTGAAATTGCAAAGCAACCCCTCAGGTTTTTGATATTTGCATTTAAGTCCCCGGTAGGCACGTACTAGTCATGCACGGGCCTGGAAATTTTGCATTACATCCCCTGGATTTTTGTCTATTGGTGATTGGTCCTGGAACTTTGTTAATTAGTTATAAATTTCTGGAAAAATTGCACTTAGGCCCCTGATGTTTTAGATATTTACATATATGCCCCTTCTAGTGTTGATTTTTCTCTCTGTTATTTGCATTTTTTAATGCATCTATAAAATAGTAAAAATTCCAAAAAAATAGCATAAGCTCATTTTTGGTTGCTCTTTCATGCTATATTTTTATTTTACATTTTTATTGCATTTTTATATTTATAAAAATTCAAAAACATGCATTTTCAACTCTGTTTGCATTAGAAAATACACAAAAATTATAAAAACCCTTCGAAAAATTCCAAAAAATATATATTTTGATTGTTTTATGTGTGTTTACTTTAATCCAAAAATTACTAAAAATTGAAAGAAAACTCCTAAAAATTAGAAAACCCCTTAAACCTTTATAAAAAAACTTAAAAATTCCAGAAAAATCCTAAAAATACAATCCATGTTCTTGAATTTTCTTCATTTTATTTCTTTATTTTAAAATTAATTTGAGGACTTTTGGATTCAGTTTGATATTTTTCATCCTCATTTTCATTTCGGCCAGCAATTTTGTTCACTGTTTTTCAGTATTTTTGCCTTTAAAAATACCAAAAAAATAGGAAAAATATAGAAAAATCAAAAAGACATTGGAAAATATAAAAAGACCCAAAATATCTTATTTCCTAATTTTTGACTATATTTACCTCTTTTTATAAATACCTTATCTCTTTTTTTATATTGTATAATTGTTTTATTAAAAGAAAAGAAAATTTAAAAAAAAATCAACATATAAAATTTTAAAATAAAAAAATAGAAAATTAAAAACCCACAAAAATAGCACTTGTAGGCAAATACATCACATTCACATTTTTGTGCATTGTCACTTGATTTATCCTTCTTGTTCCCTGTGTTCGACACTCTACTTGCTTGCACATTATACACATTCATTGTAGAGTTATAATAAATTTTAACTCCGCACCGCTTTTGACTATTTGATTTCTGATGTGGGTTAATTGTTGACTTGATACGAATTTATTGAGGGTCGCCACAACGACTTTGTCTCCGCCTTGTGTGAGACACATTTAGACCCTGATAGACCCGTGTTAATCATTAACCTCATGCAGAGGTTTCAACTACCGCTAGCAGTTGTTAGAACATTTGTTAATGGATTTGGGAGTTAACACGGATTAGAGGGAACTTAGGAGGTTAAGAAGGTGAAATTAAAAGGTCAGGAGATTGGTAGTGTTGGTTGGCGAAATGGGGGTGAAATCGGAGGTTACGAAGCTCTACGCTTCTTCGAGGAAGAGGAGGTGGAGGTTGAAGACGAATAGCTACCATTTGATATTTTGATCAGACAGTTGAGAGCTTGGTGAAAGTGGGTGGCTATGATGTAAATAATCAAATAAGTTCGGACAACAAAGGTTTAGAGCGGGTTTGATAAAGGTTGGGATGTATGATCAAAGTAATCAGACAGTCGTAATGATACGCGAGTGATTATTATGGCCGACCAGGTGGAGGTTAGAAATTAGGCCATGTGGCCCAATCAGTAAAGGAAAAATAATAAATTGAAGATAAATATAAATAAATTAGTTATAAGTAAAATTAGAAAAACTATTCAATATGAAAGTTGTAGATCTTGATCGATGAGATCTTACAACTTTCATGTAGAACTCAAAGAGGGAAAATGCCATTTATAGAAATACTTTTGCCAATATTTTAATAGTATTAAAAATGCTTATTTTCTATTATTATTATTATTTGGATTTTTATTTTATAATTAATGTTAGATTAATTATATACATTATAAAACAAATTTTTATTTGATTTTAATAATTAATAAATACATAAAATATAGACACAATAATATGGTTATTAATATATAATAAATAGGGTAAATTAGTTACAACACATCAATAATTAATAAGAGTTAATTATTAATAATTGTTAGCGATATTCTTAAGCTAGAGAGATAATATAGATAATGTAGATGAATATGGGATTCATCGCCTCCTATACTTAAGCTAAGATCGCCCTCAAGCTAATAAATAAAGAATTAATCAGTGAGTTAGTGAATTATCTAATTCCCTGACATATGTATGTGATGAGACAAGGCTTGATCAATCTAGAATACTTAGTTTTAGAGATCCTAAAACTCTAAGATGAGCCAGATCTTAATCAAAAGGAATTCAACTCCTCTAATCATCATACTCTCAATGTATACATATATAGCAAAAAGTATGACTTAATGTATTGACTGCATTCACAAGAGCAGAGTCGGGGTGTCACCAAAGGTTTCAATACAAGAGACTCTCCTAAAGACCCAATCCTCAGCACTAGGGAATATATCTAGTCTAGCTTCAATCCACCGTCTATTTAGTTTGTTAGACTTGAAAGTGTAGATGACAAGCTAGATAATGGAGAGAATATGATTGTGTCATGTACTCTCTTCCTTTCAATGGAACAAGGTTCCTCTCAAGTGCCTTATTAACTCAACATATTTATATATTTTTGTTGTTAATCAATGTTTTTGTCAAAAGAGGATGAGGAGTTTCTACTTATTTTTATGAAAATGCACTGAGATGTGTCTCTTTTGAGTATCTAATACCTTCTACACCAAGACTTGTATCACTATATGATGTAGAGCCCTTTTTGGGTACCTTCTCGACTCATAAAAATCTAAGAATTTAATCCAAATGGATACTTAAAAGGTTGGGAGCACTTTCCACTAATATAGGCTCTATGAATCGACTTTGTAATGTATGAGCTTGTCTTTTCTTCACATCATAATTTTTTAAATATTTCTTTCATTTTGTCTAGCCCCACGGGTGTTGTTGTTTGCATGTAGGGTTGTCCCCCACTCCTGTCCCACGACGTAGAGGTGAGTTTTTGGAAGGCCTCGAATCCAGCTTTTCTCATTCGTATTTAAATTCTCTAAGGCCTACGCTCGCACCTCTCCAAGATTTAAATACCAGATATATATTAACATGAGGAAAAAAGGCCATTGAGATAGCTAATTCTGATATTTCTTTTTTCCAATAATTGGCGCGCGCTGACCAACAATATTATTTTCATCGGACCATGACACTTAGGTAAAGGTCAAGAGATTAGTATAAGGACCAAGTTCTCATACTGGCAAATTTACTGACACTCAAGTTTCATGAAGCCTTAATTAATTTTATCCCATCCTCGAGTATCATAGACCCATACTAAAATATCAAATCCTAATTCATCAAGTGAAACTTCAACTCATTTCAATCATGAATGCAGTCATGCAAGTGAGTGTTGGTCACATTCTTTAAGGAAGAGACTGAGCATACAATATAGCATACAAATCTTTCAAACTCGAGAAGTATGAATTATTAAGTCTAAGACCATGATGATTAAGGTGGGTTAACTTTAAATCTTTGGACCTCATAAACCAAGTGTTAAAGATCTCAATAAGCCTTGAGTGCAAAGTGGAAGTGTCAGGGAAGAACACCAAATCAAAAAGTTAGTAAGTTAATTATTTACAGAATTTTTGAAGAAGTTTTTATTAAAAAGAATTAGAGAATAGTTACCCTTTAGGAACAAAGACAAAACACAACAAACAAGAACACTACAGACACTTACAAGAACAATACAAGGATACTCAACACAACACTACAAACTTCAGTTTCTCAACATCAAAAATTAGGCTTGAATCTTTGGGTTTTGAAATCACATGCTGCTTTATGCTTCACTTACTTCCTCCTCACATAGTAAGCCTCGAAATAGGAAAAATACTCATCAACTTGGGAAATGAATCTCCTAGAATGATACTATTCTTCCTCAAAGGTAATATCCATATCAAGAAGGGAAGACTTAAAATTCTCTAAAATAGAGGGAAGGCATATCCGACCCTTGGTACCTACAACAGACTTTTGGGTCCTTTTTGAAAGAGAAAAACTAGGCATAAGAGGATGGCCTAACTTACAAGTAAGACGACAATCAGGTAACTGAATATCCTCAAGAAAAGGTGTAGATTCTTCCATATCTAACTCTTCTAACAAAATATTATCTTCCTCAATCGGCATCACTCTTTTCAAGGAATTCTTTATCGACTTGATATTCCAAAATATATATCTCAAATCTAAACTTTCCTCCATGCTTGACTTTGTAAATGACTAAGATTAGACAACCTTTTATAGCCTAGATTCCAACAGTTCAAAAAGTAACCATTACACCTGTGGCAAACCTTTAGAAAATACAAGTTTTCTTGAAAAACTGAAGTAAAGTTTTATTTATTATTTATTATTTTATTATTTTTTGTTTAATTTTTATTTTAAAGAATTTATATCTATATATCTAAAAAGAATGTACAATGTCAAAATAATTTGTAACCTTTTGAAAATAGTTTGTGAAATATTTTTGCAAACCCATGTAAAATAAAATTTTCCAAATATTTTACAAACTAATTTTTACAAATATTTTCAAATCCTCATACCCATAGCCCATAATAAATAAATATATGTGAAAGTACGAGTTATGAATAAAAGTATATATGCAATATATACACGCATCCTCTTATACATAACTTGTGCTATGTCCTCATGGCACAAAGTGAAATGAAAGACCTAGCTCGTACTAAGAATAAATAGGAATAAACAATACATGGACAAGAAAACATGTCAAACCCTGCTGGACATGTGAGCCCATGGCGAGCCATTATGCAATAAATGCTATTGCAAATATCATTCCTTAATTTGAAATGAAGAATAATTAATTTGCATAATAGGCCCCTTAGTGTAATTAGGGTTATGTACCATGGCTATCTTAACAATCATATAGTTGTTGATTCAAATGTTGAATCATAGAGACTGGTGCTTGGATGAATATCTAAAAAGTTAGATTGAGGACTCATCAAGCACCATCAAATGATTATTAAGAGATGATCTCCAATCTGAGTAGGAGGTGACAATCCTTTCTCTTTTGGTTGGTATCTGACCGACCTCTTGATGTAGGTCCTCTGCAAAGGAATAGAGATTCAGAGGTGTTAGATAAGTTAGATCAAAGAGTTGACTAAACGAGATCGGGATAACCAAAGACCTATGTCGTATGATGTCACGATATAGGAACACATCCTCTGACTAGAGACAGATGTGTTACTATTTGTTTTAGGATGTATATTTGGCAGACCGATAGGTTGATGATCTAACCAAGGTCTATACACCGACGAGTTGGTATGCATACAAGGGCATATGAGTAATATGATCTCTCAAAGGGATCACACAGGTTCATTACTGAACCAGAAGACATGAGCTCACTCATGAGATATTAGTAATCAAATTCCATGCACTGTTATCTCGCTTCGGAAGCTTGACTGAATTTGTAGGTTTGATATATGCTTCTGGAAAGTATATGATCAATACCTAGGAATGATATATGCTTTTGGAAAGTATATGATCGATACCAACTCTGAATGATCAAATGAGAAACTTAATTATAAAACCCTGAACAGTCTCAATAAGATCTAAAACTCCAGGTTTATTCTAGGTTTTCTAGTATGCAGGATGTACATGTATTAATAATACCTGAGGGTGATGTGATCATAAACGATTGTATAACCATGACGCTTCCATTCTGTGGGAGTGATGAAATAGGTCTGGATTTTAGTGACTCCTTGACGAGTCCGATATTCGCTTCGTTAAAAAGATGTTTCTTATTTGTGATCGTGTGTAAAATTAATGTGTTGTTTCGTGCGTTGTAGGCGGCAATCGGAATCAGTCAAGAAAAAAATCACGCAAAATATTCGTCAAACTTAATGAATGCGATTTTATGTTTATTTTACTTAGGCAAGTCCCAAGGTCGAACACAAGGAGGCAAAGGAACAACCTCGAATTATGTCTATCAAAATTCGTGTGCGGTTTTCGAGGCGAACTTTTTTTTGGAATTTTTAATGCAATAAAGGATGCAAATGCAAATTTGGCCTATTCTAGGGACTAAAATGTCAATTAAGCTCAAATGATGTCCGAAAAATATGAAAGGGATTTTTACCCGGCAGACCCTATAAACTGTGTAAATTGCCTCCACGACCTTTGAAACAACATAATTCTCCCCTCGACCCCGTAAACTTGCCAACTCTTACCCTATGAACCTTGTGGTTTCTCTGTTTGAAGCTCACGAGGGTTCTTAGGGTAATTTATAGGGTCGACAGGGTAATTACGTTATGCAAAAGGTTGTGGAGGTGACTGGTAAAGTTTATAGGGTCTGCTGGGTAAAAATCCCAATATGAAACTTGGACACTATGCAAAATATGATGAAGTGGATGCACTGTAATTTTTTTGGAATTTTTGGATGTAATATGAATTTTTTATGAATTTTTAAATGCAAACAAAGTGAATTTCAATATTTAATTATAATAAAGACTAAACGTACTTATTTTCAAGGTATAAAATTATTTAAGATCTATTACTAGGTAATAGATCTTAGAAAAATTCTAAACATCAAAAATATGAGATTTAATACCTATTAAAAATTAAATACTGAAATATGCAAATTGATTTTTATAGGGAAAACTATACATGCAAATGCAATTCTTTTTGGACACAATATCAAGCACAATATGTGATTTTTCGGGAATTTTTAGAGCAATGGTTAATCAAATACAAATTTCAGAGCACAAGCTGGGCAAAATATGTAATTTTCCACAAAATAATTAATTATCAGTTAACCATTAATCACAAAAATGTCCACAATGTTAAACAATAGAGAATTAATGGAAGAACATCATGTTATTTTTTGATAATTAAATAATGCAACGTAGGAGTCTGAAATCACAAAGAAACACATGGGCATAACTTCAATTACAATAAATAGGATAAATATAGAAATGCAGTGGGGGGCCTAAGTGCAATTACCAGGAACATTGGGGATACTTCTGCAAAATTCCCAGTAGGTCACGTACGATACACGTGACCCCTGGGGTAGATGGACTGGACTGCAAAATGAGAGACCTCCGGGGCACCTTATGCAATTTTCCCAAGATCACGTGCAATGCACATGACTTGGGGTTTGAGATCAAGGGTGTTCCCCCAAACACGTGCGGAGCACGTGTGGGGGCCTCGGGCTCTATGCCCGGCCGACGAGGGGCGGATGTGGTCTGGAGCATTGAACTGCTGGTGAGGCGGAGGATCCTGGCCAAGGCGGAGGATCCCGGCCAAGGCGGAGGGGGGCCGGACGCGTGCGGTGCTTCAGCGTCGCGGAGGGAGCTTGCGGCGGTGTTGAGGGATCGGCCCAGGGCGGAGGAGGGTCGGATGTCGAGGTTGTTGGAGATGAAGGCTCGGAGGCAGAGTCATTGTCGGGCGTTGATGGCGTTGTTGGCTCGACGACCGAAGTCAGAGCAGCGGTGAAGACGACGAAAGCGATGCCGAAGCGGAGGTGGTCGATAAATATGGCGTAGTCGTGGTGGAGTTGCGGAGGTGTTGGTGAAGACGACGGAGGAGATGTCGGTGGAGCTTGAAGCTGAAGATGACGGAGGAGATGTCGGTGGAGCTTGAAGCTGAAGATGATGAAGGTTGTCGATTGAAGGTCATTGTAGGCTCTATGGTGTTGGAACCGGAGCAAAGCAGCAACAAACAAGGAGATCTTGGTCGTGGGGCTGCGACGGGCTTGAAGTTCGGATTTTGCCGGAGACGAGCGGGGCTCTGAGCTGTCACCACTGGGGTTCTTATCGTGTGCAATCGGCAGATGGGGGAGTTGGGGTGCAGCCGTGCTCTTAAATAGGGTTGGAGAGTGGGATAGCTGGAGATGGTTGGCGGCACGAGATAGGCGGAAGAGGTTGCGGAGGCGGTTGGCCGTTGGCGGAGATCACGGGGGCGGCGGCGGTTTGGGAAAGGAAGGGCACTCGACGCGTGGCGGCTGGATGTGAGAAGGGCCGGGGCATGTGCGGAGCACGTGCCTGGGAGGCACGTGTAATGCACGTGAGAAGCTTTTTATTTTATTTTTTTATTTATTTAAAAAGGAGTTGACACATGGCGTCCCTAGGGGCTACCACGTGTCAGCACCAGAAAATTCGAAAAATAAAGATTTTGTAAAATGACTCTTTTCCTAGGAGAGTACTTTATCTTGGCAGGGTCAACCTTTATTTTCTTTTTGTAAAATGACGTGTCCCAACACGATACCCTCCTTAACCATGAAATGACTCTTTTCCTAGGAGAGTACTAGATTAACATGCATGCACCTTTGAAGTACTCGGTCCAAATATATTAAACATGTATCAAATGAATCGCCATGTTCTGAAAAATTATGCATGAATACCTCTAGGAAATCCCCTACATTCCAATGAATACGACAATCATGCACTACTGGAATGTGCCTGTGGAATCACAAAGTCTGAATGGCATGCGCTTGAATGCGTATGTACAGAAGGGACAAGTAAAAGTGGTTTTATGTATCTTCAGGGGCAATGGCTACCTAATTGTAGCATGGGTACCCATAAAGAAAAAAAGAAAAGCTCTTTCCCCTCTAATCTCTACAAAATCTAATCAATAAAAGGTAGAGGAAACTGATCTTTCTTGGTCGTGACATTCATGTGTTTGTAATCGACATAAAAAAGCTGCGACATGGGTACTCGTGTCGTAATCTCAACTCCATCCTCACTGGTGACCATCTGTATTCCTAAATTTTTCGGGACAACATGAAGGGGAGCTACCCACTTGGAGTTAGAGATAGATGAGGAATCTCCCTTTCATCACGTTTATTCTTTCATTTTGACCTTTAAACGCTAGCTAAATGCATGTATATACCGCTAATTTGGCAGAATGAACACTCTGTAAATTGTACAAAATATTGTATTAATTATTGTATAAATATTGTACTTATTGCAAAATAAAGAATAAAGAAAAGAAAAGAAAAGGAAAGAGGTGTTGATGAATCTGTGATTCATCACTCTAAAACATATTAATTAAGCTCGGATCCTCAAAAATCATTGGCATTTCATCATCTATATTGCATTATTAATATTCACGCATGTATAAATAATAATTGTATTTTATCATGCATAATTGCATTAAATGAGAAGCCAAAAATCCCAGCCCAATTGACATGTAAAATAAGCTAACTTATTATATTTTTTTATTAATTCATGCTAACTCCAAATCACCTGAAGCACTCCATTGTGTACATATTACTAACAAGAATAAAGGAAAAATACAAAAAAATCACTAGCATAAATAAGTAGCTCATAAACCCAGACCCTAATTTCACGATTTCCAAATTAAAACACTGATATCTTCGTCATACAATGTTCGATGTGATCCAACTCACTTTTGAACTAATGTATATTCGATTACATTGAAAACAAGACCAAGTTCAAGTGAATCGAAGCTCATATGTGAAAGATGGGTTTTGGGACTCTTTTGTACAATGTGTATTCTACCTGATTTTTCCCTATTATTTTATGTACATAATTAACTCTTTTTCTTTTATTTCTTTTTCATTTATTTTCTCTAATAAAAGTTATATTAAAATGCGTAAAAATCCAAACCTGAAATAAAATTCAAATCAAAGAATTCAAGAGGTAAACCTAATACCCCTTTGTGGTTTAGATAAATGGATCTGGGAAGTGCTCGTGGATCATGTGGTTTCATCGCATTTAATTTTTTTTTAAATTATGTTACCCCGAGCAGCTAATGCGACTAGTCACTCTCGATCGCATATGATGCCATCATCACGTTTCCGTGATGCGCTTAATAATCTTTCCATATCCTTCGGTCCCCCCATACTTAAGCTTTAAATAGCCTAAGTGTAGGGCAGAAAGTTACCGAAGATGGTATAAAAAGAATAGAAACAGATGTATAAAAGTAAAAGATAATCGGTACCCCATATACTTAGGTTGAAAATAGCCTAACTATAAAGAATTAATGAATAATAGAAGGACTGTGGGGAATATATAAAAATATGGTTGGGATCCCCCCTATACTTAGGCTCTCACTAGCCTAAGTTGGGAGTAAGAAAGTAAAACGAGAAGAATCCATATTCTTAAAAGAATAGAGTAAGTGTCAGTAAAAGAAAATATGAATATGAAGGATGCTGAATCTTTCTTATCTGAATCTTCGAGCTGCGAATTCATGTTGTATACGAACTGTCTGCATAATACTCACTAGGCATGAAGTCAATCATCTGAACTAGAGTTAGCCATTCTCTAGATTCTACAAAATACTTCAACAATTGTTCGTTGACTAAAAAGGAAGGTGCACTATCTGTGAGATCCTCTATATCTACACTGCCATTACTATGCACTTCCTTGACTAAATAAGGACCCATCCATTTTTATTTTAGTTTCTAGTGGAAAATCTTTAACTTCACATTGAGCAACCATACCTTTTGTCTCGGGACAAAGTCCTTATAGATTAAGATAATTTCATATGCTCGGTTGCGGATTTCCACTAGCTCGTTGAGGTTTAGGTCTCTAAAAATCTTTCCTAGGTGACAGCTCCAATTAATGTTCTTTATTGCCCATTCAGACTTGTGAATTAATTCAGCGGTCAAATGACATGGCTTGTTTTAGATCATTCTAAAATATCAAGTGCCAAGAGAGGTCTTGTAGGTTATCCTATAGGCCCATAGAACTTTGTCCAATAGCTGGGACCAATTCTTCCGATGAGGATGGACTAACTTCTGAAGAATACTCTTCACTCCCTATTTGAAACCCCTGCCATGCCGTTTTACTGAGGGTGGTAAGGACTAGTCACTCTATGCTCAAACATGTAGTACCCAGCTAAAGATTTCATCTCTATATTCACAAAGTGGCTAACCCAATAAGATATCAAAACTATTGGAACCCCGAACCTTGAATTGATATGATCTTTTATAAACATATATACAATCCTACTATCTGCGGCTCGGGTTGGGATAGCCTCCACCCATCTAGAAAGGTAGTCAACTGCTAACAAGATGTATTCAAAGACGTGACTATTGGGATAAGGACCCATGAAATCTATGCCCCATGCATCAAATACGTCACAAAAAATCACCGGTTACATGGGCATCTCGTCTTTATAGCCAACTTTCCCTCTCATCCTTTGACAAAACGGGCACGACCGTACAAAATCAGTAGCATCTCTAAACAAGGTCGGCCAAAACAATCCACATTAACGTACCTTATGTGTGGTTCTTTTTCCTGAATGATGTCCTCCAACTTTTAGTGAATGTCAATGTGTGAGGACACTATTGGTATTCCACCTAAGGAATACATCTTCTCCAGGCACCATCCAGTCCCTCAAAGAAGAGGAATGGATTCTCTTAGTGGTATTTCCTTAAATTTGATTTCATTGGATCAATACTGCTCCTAGTCCAACCTTGGGGAACTTTCTTGGAGACAAGAAAGTTCACCATGTTGGCATACCACGGAAGAGAATCACCAACACAATTAGACTCAATTTAGGAAGTTTCTCTGACAGGTTCTAAATCAGGGGAATCCTTCAGCTCTAGTCAGGATAAATAATCAATCACTACATCAGTAACTCTAGGTTTATCCGTAATCTCCAAATCAAACTCCTAGAGTAATAAAATCCACCTAAGAAGACATGCATATGTGTCCTTCTTTTTCATGGGATATCTAATGATCGAATTTGATTGGTATACATTGTCACCTTAGAGCCCAAAATGTGAGACCTAAATTTCTCAACGGCCCAAACTACAATGAGCAATTCATTTTCAACCACTGTATGGTTTTTATGTGCAGGATCTAATACTTTGCTTGCGTAGTGAATCGCAAATGGAATCCTATCTCACCATTGCTCCAATGCGGTTCCTGTAGCAAATTTCGTTGCATCAATCACAATCTTAAAGGGAAGAGACTAATCAGGATCATGCAAAATCGACGAGTCATAATTTTTTCTTAAGGAGCTCAAAGGACTCCAGACACCTGTGATCTACAATGAACTCTATGTCCTTTCCCAAGAGCTTGGTCAGTGGTCGGGCAATCTTAGAAAAATCCAAGATAAATCATCTATAAAATATGACATGCCCCAGAAATGACCGAACTGACTTGATGTTGGTTGATGGATCAAGTTTCTTGATAACATCCATCTTAACAGGGTCAACCTTTATTTTACTTTTTGTAAATGACGTGTCCCAACACAATACCCTCCTTAACCATGAAATAACTCTTTTCCCGGGAGAGTACTAGATTAACATGCATGCACCTTTGAAGTACTTGGTCCAAATATATTAAACATGTATCAAATGAATCGCCATGGGCTGAGAAATTGTGTATGAAGACCTCTAGGAAATCCCCTACATTTCGACGAATATGGCAATCATGCACTGCTGAAATGTGCCTGTGGAATTACAAAGTCTGAATGGCATGCGCTTGAACGCATATGTATAGAAAAGACACGTAAAAGTGGTTTTCTTGATCTTCAGGGGCGATGGCTACCTAATTGTAGCATGGGTAACCGTCAAGAAAATAGAAGAGCTCTTTCCCCTCTAATCTCTCCAAAATCTGGTCAATAAAAGGTAGAGGAAAGTGATGTTTCTTGGTCATGACATTCATTTGTTTATAATCGACATAGACAAGCTGCGACATGGGTACTCGTGTCGCAATCTCAACTCCATCCTCATTGGTGACCATCTTAATTCCCAAATTCTTCGGAACAACATGAAGGGGGGCTACCCACTTGGAGTTAGAGATAGGTGAGGAATCTCCCTTTCATCACATTTTATTCTTTCATTTTGGCCTTTAAATGCTAGCTAAATGCATGTATGTACCGCTAATTTGGAAGAATAAACACTCTGTAAATTGTACAAAATATTGTATCAATTATTATATAAATACGGTACTTATTGCAAAATAAAGAATAAAGAAAAGAAAAGAAAAGGAAAGAGGTGTTGATGAATCTGTGATTCATCACTCTAAAACATATTAATTAAGCTCGGATCCTCAAAAATCATTGGCATTTCATCATCTATATTGCATTATTAATATTCACGCATGTATAAATAATAATTGTATTTTATCATGCATAATTGCATTAAATGAGAAGCCAAAAATCCCAGCCCAATTGACATGTAAAATAAGCTAACTTATTATATTTTTTTATTAATTCATGCTAACTCCAAATCACCTGAAGCACTCCATTGTGTACATATTACTAACAAGAATAAAGGAAAAATACAAAAAAATCACTAGCATAAATAAGTAGCTCATAAACCCAAACCCTAATTTCACAATTTCAAAATTAAAATGCTGATATCTTCCTCATATAGTGTTCGATGTGATCCAACTCACTTTTGAACTAATGTACATTCAATTAAATTGAAAACAAGATCAAGTTCAAGTGAATCGAATCTCATATGTGAAGATGGGTTTTGGGACTCTTTTGTACAATGTGTATTCTACCCGATTTTGACCTATTATTTTATGTACATAATTAACTCTTTTTCTTTCATTTCTTTTCCATTTATTCCTTTCACAAAAGTTTTATTAAAATGCATAATAATCCAAACCTAAAATAATATTAAAATCAAAGAAATTGCTAGAATATGAGTATGCACTAACAATCTGTACAAAAATCATCTTTATCCTACTTTATTTTTTCCATTAATTTCTTAATTAATAAAAAAACTAAAAAATAGAATAATGTGTAAATATTTGTCTTTAATTTTATCATATTTTTCCCGATTTTTATGTTATTTAAAAATGACAAAAAATTACAAAACCCAAAAATCAAGGTATTATATGTATATAGAGTACCAACAAAAATATCACTTTGTGCAAATGACATATTTTGGTTTTGGTATTTTCATGAAAGTTGTAGACCTCATCGAGTAACTTTTGTGAAGAAATCTTTTTGATCCAAGGTATTTGCTATTTCTTTTTTATTTTTCTTTTCTTTTATTTTTTGAATTTTATGGGAGGGACACGTGGAAGCTCTTGGAGCCAACACGTGTCACCCATTTTTGGCATATATATTTCATTTATTTTTTTAAAAAAATAATTAAGAATTAATAATAATAATAAATTGTGCCACATGACGCCTATTTGGTCGTCCGATCTCGGCCGATCGGACGGTCGCTGCTCATCTTCCTCCGATCTCACCGTCACCTTCCCCGTTTGCCCCCGCACTGCCTTCCATTCTGCCACCCAATCGCCTTCCCGATTAGCACCACCGCCTCATCGAATCCCCAACTCCAACCACCTTCCTAATCCATGTTACCGCCTTTCCCAGACATCTTCTCCGATTCCAATCAAATCCATAAATCGATTCTCCTTCTCGATCAATCAGTCACGTTGTGTATCTCCAAACATTCCATCTATGGCCAAACCCACTGCCCCTATAAAACCAACTCTGTCGCACCTTATTCATGCATCCATCAATTCACCCATTGAGGAGGAGGGTCCTGTTGTGACAGAATCAGCTTCCCCTCACCGATGAGATTCGAAGCCACTCAAGGCCTCATCATTGCGTCGTGCTCCTCCCGCAACTCCTACTCCGTACGTCGAGCGCCACCACTGCATCCACTTGTACTCACCTCTCCGCCTTGCCACCTCTTTGACTACTAACATCCACCGCCGCTCTACATCGACAACACCACCGCGACACCTTCGAGCACCGTAGTCCAGCTGCATCATCGACCTCCGACGAGGCTCCTCTGCTACCCCATTAACGTGGTCGTGCTCAACTGCCCCAACTCTAGTGTGTATCTTCATCGGAGTACGCCTAGCTGCCCCACCTCTGCATGGTGCCACATCAAGTATCCAGGTGCTTTACCGCACCTCTCCAACACTAGAGCTTCCAAGTGCCAGGTCCTCCTCCGCCTCGCCTCTGCAGATCCACCATCGGGTAGGAGGCCCGAGACCCTCCCACGTGAGGAGCACTTGCGGGAGGGATCTTTTATAGGGAGCACCCCTCCAGTTCTGCGAATTCCAGAGAAGCCCTCCTCCTAGAGGCCACGTGCATAGCACGTGACCTGCTAGAAATTTTGCATATCGCCCCTTGAGGGTCTTCGGTAATTACTTTTAGGTCCTTGTTTTGCATTTTTTGTTTCCATATTTTCTATTTTGCAAATAGAATCTCGACTTCATTTGAAATTTTGAACTTCATTATTGCATTACTTTAATATTCAAAAATCATATTTTTTTTCTACAACTAATTCTCTATATTGTGGCTTGCTCTTTATATTTTTATGCTCTATGGTTATTTTACAACAATTAATTCTATGGAAATTTGCATATTTTACATAGTTGACATTCGGAAAATCACATTAAATTAAGCACTGCTCAGAAAATTGCTTAAAATTCACGGATAGTAGAATTAGTTGTCATTTACATTATACTAAAAAAGAATTGCATTTGCATGCACATTTTATTCTATAAAATTATTTTATACTTCACGATAATTAATTTTCAATATATATATAAAGCTCCACATTTTTAGGGTTCAGGATTTTTCTAGGATAGACCACACAATGATATATCTCAAATAATTTTATTCCCTAAAAAATAAGTAGGTTTATTATCTATTACAATAATTATTGTGATTCACACTTTTTCACTGTTTAATTCATTAAATAATCATATTGCCTCAGAAAATTCCAAAAAAAAATTTGTATAGCATCTATTTCATCATTATTTACATTCCGGCCAAATTTAATAATTTTTGGACTTCGTTTAATTGAAAATCACATCAGTCCTTAAAATTAGCTGCATTTGCATTTGCATTCAAAAATTGCATTAAAATAACAAAAAATCCACCTCGAAAATCTTGCATTAGCATAAAACCCCCTCACATTAATTGAATTAATTATTTGTGGTTTATTTCTTGATTAATCCCTAAAGATCGACTACAACACAAACGACAAATTTAATTCGTGAGAATTAATGAGGGCAATTACGGATCCATCAGATGGCGTTGTTGCCGAAGAGGCAAATTGCTTACATTTTTTGTTTAGAAAATTTAGTGTTAGGTTTTCCATACACTTGGGCAGTCCTCCCCCTCGCCTCGCATCCTTGTCAATCAGTAAATCAGACCCGAAGCTTAGTTCTCATTACTATTCTCTTTCAAAGTCTGAATATTAACGTTAGCTAGCAGCCTCAAGCCTTCACTGTAAATTTTCCATTTTTTTATTTCCAGCATTTATTTCTTTTTCAACATTTGCTTTTTGTCTTTTATTTTTGAATTATTTTTGTGCCAACTCTCTTACATTTTCAGTCTTATTTTTGTGCCTGGTACCCAACGTATTTGGAGCGATTTTCCACAAACTGACGCATCTCTACAACCCACTGAAAAGCCATACAAATTAAGATCGAGTGGAGTCATGAGAGAGCGTATAGTCTAGGATTTATTTTCATCATTTTTATTTTTTTATAATTATTTGTAATAATTGCTCAATTATAGCGATTTCCATTTGAAATCTCGCGTATGTAAACAAGACTTGAACTTTTTCTCTGCGATGTGTCGGACCTGTTTCACTTTCACTCTCTGGTGAGGGTGGGGTCCAACTTGAGTGATTCGTAGGTTAGACATGCACTTACGGTTATTAGAGATACTAGGATTATTTTGCATGTGCTCGTAGAACATATGACCACACTGCACTTTAATTAAGATGCACTCTATTCAATATAAACATAAATCAAATCTTACCCCATGGCAATGAGAGAAAAAATTATGAAATCTTAAAGAGTAAATGCAATCTATGGTAAAAATATTTATTTGAACTCAAAGTAAACAAGCGTGGGCATGAGTGCAACTAAATAAGGAGACAAGGGTAGAATTGCAATTTAAGATTGAAAAACTAATGTAACATTTGGAATGTGGAGTTGAGAAAGAACCATATGAAATAAGAATGCTTCCAAGTTCAACTTAAACAAAACAAGTAATTTAAAAAAAATAAGAGATCTTATAACATGAGAGTTGTTTCCTTCAAGTTCAACTTAAATAAAATGACTAAAGGAAAAATGCAAAAGGTAAGTAAAGATGGGAAAGAAGTCTTCTCTATTGGAGCTTGCGAATCTAAAATGAAGACGACGATGGAGTTGGATGTCGAGGAGGCGGGCGCGCTAGTTGGTGGGAACACCAACGGGGCGCACAATGATCAGGCCGCATGGGGAGGTGCTGGACACATGCTAGGCCACATGAGGAAGGAACCGGATGCGTGGGAGATGGCGCGTACGGACTGGATGAGAGGGAAGCAAGCTGGAGCGTGCAACTGCGGTGCACAGCTGCGGGCTGTGACGAGACTGACGCCGGTGCGCGCTGAAGGAGAAGAAGATGCCCGTGGGGAAGGAGCTGAAGAACGGTGGCTGTTGGGGATGCCTATACCTGCATGAGATCAATAAAAAATGAGAGAGAGGGAGAGATAAAGAAAGAGAGGGGGCGAGAGAGGAGAGTGCGTGAGGGAGAGAGAGAGAATGGGAGGAGAATGTGCGTGAGGGGGAGAAAAATGGGGAGAGAGGGGACCTCTATATAGCCACATCATGTGGCTACTTGCATGATAGAAGTAAAAGCATGGGTTTTTAATGTCTTGCATGGGGAAGGTATGAGTATGGGGGAAAGAGAGAATTTAAGTGGAGAGTATTCACGTGAATGCATGGGGAAGAAGGGAGAGAGAATTGGCAAGGGCGGCTAGAATGCATGGGAATGGGAGAGGGACTTTTATTATTTGCATGAGAGGAGATAAAGTTGGTGGATCCATTTATGAGAATAAAGAATGGGACTTTTACACTAAACCCCTTCCCCTTTTCTTTCCAACAAAAAGTAAGTGAAATGTGATGGATGTTGTTGGATTTAATGTTACATAAGTATACCCAATAATTCTTTATTCTCTCTGGTAACAACAAGTCTAAATTTTATAGATGATAATTAATCTCAGTTTAGAATATGATTTTTAAATGTGAATGATGATTTTATCTACTCTGCGTATAGGATGCAATTTATGTGAATTTGAAGTTTATACATCAAAGATTAATATTGTACTTCACATAATTTAAGCATGTTATACTAGTATATAATGTAATCATCAAGCATGCACCTTTGTAATGTAGCTGGGGCATTACATAATTTAAAGGGCATCCGTCTAAAAGCATACATCCCAAATGGACAGGTGAAAGTTGTTTTCTCTTGCTCTTCGAGTGTTAGGGACACCTGGTTGTATTCGGAATACCCATCCAGAAAGCAGTAATAACTCTTCCCAACTAATTTCTCAATGATCTGATCTATGAGTGGTAGCGGGAAGTGGTCCTTCTTGGTGTCCTGATTCAATCATCTGTAGTCCATACAGACCCTCTAAGAAGTGTGTACTCGGCTATCTATCTCCTCTCCATACTCATTTACAACTGTGGTGATACCCGTCTCTTAGGTACCACATGCAATGGAATAACCCACTTGGAATCAGAAATGGGATAGATAAAATCAACGCTCCACCACTTAAATATTTCCTTCATGAGCATTTCTCGAAGATTCGGGTTCAACTTTCGCTGGAACTCACACGAGGGCTTAGCGTCTTCTTCAAGATAAATGTGGTGGGAGTACAGGGCCGGACTTATCCCATGGAGATCAGCTACACCCCATCCTATTGCCTTGTGGTTTCTTTCAAGAACCTCCATCAAATGAGATTTTTGGTCTTTAGTCAAATTTGTTGAGATGATGGCTGGGAACATATCTGGCTCACCCGCAAGGAATCTATACTTCATGCTCTGCGGTAAGGTCCTTAATTCTGGCAAGTGGGAGTTGGTAAATCTGGCTTCTGGAAAGTCTGAGTGAATGCTACCAGATCTGTGTGTGAGAACTCTCACTACAGTGGTAAATCCGACAAAGATGGCTCTGCTGGTATATCTGTCAATGGACCTGGCTCACTCTCCGCCCTAGCTGTCGGCTCTTTAGGCACCAGACACGGTAAATATTCATCGATCTCCTGCCAGTCAAAATAGGTGTCTGTGTCTGAGGAATCTGAATCTGAAGCGCATGAGACAAAATCGTCTTCTCTATCCTGATCATGATAAACAACCTCTATTGTATCATGTTCCATGAGTGTGCTCTCCAAACTCTCCTATGCCATGATCCGTGAATCTACACTGTCTGAAGATGTGGCAAGAGCTCGGGATCCGGGATCTGCCCAAATTGCTTCATAAGTCAAACTCTTGGTGGATGTCTAGCTCTGCATCTATCATCTGCTCTGATGAGTCATCTGATATGAGCACTATGAATCTCTAGCTCTTGTCTCCTCGATCGTCTCTATTTGTACACTTTCACCATCGATGCAAAAGTATACCTTCCCACTATCATGATCGGACACCGCCTTGGCTGTGGCCATGAAAGGTCTTCCTAAAATGATGGGAGCACTGATCACACATTCAGGGATCTCCATGTCCAATATAACAAAGTTCACGAGGAATTTCAGGCCCTGAATTGTGACGACAACGTCCTTAATTAACCCCTTCAGCCTCTTAACATATCTATCAGCAAACTGAACGATCGTCCTACTCTGTCTAAGAGGGCCAAACTCGAATTGATCGAGTAGGCAGTCGGGAGAAGGTTAATTGAAGAATCGTTGTCCAATAGAGTACGATCGAATTGCTTCTCATGAATGTGGCATCTGACATATGGAGCTCCTACATCAGGTCTCTTGGATGGCAATTGGTTCTGTATAGAAAAGCAAATGGCATAGGTAAGCACATGGATATATGCATTACGATTCCTCTTCTTCCTATGTACAATGGTCTTCTCTCTCAAGTGCTTCTGGAAGAGAGGGATGTGCTCTAGTGCCTCCTATAGAGTTAGCTGGATATGGAATCTGTCCATCATCTGCTGGATGAACTCTAACTGCTGTGATTTTTTTTTGTATTTTCTGTTTTCTTCCTCTTCCCTAAGCAGAGTGCTTGAGGGAATGTGATAGCTGGACCGTCCTCATATAGAGGGTCAGGAAGAGGTTCCTGCTGTTGACAAGGAATGGAGCTCATATAAGGATTATCATGCAACACATATGGACTCAGAGTAGATGAAGAAACCTTTCCTTTATCCATTTTTTTGTTATTTTTGATATTGTCCTTAGATACAAAGACATGAGGAAACACAACTGGAATAGAACTGGTAGCATCAATACCACCCACGACGTCTGTCTTCGCGGCATCAGCACCGCGCTCTGGCTCAGCATCTGGTAGTTTGGTGGCTTCAGTACCACCAACTACATCAGGAGAAATGACGAACTCAATATGTTGGTTGGATCATCATCCTTAATGGCGTCAGCACCACCGTCATCAACATCAACAGCAGCATCAACACCGCTATCCTCCTCGTCTAACGTTCTGGAATCATCATGGGGCTATAGCTCAAACAAGGCACCGCTGACTGGCATCCTACTGCTGACTAAGTGTTACAAAATCAGCATCAAATATGTAGGAGAAAATATCATTCAAAATATCACCAGGAGTGGTGGTCTCTGTAAACTGTACCTACTCATATTTTCTCTTCAGATGGTTCGGGTTAGGTTCAATCTGAGCGGGTATGGCAGCTTTGCCCTTGATTATCTCCCTCATTTCATGCCGGAACTCATCCATCTCTCGTTGGAAGGATGCTTGTTGGTCTGTGAGTAAGCGGGCGAGGTCATTAAGGGTTGGGTTCTCATAAACAGGTGCATGAGAACCAGATGGGTTGCCTCACTGGAAATGAGGAGGAGGCTGAGAATACTGTTGAGGTTGTTGCTGCTGCTTCGTCCACTGTTGTCACTAATGGTAAGGATGAGGACCCTGCTGGAAGTGTTGTTGTGGCTGGGAGTACTGGGGCTGCTGCTGCTGCTGGCTGCTCTATCCATCTTAAGCCGGAGGCTGCTGTTGGGACGAAGGCCTCTGGTAGACCACCTGAATCCGGGATGATCTCAGTGGATCCCCGACTACTACCGGTCATACCAAATCAGATTGACTTCCATCAACAGCTCCTGCTCGTACTAGAAAGGAGGAAGAACTGCCAGTGGCTGATCCTACTGATACACCACCATCCAAGTGTCCTGAGATGGTGGTGGCTGAGAGTAGTGCTGCTACAACTGTTGAACTAGCTCTGCCTGAATGTGGTGAACCTGACGGTACTGGGCAGAGTGTTGGGAGGAACTGTTGGTGCTGGGATCAACTCGTGACCTGGGACGAGGCTGAGAAGCCGCTTGTGCCTCCTAGAGACATAAGATGTGGGTCTTCAGGTCACTAAGAGTCTATGCCAATTGATCTATCTGTGTCATGCCATGGCACTGCTTCTTCTCTATTATCTCTATGCGGTCCAACTTCTCACTGATAATACCCATGTCAGTGGCTGAAGATTTTGCTTGTGTTGCTGTTGCTGCTGACGAAAAAATGGGTGGACCAGCATCAACCCATGTTATCCTCTGATAGGACATGTCCTGGGGTGAGGCATTGCCCTGAGCGTAGAGCCTGGTCTGGGACATCACTGTGTAGTTTTTGGTCATCTCCTCATAGATGGCCAAGACATGGTCTTCGTCCTTGGCGAAGTAGGAACCCCCACAAGAAGCGTTGACAAGCCCCGGTAGCTCCGGTGTCATCCCACAAAAGAATCTATGGACAAGATTAGGCTTGGATATGTCATGGTGTGGACACCGGTCGATGAGCTCACAAAATCGATCCCACGCATCATTAAACTGCTCATTGGGGATCATGGAGAAGTTGTTTATTAGAGCCCATGCTGCGTTGGTCCGGACGAGTTGATATTATTTGTTCAAGTACCCGATTCAGAGTTGCTCCCAATTGGTAACATATCTCCCCAAATGCTTCAGCCAATAGGCTGCTCTATCAGCCATGGGGAAAGGAAATGCTATCATCTTGATAGTGTCCTTATCCATGTATCTGTCGTGGAATGTGCTGCAGATCATCTCGAACTCCTGCAGGTGAAGATGCGGCTCCTCGGTGGCTAGCCCATGGAACTTGGGAAAAAGTTGAATGGTCTGGGGGGAAGCTTGAAATCACCCAAGAACCTCAAGGAGTTGAATCAATCGATGAGTGAGAGTTGCAACAGGGTTGTGAAATTGCCTCATCGGTCGTGGCTGTCTAGCTGGCTCTGGCTGATCCTCCGGGTATCAATCTGATCCTCCTCCAAACTCTGAAATCTCTCCATCGCCCGCTCGGTGAGGCTCTCCTTTGTTAGCTCACATCATTGCTAATTCATGACAGACCTCTGCCATGAATACTCCCTGGTCCAGAATCTATCATTGCATCGTCTCTAGGGAGGCTAACAAGGTGTTGTTGATGGCGCCCTGATCTAGAACAAAAGTAGAACTCTGAGTTTGTCCATCGATTCGTCCGTCACTGCTTTCCATCTCATGAGTCTCTACAAAGGAAAAAGAACCTGACATAGGTATCGTCAAGTGAACATAAATATGTGTTGGCCTCTGCTCAGGTATCTCAGGACTAGTGGAAGAAGGGTGGTCGAGGGAGGATAGGGTGGTAGTGAACTCAGGTTCGGAGAGCAGGTCTGGGCTCTCCGAAACTTCCCTAGATGAGTGGGGAGGAGTGCTCGAGAGCGGTGCTACTAGAGGCAGCCTAAGGGATCTCCTGCCCATCATCGTGATGTGGGGATGAGTGTAAATGAGATCTGGTAAACAAACAAGATGAGAAAACAAACCCCTAATTCACCTACTCAACACGGGCTGATGACCGTAAAGGAT
This sequence comes from Ottelia alismoides, assembly GCA_037367405.1. NCBI lineage: Eukaryota > Viridiplantae > Streptophyta > Magnoliopsida > Alismatales > Hydrocharitaceae > Ottelia > Ottelia alismoides. The sequence continues at coordinate 553,741 of JAZKJV010011544.1, forward strand.
CGATCGTTTATCATGTCAATTTTAGGTTAGGTGATAAATCAATCTTGCAGAGCGATTAAGCGAACTGTTAGGAACCTGATGCTCCCAAGAGACTGGCGCAATCCCAAAGCTAGATTTTTTAGGTTGCGGATCGTTTACTGGCTACCCGATCAACTCGCTCTGTTAAGGACGTCACGTCCGCTTTACCGGTTACCGAAGAGATCCTCACTGGAGAACGACTAACTCTAAGACCAGTAGTCTAACGGAAGTTCAGGTGTGGCTCTAGCCTAGTGGGCAGGTCACTCTCTCACTCAAGAAAACCAAACAATGAGGGGTGACTCTCCCTAAAACAAATATTTTTATATGTGGTAAATTTTACGGTCAAGATTGCATTAGCAGTCCCAGATTTTATTGCTTTCACTTTTTTAGATTTTTTTAAAAATAAACAACGCCTAACAAAATTTTTCGATTTCCTTTGATTATTTTGAATCCGAAAACAGGGGGAGGAAGTCGAATAAGCTGATGCGCGGTCAAAAACAATGATGCATGTAGAGATAGAAATGTGTACCTTGCTCCAACACTCTACATGCAATATGATCCGTGCATAAATTAATTATAGAAAGTAAACTCATTATATGATGCACGAGGAGATTGGCCTTAGACGAGCAGATTCTATTGATCGTGAAGAACATATGGCTAACTAATGAGAAAGCGAGGCCTGAGTCCGGTCTCAGATGTCGATCGGTGTCCGCCACAACGGATCCTGCACGGGCTGTATATGACCTCTAGCGGCACGTGACCTCTCAATTGATTAGGTTAACTATTTCAATTTTAATTTTTAGCAAGGTCCAATTATGTTATATATGAATAGATAATCTATTAAGCGTTGGGCCTTAGCTATTTACGTCACAATCAACAAAAAATCCTACATCTAGGGGCTAAAACTACGAGAATCAAATATCGAGTTATGGTGATGAAATCAAAAATGCGAAAAACAGTGGTAAGGTCCCCCAAGTGCATCGGAACTTGGTGAAACAGACCCCGAAAAAGTGTCCAAGTCCACAAGTCCAAATATCTAAATTATTACAATAATCTCAGAAATGTTCTCTAAAGTAAAATAATTGCTTTCTTCTCATCTCTGCTCTTCCTCCTGTGCGAGTCCTCCAAAAAGAATTCAAGGACACTCCAAGTCGTCCTCCAAGGAGTTCCTCGTACAAAAATCCGATAAGAGATGGTCAGAAAAAAATTATAATATAGAGACAAATTTGAGCAAAAATGAAGAATGACTATAAAGTCGTGCTCCCCGACAATGGTGTCATTCTGATGAGCCGGACTTCGACAGGTCGAGATGGATTAAATAAATCATAATTGTCGTTATTCTTAACCACTCGAATCGGTCAACGAAAAAAATATTTTTTTAACCACTTAATAAAGATAAATCAATGAAAAGCAATTGTAACCAGTTGTGTTATTCTATTTACCTTGTATAGCGACCGAGGTCGAACACAAGGAGCACGATTTAAAAACTAAGTAGTCAAATTTCTAAAAATAATTTTTAGTGGTTTTTGAATTTTTAATTTTTTTACTTTTTTTGAAAAATAAGCATAAAGGATAAAAACACACACCATACTTTTTTGTATTTTTTTGAATAGTAAAAAATGTATAGAAAAGTCCAAACCAAAATAATTTTGTGTTTTATAGGTTTTAAAATATTTTTGGTAATTATTTTAAATTTTTTTGATGTTTTTATAATTTTATAAAAATCAAACAGTGAAAACTAAAGAAAATAGTGCACAGCCAAGAGTATTTTGCAACTTAAAAATACTTTAAGTACGCAATTCTCCTGGATGTTATTTTAAAGCTAAACTAACAATAAATATCTACAAACAAAGTCTGAAATCACAATTTTTGGATTTTTATTTAATTTTCTACAATTTTTTAAGATTTTTGTTTTTTGTATTTTTTATTTTTATAAATGATCTAAGCACAAAAAATGGATAGAAATTAATAGACACCAAAATCCATGTACGATAACTTTTTTGGAAATTTTGGGCAAATTTTCAAATTTTTATGAATTTTCTAATTTCAGGGAAGCAAAAGGACACTGGTTTTGAATTTTTAAATATATCAAAAAGCTACAAATGCTATGAAAAACTTATACAACGTTTAGGCACATAGTAAGAGCATACATAATTTTTTTGAGAGTTTTTTAATAATAAAAAATTATTTAATAAAAAAGGGCAAGCAAATTCAAGTCTGCAATACAAGGACTAAAGTGTAGTTATTTAAATTTTCTGGACTGAATATAAAAAGAATTAAATTGCAGGATGAAAAACATAATTTTCTCAAGAAACATGTGCCACGGGGGCTCTTTTGAAAATTTAGGAACTTTTAGGGGCAGATCTGCAAATTACCCAAATAAAAATTTTTATTTTAAAGCTAGGGTTCTGAAATCCCTCGTTTCTTTTTTCAAGCACAAGACAGGGGGTGTGTGGTGTCGCCGCCCCACCCTTCACTTCTCCTCCCCAAGCGCGCGCAGCGCGGAGTGACAGACGGGGAAAGGTCGGCGACTGCGCGGATGGGCGGGGAACAACGCGCCACCGCGCTGATGAGTAGTGGAGCCTCATGGGGGCGCTGGCGCTCGCAGACGGTTGAACGGACGGACGGGCAGTGGAGCGTCGCAGGGGTGCGGGCTTGGTGCGCAGGAGGACGGGAGGCATGCCGCGGCGAGGGCGGCTGAGGGGTTGGCATGGGAGAGTCACCGCAGAGAGGTGACAGTTGGTGATGGCGAGGCTGTTGGGGGTGCATGCGTACAGGCAGAGGCGGCGGAGCGCTCGCAGGCCGCAGGTGGCTGCGGTGGCATCGCTCGTCGGACGCTCTGGGATGCGGCGGTGCGCGAGCGGAGGCGTGGGAAGGCCGGCGGGACGGGCGGTGCTATAGGGATGGGGACGGTCGTTGGCGAAGCGTTGGTTACCTACTTCTTTGTTTTGTTTTTTTATTTTTTTCTATGTACTGTAATCAGAACTGAAAAGAATTTTTTTATCTTTTTTTTCGAAATGGAAAACGTAAACATAAGCAATTTTTTTATTTTTTGTTATTTTTTATTTTGATTTTCCTGCAAAATAGAAGTTAGAGAAAAACCATACTACTTTTCTTTTTATTATTATTTTTTTATTTTTCTTGCAAAAACGAATGTGAGATTGAGAAACAGGAAAAACAATATATATATCTTTTTTTATTTTGTTATTTATTTATGCACAAAAATGGGATGTGTGAACGGGCAGATCTTGCAATATGATGGAATGGATCTGGATATCCGGTCATCGTATGTATCCGGATATGAGAAATTGCGTGAGGTAGAAAAAGAAATGTAGGGATCCGAAAATGAGATGGAAATCAGTCTCAGGGCGGAAATTTGATATGGAATTTTTTTTAGTGATTTTAAGATCTAAAATTTAATAAAACCGAAGCAAAGATTAAACCTACGATTTATCTACAAAAAATGATGAGAAATAAAATGGATCTCACCTCGGGGTTCGGAAATGCCGTGATGGCCTCGACGAGGGACTACGTGCTGTCACCGGACGACTCGGAGACTAGGCATCCTTCGGTAAGAAAGCTCTCGGAGATCGGGCTCCTCTCCACCAAAGATCGATAAACGAATAACGAAGGAGGAGGAGCCCATTAAAAAGAGAAGAAAAAAAGGAAGGTATATACACTTAAGGAAGGTGTTTATTGGTGGAATTAATAAAATAATTAAATTATAATTAATTATGAATTTCGGATTTAAATAAAAAATAAACAAATTCAGTTATAAAAATTAATTAGCCACCTTAATGGTGGCTATTAAAGGTATGGAATAATATCTAATATAAAAGGTAAGATTTAATATCAAATAATGAATTCAATAATTAAATATAAATATAAATTTCGTAATTAAATTAAATTAATTAATGTTAGATATTTTATTTTTTGGTGAATTTTATATAAGGAAATTAGTTGTATACAAATATTATGTATATATACAATATATGTATGTATAAATAAGGAAATAATTTATATATTTTTTTTAAATTAATTTTTTTGTTTATGAATTTTTATTTTTAATTAAAATAATATTTACAATTATGTACATTATGTATAAGAAAAATAAATATGATTAAATATGTACAATAAGAATTGGTAAAACTGCACAGAACACCCAAGAAAATCGACTTTTCAACCGTAACTTCAAAAATTATGAAACTATAGCCATTTGAAAGATAATTTCATTTATAGTATAATGGAAGTGAGTTTGATTTAATTTGAGTTCATATGGAGCCGAAATTGGTATTTCAATTATCACTTTGTGACTTTCTCTAAGTGTGATTATTTGCAATATGTACATTATTTTATTTTGCAATTATTTTTATTATTTACAACACATTTTTATTTACAACTTTTGTTTACAAAAATAATTAATTTGAAGTCAATTTATGTACAAATAAAATAAGGTAAGGTTTGTACATGGAAAAGTATTTATAAAATATTTTTTTGGATTTTTGGATTAGAGACCCTATCTCCCCCTACTTTATTCATGGTCGATCAAGTCAAGTCTTGACCTTCTCTCGGGGTTTGGGTCAGTTTGCATTTATTGCATAAATACATCCTTTATTTTTGTTTTTTTCTGCTTTATTCTTTTACTTAAGTACAAAAGTGTTAAAAATGCATATTTAACAAATGCATGTAAAATGGTAATTTTATGCAATTAGTGGGTATTTACAGGTGTTTGATTACAGAAATGAAGCTAAAATAAAAGAATGAAGGCGATGAATCATGGATTCATCAACTTTCAAGCGCACACTACTGGATAATGACGCCTCAATCAACCTCCACCCTAATGCTATTATGGAGCAGTTTGATTTAGGGAAACTGACACCTATCTCGATGATTTTACAGATGGTTGACCGTTCCATGAAGAGACCGAGAGGACATCTTAAGGATGGAATAGTTATTGTTCAAGGACACCAATTCTCAGTCGATTTTGTGGTAAAGGATATGGATGCGGCCAACACTTTGAGTGAAACACCCATCATACTTTGACGGTCGTTCTCACTACTAAGACACACTTTGATTTTGAAAATGGGAAAGTGCAATTTAATATCAATGGCAAGATCGTCATTGTTGATCTTGTAATTCTCACATTCATTGATTTTGAGACTGAAGACTGTGGGTTGATAGAGAACAGTTTTGTACTCGAATACAAAATGATTTTGCCCCTATCCATTTTATCAAAGACACTCTAGAGGTTAGTACGAACACCTCTCACTCCACTTATAAGGATATGTCTCATTAGATTGCCACATACAATCTGAACTCTGCACTTGAAGCTCCACCATGCCCTCTCACGAGTTAGGAAATTTTCGTGTTTGATGAAGCCTGGGATACACGAGATATTGAACTTGCATTGACTTCAACCCTGGTCATGCCCATAATGGAGATGCCATTTGAGATCACTTCATTGATAAACACATCAAAAGGAGTTGCCCTCTGACCCCACTGACCCCCATTGTCAAACTAAAACCCTTACCGTAAGATATGAAGTATGCTTTCCTTGATAATGCACACACTTTATCGGTCATCATTAATGTCAATTTAGATCACACTCTAAAAACCCAACTCGTGGAAGTTTTGAAGAGTAATTCTCAAGCTATTAGATGGAAATTAACTTATTTGAAAGGAATAAGCCCGACATTCTGTAGACACCACATATACTTGGAAAATGACAATAAAACCTCTCGAGAAATGCAAAGATGATTAAATCCTAATTTACTAGAGATTGTGAAGAATGAAATATATAAGTAGTCGAGTGCCAGCATCATTTATTCGATAGTTGATATTCCTTGGATCAGTCCTCTCTAGGTCATCCCCAAGAAAGCTGGATTAACAATTGTAAAACAATGAAAAAGGAGAGGACATACTTACTCGAGTTGCAACATCTTGGAGAGTCTGTGTTGATTATAGAAAACTCAATAATACTACACAAAAGGCTCACTTTCTACCGCCATTCATTGACAAAATCAATGAGCAACTAGCAGGAAAAGAATTCATTTGCTTCTTGGATGGATACTCCGGGTATAATCAAGTGGCCATAGCACCGGAGGATAAAGATGAAACCACCTTCACCTGTCCTTTTTGACACATACCGTTTGGGTTATGTAATGCCCCAGCAACTTTTCAAAGGTGTATGAAGGAAATCTTTGCTGATATGATCGATGACTTCATGGAAGTACTTATGGATGACTTTTCAATCTAAGGAGACTCCTTTGATAAAACACTTGGATTTTTAGATATAGTCTTACAAAAATGCATTGAAGTGAACATAATTTTATCCTGGAAAAAGTCACATTTCATGGTAAGACAAGGGATTGTGCAGGGGCATGTATCAAAGAAAGGGATGGAAGTGGATCCCTCAAAAATCAAGAGCATCACCCACCTGTGCACACCCGTTATTATAAAAGGAGTTCGGTCCCATTTATGTCACGTCAGTTTCAATTGGTAATTTATCAAGGATTTCTCAAAATTTGTCTGCCCACTCACCAATTACATAAGAAGGACTAAGATTTTACATTCACCGAGGAAGCATTCGAGTCCTTCACTCTTATGAGAAAACTCATCACTGAGGAACCCATATTACATCCCCCTAAGTGGACCCTTGAACTTGAAATCATGTGTGATGCCTCCGATTATGCTGTTGGGACAGTTTGGGACAAAGGAATGATGGAAAGCCTCATGCCATCCACTATGCCAGCAAGACCATGGATGATGCTCAAAGGAATTATACTGTGACTAAGAAAGAATTGACGGTTGTTATGTTTTCACTAGAAAATTTTTGGTCTTATGTCTTAGGGTCTCACATCAAAATTTACACATATCACTCTACTCTAAAGTACCTCTTCACAAAGAAAGATGCCAAGCCTAGACTCATTAGGTGGGTATTATTACTCCAAGAATTCGAGTTGGAAATTTGAGACAAAGCCAGAGCAACGAATGTCATAGCCAATCACTTATCAAGGCTTCCTTCGTTACCTTCACTAATCAACAACATGGTCCCGATTTATGATGCTCTTTTAGATAAGAATGTAATTTATGTCTCTCAACTCCCTTGGTATGCGGTCATCGTCAACTACCTCATCACTTCCATATTACATAACGACTAACCGAGACATAAGAAAGATAAAACCAAACCCCAATCTCGATACTATAAATCGGATGACCCTCTACTCTTCAAAGAGGGCACTAACTTGATATGGAGACGTTGTATCCCTGAGTCTGAAGTCTATAGTGTCCTATCTCACTGCTACACCTTTGGGTGTAGAGGACACCATTCGAGGAAGCGTACAACCGCTAAAGTACTACAATGTGGTTTCTATTGTTCTTCACTGTTTATGGATGCCCATCATTTTGCTCAAGCATGTCCCACCTGTCAAACCACTATAACAATGACCCGTAGCAACATGATGCCTCTCCAACCAGTACATGTAGTCGAAATTTTTGACACTTGGAGCATAGACTTCATGGGACCTTTCACCACATCATACGGCTACCAACACATCCTTCTTGTCATTGACTACATCCCACGTTGGGTTGAAACCATTCCCGCCCACACTACTGATAGCGCAACTGTTGTCAAATTCCTGACCAACCTCTTCTCTCGATTTGGATTACCTAAGGTGGTCATTAGTGATGGTGGAACCTACTTTCTAAATGCATCAGTAAAAAAACTATTTAAAAAGAATGGAGTTGAACACTGTGTCTCGACCACCTACCACCCACAAATAAATGGAATGGCCAAGCTACCAAACCGAGAAATTAAAATCATACTCCAGAAAATTGTCTGATCCCATCGCAAAGACTGGTCCCAACACTTGCCATCTACTCTCTGGGCCTACAGTGCAACCACTTACACACCTTTAGGAATGAGCCCGTACCGACTTATCTATGGAAAACCATGTCATTTACCTATTGAGATACACCATATGTCAATCTTGGCGATAAGGAAAAGTCATTTGGATTATGATGAGGCTGGAAGAAGAAGATTACTAGATTTGGTTGAAGTGGAAGAATTACGATCACAAGCCTATGATAACAACTTGATCTACAAGGCCAACATCAAAATATGACATGATGCCAACATTTTGAAGAAAACATTATAGGTGAATAAAAAAGTGTGGCTATTTGATACAAAATTTAAACTATTTCCAGGAAAGCTGAGAAAAATGAAAAGGGCCATACATTGTAACCCAAGTTTTTTACAATGGTTCAATAGAAATATCTGACCCAAATACTAAAGTCACTTTTAGAGTCAGTGATCAAAGATTGAAACCTGTTGCTGAATCCTCTTGTCCCATGCATGTTTGTGCAACATACCTTCTACAAGAATAGTAAGTAGTACACATCATCGAGCTGAGGCATTAAACCATGCATTCTCGTGAGTCTATCATCATAGGTATCTTTTCTTCTTATTTCTCACAAATTTCTTTTTACTGCATTGTATTAGATAAGTATGGGCGCGTACCTCTATACTTTAAAAAAACAAAACCCAAAACAAAAAAACTCAACAAAAACACAAAAGTACTATTTCACATCACTCACCCAATCTGTTGTTCCTCTTATTAATTGTTATTTTCACCATGAGGACATGGTTTCTGATAAGCATGGTGGTGTCTGCATATTTTTCAAAATCGATTATTTTTCTTGAAAATGATTTCCAAAAAAAACATTTTCATACTCAAAAATCAAATAAAAATTCGCAAAATTCCCTCAAAATATTTTCCAAAAATGCATCATAAAATCTTTTCAAGAAGTATAAAAAATATGTCCTTCCTTCCCATTTTTTTTGTATTTTTAAGAAACCAGCTCTTCATTGCATATATCATACACTGAAGTTGAGTTGACCCTAACTCACTTAATTCCATCAGAATTTCACTAAGCATGAGTTTTAAGCCTTCTTCAAGTCCATATGGACTTTCCTGTCTCAGTTCTGCTAACTCTACTTGTGAATAAATTCTGTATCTAACTAGATCACCTAAGCAACTAATAGCACTCTTATACTTTTCATTGGATATTAAACAATTGTATATTCCACTTACCTTGACTGAGTTTATTTTATGAGATACATTTACAATCTAGTTGAACTGAGGAGTTGTCCCCTTGGTTACACCAACGCCTGAACCTTGTCTATGGTTAATGAAGGACTTGACTCAGGGGCAACATCATCTCGAACTCCTGCAGGTGAAGATGCAGCTCCTCGGTGACTAGCCCATGGAACTTGGGCAAATGCTGAATGGTTTGGGGGGAAGCTTGAAATCACCCAGAATCTCAAGGAGCTGAATCCATCGATGAGTGAGAGTTATAGCACGGTTGTGCAAATGCCTCATCGGTCGTGGCTGTCTAGCTGGCTCTAGCTTATCCTCCGGGTGTCCGTCTGATCCTCCTCCAAACTCTAGAATCTCTCCACCGCCTGCTCGGTGAGGCTCTCCTCTGTCAGCTCGCATCTGTGCAAATTCCTGACAGACATCTGCCATGAATGCTCCCTAGTCCCGAGTCTGTTGCTGCATCGTCTCTAGGGAGGCTAACAAGGTGTTGTTGATGTTGCCCTGATCTAGAACAAAAGTAGAACTCTGAGGTTGTCTGTCGGTTCGTCTGTCACTGCTGGCCATCTCGTGGGTCTCTACAAAGGCAAAAGACCCTGACTTAGGTATCGTCAAGTGAACATAAATCTGTGTTGGCCTCTGCTCCGGTGTCTTAGGACTTGTGGAAGAAGGGTGGTCGAGGGAGGATAGGGTGGTAATGAACTCAGGTTCGGAGATCGGGTCTGGGCTCTCCGAAACTACCCTAGATGAGTGGGGAGGAGTGTTCGAGAGCGGTGCTACCGGAGGCAGCCTAAGGGATCTCCTGCCCATCATCGTGATGTGGGGATGAGTGCAGAAGAGATCTGGTAAACAAACAAGATGAGAAATCAAACCCCCAATTCACCTACTCAACAAGAGCTGATGACCCTAAAGGATCGGTCGTTTATCATGTTAGTTTTAGTTTAGGTGATAAATCAATCTTTCAGAGCGATTAAGCGAGCTGTCAGGAACCCGATGCTCCGAGGAGACTGGCCCAATTCCAAAGCTAGATTTTTCCCAGCCAGTACAAGTTGTGGACCATTTGCCGGTTACCTGATCAACTCGCTCTGTTAAGGACTTCACGGTCCACTTTACTGGTTATTGGAGAGATCCTCACTGGAGAACGACTAACTCTAAGACCAATAGTCTAACGGAAGTTCAGGTGTGGCTCTAGCCTAGTGTGCAGGTCACTCTCTCACTCAAGCAAACCAAACAATGAGGGGGTGACTCTCCCCAAAACAAATATTTTTAGATGAGGTACACTGTAGGGTCAAGTTTGCATTAACAGTCCCAGATTTTATTTCTTTCACTTTTTTAGTTTTTTTTTAAAATAAACAACGTCTAACGAAATTTTTTGATTTCTTTTGATTATTTTGAATCCGAAAACAGGGGGAGGAAGTCCAAAAAGCCGATGCGTGGTCAAAAACAATGATGCATGTAGAGATAGAAATATGTACCTTGCTTCAACACTCTACATACAATATGATCCACGCATAAATTAAATACAAAAAGTAAATTCACTATATGATGCATGAGGAAATTGGCCTTAGATGAGCATATTCTATTGATCCTGAAGAACATATAGCTAACTAAGAGAGAGAGAGAGAGGCCTGAGTCTGATCTCAGATGTCGATCAGTGTCTGCCACAATGGATCTTGCACGCTTTGTATATGATGAATCCATGATTCATTAACTTTTCTATCGCATTTTGTCTTAAAACCCTTAACAAATACATGTAAATATCCATTAATTCTCATCTTTTAACAAAATCACCATTCATGTATAAATACTCACTTTTAACCACTAAAATCATGTAAATAAATAAAGAACAAGAAAAGAAAGAAAAGGCAGATTGAATATATGAAAATATATACAATATGACTTAAAATATAAATATAGCTGTAAGATATATTTATAACCCAACCTCCGAAACCAAGTCAGCATGAATTGGTCGACAAACCAATAAGTAGGGGGAGATAAGGAAAGAAAACCTAAAAAAATAAATTAACACACACATACACATTCTACTATTTATACACTAAATACAAAACTTCAAAGATTTTTAATTAATCTATATGAACATATTTTTCACCAAATTCTTTTCCTAATTATTTCTAAAAATGTATATAAAAATATAAAAATAAGATAGAAATATTAGCCTGTATATATGCCAAGAAACTCAGCCTGTAAATTGTCAAAATCTCAACTTCCGAACATTATACTTCCTCATACGAACTCCAATTTCACTCTACTCACCTTTAAAGTTCATAAAATAATATTCTCTAATTAATAAAGGTGGTTTCATCGAATCCAGAGTCCGTTTGCAAAAAGTCGGTTTTGGGACCAAAATACAACGGGGTTTCTGGGCTATTTATTTTATGTAACACACATTATTTACAATTTTCTTGATTTTATAATTTTTAAATTATTTCATGATCTTGTATTTTCACCCTAAATTATTTCATAATTTTTGGACCTTATTTATTATTTTAATAAAATCAAAAACCCTAAAATATAGGTATAAATGAACTAGAGAACTTATACCTCTATTTATTAAAATATGCATATTAAATTATTAAAATCCATAAAAATTCGTATAGACCTTATTTAATATTCTAATAATTAAGAAAACATAATTTTAATTTTAATTTATTTATTTATTAAATTACAAATCTAAAACCTATTTATAAATATATATTTATTAATATAATATTTATATCTTGAAAAATATTTATTATTTATACAAATTATTTATTCTATAAAATAGATAATTAATTTATCTACATCTTTTGTATTTATACCTAACTAAAATAACTTTATTTATTAATTGTTATCTATTTTACATTGAATTTTAGCTTCTGGACCAACCAGGTGCTGACACTTGTCAGCACCTGGGTCTTCTTCTCCAAGAAGCTGTTGCACCGGATTCTGTTCGATCGGTGATGAATACTCATTCATCACTCTTTATTATTATATTTTAGCTACAAAAACCTTTGCAAATGCATGTAGATACTTGTAAATGCAAATGATTACCAAAAGCATGCATTGTGTAAAAAGTAACAATTAGCATGTTTTTGTGCAAAAATAAAAGAATAAAGATTAAGAAGAAAAAAGAGGAAAATATTTAGAATAAATATTGAGCAACCTAATCCCAAGGGAGGGCTCAGCATGGGCCTAACCGCATAAAAGCCAAAGTAGAGAGAGATGGGGAGCTCAGGTGTGTAAATATACCTGTAAATATTACAAAAATATTTTCCTCCAAAAATAGAATAAAGCGAACTTGTGTATATTTGTATATATTTATACAAAATTAAAACAAAAATTGAAAAATTAAAAAGAAAAATAAAAACACTCACATGTAGATATTCACCTTGTACATAGACACCTTATCTATATTTATTTCACCTTATAAATAAATAAATTAAAATCCCTAAAAATTTGTATATATTTTATCTTTTATATTGTAAATAAATAAAATAAAAACCACAATAACAAAAACCAAAATAAAAATAACAAAATTAAATACCAACAATAACATTGTACATATACCATGTATATAGATGTATATATCTATTTATTTCACCCTTGTATATAAATAATAAAATTAAAATTAAAATACTGTTTTATTCCTAATTTTATGCTATAAATAAATAAAATATAAAATGGGAATAAAAATGCATAAAAATAACTAATTAAAAATCAAAAATAAAAAATTAATATTGTGTAAATACCTATGTATAGCTCTATAGTGTACATACCCTATTTTTATTTCGAAAAATTAATTAAAAATCACCAAAAAAAGAAAAAAAATAAAATAAACATTTTTTGTATTTTGAGTTTTTAATAATTCGGCCATTTCCTATTTTATTTCTAATTTCCAAATCATTCTGACATGGTTGATCCTCATTGGTCCACGGGGGATGTTGACCCCCCGGTCAACTCCCCCCTGTGGACCACTTCCCACGGGTCGTGATGCCCGACCCGACTTCCCCGATTTTTCGCGTCACGACCCGACCTCCAAATCCGCAAATCCCGGGCGCTATTTCTTCACCTTGCATCCGAGAGGCACTCCCGATCTTCAGCTTAGGGATCCGTGCTTCATAGAGCCGGACCCGTCCCTTTCTTCCCGGACCTTCCACCGCATATAAGCCGAGATCCGCCTCCCATTTCCGCATCTTTGGCTCATTCGCATTCCACCCAGTGACCTCCAACGCCTCCGCGAGAGTGACAGCTTGCTCCAAGCGTTGTTGCAGCGAGGAGGGGATGCCTCGACCACTGATCCGGCGTCTTCGCGCTGCCGTGCTCCGCCTGAAGGTAGAGCTCGAGCCTCGGGCCTCGACGACCCGCGAGGCGACGTCCCAGAACTTCCTGAGCTCAAGCCCAGTCGACAGCAGCCAATAGGTAGCTCCATTTCCTTCTCTATTTCTTTGATTTTGCATTTACCCCAAATCGACCCATCGTTGTTCATCTTCGATTCCGTCCACTATCGCCACCCATTCGATCATCAGAGCACCCCATCACGATCGCCTTCTTCCCGCGCACCTTCTTCACCCCTCCATCCAACCCAGCTCGCACAGGAGCTGGGATTGGGGCTCCTTCGCCGTCGCATCGCCGGAGCCCCTACGCCCTGCCGCACCGATCATCGTCACCCCCGCTTACAGGATCGAGGCACTTTGCCCTCGACCCGCGAGTCTGCTACTGTGTTTTTCAGGTATATCCGAGCCCATCTGAGGGCCTGGACCATCTGGTGCAGCGGCTCGAGCTCCGCCGACCTCGCCTGAGTTCCCAGGACCTCCGACAAGCCATTGGAGGATTCCAGTAGACGCAGAAGGCCCCCACGCATCTTCTCCGATCATTCGTGGCCTCCGAGGAGGACTCCAGTGCCAGCACGAGCCCGACGAAGTTCGCCGGCGATCAGTTCGTCCTCCATCCTCCGCAACCGTCCGATCGCTCTTCAGCTCCAGTTCGCATCACAACCGTCCACATCAGGAGCCGCCACCACCGTTCGATCCTTGGAGGAGCGATCCAGACCGTCAGCTCAGCGAGGCTTAGCCACAACGCCTCATACACGTCCGATCCACCACGTGGCGAGGCCCCAACCGTTCGATCAGCGCCGAGGGATCCTTCTGAGGCGCCACCCTTCACTCTACCGTCCGATCTACACGTGGCAGCCATCCGTCCCTCGATTTAATAAAGGGGTAATTGCTTTTAGGCCCCCCTGTTTGTTTTATTTCGTAGTTAGTCCTGTAAATATAGCTTTTAGTTGTTTTTATTTTGGTACATTTGCATTTAGGACCTCGTACTTAGTTTATTTGCATGTATGCCCCTGCCTGTAGTGGATCGCGTGCATCGTCACGTGTTTGTTTGGGTTAATTGCATGTTTAGACCTGTTGTTCTAGGGTGTTAATGAATGAATGAAAGTTTTTAGTAAATTGCAGATATACCCATGTGCGTGGTTTTATTGTGCATGTGCGTTTATTATTGGGTATTTTACACTAAGGCCCCTGGACTTTTAATACTTGTTATTAAATAGTCCAGGAACCTTAGTTTATTTGCAATCAGGTCCCTGCGTGCCCAGGTCACGCGCGTCACACGTGTTTTCTTGGAAAAATTGCACCGGACCCCCTGGAACTTCTACTATATGCGTACAGGTCCATGTGCACTGTACCCTAGTTTTGATTTTTAATAAATTATCAAACCAACTCCAAATGCGATGAAAATTGGATACATGGCTCCTGCCATAGTGTAAAATTTTCTCCTATTTTTGGAGACATTTTTGATTTCATTTACTATTTTTGAAAATTCAAAAACAAGCATTTTCTTTATTGTCTAACTTTAAAATTCACAAAAAAATATTAAAACACCTCTAAAAATTACAAAAAAATAGACAATAGTTGTTTTGCCTTGCTTGACTATCTGACCAATTTTGGTCATTTTTTGCTTTATAAAACCCATAAAAATTACAAAACCCCATAAAACCCATAAAAATTCTAATAATTAATTGAAAAATCCAAAAATAATAATTCCAGTGCCTAAATTTTCCTTATATTTTCTACTTTTTAGGAAAGTTTGGCTGTGAAGGAAGAGGTGTATAAGTGAAGCTGATGTTATAGAAAGTAGGGGGACGTTAGCAACGTTGACGGTCCCCTTGACAGGGCCTCTATCTATTTTATATTGGCCCTCCACGTTAGACTGGACATCACCTTCATTTTTCTGTCTTGTTTGTTTTTTAGAAAATTCAATAAAAATCAGAAAATTGCCAAAAATTAACCAAAAACTGTAAAAAACATAAAAAGCATAAAAATATTTTTATTTGAATTTTTGAGTGATTTTTCAGTAGACAAATCATTTCTTGAAGTTGCCACTTATTTGCTTTTCTTATTTTCTTTATTAATTAAAAATCCAAAAAAATATATAAAAAGAATTTAAAATCCACCAAAAATACATTTCTTTTATTTTATTCCTTTTTAGACTACTTCGTAGGCTGCAAGGCCATCACGTGCTCCTTGTGTTCGACCCTGGTCGCTATACCAGGTTAATATAATAGCGAGACCGCTACTTGAGCTTATTTGATTTTTGTCCGATTTTGGTGGTCTATTTTTCTCGATTGACATCGCTTGGTGACTTGGGTCGCAACGACCCTTAATTACCTTTACCCGAGTTGCTTTGCGTGTTCATCAACCGGCCACTTTCTTCCATTTATCTCGCGCAACCTTTAACACCTTGGAGCTACCTAAACCATCGATTTGACCCTCCTAACTACCCTCTCCGTCGCTAGCCTTCGATCTAAACTTGGAGCCCACGCAAGTGATCTATATAAGATCCTAAACTTCCTCCATCGCCAAGCAACTCTTCCAACAAACTGAAACCCAGTTCCAGTTAGCCGACCCCCCCATCTTCCAAGCCTCGCTTCACCGGATTAGGAGGTGACAGCTCTGTCCAAGCAAGCTCGCGTGGAGGAGGAGACGTCGAAGGAGGTTCCAAGGCTGAGCAAAGCCTTGCATCGCCGTCCAGCGTGTGTCCAAGCTCCGGTCAAAGGTCACCCATCGAGCAACTTTCCAGGTAATACACCTTGATTCCATAGACCTCTTCCTCCATTTTCTTCGTTTTATTTCTCGATTTGCGTGCGTTGATTAGCAACATTAATTGCGTCTTTAGGTAGCTTAATCATTTAGCTTAGACGCACATCAAATTTCCATCTTCATTTTGACTAGAATCGCTTTGAATTTCGTCATCAATCCATTGCCATTCTCACGCAGTTTCACAAGTTCGCCTGGAAACTCAACTTTTCATCATTTTTGATCTTGCATTCTATCACCCCTCGGCCGATTCCTAGAGAATCGAGCGAATATATCTCTCGTTTGCAGATCAAACTCCAATCAGGAGCATCAAACCAAGGTTTTGGAAGCCTAGACCATCAAGAGATTCAACCTCCAAGGACGGTCGCCAGAACTTCAACAACTTCCAGGAGCTGAGATCGCCTTCTTCTTGACGCCTTCGCCATCGACTCAAGCCACCGCCGCCAGTCCCCTACCGCGGGCGAGCTCGAGGGGTGGAGGAGCCACCCCTCTGGCCCCAATGTAGCGCCAAAGATGACGGAGATTGGCCGGAGAAATTCGGAGAAGGAACCTCGTTCGTCAGGCGCGTAACAATCGCAAGAACAACCAAGCTACAGGCTGGTGACACATGGCAACAGCAGAGGCGTCCGATCAACACCTGGAACTTCTAATCCTAGCCGTCAGTGCTGAAACGGTGGAACAATTGCAACATCAACCCAGCGAGCTTCCAGAAACTTTTCTCCGCCCCCAGGTTTCCTTTATTTGCATTTAGATCTCTCTGCAGGGACCTAAATATAAAGCTTAGTATATTCTTCTTACAAAACAGTCCCAGAGGACCTTTTTGCAAACTTTTTAAACAGTTTCTATACGCTTATGCCCCTGGGCTG
Organism: Ottelia alismoides; assembly: GCA_037367405.1. Taxonomy (NCBI): domain Eukaryota; kingdom Viridiplantae; phylum Streptophyta; class Magnoliopsida; order Alismatales; family Hydrocharitaceae; genus Ottelia; species Ottelia alismoides. The sequence goes on from JAZKJV010011544.1 coordinate 570,817, forward strand.
TAGGGGTTGTTTTGACCTCGTTTGACCTTCTTTCTTGACGATTTCTTTAGGGTAGTTACGCAACTACCCCATCTACCTAGTATTAAGTTTTCGTGAGATTTTGACGTGTTTTCATCGTGTTTTGATTTTGTCGAATTTCACCTCGTTTTATTTTGATTTCTTGTGTTGTTCGAGCTCGCTGCTCGACCCCCGTTCACCCTACTATATTTTACCACCTACATAATATCCACCTATTATATAATGAATACATATTTTTGAAAAATATCTCTTTTTGAAAATTAAATAAAAATTTGAAAAGAATAAAATAAAATAAAATAAAAATAAATAAAAATCAATAAAAAAGAGGTTTCTTGACTTGATAACTCATAGAAGAGATAAAAAATAAAATTACAAAGATAAAACCGAAAGAATCAAAGGTACTATTCTGCATCCTTGAGTTCGACCCAGGAACACTTGCCTCGTAAAAAAATTAGTGTAGGTTTTCCGAAGGAAAACTGAATTTGTTTGATAAGTTGAAGATCGTTTTCTTGTTTCGCGGCTTTTTCTACATCGACCGTGTTTCTACTCTAAAAAAAGCCACGAAACTGATTTCCAGCTTTATCAAAATGGCGCCGTTGTCGGGGAGGCGTTAGAATATTTTGATTTTTTTTCTTTTTCTTTGCGATTTTATTTTTTCTCTCTTCTTTTTGTTTCGCTTTTCGTACGATTTTTCGTACGGCTTTTTTTCGTGTTTTGTTTTCTTAGTTTCTCTTTTGTTTTCTTACGACTTTCTCGGCTTTCTCGATTGGTTTTCTTTGCTATCTTTCTTTGCAGGGCCTGCAGGATCAACCAACTTCTTCAGAAGCCGAGTCAGTTGAAAGAGCAGAGGCCGGCTCCTTCTTCACTAGTCGACTGCAGAGGGCAGAGTAGTTAGAATTTTTCTGTAAAAGAGAGAGAAAAGGAGAGAAGCTGTAATAGATAATAAACAACCCCCCCCCCCATTTTTTTTGGGGCCTGATTCGCTGGATACCGTGTATCCAAGGATCAGGGCACCCACCGCGGTTTTATCGCTTATCGACTTTCCGCGGTTTTCTTGATACTTGTTTAGGATTTTTTTTACTCTATCTGATTGCGCCTGCGTAGTTAGTCTTAGGACTCGCAACCTAGGTGCTTGCTTTTAGGGTTTTTATAATAATAAAAAAAATCGGTAGACGTTATTTGAAAAAAACCAAAAAAATTACAAAACCGCAAAACTAAAATCGGGACTGCTAATCATATCTGATCTAAAAGATGTAAAACGACTCAATTGATTTGGGAGAGTAATCCCCGCACACTTCTCAGAGTGCGCGAGCTAGAGAGCTGACCCATAAGGATAGAGCCCAAACCCCGTATTTCTCGCGAAATACTACTGGGTTCATACACTTGATCACTGTTCCTCAGTGGGTAAGCTCGGGTAGCCGGAAACAGTCCGGGTTTACTTAGCAGAGTGGGAGGTTTAGAGGACACTACGCAAGGCTCCGTCCTCAAGTAACACGGGTAGCCGGAAACGGTCCGTACTTACTCCCATACTGGCTGAGTGCGAGTGATCTCTTGTAAAGATTCGGGCCAGTGTTTCAGAGAAACCATCGGGCACCTATTGGCTTGCTCAGCCCGCGATAACCGAAATACTTGTTTGCTAATCACAACCCTAAAACCGAAAAGATAAAAAGACCGAACTCTTACGGTCTTCATCGGGTTGAGTTGGTGAACACGGGGTTTGCTTTGTGTTTGCTTGCGGGGCATGAGTTTCCGCGGCTTTCGCATTTCTTTCTCTCACTTGAATCGTAAACGTGCTCTCCCGACAATTTATCTTGACATCTAAGATGACGTCTCAACAGCTTTTTGGCTCAGACTCTCTGAGCTTTCGACCGTCCACCGTCGAGCGTATATCTTCACAAGCTCGGGATGACCCTCTTCTCGAGCTGGTCCCATCAGATCTCGAGGCAAGTCAGACCCAGACTCCCTCGCCTCCTGGCTAGATTATTGAAGCAGACCCTCGCCTTAATACATCATCTAGATCTCCTGCATACTTTTCGTTGAGTTATTACGAGAGTTTTCATTTCACAGACGATCAGATGGCTCGCGGCAAAGGACCAACAGCAGACGAGAGGCCACCAGCTGGGGAGCAGCACGAAGGAAGGCCAGACGCAGATGTTACAACGGGCATTCTCGATACACTTTAGCAGATGAACTTGCAGATTCGAGAGCAATTTAGAGTTCAAAATGAACTGCGGGCTGAATTAGCCGCACTGAGAGCAGGGGCCGGGAACCAGTTACCGCCTGCGGTTCCCGCAACTTTACGGGACGAGTATGACCCGGGCGCAAGAATGCTTCACCATTGGATTCGGCTACCGCCGAATCTAGGACCATACGAACTCAGACCGTCTTTCATCTCTTTGCTTCCCAAGTACTATGGGAATGCCGCAGAGGAGCTGTTCACATTTTTACAGCAGTTTGAGATGATTTGCGGAACGGCTTATTATCCACGAGTGACGCAGGAGGCCGTACGCCTCAAGGCCATTCCCTTTGCCTTAGCCGATAAGGCCCTTTATTGGCTGAGTCATCTGGGGAGAGAAATCTCTACATGGGACGACCTGAAGTCCACCTTCCTTCGCAAATATTTTCCTCTGGGAAGGATGAACATGATGAGGAGCCAGATCTCCAACTTTACGCAACTGCCGCACGAATCCTTCCATGAGGCATGGGATCGATTCAAGGACCTGACGGAGAGATGCCTGCATCATGAGATCCCGATGAAGGTGCTTGTGCAAAAATACTTCGGAGGACACCAGCCAGAAATTCAGGGGCTCATGTGTGCCGCATGTAGCGGCAGTTACTTGAACAAGGACGCCGAGTCAGTCTGGGCCATCTTCGAAGGGATGGTCGAGAACTCGAGAGTCGTAGACTCTACTCGGGCATTTCAGAAAGCCTTACAGCCACCACATCACCGAGAACATCACAAGGTGGCGAACATCTCAGACTCTGAATCCAACACCAACATGGGATTTATTAGCGAAAAATTAATGTTGGTGGACGTGATTCACAAGCAGGTCCAAGACCTACAGCCGCTGCAAGAGTTGGAGAAACTCTCATCTCTACCCCAGTAGCTGAGTGATCTCTCGAAGAAGGTCGCTGATCTTCAGATCCAGTACCAGCAAATTCAGACTTCTTCGAATGCGCAACCAGCACGGAGGATCGCACCCGCTCCACCCACCAATCAGATCCACTACATCTAGAGCGAGTCCAAGATTCCGCAGATCGATTGGCATGAGGATCAATCTCATGCCGATCCCGGCCAGATCACCAGCACCGTAGAGATGGAAGTGGAGCAGCAATCCACTTTCGAGATCAATGGGATTCGGTATACTTCGATGCAGCAGCCGAGTATACCGAATCAGCAGCCGCAGCAGCCGTACGGTCATCCACAGCATGGACGTCTGAATTTCCAACACTGTCAGACTTTCACGCTGCAGCAGTCTCATCCGAATATCTACCATCAGAGACCGCAACATTCATTTCAGCACCCTGCTCACTACTCACCGAATTATCCTTATCAGCAGCCACAACAGTCTTCCTCCACACCTCCGCGATACTCTCGGCCTTCCACCTCTTAGCATTACACGCCAAAGCAGGAGAGAGGAGCAAGTCAGGGCCACCACACTGAACCAGAGATGTCTTCACAGGCCCAGGCGCTCAACCAGATCATGGACATGCTGAGTACGCTCCAGATCGCACACAAGACTGTGATGGAGCAGGTTAACCGTCGTCTGGACGAGTTAACCGTGCCGAAGACCATTCTCCCAGCCCAGCCTCAGATGAACCCGAACAACAAAAGGAGGCTTCCAGAGCAGGTAGACGCTACATGTAAGATCTTGTTTCCTGAATTTTTATCTAACTTCATTCGTCTCAAGATCGGTAGATCACCACAAGAACCTGTTGGAGAAGAGGAGAGGGCACTAGAGGAGCACGAGCAGAGCCATGATCCTGAAGCCAAGGAGGAGAAACCGCAAGATGATGAGGACCATTATGCAGAATCAAGAGACTGGAGCAATGCCAACACATCAGATATGGACACTGGCAACTTAGACGATGACATTACGCCAGATCAGGCAGAGAGCCCCGACAAAAATCTTTCTTCTCCTGTTTTAGAGAGTTTTGTAAATAATTCTGAGACTCTCATTGTAAAAGCTGATTCCAGTTTGAATAAAAATCCTGTATTTCTGACTTCTGACTTTATTCCTTTTCCCGATGCTTTGTTTGGAAAAGGAAAGAAAAAGACCAAAAATAATCTTGCATCTCCAGAGATCGAAAAACTAAGAAAAGATCATATCTTTCTGAAGATCCCGCTTCATGATGCCTTAGATCAGTTTCCTACGCTCAAGAATCAATTGAAAAACAGATGCACCACGCGTAGGAAAAAGAGATCCCGAACAGAGAAACATGTCTTGACTAAGGCTACATCCTGTGCGATACAGAATAAGTTACCGAAGAAGAAAAAAGATTCAGGTGCACATTATGTCAGATGCGAGATCGCAAAAGCCGAGTTCGACCGCACTCTATTAGATAATGATTCCTCGATCAATCTGATACCCGCTTCCTTACTCGATAAGCTCGAGCTAGGTCCTCTTTACAAATCCCGTGCGATCCTTCAGTTTGCTGATAGATCCGTAAAGAGACCTAAGGGTATACTTAGGAACGTTATCGTAACCGTGCAAGGTCTACGATTCCCAGTGGACTTTACGGTCCTGGACATGAATTGCCCTGCATAGTTATACCTACCCCGATCATTCTCGGGAGGCCTTTTCTAGAGACCGCAAAGGCTCTCTTCGATTACGATACAGGGAAGGTATCTTTTCGCGCTGAGGGCGAAAAGGTACATATAGAGATGGCGAGAGAATCGAACACTTTCAGTGATGCATCTTCAGATTTTCTGAGTTCTTTAGCCTCCTGTGATTACATGGATGAGGTCCGTCTTGACGACCTCGAAAGGTATCAGGTAGAGACCCAAGAATGTTTGACAGAGGACGGGTCCGAGACCTCAGGGGGTAATTCTTCTGACGGAACCTTATACTTTAGTCTGGATGATGAGAAGCAAAAGGATCAGACTTCTGATGAAATTAATGCAGATTTTTCAGACTCAGAAACTCTACACAATTCCTCCATCTCAGATGATTCAGAGTTTCATTTAGCTGACTTATTCTCTTCCGATCATTATGAGGAGTCGGATGATGTCTTGAACATCTTCTGTAGTCCGACTCTAGAGCACATAGAGATGGTGGATAATCAGAATGCAGACACATCACTAACCGATACAGATCCCCATACACATACAGATGATGTTTCGACAGATACAGATACTACCTTAACAGAGCTAAAAACTTTGCCACCAAACATGAAGTATCCTTTCCTTGCGGGTCCACATCAATGATTTCCGGTCATTATCAACTCATCTTTGACTGATGATCAAGAATCTCATCTGATGGAGATTCTAGAAAGAAACCGCAAGGCTATTGGGTGGACTGTATCCGATCTCCGCGGGATTAATCCTACTTTGTGTTCGCATCATATCTATCTCGATCATGACAACAAACCCTCCAGAGAGTTTCAGCGTAGGCTAAATCCGATGTTATGAGAAGTTGTCAAGAATGAGATCACGAAATGGTGTGACGCAGGGTTCATTTATCCCATCTCCAACTCCGAATGGGTTAGCCCATTACATGTTGTCCCGAAAAAGTCGGGAATTCATATGGTAAAAAACGAGAGTGGAGAGGAGATTCCATAGAGAGTAACCACGTCGTGGCGAGTATGTGTTGACTATAGAAAGCTGAACACCGTGACGAAGAAGGAGCACTTCCCTTTGCCTTTCATAGCCCAGGTCATAGAACGGTTGGCAGGGAAGGGGTACTTCTGTTTCCTTGACGGTTACTCCGGATACAACCATGTATCAATTGCTCCTGAAGACCAGGAGAAAACCACCTTCACATGTCCGTTCGGCACGTATGCCTTTAGATGGATGCCCTTTGGATTGTGCAATGCTCCTGCGACTTTTCAGAGGTGCATGCTTGCTATTTTTGCGGATATGGTCGGTGATTTTCTAGAGGTTTTTATGGATGATTTCTCGGTCTATGGTGACTCCTTTGACGATTGTTTAGCGCACCTAGACCAGGTTCTGAAAAAGTGTTGTGAGGTAGATCTTGTTCTGTCTTGGGAAAAGAGCCATTTTATGGTTACTCACGGGATCGTGTTGGGGCACGTCATCTCCCAGCGAGGCATGGAGGTTGACCCTGCCAAGGTGGATGTCATAAAGAAACTTGAGCCACCATCCAACATCAAACAGTTACGGTCATTTCTGGGGCATGTCGGCTTTTACCGACGGTTTATCCAAGACTTCTCCAAGATTGCCCGACCGTTAACTGAATTGCTAGGCAAAGACATCGAGTTCGTGTTAAATGATAAATGTCTTAATGCCTTCCTCACATTGAAAGAGAAGATAATCAGTGCTCCTGTCCTATAGCTGCCTGATTGGTCTCTACCCTTCAAGATCATGACGGATGCTTCAGATTTTGCGGTCGGGGCTGTATTAGGACAGAGGAGGAATGGACTTCCCTTTGCCATTCACTATGCCAGCAGAATCTTAGATGATGCTCAGATAAATTACACAGTGACAGAAAAAGAGATGTTGGCAGTAGTGTTTGCATTAGACAAGTTTCGATCATATCTGCTTGGCTCTAAGATCACAGTATACACAGATCATTCCGCTATCAGATTTTTAATGGAAAAGAAGGATGCCAAGGCATACCTTCTTAGATGGATTCTATTACTTCAGGAATTGGACTTGGATATCAAAGATAAACCTGGAGTAAAGAATGTGGTAGCTGATCACCTCTCCCGATTACATACAGATCAGCCTTCAGATGAGTACACGCCAGAAATCGCAGAGAGATTTCCTGACGAGAGCATCTTTGCGATTACCGAACTTCCGTGGTATGCAGATATAGTGAACTTTCTGGTCACACAGAATAGTCCTCAAGGTTGGCCAAAGAACCGAGTTGAGAAACTAGTTTCTGAGGCATGATACTACCATTGGGAGGACCCTATTCTTTTTCGTGAAGGACCGGATTGCGTTTACAGGCGATGTATTCCTCAGGAGGAATATAATAGTGTCCTCACTTTGTGTCATTCTTTAGAATCAGCAGGACATCATTCGGGGAAGAGGACAGCGCAAAAGGTACTACAGAGTGGATTATGGTGGCCGACTCTTACTAGAGATGCCTGCACATTCGTGAAGAGTTGTCCAAATTGTCAGAGAGCTGTAGGGACAGTCAGTGCCAGAGATGCCATGCCGATGCGACCCGTCATTATCTGCGAGATCTTTGATGCATGGGGCATAGATTTTATGGGACCGTTCCCATCTAGCAGCGGCTTTGAGTACATTCTTCTCGCTGTAGACTATGTTAGTAGATGGGTGGAGGCTATACCCGCACGAACCGTAGACAGTAAGACCGTTTGCAAGTTCCTAAGGGAACACATTATTCGCGGTTAGGGATCCCTCGTATACTAATCTCTGATGGGGGTAGCCATTTCATTAATAAGGAGGTGAAAAAGCTATTGAAACAATACAGCATCGATCACAGAGTAGATTCTCCTTACCACCCACAGACGAACGGCATGGTTGAAGTCTCAAATAGGGAGGTGAAATCAATTCTTCAGAAACTAGTACAACCGGATAGGAAGAACTGGTCACTGCTTTTAGATCAAGTTCTTTGGGCATATCGTACTGCATATAAGACTCCCTTAGGTACTTCACCATTCAAACCGGTTTATGGAAAGCCGTGCCATTTGCCCATAGAGATCATGCATAAATCTGAATGGGCAATTCGAGAGATATTGATGGATGTACAGAAAGCAGGAGCCAAGAGAAAGATAGATCTGAATGAGCTGGTAGAAATTCGAAATCAAGCATACGAGAACACACTCATCTATAAGGACAAAGTGAAGAAATGGCATGACAGACATATTCGGCACAAAAGCTTTGTTCCTGGGCAGAAAGTCTGGTTGTTCAATGCGAGATTGAGAATTTTTCCCGACAAATTGAAAAGCAAGTGGGAAGGACCATACATAGTCAGAACGGTGCACAACAATGGTTGTATAGCAATATCAGATGTGTCACCTGGTGCAGAGCCGTTCGTGGTTAACGGGCAGATGCTGAAGCACTTCATCGAAACTACTGTTCATCTGGCCCGCACTGAAGTGATCTATTTTTTACATGAATCATGATTATTCTTTCACTTCTTCTTGTACAAAATATTTTTGAGCCATTCGTTTCTGGAGCTCTACAACACTTGTATATTCTTCATAGACCACAATCGTCCCCATTTTTGCTCGTCTTCTATGCTTAGGATACCAGATCCTAAGTATAGGGGGGACCGATTGTTCGCTGATTTACGTTTTATTTTTTTGCACTGATTCTTTTGTAAAGCCTTTTTTCTCACAAATCACTGATCCCCATTTTTTGGCTACACTCTTTTCTATACATAGGATGCATTATCCTAAGTATAGGGGGGACCGAGTGATTTCAATGATTTCGTATTCTTTTCCTTTTGAAATTTCGTTATTTATTCTTTTCATTCAGTCATCCCATTTTTGCTCTCCCGTGATACTTACAATGACCTGATCGTAAGTATAGGGGGGGTTGACTGACTTGTACTCGATAACCTTTTTCACCCATTTTTACTTAGCACGAGTTATGTCCTCCTTTTTCTCTTTTGACGCTATGAGGACATAGCACAAGCTAAGTATAGGGGGGTGCGTATATATTGTATATATACTTTCATCCATAACTCGTACTTTTATGTATTTTCTATATCTATAAAATCCATAAAAAGTGGGTACGGGTTAATTTAAAATCCACTTATATTTATATATATTATTTATAAAATCCTTGTAAATAAGTAAAATATGTTTAAAACTTGTATTAAAACTTGTAATTAAAATTTGTATTTAAAATTTGTACTTAAAATTTGTATAATACTCAGTTAAAATCCTATTTATTAAACCATTTGTAAAAACCATTCAATCCTTGTAAAATACTTTGTAGATAAAATTTGTAAAATACATTAGACACTTAACTTGAATAAAATATATCTTGTAAAATTCATGAATAAAATCTTGCTTATAAATTTCATAAAATCCCTAAAAAATACAAAGTCCTAAAATTCATAAAAATTACAAAAGCCTTAAAATCCATAAAATGAGTAAAATTCAGAAAAGACACTTCACAAAAACATGGTTGCATTTGCATTTACATTTTTCATAATAAGTTTGATTTCTGGAACTAAGGACTGAGTCTAGTCTAAAGGATGGAGCTTGATTACGACCTTTAAATCTCATTGTAAGGAGCCTGATTAGGATCTGGAATTTAGACTCTTCAGGTCTTGTGACTTAAAATCTTTGGGTTCCGTAAGACCATATTCGGGAAATCAAGTCATCTGTGCTTAAGTAGACCATTTGGAGTCATCCGTACAACTCTACACCAGTGAACCAATCTTGAACACATGCACTCTGTACTTAGCTCGACTCGCATGGAGTTCCGAAGGGCAGTACACCTTGGTAGTGCGTTTCTATCCTTATCTTTGTGGCATTGACGTCTAAAGACGGGAGAGATTGGGGTTGCGATAGTTGCTTCGGATGAGGGAAGGATCTGCTGACACAATTTTTCTAAGACCTCAAAAAAGGGACAGACTAAAAAGATGCTATATCCGTCGAGGCACAAAAAGATGAATGCAGTGCAAGCAAATTACAAAGTCAAAGCAAAGCAGAAGCCACCAAATAAGACCACAATGGTCCAAGCTTCCACCAAAAATGCCTGCACATCTTAGTGGAGACTCAGCTACACCGGTTGGGCTTCACAAGGAGATGCGTCTACACTGGTCGCACTCCATTTCTTTTCTCATTCTTCTAACTTCTCCCTATATTCGATTGTGGACATAGCAGAACTGAACTCAGAAGGGAATACCTCCCTCCCCGAGGAAAGAGTAGCGAGATGAGGAAGCCATAGAAGTGTATAGCCGGGATGGACGGTTTCTTCGGTTCTGTAAGCAGGAAGAGCTAAATCAATTCACACACTGTACAAGTTGACTTCAAGGATGATAGAGTTTATGATATGAATAAGTGAGTCTGAACTAGTCGATGAAGTGATCTTGAGTAGGGATTTGTGGAGCTTGAGGACTGTTGAGGATAAAATCCTAATCCTAGTTAAGGTTCCGACAAAATGCTTGTTTCAAGCCCGATCGAGCTCTGTCCTTTGTCTGTTCTCATGAATTGGTTTAGGAAAACAAATTCATTCTAACTTTCTTTCTTTTTCACTTACTTTTTCAAAATAAGTGTTTGCTAAGGGACTAGCAAAGTTTAAGTACAGGGGGTTGATGAATCCATGATTCATTATCTTTTCTATCGCATTTTGTCTTAAAACCCTTAACAAATACATGTAAATATCCATTAATTCTCATCTTTTAATAAAATCACCGTTCATGTATAAATACTCACTTTTAACCACTAAAATCATGTAAATAAATAAAGAACAAGAAAATAAAGAAAAGGTAGATTGAATATATGTAAATATATACAATATGACTTAAAATATAAATATAGCTGTAAGATATATTTATAACCCAACCCCCGAGACCAAGTCAGCATGAATTTGTCGACAAACCAATAAGTAGGGGGAGATAAGGAAAGAAAACCTAAAAAAATACATTAACACACACACATACACATTCTACTATTTATACAATAAATACAAAACTTCAAAGATTTTAGTAAATCCATATGAACATTTTTTTCACCAAATTCTTTTCCTAATTATTTCTAAAAATGTATATAAAAATATAAAAATAAGTTAAAAATATTACCCTGTATATATGCCAAGAAACTCAGCCTGTAAATTGTCAAAATCTCAACTTCCGAACATCATAACTTCCTCATACGAACTCCAATTTCACTTTACTCACATTTAAAGTTCATAAAATAATATTCTCTAATTAATAAAGTGGTTTCATCGAATTCGGAGTCCGTTTGCAAAAAGTCGGTTTTGGGACCAAAAGACAACGGGATTTCTGGGCTATTTATTTTATGTAACACACATTATTTATATTTTTCTTGATTTTATAATTTTTAAATTATTTCATGATCTTGTATTTTTACCCTAAATTATTTCATAATTTTTGGACCTTATTTATTTTTTAATAAAATCAAAAACCCTAAAATATAGGTATAAATGAACTAGAGAACTTATACCTCCATTTATTAAAATATGCAAATTAACTTATTAAAATCCATAAAAATTCGTATAAACGGAGAGCAAGACCGGAAGGTAGTTGGGTCTTCTATATAAGAAAAGCTGATATGAAACGTCTCAGAGAGTCCTCTCTCTCCGCTACTCTTCTTCCCCCGGAGGGACATTCTACGTACGAGAAAGATGAGTAGGATTCTAGCTGACGTTAATATTCTGACTTTGAAAGAGAATAGTACTGGGAACTGAGCTCCGGGTCTGATTTACTGATTGACAAGGATGCGAGGCGAGGGGGAGGCGATAGACGAAGAGGGGTAGTCAGGTGGTTACGGGGTGCAGGTTAGTATATGAGATCAAATGCTGCACTGCTGTAGTATGCTTGTGCCCCACTAAGAGTTGATGCTGGTAGGTTGGAAATGCCGGACTGAGAAGAGGATATATAAGAAGAAATTAGTATACAATCCACGAGGTCTAATGTGCTGTAGTCAAGCCCTGGTGCCAGGCGGGTTTCGAGTACGAGGAAAGTAGAGTGAGTTGAAGTTGGAACTGAACTTATTTAATATTCTAATAATTAAGAAAATATAAAATTAATTTTTATTTATTTATTTATTAAATTAAAAATCTAAAACCTATTTAAAAATACATATTTATTAATATAATATTTATATCTTGAAAAATATTTATTATTTATACAAAGTATTTATTCTATAAAATAGATAATTAATTTATCTACATCTTTTGTATTTATACCTAATTAAAATAACTTTATTTATTAATTGTTATCTATTTTACATTGAATTTTAGCTTCTGGACCAACCAGGTGCTGACACTTGTCAGCACCTGGGTCTTCTTCTCCAAGAAGCTGTTGCACCGGATTCTGTTCTGACCGGCCACTTTCTTCCATTTATCCCGCACAACCTTTAACACCTTGGAGCTACCTAAACCATCGATTTAACCCTCCTAACTACCCTCTCCATCGCTGGCCTTCGATCTAAACTTGGAGGCCACGCAAGTGATCTATATAAGATCCTAAACTTCCTCCATCGCCAAGCAACTCTTCCAACAAACTGAAACCCAGTTCCAGTTAGTCGTCCCCCCCATCTTCCAAGCCTCGCTTCGCCGGATTGGGAGGTGACAGCTCCGCCCAAGCAAGCTCGCGTGGAGAAGGAGACGTCGGAGGAGGTTCCAAGGCTGAGCTAAGCCTTGCATCGCCGCCCAGCGTGCGTCCGAGCTCCGGTCAAAGGTCGCCCGTCGAGCAACTTTCCAGGTAATACACCTTGATTCCATAGACCTCTTCCTCCATTTTCTTCGTTTTATTTCTCGATTTGCGTGTGTTGATTAGCAACGTTAATTGCATCTTTAGGTAGCTTAATCATTTAGCTTAGGCGCGCATCAAATTTCCATCTTCATTTCGACTAGAATCGCTTCGAATTTTGTCATCAATCCATTGCCATTCTCACGCAGTTTCACAAGTTCGCCTGGAAACTCAACTTTTCATCATTTTTGATCTTGCATTCTATCACCCCTCAGCCGATTCCTAGAGAATCGAGCGAATATATCTCTCATTCGCAGATCAAACTCCAATCAGGAGCATCAAACCAAGGTTTTGGAAGCCTCGACCATCAAGAGATTCAACCTCCAAGGACGGTCGCCAGAACTTAAACAACTTCCAGGAGCCGAGATTGCCTTCTTCTTGACGCCTTCGCCGTCGACTCAAGCCACCGCCGCCAGTCCCCTACCACCGGCGAGCTCGAGGGGTGGAGGAGCCACCCCTCTGGCCCCGCCGGAGCGCCAAAGACGACAGAGATTGGCCGTAGAAATTCGGAGAAGGGACCTCGTTCATCAGGCGCGTAACAACCGCAAGAACAGCCGAGCTACAGGCTGGTGACACGTGGCAACAGCAGAGGCGTCCGATCAGCGCCTGGAACTTCTAATCCTAGTCGTCAGTGCTGAAACGGTGGAACAATTGCATCATCAACCCAGCGAGCTTCCAGAAACTTTTCTCCGCCCCCCAGGTTTCCTTTATTTGCATTTAGGTCTCTCCGCAGGGACCTAAATGTAAAGCTTTGTATATTCTTCTTACAAAACAGTCCCTGAGGACCTTTTTGCAAACTTTTTAAATATTTTTTCACATTATGCCCCTAGGCTGTAGGGGTTGTTTTGACCTCGTTTGACCTTCTTTCTTGACGATTTCTTTAGGGTAGTTACGCTACTACCCCATCTACTTAGTACTAAGTTTTCGTGAGATTTTGACGTGTTTTCGTCGTGTTTTGATTTTGTCGAATTTCGCCTCGTTTTGTTTTGATTTCTTGTGTTGTTCGAGCTCGTTGCTCGACCCCCGTTCACCCTACTATATTTTACCACCTACATAATATCCAACTATTATATAATAAATACATATTTTTGAAAAATATCCCTTTTTGAAAATTAAATAAAAATTTAAAAAGAATAAAATAAAATAAAAATAAAAAAATAAAAATAAAAATCAATAAAAAAGAGGTTTCTTGACTTGATAACTCTTAGAAGAGATAAAAAAAATTACAAAGATAAAACCGAAAGAATCAAAGGATTCTATTCTGCCTTCTTGAGTTCGACCCAGGAACACTTGCCTGGTAAAATTACAAAGATAAAACCGAAAGAATCAAAGGATTCTTGTTTCGCGGCTTTTTCTACATCGACCTTGTTTCTTCTCTAAAAAAAGCCGTGAAACAGATTTCCACCTTTATCAGTATACGACCTCTAGCGGCATGTGACCTCTCAAATGAATAGGTTAACTATTTCAATTTTAATTTTTAGCAAGGTCCAATTATGTTATATAGGAATAGATAATCTATTAAGTGTTGGGCCTTAGCTATTTACGTCACAATCAACAAAAAATCCTACATCTAGGGGCTAAAACCGCGAGAATCAAATAGTGAGTTATGGTGATGAAATCAAAAATGTGAAAAATAGTGGTGAGGTCCCCCAAGTGCATCGGAACTTGGCAAAACAGACCCCAAAAAAATGTCCAAGTCCACAAGTCCAAAGTATCTAAATTATTACAATAATCTCAGAAATGTTCTCTAAAGTAAAATAAATGCTTTCTTCTCATCTCTGCTCTTCCTCCTGTATGAGTCCTCCAAAAAGAATTCAAGGACACTCCAAGTCATCCTACAAGCAGTTACTCGCACAAAAATCCAATAAGAGATGGTCAAAAAACAATTATAATATTTAGAGACAAAATTGAGCAAAAATGAAGAATGACTACAAAGCCGTGCTCCCTGACAGTGGGGCCATTCCGATGAGTTGGACTTCGACAGGTTGAGATGGATTAAATAAATCACAATTATTGTTATTCTCAACCACTTGAATCAGTCAATGAGAAAAATATTTTTTTAACCACTTAATAAAAGATAAATCAATGAAAAGCAAATGTAAGCGGTTTCATTATTTTATTTACCTTGTATAGTGACCGGGGTCGAACAAAAGGAGCACGATTTAAAAACTAAGTAGTCAAATTTCTAGAATAATTTTTAGTAGTTTTTGAATTTTTATTATTTTTACCTTTTTTTTTAAATAAGCAAAAAGGATAAAAACGCACACACCATACTTTTTTTGTATTTTTTAAAATAGTAAAAAATGTATAGAAAAGTCCAGAACAAGATAATTTTGTGTTTTATATGTTTTAAAATTTTTTTGGTAATTTTTTCAAATTTTTTTGATGTTTTTGTAATTTTATAAAAATCAAGCGGTGAAAAATAAAGGAAACATTGCACATGCAAGAATATTTTAAAACTTAAAAATACTTTAAGTACGCAATACTCCAGGAAATTAATTTTAAGCTAAACTACCAATAAATATCTACAAATAGAGACTGAAATCACATTTTTTGAATTTTTATTTAATTTTCTACAATTTTTTAAGATTTTTTGTTTTCGTATTTTTTTGTTTTTATAAATGATCTAAGCACAAAAATTGGACAGAAATTAAAAGACACCAAAATACATGTACGGTAATTTTTTGGAATTTTTGAGCAAATTTTCGAATTTTTATGAATTATCTAATTTCAGGGAAGCAAAAGGACACTTGTTTTGAATTTTTAAATATATCAAAAATCGAGAAAATGCTATGAAAAATTTATACAATGTTTAGGCACATAGCAAGGGCATACACATTTTTTTTAGAATTTTTGGAATTACAAAAAAATTATTTAATCAAAAAGGGCATGCAAATTCAAGTATGTAATACAAGGACTAAAGTGCAATTATTTAAAGTTTCTAGACTGAATATAAAAAGAATCAAATTGTAGGATGAAAAACATAATTTACCTAACAAACATATGCCACGGGGCACTTTAGCAAATTTATGAACTTTCAAGGGTGGATCTGTAATTTACCCAAATAATTTTTTTTAAAGCTAGGGTTCTGGAATCCTTTGTTTCTTTCTTCAAGCACAAGACAGGGGGTGCGTGGTGTCGCCGCCCTACCCTTCACTTCTACTCCCCACGTGCACGCGCGGCGCAGAGTGGCGGGCGGGGAAAGGCGGGCGACCGTGTAGACGGGCGGGGAACAACGGGCCACCGTGTAGATGGGAAGTGGAGCCTCCCGGGGGCGCTAGCACTCGCGGACGGTTGAACGAATGGACGGTTAGTGGAGAGTCGCAAGGGTGCAGGCTTGGCACGCAGGCCACGCCGACGGAGACATGCGGCCTGGAGCGGCGGGAGAACGAGAGGCGTGCCGCGGTGAGGGCGGCTGAGGGGTTGGCACGGGAGAGCCACCGCAGAGAGGCGCTAGTTGGTGATGACGGGGCTGTTGGGGGTGCACGCGTACAGGTGGAGGCGGCGGAGCGCTCGTAGGCCGCAGGTGGCCACGGTGGCGTCGCTCCTCGGACTCTCTAGGTGTGGCCTCGTGCAGCGGTGTGCGAGAAGAGGCATGATAAACGCAGAATTGAGTGCGGTCGTATTGACTCACAAGGCGAGTCAACAGTCTGTGTCTTGACCACTACAAAATCCCAGTTTAATCAACAATTAACCCACACTATAGATCAATAATTAGAAATAAATGTGGAGTTAAAATTTATTTTTAACTCTGCACAAATGATGTATAGGGACAAGTATGCAGAGAGTTCGAACACAAGGAGCAAACAGGGTAATTCAAACAAAGGTGCACAAGTGAATGTGAGTGGGTGTCTACACTAAGCAAGCAAGCAAAGATTTTTGTGGGTTTTTAATTTTTATATTTTTTTATTTTATATTTAATTTTTAATTTTGTATTTTGATTTTTAATTTTCTAATTTTTATAATTTTATAATTTATATTTTTTTTCTTTTTCAATATTGGAATATATAGACAATGTAATATAAGAGAAGATAGAATATTAATAAAAATATGATAAAATAGCCAAAAATTCAGAAATAAAATGTTTTTGGTATTTTTATAATTTTTTACTGTTTTTGTGATTTTTGGGTATTTTTCAAGGTGTTTTTGGTATTTTTAAATACTAAAATAAAGGAAAACAGTGAAATATGTACTGGTTGTGAGTAAAATAGGAATTAAAATTAGGAAACAGCACCAAATATTTTCACACTAATTTTCAAATATAGAAAATAAAATATAGAACAAACAAGAACTGAGTTTGTATTTTTCTGAGTTTTCATTGATTTTATATATTTTTTTGAAGTTTTTATGTATTTTCCAATTTTTAAGGTTTTTCTTTTGATATTTTTAGTGATTTTTGGATTGACCCTAAAATAAGTTAAAATACACACTAGGGAATTTTTTTGGAATTGTTCGACGTATTTTTATATTTTTTTGGTATTTTCTAAGCTAGACAGTGAATAAAAAGCATGTTTTTCATTTTTAATAAATGTTAAAAAGCAATAAAATCAAAAATTAAAATTATGGCGTGGAAGAACAAGTTACCAGGAGCTTAAGCCTAATTTTTGAGAATTTTTGGAATTAAAATGATAATTTAAATAATTGAAACAAGCATCCAAACATTAATCAGGCCTGAGAGGGGTATACATGCGATTTCTCAAACATCCAGGGGTCACATGAAAAATTGCCACAAAGTTTTACACTAAAACATGCATTTACTGGACTAAAAGCAAATTACAAAACCCGGAGGGGTATCGTAGCAATTTTCCCACCCGGGCGCGTGACTTGCACGCGCCTCGCAAGGACCGAAAAGTAATATTCCAAAACCCAGGGGCTAACTTGCAATTTCTCCAAAAATGTAACACTTAATATAAAAGTTCTGGGACCTAAACGAAATACTAAAAAGACCGAGGGCCTCCGTGCAAAATGCCCGCACTTCACGTGTACAGGTCACGTGAGGTGACGTGGCGGAGGACCTAAGTGTAAATAAAATAAGTTCGGGGGTCTTTTTGCAAATTTTACAAAACTTTTACACTACATACGAAAGTTTTTAGACTAAAAAGTAAATACAAAATGCGCGGGGGCTTAGATGCAAAATACCCTCGGCGCGCGGATCCAACGGCTGCAGATCTTCACTTGGACACGTGGCGTGAATCCAGCGGTCGATGGCGCTTCGTTTGGATGGCGGAGATTAGATCGTGGATGACGATCGGACGGTGGCTACGTAGCACGATACAATGGCTGCTGCTCGACCTGGGGGCGCTCCTCGATCCGACAGCTGGGAGGTGATGACGAAGAACAACGAAGAACGCCGGCGAGGCGAACTTCGTCGTCCCCGATCTTCGTCCTCCGGCGATGGCAGTGCTTCAAAATGGACGTGGAGCGTCCTCCGGTCCTCCTCTAGCTGCTGGCGGCGGCAAAAAGCCTCGGCGACGGTCGAGGGGCTCGCTGAAGGGTGGCGGAGCTACAGAGCTCCGGCGAAGCTCCAGATTCGCCTCCAGGCTTCAATGAGTGTGCGTGGACCTGCAAAAAGCATTAGAAGGTCCAGGGCAAAGTGCTTGGACCTCTGGATGGACGTGAAGATGCGTGACTCGAGGTGGCGATGAACGGCCGGAGGTACGCTCCGGCCAACTTAGCGATTTGAGCGAAATAGGCGATGAAGCTCGGATTTTTTTGGGGGGGGTTTGATCCTTAGGTTAACAGGAACTAAATGCACAAAAGAAATGAAAGGGGAAAGGCCCTCAATGGTCGGAGCTAGAGGGAGTAGTGTACCTCGACCGCCGGTCTTGCGGGAGGTGGTGGAGGCGCCCTCGACCTCGATCGCCTTGGCTGACGGCCTCGCGATGGAGCTGTCACCTCCAGGGAGCTCGGGAGCACGAAGGTGGCGACGAGGGGTGGACCAAGGGTTCTCTAAATTCAAATCGAAAATGGGGTGTCGTTATATCTGGTTTGACCCCTGACCAAGGTGCTCCAAAGATCGAGGCGCCTGGAGCACCACACTGATCCATGGCCCGAGGTAATCACATGGCGGGGTAGACCAATGATCGAGGTTTGGTTTTGCAAAAGGAACCATCACGAAATAGTGCAAGGATCAGCCGCTAAAAAGCCAAGAAATTGGCTCAAAAATCGACTTCTAACGCATCACATGGGGGAGGGCGACCAGTTGACCGAAGTCAACTGGGGCTGAAACCTGGTTGGTCCACGTGGACCAACCAGGAAAAACCCCGATTTAATTCTTTGTTAATTCATTTAAAAAAAGAAATAAGCCGAATTAAATAATGATGATAAAATAAAAAATATTTGTTATTTTATATAGTAATTAATTATGATTTTTAATTTATTTTATGAGGTATAATTTTATAAGTTTACTTTTTAGCCCTATATAGGTATAATACCTATGTATTGTAGTCTTTTATTTTTATTTAGGTATTTTTAATATTATTATTTTTATTTCTTATTTTATAAAATTATAAAATACTTTTATACACATAAATATATTTTTATTTTTTTCTGATATGTTTTACATATTTAATAAAATATAAGAGTGTATTGTATAGGTATACATATAGGTATAATACCTGTATGATCTATGTATGTTTATTTTTATTTTGAGTTTTCTTTAGGTTTTTATTCCAATTTTAATGTACATAATTATTATAAGTGATATTTACAACATTATAAAAATATAAAATTATAAAAATAATAAATAAATAATGAATTGAATATTTTAATCTGTACAATTATACAATAGGGGTCCAAAACTAACCTTTCAAATCGTAGCTCTGCCAAATGCGAAACCACCGCCATTAAATAGCTTATTTTCTTCTATATACAATTAAAGGTGAGTTAGATGCATTTGGAGTTGTCATTTGTGAGATACGGGTCTGGGAAGTTGGGATTCTGGATTTTTATTCAGACCATAACTTTTTGTCTGTATATTATTTTTCTGTGAAATCAATTTTGTATTTTTATTTATAAAATTATCTACAACTTTCATGTACAAAGTTTCTTTATTTGATGTATAAAAAGTAGAACCAAAAATAGGTCCCAAAATGAATAAAGAATGAATTAAAAGTATAGGTATTTGACTGTATTTCTGACCTTATCTCCCCCTACTTTATTCCTTGTCGACCTATTCATCAAGATGCCTAGGTCTCGGGGTTTCGGGTCATAAAATATTTACAATATTTTATTCTTTTTCTTTTCTTTTATTTATTCTATAATTTTATCCTTAATTACAGTATTTTATACACTATTGGAATGCACATGCATGAATGCTAAGATGCTATATTTAAGGCTATTTACAGGCATTTGCTAGGGTTTTTGATGCCAAAATAATAGAATAAAGGTGATGAAATGTGGATTCATCATCCCCCTATACTTTACCTTTGCTAGTCCCTAGCAAACACTTATGCAATAAGAGCAAAAGAAAAAGAAAGAAAAGAAAAAGAAGAAGGTGGATCAAGTGTAATGATCAAACTTGTCTTCACAAAATCAAAGTTTGGAGCTTAAGTCGGACCTTTGGAATTTTAGTGCGGGCGGAACCTTAGTGAGAACCGAATTTGAAATCCAACAGTCCTTGAGGATCCCAAAACTCTGCTCAAGTCTCCTCAATAGCTAGGTCAGAAATACTTCAACTCATACGCAAACTCTTACGACTATGAATCTGACTCGTACAATGTAAGTGATGGTGACTCTCCCCAACTAGAATGACAAAGAGACTGACTTCTCCAGTATGACAACCCAATGTTTCCCCAATCCAATAACTCCATCCTCGAGGAGCGGGGTATTCCCTTCTAAGTTCAAGTGGCAACCAGCTCAAGAGGAGGGGGTGAAGAGAAGAACGGACGGTAGCCAGTGTAGCTACCTATCCCGGGATGCAAGACCAGTGTAGTCAAGTCATCCTGCTGTAGGCTCACATATTTGACTTTGGAACTCAAGCTTGCTTATTGACTTTGTACATACTTTGCAGGCTTTTTATTTTTGTACATGCCTGGATACTTATTTTTTTTAATACTATATACAACAGCATTTACATAAGGAGTTTTTCCTCTTGAGCCAGTAGACTATCCCTCTTTTGAAGCTTTATCGCAACCCACAGCCTCCTGTCTTTAGACTTCCTAATCACTGGATGGGTTGGGGTGCACTTCCCTCCCAAGAGGAGGACAAGTGTGTCCACTTGTGTGCGTCTCATACCAGCAAATCCAATCCCCTCACCACTCCAACTGAGTTGAGCCATGTGAAAGGTGCAAGTGTCCAAGTTAGGCCATTATCAACAAGGGTCATGCGTGTGCTCCGAAATATTCTACTTAGGCAGTCAAGAATCCATTGAACCAAGTCCCGTGATCCCCAAAGAATTAAGTCAACTAGACCTGAAGTACCTCAAACCCAGTTCCTATAAGGTTCCTGTTATTAGGTAGATTTTAAGGTCCAATCAAGCCCCAATCTCCGGATTTTACTTAGACTCGTTCAACTTTCAAACTCAATCTGAAAAATGCTCATGCTATGCAATGCAATGCAGAAAATATTTTTGTGATGCAATTTTCAAGATTTTGAACTTTTTATGGATTTTTTTGAAAAGATGATGATGATGCAGATGCAATTTTTTTTGTATTTTTCATAGAAATTTTCAAATGTTTTTGGATTTTAATTTTGCAAATGTTTTTGGGGATTTTTGAAAATAAAAGATTTTGGCTGAAAACTAGGTTAAAATATGTACACGGGAGTGCTTCTTATATATACAAGAAATGGATTTTAAGAATTTACATGGTAAGTGATCAATTTTATACATATCTATATAGAGTGGATTTTGGTGTGATGTACGCATTCCTCAAACTTATTTGACACAAGCTTTTTCACACAATTTTTGAAAACTATAGTCCAAAATAATTTTTACAAACATTTTTGCAAACATGTACACACATTTGAAAATCATTTTATAGGGTTTCAAAACAGTATATATAGGTTTTTCAACGTATTTTTGCAACCATTTTTCAAACCATTTGCAAATCATTTTTCAAACATTTTATTTCACACAAAGAAAATAAATTTTACAAACCACACAATTTTACAAAGGTTGAAAACATGTAACAAAATATTTTCAAAATAGCTTTCAATAGATGTTCACAAAGATTTTCAAACTATTTTTCAAACATTTTGCAAAAAACATTTTCACATGATTTATTAATCAGTAATTACAACAAGAATTTGAGGAACAGAACACCTTTTTATTAAAGTTTTTTAATGAATTTTAAAGAATTATTAGCCATATTACTAAGAAAATATGAAAGTACGAGTTATGGCTAAAGTATATACGCAGTATATACGACCCCCTATACTTAGCTTGATCTATGTCCTCATAGATCGGAGAGAAAAGAGAAGACATAACGCGTACTAAGTATAGGCAAATCTAAAGAACAAAGAACTAATGAATGAAGCAACGAATGAGAAGTCGACTGTCCCCCCTATACTTAGGATCAAATAATCCTAAGTATAGCAGACTGTACACAACACAGGGAGGGTCAAGGGTGGGAATGAACAGATTGTACTCAGATTGTCTCCCCCTATACTTAGGATAAGATATCCCTAAGTATAGACAAGAAGAGGAGACAATGGAGAGGATCAAAGTGAATTAAAACTCGGGGTGCACACCCCCCTATACTTAGGACAAAGTACGTCCTAAGTAAGGAAAACTGTCTACAAGGGCGGCACCTTTTTGATAGATAAAGAGAATAGAAAAGGAAAAGAAGAAAAGAAGAAAATAAGAAAATAAATCAACAGATGAAAGAGTGATATGGACAGATGATCTGTACAGGGAAAATAGAAGTGATCACCATGTATGAGATGCAGATGATATGAGTCAAAGGACACATCTCATACCAGAAGAATGGGGGCAACATCAATGGTGAACGGATCATGATCTAGATATAGCTTCAGACGTTGACCATTGACGCGGAAGGTAGAGGAAGATGACGGTTCAGATATGTCGATGCTGCCATTGTCATTTACCTTCCTAACCACATAGGGACCTTTCCACTTGCTCTGTAATTTCCCTGGGAATAATTTCAGCCTGGAATCAAACAACCATACTCTCTGATCTGGCTCAAACTGTTTATGGCTGATATGGGAATCATGCCATGTCTTCACTTTCTCTTTGTACTGTAGGCTGTTGAAAAAGGCTGTATCTCTCAGTTCTTCTAGGACTGCCAATTCTGCTCTTCTCTGGTCTCCTATACTCTCGGGATCTAAAAGCAACTCAGTGACTGCCCAAAAAGATTTATGCTTGATCTCCACTGGCATATGGCACGACTTGCCATAGACGAGACGAAAGGGAGATGTCCATAATGGATTCTTGAAAGAGGTCCGATATGCCCACAAGACCGAGTCCAAAAGCTGTGACCAATCCTTTAGGTCTGGGCGGACAACTTTCTGCAAGATTGTTTTTATCTCCCGGTTCAAGACTTCGGCAAGACCATTAGTCTGGGGGTGATACGGTGTGGCAACCCGATGGTCAATGTCGAACTCGTCTGCAAGGGCCCTGACTTTGTCATTGATGAAATGAGACCCCCCGTCTGAAATCAAGACTCTAGGTACCCCAAACTGTGAAATGATATTTTTCCTCAAAAATTTACACACGGTTTTAGCATCTGCGGCTCGGGCGGGGATGGCCTCAACCCATCGGCTGACATAATCTACAGCGAGAAAAATATGCTCGAATCCCTGACTCTTAGGAAATGGGCCCATGAAATCAATCCCCCATGCATCAAAAACCTCACAAAAGTGAATGGGTTGCATGGGCATCATGTCTCTCTATCCGCAGGTTCCCATTTTCTGACAGTCAGTACATCTCTTCACGAACTCATCAGAATCCTTGAAGAGAGTAGGTCATCATAGGCCGGATTGAAGCACCTTCTATGCTATTCTTTTTCCAGAATGATATCCTCCTGCCTCAAGCTTGTGGTGGTATGTGAGGACGCTATGATGCTCTTCTTGAGGAATGCACCTCCTCCAGATACTGTCCCCTCCTTCATGCCAAAGGACGGGATCCTCCCAATGGTAAAACTTGGCCTTCGCTAGGAAGGTCTCGAGTTTCTTCCTGGGACAACCTTGTGGGATCGTCTTGGCTACAAGATAGTTCACAATGTCGGCATACCACGGGAGCGAGGTGACAATTAAGATCGCCTCATCTGGAAATGTCTCTGTGATAGGTGCGCTGGGCTCAGATTCCTCAAGATTCTCCAATCTGGAGAGATGATCCGCCACTACATTCTTGACTCCAGGCTTATCCTTAATTCTAATATCAAATTCCTGGAGTAGAAGGATCCATCTGGTGAGACGTGCTTTGGCATCCTTCTTAGCCATTAAGTACCGGATGGCGGTGTGATCAGTGTAAATTGTCACTCTAGATCCAAGAATATACGATCAATACTTATCAAGAGCAAAGACTACGACCAGCATCTCTTTCTCAGTCACAATATAATTCCGATGAGCGGCATCCAAAGTCCGGTTGGCGTAGTGAATGGAAAAAGGTAATCCATCCCTCCTCTGTCCAAGCACAACCCCAACAACAAAATCTGAAGCGTCCGTCATGATCTCGAATGGAAGAGACCAATCAGGTAGCTGAAGGACAGGAGCTGAAACAACCATATTTTTGAGAGTCTCGAAAGACGCAAGACACTTATCATTGACAATAAAATCGGTGTCTTTTGTCAGCAAGTCAGTAAGTGGTCGGGCAATTCGACTAAAATCCTGAATGAACCGTCGGTAGAAACTGACATGCCCTAGAAAAGACTGCAACTGACGCAAGTTGGATGGAGGATTGAGTTTTCTGATGATATCCACCTTGGAGACGATATGACCGAGGACCGTCCCTTGAGTCACCAAAAAGTGACTCTTCTGCCAAGATAAAACAAGATTGACCTCTATGCAGTGCTGAAGCACACGGTCTAGGCAGTCAAGACAAGCATCGAACCTGTCACCATAGACCGAGAAGTCATCTATGAAGACCTCTAAACAGTCACCCACCATGTCCGAGAAGATGGACAACATGCACCTTTGGAATGTCGCCGGAGCGTTGCATAGACCAAAGGGCATCCGTCTGAAAGCATAAGTCCCAAACGGACATGTGAATGACGTTTTCTCCTGGTCTTCGGGTGCAATGGCCACTTGATTGTATCCAAAGTACCCATCAAGAAAGCAGTAATGACTCTTCCCAGCTAGCCGCTCGATAATCTGATCAATGAATGGTAGCGGGAAGTGATCCTTCTTGGTGGCCTCATTCAATCGTCTGTAGTCCCCACAAAACCTCCAAGAAGTTGGTACTCTGGTAGCGATCTCCTCTCCAGACTCATTGATAACTGTAGTGATACCCGTCTTCTTGGGTACCACATGCAACGGACTAACCCATTTGGAGTCAGAGATGGGGTAGATAAAATCGTCGCTCCACCACTTTGAAATTTCTTTCATGACTACGTCTCGAAGATTCGGGTTCAGCCGCTGTTGGAACTCACGTGACGGCCTAGCGTCATCCTCAAGATAGATGTGGTGGGAGCACAGAGCCAGACTAATCCCCTGGAGATCAGCTATACTCCAACCTATTGCCTTGCAGTTTCTTTCAAGAACCTCCATCAGACGAGATTCTTGCTCTCCAGTCAAACCTGCTGAGATAATGACTGGGCGCATATCTGGCTCACCCGCAAGGAATCTGTACTTCAACGACTACGGCAGAGGCTTCAGTTCTGGACAACTGGGAGGCGACAGATCTGGCTTCCGATATGTCTGTGTGAAGGCGACCAGGTCTGCATGGGATAACTCTCGCTCTGCATGAATTTCTGACGAAGGACGGCCTGTTGATTCATCAATAAACTGCACTGGCTCGCACTTTGTCATGGTTGTTGGCTCAGTAGGAATCAGACATGGCAAATATTCATCGAAATCATCCCAGTCAATGTCTGAATCCGAGGGATCAGAAGAAGATGAGCAAGAATGAAAATCATCTGCACCACTCATCACGACACTGTCAGCCTCAGGTGTATCCTCATCCAGGGGTGTGCTCTCCCGGCTCTCGACTGCCATGAGCTTGAGATATAATGAATTTGTAGGCAAGGCGAGAGTCGGTGCTACAGGATCTATCCAGTTGGATTCATCATCAGTCATCTCAAAATCACAAACCTGGTGGATGTCTAGCTCTTCCTCTGTCATCTACGCTGCTTCGCTTGACTGCTCCGAGCATTCTAACTCTCTAGCTCTGGTTTCCTCGATCGTCTCTATTTGTATGGTTTCTCCCTCTACACGAAAACATACCTTCCCGCTATCATGGTCGGTCACCGCCTTGGCTGTGGCCAAGAATGGACGTCCGAGAATGATGGGGGCATCAGTCACCGACTCAGGGATCTCCATGTCCAACACAACGAAGTCCACGGGGAATTTCATGCCTTGAATGGTAACGACCACGTCTTTCAACAACCCCTTCGGTCTCTTAGTCGACCTATCAGCAAACTGAAGGACTGTCCTGCTCCTAAGAAGAGGACCAAACTCGAATCGATCGAGCAAGGCTACCGGAAGAAGGTTAATTGAAGAGCTGATGTCTAATAGAGTGCGATCAAACTGTTGCTCCTGAATCTCGCATCTGACATAGGGAGCTCCTGCATCTGGTCGCTTGGCTGGCAGCTTATTCTGGATGGTGCAGCAAGTGGAGTGAGTGAGCACATGGATTTGATCTCTGTGATTCCTCCTCTTCCTGTGGATGGTAGTTTTCTCCTTTAAATTCTTTTTGAAGAGGGGGATGTGCTCAAGTGCTTCATGTAGAGTCAGCTGAATATGGAATCTGTCTACCATCTGATTACTGAACTCTACCTGCTGGTCTTTTTTAGGATTTTCTCTTTTATTCCCCTTCGCTCGACGGAGTGCCTCAGGGAAGGGGATGGTAGGGGCCTCCACAGATGGAGGACTAGGAATCGGTCCCTGTGCCTGTGAAGGAGGAGAATCCATACAACAATCATCATTCAACACATATGGATCCGCAATGTGAATAGAAACCTTTCCTTTATTTATATTTTTGTTTTTCTTTTTGTTTCCACAATCCATAGGTACAAAATGTGGGAACATCACAGAGGGAGGCTCAACAAAAGTAGATGTGGTGGCCTCAGTACCACCACTGGCACCTGTCTCTGCGGCATCAGCGCTGCGCTCTGGCTCAGCATCCAAAATGGTGGCATCAGCACCACCGTCTGCATCTGGTCTCATGACGGCATAAGCACCGTCGTCTGGATCTCCATCATTGGTGGCCTCAGCACCACCGTCTTCAACATCATCATTAGTGGCATCAGCACCGCTACTCTGCTCCTCTGGCACTCCTGGTTCTGCATCTGGTTGTCGCTCAGAAGAGGCACCTCCTGCGGGCATCCTACCGCTCCTAGTAGTCACAAAATCAGCATCATAGAAAGAATAAGACATATCACTCAAAAAGCCACTAGGAGAGGTATCCTCTGTAAACTCTACCTGCTCAGACTTTCTTTTCAGATTGTTCGGGCTAGGTTCAATCTGAGCGGGTATGGAGGCTTTGCCTTTTATTATGTCCCTCATCTCCTGCCGGAATTCATCCATTTCTTGACTGAAAGATGCTCGCTGTTCGGAGAGCAAGCGGGCAAGATCATCAAGAGCTGGGTTCTCAAAGGTGGGACCCTGAGAACCGGATGGTTGTCCCTGCTGGAAATGGGGCTGTTTCTGCTGGTGGTGTTGCTGGTGTTGCTGGTATGGATAGTTCTGGATCGGCTGGGCATAAGATTGTTGAGGCTGATGTCGCTGCCTCCACTGCTGTCCCTGATAGGTGGGACGAGGACCACTCTGATACTGCTGCTGATGGGCATACTGGGGTTGTTGCTGCTGGTGTGGCTGGCTGTTCTGATGTCCTTGGGCAGGATTCTGCTGCTGGGAGGAGGAGCCACCGTTGCCCCAACGGAATCCTGGATGATCACGACGGATCCCAGGCTGAGGGTACCGGTCGTACCAAATCCCATTGACTTCCATCAATGGTTCCTGCTAAAAGGAGGGTGGAGGAAGAACTGCCAGTGGCTGCTCTGGCTGATACACCACCATCTGAGTGTCTGGAGATGGCGGCTGCGCTGGGTAGTACTGTAGCAGTGGAACCGGCTCTGCCTGGATATGGTTCACCTGGCGGTACGAGGTAGAGGCTTGGTTAGAACTGCTACTGCTGGGGTCAGCCCGTGACCTAGGAGGCTGCTGGGAATGGGTTTGTGCCTCCTGGATGCAAAGGATCTGCGTCTTCAGGTCACTCATAGTCTTGGCGATCTGGTCCATCTGGGCCATGCCTTGCATCTGCTTCTTCTCGAGGATCTCGAGACGGTCCAGCTTCTCACTGATTATGCCCATGTCGGCTGCGACTGATTCAGCTTGGGCTGCGGCTGCCGATACTGTGTTGGGACCGGCATCAATGCGGGCGATCCTCTGGAATGATCCTGCTCCTTGCGGGGGCTTCTGCTGTGTGTAGACTCGGGCTTTGGCCATCACGGTTGAGTTTTCTGCCATGCCCTCGTAAATGGACCAGACCTCGTCTTCACCCTTGGAAAAGTATGATCCACCGCAAGAGGCGTTGACAAGCCCCTGCAGCTCCGGTGTCAGCCCACAAAAGAAACTCTGAACTAAGTTGGGCTTGGATATGTCATGATGTGGACACTGGTCAATGAGCTCTCTGAATCGATCCCAGGCTTCATGGAATTGTTCATTTGGGATCATGATAAAATTGCTGATCATGGCTCTAGCTGCATTTTTCAGCCGAGAGGATAGTACTTCTTCAGATATGCGGTCTGGAGATCTGCCCATGTATCAATGAATAGCCCCAGGTGTTTGAGCCAATATGCGGCTCTGTCAACCAATGAGAACGGGAAGGCAATCATCTTGATCGTGTCCTCAGTCATCAACCAATCATGGATGGTGCTGCATATCATCTCAAACTCTTGGAGGTGGAGGTGTGGCTCTTCGGTTGGCAACCCATGGAATTTGGGTAGGAGCTGAATGGTATGGGGCCGCAACTCGAAGTCTCCATGGATTGGAGGGAGTCTGATCCACCGATGTGTAAGGAACGCTACTGGGTTATGCAATTCTCTCATGATGGTCTGCGACGGTCTCTCAGCATCAGGATCGCCTCCTCCTGCATCAGGTCCTCCTCCTCCACCGCCACCGCCCACATGTCGGTTTTCTCTCATCTGAGCTATCTCTCTCATAAGATCACCCATGAAGGTACCCTGGTCATGGATCTGTCTCTGCATAGTCTCCAGGGATGCTAACAAGGAATTGTTGATGGCCACCTGATCAAATATGAACGGGGGGTGATCATGGTCATCTGGGTGCTCGCCTAAGTCTGCCATCACTGGATTCTCTGAAAAAGCAAAAGAGGCCATCTCAGTGCTGTCGAATGATCTGAACTCTGTGATGCATTGAATTCTGAAACTATTGGACTGAGAGAAGGAGAATGGGAAGGGTGGTCGAGGGGGAACAGGATGGATGTCAACTCAGGCTCGGAGAGCGGGCTCTCCGAGGTAGTCCTAGATGAATAAGGAGGAGTGCTGGATAGCGGTGCCGACAAGGTCGGCCTAAGAGATCTCCGTCCCATCATCTTGATTATTGGGAAGAGTAGAGGGAATGCAGAAGAAGAGGAATGAAAGAAAAGCAAAATTGCGCACAATTGTGTTGTGTTTTTGATCTTGACCTAAATAAATCTAGCAATCAAACATAAAACAGGGGTGAGTTCACCAACTAAACACATGGAGCCGTGAAGGTTCGGCTTTTATCTTGTCAATTTTAGCTTGATTCAGGAATTGATCTTTTCACGAGTCCTTAGAACGCTACACCTAAAGGAGAGAGAGTAGTGCCGGAAAAGTATTCCTGTACTTGTCCTCCTCCTGTGTAACCTGCAACTTGCGCTTTTTAAGGTCCTTGTAACCCTTCCTGGATCCCTACTCAGCCAAAGAAATAGAGGGAGGAAGCCGATAGGTGAAACTGATACTTTGGACCTCGCTCGCAACGGAATCACCCGTGAGCGTGCAAGATCCTACTCGGACGCTGCCGGTGAGACAAACACACCCATGAAGGCGTGGCCTATGCTCGGTACTTTGGACATGGTCGATGCTCACACAATAGTGAGTCACCAATGGCGACCAAGCCCTACTCGACTATGTACGATAGTAGCGCCAATACTTCGGAAATCCAGGCGATACACAAGGCAGCCACAAGTTGGGTTTTTGGCTCTAATCCTTACGAAGCGCTCACCTCACTTGGAAGGAGACCTTCCCATGCAACTGAATACAAGTGAGGGTGTTACTCTCCCCAAACAATGAATCCAATTACCGATTTTATTTTTGGTCAAAGTTTTCTTAGCAGTCCCTTTTTTAATTTTTTTGGTGTTATCGCTTCTTTTGAGTGAATTCAAACAAGCGCCTCATGATTTTTGTATTTTACTTGATCCTACTTTGTCCAAAAACAGAGGGAGAATAGAGTCGGAAAAGCCAATGCAAGTCGACACCAAGGTGGAAATCTCACCTTTGTGCCTAGATGATGGATGCAAAGTGAGAAGACTTACAGTGAATCCCAGCTCTCTCCATGCGGGATGCAAAGCAGAATTTATAAACCTAGCTACATGGCGATATGCAAAGCGGAAATCGTCCTAGGGTAGGCAACTGCTAGCGTGAAGAACCACAAGCTAGCCACTAACTCTCAATCCTAATGTCCGGTCTAGGCTCACCCCTCCTCTGCTCAACACATTTGAGTTAGGAGAAAGCGCTTGTGTGGGATGAGCTCGCGACGCGCGGATCGAAAGCTAATAGCCAACTATTTAATTAGTCTAAGTCCAAATATGATCTATAGGAGCAAGCAAAGGTAATTAGTGTGTTTGGACCTATTCTAATCGAATCAAGCAAGGCCTAAAACTAAGGGCTCAATCCACAAAAGAAATGAAAAAGGAAAACAAAACCAGAAAATGACAACGGAAAACGCGATGAAAAGCCGCGGTGAGCCCCCGGGTGAACAAACACCCGGAAATTAGGCCCGGAGTGTCCAAGAGTCCAATGTACTTGTATTATTACAAATTATCAAAGTCACTCTCTCACAAAAATAAAATGCAACTAATCTACCACTCTCTCTCACTCCTCCTGCTCTCTCTTGCCGGCTTGACCTTAAGAAGGCCGGCTCCGCTTCCCAAGGTTGCTTCGGGTCACCTAGGCGATCCGCCTTGCTCCGTGGTCCCTCGCAAGAAGACAAGAAAAAATGGTCAGACAGCTCAATCAATATCTAACAAAAGTGCAAGAGAGATAAGAATAGCAATGATAGACAAGCAAACAAAAATGAAGAACTACTCGTTGTTGCTCCCCGGCAACGGTGCCATTTGATAAATGCATAATTGAGTGCGGTCGTATTGACTAACAAGGCGAGTCAACAGTCGGTGTCTTGACCACTACAAAATCCTGGTTTAATCAACAATTAACCCACACTATAGATCAATAATTAGAAATAAATGTGGAGTTAAAATTTATTTTTAACTCTGCACAAATGATGTATAGGGACAAGTATGCAGAGAGTTCGAACACAGGGAGCAAACAGGGTAATTCAAACAAATGTGCACAAGTGAATGTGAGTGGGTGTCTACACTTAGCAAGCAAGCAAAGATTTTTATGGGTTTTAATTATAATATTTTTTTATTTTATATTTAATTTTTAATTTTGTATTTTGATTTTTAATTTTCTAATTTTTATAATTTTATATTTTATATTGTTTTTCTTTTTCAATATTGGAATATATAGACAATGTAATAAGAGAGAAGATAGAATATTAATAAAAATATGCTAAAATAGCCAAAAATTCAGAAATAAAATGTTTTTGGTATTTTATAATTTTTTACTATTTTTGTGATTTTTGGGCATTTTTCAAGGTGTTTTTGGTAATTTTAAACACTGAAATAAAGGAAAATAGTGAAATATGTACTGGCTGTGAGTAAAATAGGAATTAAAATTAGCAAACAGCCACCAAAATTTTTCACACTAATTTTCAAATAAAGATAATGAAATATAGAACAAACAGGAACTGAGTTTGTATTTTTTTGAGTTTTCTTTGATTTTATATATTTTTTTGAAGTTTTTATGTATTTTCTAAATTTTAAGGTTTTTCTTTTGAGATTTTTAGTGATTTTTGGACTGACACTAAAATAGGTTAAAATACACACTAGGGAATTTTTTGGAGTTTTTCGAGGTATTTTAAAATTTTTTTGGTATTTTCTAAGCTCGACAGTGAATAAAAAGCATGTTTTTGATTTTTAATAAATGTTAAAAAGCAATAAAATCAAAAACTAAAATTATGGCGTGGAAGAACAAGTTACCAGGAGCTTAAGCCTCATTTTTGAGAATTTTTGGATTTAAAATGATAGTTTAAATAATTGAAACAAGCATCCAAACATTAATCAGGCCTGGTAGGGGTATACATGCAATTTCTCAAACATCCAGGGGTCACATGCAAAATTGCCACAAAGTTTTACATTAAAACTTGCATTTACTGGACTAAAAGCAAATTATAAAACTCGGAGGGGTATCGTAGCAATTTTCCCACCCGGGCACGTGACTTGCACGCGCCTCGCGAGGACCGAAAAGTAATATTCCAAAACCCAGGGGCTAACTTGCAATTTCTCCAAAAATGTAACACTTAATATAAAAGTTATGGGACCTAAACGAAATACTAAAAAGACCGAGGGCCTCCGTGCAAAAAGCCTGCACCTCACGTGT
Organism: Ottelia alismoides; assembly: GCA_037367405.1. NCBI lineage: Eukaryota > Viridiplantae > Streptophyta > Magnoliopsida > Alismatales > Hydrocharitaceae > Ottelia > Ottelia alismoides. The sequence goes on from JAZKJV010011544.1 coordinate 603,263, forward strand.
ACAGGTCACGTGAGGTGACGTGGCGGAGGACCTAAGTGTAAATAAAATAAGTTCGGGGGTCTTTTTGCAAATTTTACAAAACTTTTACACTACATACGAAAGTTTTTAGACTAAAAAGTAAATACAAAATGCACAGGGGCTTAGATGCAAAATACCCTCGGCGCGCGGATCCACGGCTGCAGATCTTCACTTGGACACATGGCGTGAATCTAGCGGTCGATGGCACTTCGTGTGGACGGCGGAGATTAGATCGTGGATGACGATCGGACGGTGGCTACGTGGCGCGATCCAACGGCTGCTGCTCGACCTGGAGGCGCTCCTCGATCCGACGGCTGGGAGGTGATGACGAAGAACAACGAAGAACGCCGGCGAGGCGAACTTCGTCGTCCACGATCTTCGTCCTCCGGCGATGGCAGTGCTTCAAAATGGACGTGGAGCATCCTCCAGTCCTCCTCTAGCTGCTGGCGGCGGCAAAAAGCCTCGGCGATGGCCGAGGGGCTCACTGAGGGGTGGCGGAGCTACAGAGCTCCGTTAGCTCCGGCGAAGCTCCAGATTCGCCTCCAGGCTTCAATGAGTGTGTGTGGACCTGCAAAAAGCATTAGAAGGTCCAGGGCAAATTGCCTGGACCTCTGGATGGACGTGAAGATGCGTGATTCGAGGTGGCGATGAACGGCCGGAGGTGCGCTCTGGCCAACTTAGCGATTTGAGCGAAATAGGCGATGAAGCTCGGATTTTTTTGGAGGGTTTTGATCCTTAGGTTAACAGGAACTAAATGCACAAAAGAAATGAAAGGGGAAAGGCCCTCAATGGCCGGAGCCAGACGGAGTAGTGTACCTCGACCGCCGGTCTTGCGGGAGGTGGTGGAGGCGCCCTCGACCTCGATCGCCTAGGCTGACGGCCTCGCGATGGAGTTGTCACCTCTAGGGTGCTCGGGAGCACGAAGGTGGCGACGAGGGGTGGACCAAGGGTTGTCTAAATTCAAATCGAAAATGGGGGGTCGTTATATCTGGTTTGACTCCTGACCAAGGTGCTTCAAAGATCAAGGCGCCTGGAGCACAACACTGATCCATGGCCCGAGGTAATCACATTGCGGGGTAGACCAATGATCGAGGTTTGGTTTTGCAAAAGGAACCATCACGAAATAGTGCAAGGATCGGCCGCAAAAAAGCCAAGAATTGGCTCAAAAATCGACTTCTGACACATCACATGGGGGAGGGCGACCAGTTGACCGAAGTCAACTGGGGCTGAAACCTGGTTGGTCCACGTGGACCAACCAGGAAAAACCCCGATTTAATTCTTTGTTAATTCATTTAAAAATATAAATAAGCCGAATTAAATAATGATTATAAAAATAAAAAATATTCGTTATTTTATGTAGTATTTAATTATGATTTTTAATTTATTTTATGAGGTGTAATTTTATAAGTTTACTTTTTAGCCCTATATAGGTATAATACCTATGTATTGTAGTCTTTTATTTTTATTTAGGTATTCTTAATATTATTATTTTTATTTCTTATTTTATAAAATTATAAAATACTTTTATACACATAAATATATTTTTATTTTATTTTTCTGATATGTTTTATATATTTAATAAAATATAAGAGTGTATTGTATAGGTATACATATAGGTATAATACCTGTATGATCTATGTATGTTTATTTTTATTTTGAGTTTTCTTTAGGTTTTTATTCCAATTTTAATGTACATAATTATTATAAGTGATATTTACAACATTATAAAAATATAAAATTATAAAAATAATAAATAAATAATGAATTGAATATTTTAATCTGTACAATTATACAATAGGGGTCCAAACTCAACTTTCAAGCCGTAGCTCCGCCAAATGCGAAACCACCGCCATTAAATAGCTTATTTTCTTCTATATACAATTAAAGGTAAGTTTGATGCATTTAGAGTTGTCATTTGTGAGATACGGGTCTGGGAAGTTGGGATTCTGCATTTTTATTCAAACCATAACTTTTTGTCTGTATATTATTTTTCTGTGAAATCAATTTTGTATTTTTATTTATAAAATTATCTACAACTTTCATGTACAAAGTTTCTTTATTTGATGTATAAGAAGTAGAACCAAAAATAGGTCCCAAAATGAATAAAGAATGAATTAAAAGTATAGGTATTTGACTGTATTTCTGACCTTATCTCCCCCTACTTTATTCCTTGTCGACCTATTCATCAAGATGCCTAGGTATCGGAGTTTCGGGTCATAAAATATTTACAATATTTTATTCTTTTTCTTTTCTTTTATTTATTCTATAATTTTGGCCTTAATTACAGTATTTTATACACTATTGGAATGCACATGCATGAATGCTAAGATGCTATATTTAAGGCTATTTACAGGCATTTGCTAGGGTTTTTGATGCCAAAATGATAGAATAAAGATGATGAAATGTGGATTCATCAAGGCACGGGAAGGCCGGCAGGACGGGCGGTGCCTCAGGGATGGGGGCGGTCGCTGGCAAAGGTGGCGTTGGTGACCTGCTTCTTTTTTTTGTTTTTTTTGTTTTTTTTCTATGTACTGTAATTAGAACTGAAAAGAATTTTTTTATCTTTTTTTCGAAATGGAAAATGTAAACATAAGAAATTTTTCTATTTTTTGTTACTTTTTTTTATTTTGATTTTCCTGCAAAACAGAAGTAAGAGAAAAACCGTACTACTTTTTTTTATTATTATTTTTATTTTTACTGCAAAAACAAATGTGAGATAGAGAAACAAGAAAAACAATTATATACATCTTTTTTTATTTTTTATTTATTTATGAACAAAAATAGGATGTGTGAATGGTCAGATCTTGCAATATGATGGAATGGATCTGGATATTCGGTCACTGTACGTGATCGGATATGAGAGATTGTGTGAGGTAGAAAAAGAAATGTAGTGATCGGAAAATGAGATGGAAATCGATCTCGGGCGGAAATTTGATATGGATTTTTTTGTGATTTTAAGATCTAAAATTTAATAAAATCGAAGCAATGATTAAACCTACGATTTATCTACGAAAAATGACGAGAAATAAAATGGATCTCACCTCGGAGTTCGGAAATGCTGTGATGGCCTCGACGAGGGCCGGCGCGCTGTCACCGGACGGCTCGAAGGCTGGGCACCCTTCAACAAGAAAGCTCTCGGAGATCGGGCTCCTCTCCACCAAAGATCGATCAACGAATAACGAAGGAGGATGGGCCCATTAAAAAGAGAAGAAAAATAAAAAAGGAAGGTATATACACTTAAGGAAGGTATTTATTGGTGGTATTAATGAAATAATTAAATTAATTAATTAACTAATTATGGATTTCGGATTTAAATAAAATAAATAAATAAATAAAGTTACAAAAATTAATTAGCCACCTTAATGGTGGCTATTAAAGTTATGGAATAATAACTAATATAAAAGGTAAGTTTTAATATCGAATAATGAATTAAATAATTAAATCTAAATAAAAATTTCGTAATTAAATTAAATTAATTAATTAATGTTAGATATTTTATTTTTTGTTAATTTTTATATGAGGAAATTAGTTGTATACAAATATTATGTACATATAATACAATATACATAGGTACAAATAAGGAAATAATTTATATATTTTTTAAATTAATTTTTTTATTTATGTTTTTTATTTTATTTTTAATGACAATAATATTTAAAATTTTGTACATTATGTATAAGAAAAATATATATGATTAAATATGTACAATAAGTATTGGTAAAACTGCACAAAACACCCCAGAAAACAGGCTTTTCAACCGTATATTCAAAAATTATGAAACCACATCTATTTGAAAGATAATTTCATTTATAGTATAATGGAAGTGAGTTTGATTCAATTTGAGTTCGTATGGAGCCGAAATTGGTAATTCAATTATCACTTTACGACTTTCTCTGAGCGTGATTATTTGCAATATGTACATTTTTTTATTTTGAAATCATTTTTATTATTTACAACACATTTGTATTTACAACTTTTTTTTACAAAAATAATTAATTTGAAGTCAATTTATGTACAATAAAATAAGGTAAAGTTTGTACATGGAAAAGTATTTAAAAAATATTTTTTTGGATTTTTGGATTAAAGACCCTATCTCCCCCAACTTTATTCATGGTCGATCAGGTCGAGTCTTGACCTTCTCTCAGGGTTTGGGTCAGTCTGCATTTATTGCATAAATACATTCTTTATTTTTTTTTCTTTTTTTCTGCTTTATTCTTTTATTTAAGTACAAAAATTGTTTAAAATGCATATTTAACAAATGCATGTAAAATGGTAATTTTATGCAATTAGTGGGTATTTACAGGTGTTTGACTACAGAAATGAAGCTAAATAAAAGAATGAAGGCGATGAATCGTAGATTCATCAACTTTCAAGTGCACACTACTGGATAATGACGCCTCAATCAACCTCCACCCTAATGCTATTATGGAGCAGTTTGATTTAGGGAAACTGACACCTATCTCGATGATTTTACAGATGGTTGACCATTCCATGAAGAGATCGAGAGAACTTCTTAAGGATGGAATATTTATTGTTTAAGGACACCAATTCTCAGTTGATTTTGTGGCGATGGATATGGATGCGGCCAACACTTTGAGTGAAACACCCAACGTACTTTGACGATCGTTCTTAGACACAACTAAGGCACACTTTGATTTTGAAAATGGGAAAGTGCAATTTAATATCAATGGCAATATCGTCATTGTTGATCTTGTAATTCTCGCATTCATTGATTTTGCGACTGAAGACCGTGGTTGGATATAGAACAGTTTTGCACTCGAATACAAAATGATTTTGCCCCTATCCATTTTATCAAAGACCCTCTAGAAGTTAGTCCGAACACCTCTCACTCCACTTATAAGGATATGTCTCATTAGATTGCCACATACAATCTAAACTCTACACTCGAAGCTCCACCATGCCCTCTCACGAGTCAGGAAATTTTTGAGTTTGATGAAGCCTGGGATACACTAGATACTGAACTTGCATTGACTTCAACCATGTTCATGCCCATAATGGAGCTACCATTTGAAACCACTTCACTGATAAACACATCAAAAGAAATTGCCCCTCTGACCCCACTGTCCCCCATTGTCAAACTGAAACCCTTACCGCAAGATCTGAAGTACGCTTTCCTTGATGATGCACACACTCTATCAGTCATCATTAATGTCAATGTAGATCACACTCAAAAAAGCCAACTCATGGAAATTTTGAACAGGAAATCTCAAGCTATTGGATGAAAATTAAATGATTTGAAAGGAATAAGCTCGACATTCTGTAGACACCACATATAATTGGAAAATGACATTAAAACCTCTCGAGAAATGCAAAGACAATTAAATCCTAATTTACGAGAGATTGAGAAGAATGAAATATATAAGTAGTCGAGTGCCGGCATCATTTATTCGATAGTCGATAGTCCTTGGATCAATCCTCTCTAGGTCGTACTCGAGAAAGCTGGATTACCAATTGTAAAACAATGAAAAAGGAGAGGACATACTTACTTGAGTAGCAACATCTTGGAGAGTCTGTGTGGATTATAGAAAACTCGATAATACTACACAAAAGGCTCACTTTCTACCGCCATTCATTGACCAAATCACTGAGCAACTAGCCAGAAAAGAATTCATTTGCTTCTTGGATGGATACTCCAAGTATAATCAAGTGGCCATAGCACCGGAGAATCAAGATGAAACCACCTTCACCTGTCCTTTTTGACACATACCGTTTGGGTTATGTAATGCCCCAGCAACTTTTCAAAGGTGTTAGATGGAAATCTTTGCTGATATGATCGATGACTTCATGGAAGTACTTATGGATGACTTTTCAATCTTGGGAGACTCCTTTGAGGAAACACTTGGATTTTTAGATATAGTCTTACAAAAATGCATTGAAGTGAACATAAATTTATCCTGGAAAAAGTCACATTTAATGGTAAGACAAGGGATTGTGCAGGGGCACGTATCAAATAAAGGGATGGAAGTGGATCACTCAAAAATCAAGAGCATCACCCACCTGTGCACGCCCGTTAATATAAAAGGAGTTCGGTCCATTTTAAGTCACGTTAGTTTCAATCGATAATTTATCAAGAATTTCTCAAAATTTGTCTGCCCACACACCAATTACTTAAGAAGGACCAAGATTTTACATTCATCGAGGAAGCATTCGAGTCCTTCACTCTTATGAGAAAAACCATCACTGAGGCACCCATATTACAACCCCCTGATTGGACCCTTGAACTTGAAATCATGTGTGATGCCTCCGATAATGCTGTTGGGACAGTTTTGGGACAAAGGAAGGATGGAAAGCCTTATGCCATCCACTATGCCAGCAAGACCCTAGATGATGCCCAAAGGAATTATACTGTGAGTAAGAAAGAATTGCTGGTTGTTATGTTTTCACTAGAAAATTTTTGGTCTTACATCTTAGGGTCTCACATCATAATTTACGCATATCACTATACTCTAAAGTACCTCTTCACAAAGAAAGCTGCCAAGCCTAGACTCAATAGGTGGATATTATTACTCCAAGAATTCGAGTTGAAAATTTGAGACAAAGCCAGAGTAAAGAATGTCATAGCCAATCACTTATCAAGGCTTCCTTCGTCACCTTCACCAATCAATAACAGGGTCCCGATTTCTGATGCTATTCTAGAATAGAATATAATTTATGTCTCTCAACTCCCTTGGTATGCGGTCATCGTCAATTACCTCATCACTTCCATATTACATAACGACTAACCGAGACATAAGAAAGATAAAACCAAACCCCAATCTCGATACTATAAATTGGATGACCCTCTACTCTTCAAAGAGGGCACTAACTTGATATGGAGACGTTGTATCCCTGAATCTGAAGTCTCTAGTGTCCTATCTCACTGCTACACCTTTGGGTGTAGAGGACACCATTCGAGGAAGCGTACAACCGCTAAGTACTACAATGTGGTCTCTATTGGCCCTCACTGTTTAAGGATGCCCATCATTTTGCTCAAGCATGTTCCGCCTGTCAAACCAATGGAACAATGACCCATCGCAACATGATGCCTCTCCAACTAGTACATGTAGTCGAAATTTTTGACACTTGGAGCATAGACTTCATGGGACCTTTCACCACATCATACGGCTACCAACACATCCTTTTTGTCATTGACTACATCCCCCATTGGGTTGAAACCATTCCCGCCCACACTGCTGATAGTGCAATTGTTGTCAACTTCCTGACAAACCTCTTCTCACGATTTGGATTACCTAAGGTGGTCATTAGTGATGGTGGAACCCACTTTCTAAATGCATCAGTAGAAAAGCTATTTAAAAAGAATGGAGTTAAACACCGTGTCTCGACCACCTACCACCCACAAATAAATGGAATGGCCGAGCTACCAAATCGAGAAATTAAAATCATACTCTAGAAAATTGTATGATCCCATCGCAAAGACTGGTCCCAACACTTCCCATCTGCTCTCTGGGCCTACCGTACAACCATTCACACACCTTTAGGAATGAGCCCGTACCAACTTTTCTATGGAAAACCATGTCATTTACCTGTTGAGATACACCATAAGTCAATCTTGGCGATAAGGAAATGTCATTTGGATTATGATGAGGCTGAAAAAAGAAGATTACTAGATTTGACTGAATTGGAAGAATTACGATCACAAGTCTAGGATAACAACTTGATCAACAAGGACAACATCAAAATATGACATGATGCCAACATTTCAAAGAAAACATTCTAGGAGAATAATAAAATTATGGCTATTTGATACAAAATTTAAACTATTTCCAGGAAAGCTGAGAAAAATGAAAAGGGCCATACATTGTAACCCAAGTTTTTTACAATGGTTCAATAGAAATATTTGACCCAAACACTAAACTCACTTTTAGAGTCAATGATCAAAGATTGAAACCTGTTGCTGAATCCTCTTGTCCCATGCATGTTTGTGCAACATACATTCTACAAGAATAGTAAGCAGTACACATAATCGAGCTGAGGCATTAAACCATGCATTCTCATGAGTCTATCATCATAGGTATCTTTTCCTCTTATTTCTCACACATTTCATTTTACTGCATTGCATTTGATAAGTATGGGCGTGTACCTCTATACTTTAAAAAAACAAAAACCAAAACAAAAAAACCCAACAAAAACACAAAAGTACTATTTCACATCACTCACCCAATCTGTTGTTACTCTTATTAATTGTTGTTTTCACCATGAGGACATGGTTTCTGATAAGCATGGGGGTGTCTGCATATTTTTCAAAATCGATTATTTTTCTTGAAAATATTTTCCAAAAAAACATTTTCATTCTCAAAAATCAAATAAAATTTCGCAAAATTCCCTCAAAATATTTTCCAAAAATGCATCATAAAATTATTTCAAAAACTACAGAAAATATGTCCTTCCTTCCCATTTTTATTGTATTTTTAAGAAACCAGCTCTTCATTGCATATATCATAGACTGAAGTTGAGTTGACCCTAACTCACTTAATTCCATCAGAATTTCACTAGGCATGAGTTTTAAGCCTTCTTCAAGTCTTTATGGACTTTCCTGTCTCAGTTCTGCTAACTCTACTGGTGAATGAACTTCTGTATCTAACTAGATCACCTAAGCAACTAATAGCACTCTTAAAATCTTCATTGGATATTAAACAACTGTAGATTCCACTTAGCTTGACTGGGTTTATTTTATGAGATACATTTACAATCTAGTTGAGCTGAGGAGTTGTCCCCTTGGTTGCGTCAATGCTTGAACCTTGTCTACGGTTAATGAAGGAACTTGACTCAGGAGCAACATAAGCTCTCTAGTTTAGGTATGTCAACAAATAAGCCAGTATCGTGTTTCAGAAGTCATTATTAAATCGATAATACCTTGATGCCAAAGCCAAAGCAAAAACACCACAAAAAGGCATATCAAAATACAAAAGAATGTCATATACCACCCACCATGCAAAATGTGCAAAGCAGAGCAAAGCAATGAAAGAAGATAAACCAAATAACCCTACTCCACCAAAAAGCTATGGCAGCAGTCCAATGATGCTACCCAATCTCTTAAAAGAGGCCAAAGAAGCCCAGGGTTATGCCCTGCAAAAGGAAAAGTATGAGCGCAACGTACCTAACTGGTCTACGAAAAACCCCAAAAATTAAGTCCCACACTCTATATAAATTGCTCCATATTTTTATGCTGTCATACTTAGGTCAAAAGAGACTATGCTTGAATTCAGGTGAGGACTGAGACTATAGATATAGGAAATAATACGATACCTTGTTCGATTGTACTACTATCTCATTCTCTTGACTCATAAAAGCTACAACATCACTAAAATTATTTATATCCACTCAAGGTTAAAGAGAATACTTGTTTATTAGAATGGTCTGCCATGATTGACTTTCTGAAACCACTCGATTTTGTTGAAACTGAAAGGTTGTTGAAACTATAAACTCGAGTCAAGTCGATTATTCGAACAAATCTTTAATCCATGGGTCGACTCTACTGAAGTTTGTGTGTTTGTGTGGTTTGGATCTGAAAACTCTAGACTTTGTGGGTATGTCTGCTGCAAACCCTCACCTAGTCTATCTTGATTATTTCGCTAATCTTTCATTATTATTTATTTTATTCTTGCTTGAGACTAGCAAGATTAAGTATGGGGGTGTGATGATTATAATATATATTGATATAATATGATTAATTTTTTGAAAAACAACCTCAATGTTTGTTATATACACTTCAATCTTGCATAAATCGCATTTTATTTATTACATACGTACAACAGAGAAAACCACCGTAATTACACAAAGTCGATCAAACCACTGCATAAATCAACAGATCATGATAATATATCTGAATAAAATGATTCAATAATCTCTATTCTATATACTACGTATAAATTAAGTGGTGAGAATACATTCAGTACTAAGATTGATAATTATCCATGTTCATTACTAAGATATAACTTCAAATAATTATCTTTATAATATAACAACTCATATTTATAATTATTATAATAAGGGAGAAAATAAAAATTCATTGAATTTATATTTATAGAATTGAATTGAATCAATAGCCAGCACATTATTTTATTCAATTTGGCTCTCTATTTACCTGAACATTTTTTGTTGGAAAGAAAAGGAGAGGGAGATTTGTGCAAGATTTCCATTCTTTATTCCCATGCATACAACCCCTTCCCTATGTGCATAGAGCACCCAGGTAACCCTTTCCCATGCAATATTTGTTTCCCATGCATGTTATCTCTCTTCCTTTTTGCATGCATGTATTTAAGTTTTATCTTTATGTGCACGATTCTCTTCATTTTTCTTTGTAGGTGGACGCCCATGACAAGGCTATAAAAAAACCCTCCCATGCCCTATGCAAGGAACGTAATCTCTCACTCTCACAGATACCAGCTCTCAGACACTCTCTCTCCCCGACTCCAACAATCTCTCTCCATCATATTCTCATGCGGCCTCTCCAATTCGTTTCTCCTCCTCCAAGCTTACACACCTCTATCCTCTCGTGTCCGCAATAATCCCCCACTGGCGCACCCCCAGCCCATGGCCACCACCTCACGCACCAACACGCGCTCCAGCCCGCGACCACCACATCGTGCACGACTCCTTCCCTGCATACGTGGTTAGTAACCTGCTCACGCCATCAGCCCACACGAGTTCTCCTCGCAGCCATCTCCGCATCTGTCTTCATCTCCTTGATTCCGGATTCCAAATAGAGAAGAATTCCTAACACCTTCTCATTTGTCTCTTGCAATTTTTTTCCTTAGTCATTTTATTTAAATTGAACTTGAAGGAAACAACTTTCACGTTATAAGCTCTCTTGTATTTTTTTATATTAGTGGTTTTGTTTAAATTGAACTTGAAAGCATTTTTATTTTGTAAGGTTCCTTCTCAACTCTAAGTTTTCTTTAGTACATTGAAAGTTTACTTTCTATTATTTTGTTTTGAAATATTGCAAATGTCACCTTATTTCTTCTATCTTAATTTGCAATTAAGCCCCTATTTTCTTATTTAGTTTCACTCATGCCCTCCTTCATTTAGTTAAGTTCTAGAATGTGTTGTCTCCTTTATAGTACATTTTCTCGTCAAGATCTCTCTAGCATATTTTTTCTTTCATCGCACTAGATTAAAATTTGAATCAAGTTTGAAAGAAGAATGGAAATTGCGAATTTGCTTAGTCCATACGGATACAAACCTCTACTTCCACTATACATCTTGTGTGTTTAAATTATGCATGTGGTTGTAACTTTATTTGTTTGATTATGGTTTTCCGTGGAATAATAAAAATGTAGTAACATCAACTTCTTAAACCACATAAAATCGCATCAATAGAACACTTCTAAAATCATTTCATCAATATCACAAACGAGTCAAAAGAATACTTCTTCAAGTATGATTGTGATCGTGTCTCTAAGAGAAGAGACCTCTTTTCTCCAGTCCGTTCCGACAGAGGATGCACTTGTGGGCATGTGGATGAGATGTGTGCTTCCTGCAATCCTAAGATCCGAGAACATAGTCTCATGATTGGTCCGACGAAATCAATAGCCTTCCGCATAAGCAAGAAGTACTAAAGAAGGCGGAGATCCACAAGTAGTCGATCCGACCACACAATGGCGACACGACAATTATGAGTCTCTCTAGTTCAATATGGTGGATGACCACAATATTAATAAATAGATAAAGGATGTGTATGAGAATAGAGAGAGAGAGAGTTATTTCTCTTGTAATTGTTCTAAGGAAAGAGCCAGGTCTATCTTTTCATTTATAATAAATTGGATGTCCATGGATCTCAATCTGTGTGCACACATAATCAATAGTGTAGATTATTTTGTGCTTTTAATCAATGGTCATGATTTTATTGCATAAATTTGCAACAATAAATACTCGCTTTAAAATAAATTAAAGATATTTAATATTCATTAATATATTTTAATTTGAATTAAATCAATTAATGTGGAAGCAATTGGAAAGAGGATAAGACTCCTTCCATTCATAGTTTGGATGGACATCTTGATATAGGACTCAAGGTGGTCGCCCACTCCTATTAAGTAATGGAGGCTATTTCATATAATGAGATTGTGATGAGATCTTATATCTAATCAAATATTCCACATGGGAAGCAACTTTTGTTGGAAAATTATTCACAAATTCCAAATTATTTTGTGATAATTTCAATCATGCCATTGACAATTATGAATCACATTCATACATCCAATATAAAATGTAAATTGCATTTACAATTAATTGTTCAATATGAATCTAATTCATATCAACATTTAATTTATAAATATTATTTACAATTAAATCTCTCCAATATATTATAAATTGCGTTTATAACATTTATTATTATTATGGATAGTTATATCCCAATTAATCATACCTTTATAATTAAATCATATTTAATCATATCCTTTATAATATTCTCATGTGTCCAAATAATATGAATCATATTCATATTATTCATGATAATTAAATCACCTTTAATCATCAATTTTCTAATGCTTGGATACATTATCAACAATTGAATTATTCCTGAACTCTTTCAAGAATAATGTGCTTTCTACGTGAATACTTGGACATAAGGACATGGCCAATGTGCATTCCATGTATAATGACTTGTATATTGAGATCATATCTCAAATTCAGATCTCAGGGATCTCTCAAAGATGTTTGATTACATCAATTTACAAATCTAATCTTCTCACTGCATCTGAATCACAATTAGAACAATGTCCAGAATTTGGACTAAGATTGGATTACTAATCTACTGAGAGGAGTCACTAAAATCCAAACATGTTTTATCACTCCCTCGGAATTGAAGTGTAATGGTTATACAATCGTTTGTGATCACATCACCCTCGAGTATTCCTAATACTTGTACATCTTGCATACTAGAAAATCTAGAATAAACCCGAAGTTTTAGACATATTAATACTATCTTCTTCAAGATTTTATTATTAAGTTTCTCATTCGGTCACTGGGTGTTAGTATCGATCATATTATACCTACAAATGCTTATCATTTTTCCAAAGAAAGACGACCGCACATAGAATTTGATCGGTCCTAATACATCATGAGTGAGTTCATGTCTTCTAGTCCAGTAGTGAACCTATATGATCCCTTTGAGAGATTGTATTACTGGCATACCCTTGTATGAATACCAACTCGTATGTGTATAGACCTTGATTATGTCATCAACATAATGGCCTGCCAAATGTACATAGTCATATAATAACACATCTATCTCTAGTCAAAGGATGTGTGCTTATATCGTGATAACATACGGCATAGGAGATGAATAGCCTTTTATCTACCTTTATTCTTTCATTTTTCATTTAGATACTTATCAAAACCAGAGCTATCTTATACAAATTAACATTCTTGAATTGTTTGTAAACACTGTATAAACATCTATATTTAAATCTAAAATAAAAGAATATAGAAAAGAAAAATAAATGAATTATCAAAGATATGCAATGATCCTAAACCCTGAGACTATGTCTATATTGACTTGGTCAACTTGGAATACAGTAGGGGGAGATAAGTGCCAAATACTGTACATAACACCTCAACGTTCATTATTCAATTAAGCAATTTTATGCTCTATTTTATTATTATAATACAAATCTTAAATATAGAAATCAACATTAAACCTCTATATAAAAATACATAGAAAAATATAAAAATAGTTGTACATAAAAATAGTACATAATGCACTTGGGACACACAAACGAAAAAGGCACAAACCAAACTTTAATGATCAATATCTCCTCCATATGAACTCAAAATGAACCAACCTCACCTTCATTGTTCTTAAAATTAAATTATCTATTTAATAAAGGTGGTTTCATTAAAGTGGAGTTAAGAAACAAAAACTTGCTTTTGAAGTCCCATTGTACTACATACACGCATATTTTATTCATTTAATTTATTCTTTACATTTTTATTATTATTATTATATTTTTAAATACTCGTAATAATTATTTAAAACATATTAAAAATACAAAGATTAAATGAAATAATTCAAAATACACTAAAATAAATAGTCTGTTAAAATGTATATGTATACTATTACTGTATTATAAATACCTCCATTTGTTAAATGTACAAATAAATCAGAAACATAAAATAAAAAATATGTAAATACATATTTACTTATCTATAAATATTTGAAATATTTATATGATAATAAAATAAAAATAAAAAATAAAAAAATTACTTAAAACATTGGTAAATATACGTATAAGTATAATTGTTAAAATTAAAACCTAATAAAGAATGTTGTAAAATAAATAGTAATCATTAACAATAGTATATAAATTGATAAACATTTTTCATGTTTTGAGTTTTAATTAATAAAATCATTTAATATTTATTATTGAATTAATAAGCATTTTCTTCTCATTTTGTTCTCATTCGATCTGACGTGGACCAATGAGGTGGAGTATTGTGTTGATTCGCGGTCAACTAGCCCTCTTGGAGTTTTGTGCCTGTCAGACCCATGAGCTGTGCATTTCTGCCATTTTCCCGCTCTATCCACTCACGATCTTGCTTGGCTCTATGAACGAAATCTATTGATTAGCTCTCCATGATTCACACCTTAACCTTAGATCTGATGGATCTTCATCAAGTCGTGCAAGATCCTCTCTACAAAATCGCCTCTCACCTTCTATATTTAACTTCTCTTCTAAGCTTCAATTCATCTTCAATTCCTCCACACACATCATAATTCCTTGAAATCACCTCCAAGCGCGAGCTCTTCATGACAGGAAGAGTTTCCACCTTTTTCGAGGTGAGGAGATGATCTTGCGAGGTGATTCACCCCCCATCGATGAGCTTTACTACCAGGTCCAGTCTCCCCGCCTTCATGGCCAGGTGAGACCTTATTTCCTATCATTTTCTTTCTGAATTCTAAATTTTAGTCTAGTCATGTATTTATTTTCATTAGATTCCATCTAGAATTTGAAAATCCCTAAAAATCTGCTTGCCGGAGCTCTTGAACTCCTACCTTCTGTTCACTGTGCAAACTCTTGTCTTCTACAATCCAAACCACCTCACTCTCTCCCATGTCACATTCTCCATCTTCTGATGTTTCCAGATCCTCCTAATCTTGCTCAAATTGGGCCCGCGATCCTCCTTCTGTCATCCTTACTAGAGGACCTTCCATTTCACCCCATCCCGCATCCATTCCACTCAAACGAGGTTAGGCAGTCTGCCCTCAACCTCTGACTCTTTCTATGTAGGTCTCAAGCCTTAATGACTCCATATGAGGAGTAATTGAGCATCTGGAAGCAACTCTAGGCCTTCGGCCTTTCAGGAGCTCTAGACCCCTTGTCAGCATTGTCCATACACAATCAAAAGTTCAAGTAAACACAGAACGCTTTCTGGAATCTCTAGAGCCCTTCAACTGATCGGGGAGCCTCCAGATGTGGAGATTCAAAGGATTGAAGATTGGACATGGATAAGTTCTTCCTTGTTCTAGCAACGAAGCAGTGACTAATTGATGGAGGTTTCACCCCAGACTTAACCCCAATGTTCAATCAGGAGCTGTAGCGACCATCAGATCCATATGAGGATCTGATCCTACTCGTCGATCGTTGAACCTATCATCCTTCAAGAGCACTACGTGTATAAGTGATCGCATCTGCATCATTGGATTACGTGTCATTTAGTTGTATGTTGCAAATCTAGCCCCTCATTTTTTGTTATTTGATTTTAGTCCTAAAAATTTTATCTACATTGTAATTTTATTTGTAGTATTCGCATATGAACCCCTAGACTTGTTGAATATTTCACTTAGGTCCCTAGCCAGGTCAACTTATGTGCCCATACACGTGAGGCACCTAGGTATTTTGCAAGGATACCCTCTTGGGTTTCCTTATTTCTTTTTAGTTCCAAAACTTACTGATTAATTGTAAAACTTTTGTGAAATTCACATGTTTATTCCTAGAAGTTCTTTTATTTACAAAAATACCCCTTATAGTGCTTATATAATGTTAAAAGATTAAGCTATTTATAGAATTAGTTCTGAGCTTTAATATAACTTTATGAAATGAATTTAAACTTCCCGGAAATTGCACTTGGGTCCTTTAATTCTTGAATTGAATTAATTTATGTATTTCAAGTGTTTTAAATAGAATTTCATACCTAAAAATTCTAGAAAAATTATATTAATTGCATGGTACTCTATTTTATCACATATATTTTTCTTGGATCAATTTTAGTTATTTTTATTTCCAAAAGAACATTGCATATTTCTCTGTTTCCAGGAATATTGATTTTGCTGCTACATATTTATTAGGCCCATTTCAATCTCATGATTTTCTATTTTGTACTATTTTATATTTTCTATTATTAAAAATCTATAAAAATTCTCAAAAAATTCCTCAAAAATCAACAAAAAAATAGAAAAATCTAAAAACCACAAAAATATTTTATTTGAGTGATTTGACTTTATTTGGAATTTTAAACTTTCAAAGAAATCGTATTTCCTTTATTATATATATACCTATATATCCCACTTATATATATTTCCATTATTTATATGTATATATATTATCATTATATTTTTATTTTTAAATATTGAAAATCAGCTAAAAACTTTTTTAAAAGTAAAAACATAAAAAAATATATAATAAAAAACAACTAATACATTTGAAAACAAAAACATTAAAAATGTATTTATGGTATGACGTTGCCGAGGAGAAATGGTTGCCGGGGAGCAATGGTTGCCAGGGAGAAATGGTTGAGTAGAGTAGAATATTCTACTTAGTTTTGTTATCATTATTTACTACACTATAATCGCTTCTTTCTTTAATCTATTTCCTCTACAATCTATTCTGACCATATTTCGTGTTTGAATTTGTTGTAAGGACCTGCTTATCGAGGGAGAGCTTCTTTTGAGGCTCATTGCACCCAATAGATGTGGAGGTTGGTGATTCTACACTCACCCACAGAAGGGAGATGCAAAGGAAGACAATAAATTGTTAGAGTAGACTAGTGTAAAGTAGTGTAATTTTTATGAGAGAGTAATTCATTTCTGCTTAAGTTGTAACAATACAGGTCAAGGACACTCAGAAACTCTTTGAACCTATTTTACCAAGTATTTATTCACTTTGGGGCCCACATAGTTTTATCGGTTTTATTTGTACTATACTTTTATTCCTCCCAATTTTCCTCTCATTTTCATTTGTTTCCTGTGATTTGTGCTTTCTACCTTATTTTCATTTTATGTCTTCGTTGATTAAGACCATTGGTACTAGGAGTGAATGTTCGATTAATTCGGTCACAATAATTCATGTGCCTTTAGTTTCATGTTTGCACTTAGTCAAATTGAACAAGTTCTTCACATTATAGAGGATCATATCTTAGACTGATTTCTTCTTTGCATTCATTTAGTGTCAATTTTAATTTTGTTGTTCATCACACATGGAGAGAATTGGGAAGCAAGGTGAGCATTATGACTAAGCATCAGATCATTATTTTTGACCTTGCGTTGCTTTTCCATCCTCTCCCTCTAGTTTTGAGCACATAGGCAAGCAAAGAATTGATAAAACCGATAGACCTTTGTATAAAAATATCCAAAAATGTGACAATAAAAAAATTAGAAAAGGGTCTGCTAAAGGAAACTTGACCAAAATAAAACTTATTAATTGAACATTCATTTTATTGGGTGAGCAGTGCCCTCATTATTTTCAAGTACTATCCCGACTGGATTTACAAAGTATTGGCACTTCTATCGTGTGTGGGTGAGTAGCACTTTGTCTTCTTGCAGATCTAGTCTGATGTATTGATCATAGGCCATCCCCTCACGAGGGTACATGTTCATCGTTCTGTGTTCGGTTAGGGCCTTGTCTGCATGCAGACTTAGTTCCGAAGTAGTGGTTTCACGTATCACCTTTTTCCTCTATTCTTTGGTTGAGTAGTGGATCGAGACCGAATATCAAGGACCCTAAAAACGTATTTATCACAGACACTGTACAAGATAGAGTCATAGTCAAAAGGGACTGCATATGACGTCGATCAGTAATTCAGAGCGATTCTCGAGAGCCCGGTTCAGATTTTACGAACAACTCCCAAGACTGCTTGAATCATTCTTAAATAAACTAGGATTTCTCTTGTCCCAAATTTGCTCCTTTTTGAATGGAGATTGATTTTACTCCTTATACATCACCGGCCTTAATAAAGTTCAGAATCAACCCTAATTCCAAACTCTTCTCCACATATGGTACCTGACGAATCTTCATTTCATCGCCTTTATTCTTTCATTTTGGCCTTTAAACCCTATATAAATGCATGCATATATCATTATATTGTATAAAGTATCATATATTAATTACAATGTAAATATTCTATAAATTAACCTATTTAAAGACAAAATAAAAGAAAAGAAAAAGGAATTACATACAATGGGTATTGAATAACCCTAAACCTTGAGACCTAGGCATCATGATGATTGGGTTGACAAGGAATAAAGTATAGGGAGACAAGGGCCAAAAATACAGTAAAATCTAAATTTTTGAATCCCCAATAAGTCTATTCTGGGACCTATTTTATTCTTTTTTATGTATACATCAAATCAATAAACTTTGTACAAGAAGATTGTAGATAAATATATATATATATATAAAACAAAAATTATTCCACATGAAAATACTATACAATGTGCCTTCTATAATCAAAATAAAATACAAAATCCAAACTTCACAGATCTCTATCTTCTCCATATGAATTCAAAATTTACTAAAATCAACTTATTGAATATAACTTTTAGCAATCTATTTAATGAAGACAGTTTTATTTAATTTGGAGTTAAGATGCGAAAGTTAAGTTTTGGGCTTGTATTGTACATTATACATGAATAAAATAATCATTTTTTCTTCTTTATATTTCTCAAAGTTTTATATTTTAATAATTTGTAAATATCCTTTATAATACATATATATTTAGATTAAAGAAAAACCATAAAAAAACATTTAAATAAAGTAGCATACAAAAATACCTAGAAGAAATAAACATATAAATACCTATATAATAAATACATATATTTATTTAAGTTTATATATTACATCAAAAAAGACAATAAAAATATATTTAAGTGTATTTAGATGATCTATAAAAATATAAATTGTGTATATGAAATAGTAAAATTTAAAATGGAAAATAAAAACAAAATACGCACTATATATAAATGTACATATATTTATACTTGTAAAAATAAACACTTGATAAATTAACTTGCAAAAATAAATAAAAATACTCCTAAAATACTACATAAAATAATAGAGTTTTCATGCTTTAACCTAAAATTAAGAAAATCATTTATTATTTTCAAATGAATTAATAAGGTTTTATATCACTATTTTGTCTTTTTCCTATACTACGTGGACCATTGGGAAATCGGCTTGAGCTGACCTCGGTTAACTCTCCGACCTCGCAAGGTCTGCTCTGTCCGAGTAGCTATGCCCCTATTTCCTCGATTTCCCTCTTATTCCATCATTCTTTTAGGTTGAATCATTCTTTGACTATTTTCCTCGATCATTGATCTTTCACGCCAATGCCTTACATCGATATGAGGATCAATCATTTGAGTCGTCACACTGATCCAAGGAGCCCCTATCCTTAAGCCTTTGCTGGAGCCCATTTTGAATTTGATCTTTGTTTCACTAACCAAACTCCTCAGATCCATAGCCTGACGAGTCGAGGAGAGTGGCAAGCTCCTTCTCGTCTGATCTGTAGTGAGTTGTAGGTGCTAGAGTGGTCGATCCACCACGATGGAGCTCCACCATGACGTAGTTCTTGAGCTCCTTGTCCCCTCATGTTAGAGCTCCTTTTCTCGCATTTCTAGGTAGTATTTCCTTCCAGTATTTTGATTTTATCTTTAGTTTACGCATTTGATTATTGTAATATCCTAGGAATAGATCCTCGTAGTTCGCTTGAGCTCTGCTCCGGCCACTGTTTCCGCCTGTGCCCACCTCGTTACGACCAGCACTCTGCATCCATTTCATTCCCTTCACCATCTCTACGCCTCGACCCCTTCCACTCACTATGCTCCTCCTAGGATCAGGAGATCAACTATTCTCCTCCGTCGCTCGCTGGAGAGCTCCGCTTCGACCTCATCCGTCTTTGTTTCCACCCAATAGGGCCTCCAGGACCCACCTTTTTTCTTGTCTTTGCTTCCTTTGCAGGTATTAGAGTCTAGGGACCCCATAAGGATCGGGTTTTATCGAGGACTTGGTTCCAGGTGCTGAGCTTCTTCCTTGAACTCCGGAGCCCCATCGGTGGGTTCTCGAACCTTTCTGAGCACATCAACCGCTGCAGAACAACCTCGGGCAAGTTTTTCCCCCTTTGGTAGCGGTAGAGACCGTTAGAGGAGTGGGATATCGACGGAGGAAGTTCACCCTTTGCATCTTGCAACACCATTACCATCAAATCTCACCCGAGATTTAATCTTTGTTGCAGATCCATGAAGCGGTATCAAGCTTCAAGGAGCCACATGTTAAGTGAAGAAATCAAGGTCGTACACCTGACCACGTGGGGTCTTTTGCATTATAACCGACACATTTTAGTATTTACATTTTAATATAAAATCTTTCATCTACGATTGTTATATTTTTGTAAATTTTACATTAAGAACCATGCATTCCTATTATTCGTAATTTAGTCCCTCACCATGTCATCTCACGTGCGCGTACGCGTAAGGGGGTTGGCATTTTGCAAGGCCCTTGGATTTTATTGAATTTCATTTTAATCCATTAAATATCAAATACAATGTAATACCTCTAGATTAGATTGCAGGTTGGACCTCACACTTTTTGAATATTACATTTATACCCCTGTCAGCTTATATTAACTTATTAATTTTGGGCATTTTTCATGTTTGTGGTTATACTATGTTAAGGGCTTCAGGAATTAAAAAGTAGTTTTTGTAAATTTCTTTTAGATCCCTATTAGAAATTGATTTTTATTTCTTGTATTTTATTTATTAAAAATATAATTTGGCATCCAAAAAATTTAGGAAAATTATTTTAAGTGTCGAGGCATTTGATAAATCAGATATAATTTTCTTTGTCCATTTGAAACAACATTCCTATTTTTAAAAAATAAAAAACCTTGCATTTATTTCATATTTGGATTGAAAAATACAAAATAATTATAAAAGCATCTTTTAAAATTTCAAAAAATAGATAGTGTCTGTTATTGTATTTTATAAGTCCAAACCAAAAATCCCTAAAAAAACAAAAGAAAATTACTAAAAATTAAAAAGATCCAAAATCCTTATAAAATTATAAAAAAATAATAAAATCCAAAAATGATTATTTCTATCTCTAAATTTTATTTATTGTATCTATTATACATTAAAATTAGTTTTAGAAGTTTTTTAGCCATTTATCTATTATTAAATTCCAAAGCAAATCAACCTATTAATATATGTCACTATTTTAACACTTTTAATCATTAAAAATGCATAAAACTTTAGCAAAAGTAATAATAAAAATACCGAAAACATTATAACTATATCTATAAATATAAAAGCCATATATATAACTATACTTACTTTTATTATTATCATCATAAAAATCTATTATATCATTTAAAACCCTTAATAATAAAAAGGTTTACACTTTAAGGTATTTTCCAAATTTTATCTTCATTTTATATATTTATTGTTTAGATTATCTATATTATCTATATTATTACCTGTATTTGTATTTTATTTTGTTAAAAAGAAAAAGAAAATTAAAAATCAGAAAATATAAAAATAAAATAAAAATTTATAGAATTGAAACACTTAAAAACTATAAAAACAAAATCCATAAAAAATATATAATTAAAATCCACACAAAATACAATAAAAAAACAGACAAAGAGGACAATTTTGGAATTTAGTTTCCCAATCTATCTTGTGTGCTCCATGTATTCGACACTCTACACGTACTTACACCTATACACATTGTTCATGGAGTTATTATAAATTTTAACTTCACATTTCTTCTTAGCATTGCTTCATCTCTTGTGGGTTAATTGTCGACGATATCTGGGTTTTGTGAGTGGTCAGCTCAACAACATTGTAGGTCTTGCCTTGTGTAGACCACATTAGACCCCTCGCAAAATTCTTGTCATCAAATGGCACCATTGTTAGGGAGCAACATCGCATAGATTTATTTTATATTCCTCTTATCTATATTCTTTTATTTATTTCTCACATTATTTGATTTTATTTTGAACTATCTAACCATCTTCCTCATTTGATTTTGTTGTGAGGGACCGTGGATCGAGGAAGGTACTCCTAGGAGACTGTGCACCCATGTGAAGTGGAGTTGGTTTTTCAGCACAAGCCGATAGGAGAGAGAGACACGAGAAGACTTAAAGATCTTGGAAGACAGTTCCACTTTGTAGCTTATTTTTATTTTTGTTTGTAATTTCAAGTGAGAGAGAGTGACATTTATTTGTGATGAATACCCATTCATCACTCTTTATTCTTATATTTTAGCTACAAAAACCTATGCAAATACATGTAGATATGTGTAAATAGGAATAATTAGCAAAAGCATGCATTGTGTAAAAACCTATACTTAGCATGTTTTTGTGCAAAAATAAAAGAATAAAGATTAAAAAGAAAAAGAGGGAAATATTTAGAATAAATATTGAGCAACCTAACCCAAGGGAGGGCTCAGCATGGGCCTGACTGCATAAAAGCCAAGTAGAGGGAGATAGGGGCTCATGTGTATATATTTATGTAAATAAAATAAAAATGTTTTCCTCACCCAAAAATATGCTTGTAAATACTTGTATATATTTATAAAAGATAAAAACAAAATAAAAAGTTAAAAATCAAAAAGATTAAAAAGACCCCTTCATCATGTACATATATCACATCTATGTATTTATTTGACCTTGTAAATAAATAAAGTTATTTTCCAAACTTTTTGTAAATATTCTATGCTATATATTGTAAATAAATAAAATAAAAAGAATCAAAACAAAAAAATCAAATAAAAATAACAAAATTAAAAAATACAAAACTACATTGTACATATACCGTGTATATAGTTGTACATAACTATTTATTTTACCTATGTATATAAATAATAAAAATAAAATAAAAACACCCTTTTATTCCTTATTTTATACTATAAATAAATAAAATATAAAATAGGAATAAAATTGTACAAAAATAATAATTAAAAGTCAAAAATCAAAAGACTACATATTGTACATATACCTATATATAGCTATATATTGTAAATACCTTATTTTTGTTTCCAAAAATTTATTAAAAATCACCAAAAAATAGAAAAAAATAAAATATAAATATTTCATGTTTTGAGTTTTGGCTGAATCAGGCCCTAGCTACCTCCATTTGTCACTCTAATATCCTGCCACGTGGCCTGACCGCATTGGCTCCTGGGGATGTTGACCGCCCGGTCAACTGGCCCCCCCAGGACCACTTCCCACGGGTTGAGTCGCGGACCCAACTTCTCGGATTTTTCCCCACTCAACCCGATTGCCTATCACCCAAACCCCGGCTCCGGATTGCTCACGTCATACCCGAGAATCTCGCCGGAGCCTTAGCCTCGGGATCTGCGCGCTACACCGCCCTACCCGCGCCCTTCTTCCAGGACCCGCCAGCATACTTAAGCTCAGCTCCGCCACCCATTTCACGCATCCTTGGCCATTTGCTTCGTTCTCCAGTGAGCTCCAGAGAGAGAGAGAGAGGTGACAGCTCGCGCCTCGACCTGTTGCAGCGAGGAGAGTAGGCGAAAACCATCGATCCGGCGAGTCATCACCGCCGTGCTCCGCCCTGAGTTGGAGCTCGAGCCTCGGACGTCGACGCTCCTTGAGGCGAGGATCCAGAGCTTCGCAAGCTCGTCCACAGTCTATTCATCCACCCAGGTAGACCCTATTCCCTTTCCTTTTCGTCAATTTCAGATTTCCCCCAATTCGCGCCGCCATCGATTTTCGCTGATTCCAACCGCCTCACCCTTTCGTTCGACCATCGGAATCCACCATCGTCTCCGCCTTCCTCCCACGCACGTTCTCCGCACCTCCGTTCAACCCATCTCGCACAGGAGCTGGGGATTCGAGCTCCTCCGTCCATCCCCTCGCCGGAGCTCGACCACTTCGCCTCCCCGACCACTTTCACCACGCCTAACGGGGTCGAGGCACTTTGCCCTCGACCCGCGAGTTTGCTGGCACACTTTGCAGGTTCATCCAAGCCCATCTGAGGGCTTGGACCATTTGGTCCAGCTGCTCCGCCTCCGCCGACCTCGCCGGAGTTCCCCAGGACTCTGTTGGGTCATCGGAGGCCTCCATTAGACGCGGAGGGCCCGCAGCTTCCTTCTCCGATCTTCAGCGAGCTTCCAGGAGGAGACAAGTGCCGTCACGAGCCCGACGAAGTTTGCTGGAGCCCTGTTCGTCCACCATCCTTCTCCGCCGTCCGATCGACCTCGAGCTCCAGATTTGATCACGTTCGTCCATTCGAGGAGCAGCATCGACCGCCAGATTCTTCGAGGGTCGATCTCCACCGTCGATCCAGCGAGGCTCAGCCACTACTCCCGTCCACCGTTCGATCTTCCACGTGGCAGCGCCTGGACCGTCTGATCAACGTCGAGGATCCAGCGTTGGAGCGCCACCCGTCCCCAGCCGTCCATCTACCCACGTGGCGCCCATCCGTCGGCTCGACTTAATAAAGGGTAATTTACCCTTAGGCCCTTCCTTATCTTTTATTTCGTTTTAGTCATGTAAATGTTTTAGTCAGTTGTTTAGTTTTAGGGTAATTTGCATAGAGGACCTCGAGCTTATTTTATTTGCACTTATACCCCTGCCTTTTGTGAGCCACGTGCTTCGTCACGTGTTGTCTTGGTGTATTTGCAATTAAAGCCCCTGTAGTTCTGGTTGTTCTGAAATGAATGAAACCTTTGTAATATTTGCATTTATGCCCCTGTGAATGGTTTAATTCTGCATGTGCGTATATCTTGGGTTATTTGCAACTGAGGCCCTCGGACTTTTGGTATGTGTTACCAATAGGTCCTTGGAACTTAGTTTTATTACATATAGGTCCCTGAGTGCCCCAGGCATGCGCTTGGTGCGTGATTAGCTGGGTATTTTGCACCTGGACCCCCAGAACTTTGGGTATTTGCATTCTAGTCCCTGTGCACAGTACCCTCTTGTCATTTTTGAATAAAATATCAAATCACCTCCAAATTCAACGAAAATTTGATACATGGCTCCTGCCATGGTGTAGGATTTTTGTGAATTTTTGAGGACATTTTTGATTTCGTTTGTTATTTTTAAAAATTCAAAAACCTTAGTTTTTGTTACTGTCTAGATTAGAAAATCACAAAAAAATATAAAAACTCTCCTAAAAATTCTATAAAAATTAGCTACTGTTTGTCTTGTGTTCTTTTATTTTCTAGCCAATTTTGGCTATTTTTCACCACTGGAAAACCTTAAAAACTTAAAAACCCCAAAAAAAACCATAAAAATTCTAATAAATACATTAAAAATCCAAAAACAATAAATCTGGTACCTAAATTTTCCTTATTTCATCCATTTTATAGGAAAATTACCTCCAGGCCTTTTTGAGGTCCTTAGGTATTTTATCTAGGGACTTTAGGCTTGGCTGGACAGTACCCTTTGTTTTTGTTACTATTTGATTTTTAGAAATTAAAATAAATATCAGAAAAATCCCAAAAATTCACCAAAAACATAAAAAAATATAAAACACATAAAAATATTTTTGTTTTAATTTTTGGTTGAATTTTGTTGCATTAAATAAATTGTTGAAGTGTGCTTATTTGTGTTTCTTTTATTTACTTTACATATTAAAAATCCAAAAAAAACTATAAAAATAATTAAAAACCACTAAAAAATATTTTATCTTTTATTTTATTTGTTTTTACTACTTCGTAGGCCTTCGGCCAACCCGTGCTCCTTGAGTTCGACCCTGGGTGCTATACCAGGTTAAACATATAGCATGACCGCTTCTCTATTTTGATTGATTTTATTTGCATTAAGTGGTTCATTTTTCTTGATCGACACATCCGAGTGATTGAGGTCGCAACGACCATCGATTCAGTACCTTCACCTTAGTTGCTCGGGTTTTCGTGTCGTCAGAATGGCACCGTTGCCGGGGAGCACGACTTAGTAGTTTTTCTTTTCTTTTCGTTTTTATTTTCGCGGCTTTTCGCGGCTCTTTCAGAGCTCGCGGCTCTTCGCGGCTTTTGTTTATATTTTCTTTTTGTTTTATTTTGCTTTATTTTCTTTTTCTTTTATTTTTGTTTTTATTTTCTTTTGTGTGTTTATTTTATTTTCGCATTTTTGCACATATACCCTTATTTTTCAGTTCCTTTTATTTTTCTTTTATTATTATTTGATTATTGGTTCTGACCACTCTATTTTCTTTTGCGAGGGCCTGAGGACCGAGGCGGCTACTCTCGAGAGCCGGCGCAACCGCGGGATTCAGAGGCGGCTCCTTTCTTCGTGGAGCCACAGGAGAGAGTGAGAGAGAGTTGAGTGGGTGAGGTTAGATTAGGTCTTTTATTCTATTTCCATTATCATTGTAATAATACAGGACCATTCTCTGGACTTGGACTCTTCTACCGTAGCGGGTCTGTTTCGCCGAGCACCGGTGTGCTCGGGGGACCCTTAGGACCTTCGCGGTTTTTCGCGGCTTTTTCGCGGCTTTCTTTTTCTTTTATTTCTGTCTTTTCCGGTTTTTCGCGGTTTTTGCTCGAGCCCCTAGACTTAGGAATTTCTGGTGACTGTGCCGTACTTAGTAGGATCCACACACCTAACTGCTTATCTGTTCCTATAGATCGTTAATTGGACCTACTTAAAAATCATAAATAAAAATAACCGATTCACTTATCTTCGTAGCCTACGTGCCGCAGCCCGTCCTGTAAAGCGCTTACTCCTACCCCCGATTTGTCGGACAGAGGAGGGACGGGCCAAGACCGGACTCTTTGGCTTGGAGGTCGGTGACCGGTTAGACGGTTCATCGCTAGAATTGCTCATCTAGGACTCGGCTTTACCGCTGCATCATTTAGGTTAGTTTCTTTTCAGTCTTTAAATTCTGCGCGGATCATCTTGCATGTAGAGTGCTGCAAACAGGTACGCATTTCTTACTCAGCATGCATCATTGATTTATCGTGCATCGGATTTTTCGTCTTCTCCCCCCTGTTTTGGACTTAATAATCAGGAGAACCGAAAAATTCGTTAGGCCATTTGTTTGCTTTGAAAAATACTAAAAAAAGTGAAACCATAAAATTGGGACTACTAAAATTATTGATCTTAAAAATCGCTCACCCTAAAAACTTTGTCTTGGGGAGAGCAACCCCCTCATTGGATGGTTTGGATGCGCGAGAGAGTGACCCGCACCCTAGGTAGAGCCCCCCGTTGCTAGTCCCGACTGATTACCGACTTTTCCGTGTGGGCCAGTCGGTTGGGTTAGCATCGGATATCCTAACAGGTCACGTAAGCGCTCTGATATTTTGTATGTTTACCAAATAAAATTGACAAGATAAATTGACCGAACTTTCACGGTCTTCAGCTCGCGTTGCGTTGGTGAACCGGGGGTGTGTTTTCTGATCATAATTTTTCCAGATCTCATCCGCCTTACTCGCCAGATCAAGATGATGGGTAGACGGTCTCTTAGGCAGCCTCTGGCTGCACCGCTTTCGGGCACGTCCACCTCATCATATAGGTTGGCTCGCGAGAGCTCAGACCCGCTCTCCGAGCCCGAGTACGATTCCACCCTGTTCCCCCTCGACCCCCTTTCTATTCTACCTGAGAGACACGAGCCCGAGGAGAGACTGATTGATTTGACAGCACCTGAGTTGGGCTCATTTGATTTTGCAGGCGTCGCTATGGCCGGAGCCGGCAGTTCAGATGATCACTCCCGTCAGCCCGAGCACTTTGTACTTGACCAGGGAGCGATCAACTCCACCCTGATTGCATCACTTGAGACAGTCCAGCAGCAGTTACGCGATCAGGGGGCATTTATGATAGAGATGAGGCGAGAGTTGGAGAGGCTCAGAGCAGAGCGAGACCAGCAGAGCGAGCCTGAGGAGATACCTGATGCAGAGGCACGAGCCGCAGCAGCCGCAGCCGCAGCAGCCGCCGCAGCGGGAGGCGCTGCGGCAGGAGGACCACCGCGACCGATGCGGGATTTACACAATCCCGGATCTACTCTGATGCATCACTGGGTAGTGGTGCCAGCGATCGTGGGGGACTTCAAGTTCCCCCCGAACACCTTGCAGATGCTACCCCGCTTCCACGGACTTCCCACTGAGGAGCCCCACCTCCACCTCTAGGAGTTCCTGATGATCTGCAACACTGTCCACGATCGCCATGTGGACCAGGACACGATCCGGATGATAGCCTTCCCTTTTTCACTGGCAGATAGAGCAGCCACCTGGCTGAAGCATCTTGGGAGGTTTGTCTACACCTGGGAGCAGCTCCGCACCGAGTACTTGAACAAGTACTATCCACTCGGGCGGACGAATGCAGCGAGGGCCCTGATCAACAACTTCTCCATGTTCCCCAACGAGCAGTTTCACGAGGCATGGGAGAGGTTCCGAGAGCTCCTGGACAGATGCCCGCACCACGACATCACGAAGCCGAACCTTGTGCAGAGCTTCTTCAGCGGGTTGACACCAGAGCTACAGGGCCTGGTGAATGCTTCTTGCGGCGGGTCCTACTTCGCCAAGGACCATGACCAGGTCTGGGCCATCTTCGAGGAGATGGCTGAGAACTATATGGTGATGTCTCAGACCAGGTTGTATACTCAGAAGACCCAGCCACATCAGCCAGGACCCGTGCAGTACCAGCGGATAGCACGGGTAGATGCAGGTCCATCCAGTTCGTCCGCAGCTGCAGCAGCACAGGCAGAGTCGACAGCTGCGGACATGGGCATTATCAGCGAGAAGTTGGACCGCATGGAGCTGATTGAGAAGAAGCAGTGCTAGAGCATCACTCAGATGGAATAGATGGCACAGGTTCTGAGCGACATGAAGACACAGCTCATGGGTCTCCAGGAGGCACAGACAGCTCCTCAGCCCCGTCTTCAGTCGCGAGGCGACTCCGGCAGCAGCAGCAGCTCGTCCCAGCGCTCCAGCACCCCTGTGCAGCCTAGACAGGTTCACCTTGTACAGGCGGAGCCGTACTAGCAGCCGCAGCCCACCTACCAGTCCCCACCATCTCCAGAGATGCAGATGGTGGTCTACCAGCCGGACCAGCCTCTGGCAGTACTCCCGCCAGCCCCCTACGATGCAGAGCCGCTGATGGATGTCAACGGGATATGGTATGACCGCCCCCAGCCTGGGATCCGACGAGACCATCCCGGATTCAGGTGGGGGAGTGGTGGTGCCCAGCCCCAGCAGCAACCGTCAGGACAGGGAGGGCAGTACTCCCAGCAGAGAGATCACCACCAACCGCAGCAGCAGCCCCCAGCATACCAGCAGCACCAGCCATCATCCTTCGTTCCTCGTCCCTATCAGCAGCAGGGACAGTCGTGGAGACGTGAGCAGCAGGCTCACCCAGTTCAGCAGCAGCACCCTTCCTCATACCCCTCTTACCACCAGCAGCAGTACCAGCAGCCTCACCCCCAGAGAGGCTACCCGTCGGGCTCCCAAGAGAGCCCCGCTTTGGATGACATCGCCCGCCTCCTCACGGACCAGCAGGCCACATTCAGACGGGAGATGGACGAGTTTCGCCAGGAGATGCGGGACTTGGTGAGAGG
Organism: Ottelia alismoides; assembly: GCA_037367405.1. Taxonomy (NCBI): domain Eukaryota; kingdom Viridiplantae; phylum Streptophyta; class Magnoliopsida; order Alismatales; family Hydrocharitaceae; genus Ottelia; species Ottelia alismoides. The sequence continues at coordinate 633,036 of JAZKJV010011544.1, forward strand.
GAAGGACACCATTCCTGCCCAGATTGAGCCGAATCCGAATAACCTCAAGAGGAAATCTGAGCAGGTATTACACACTGAGTTTGCCACTCCTAGTGACCCATTTGTTGATACATCTTCGGATCTATTTGATGCTGATTTTGTCACATTTAGGAGCGGTAGGATCCCAGCAGGCGGCGGCGCCTCATCTGAGCTTCACCACAAGGATACTTCAGAGGCGCCACATGAGGAGGAGGAGAGCGGTACTGAAGCCGCTCCAGATGATGACGGTGGCACTGATGCCACCAAGGATGTTGATCCCACCGGCGGTACTGAGGCCGCCGCTTCACCAGATCGAGGAGGTGGTACTGATGCCACCAGTTCAGCCGAGCCAGCCCGCGGTACTGATGCCGCGAGACGTCTACCAGCAGCAGCAACAGAGCCAGCCCATGGTGGTACTGAGGCCACCAGTGTGTGTCGAGATAGAGATGTTGTCTTTCCTTCAGTTCATGTACCTCAGAATATTGTTGTGAATAAAGGAAAAGGTTTAGTTTCTTCTGGTCCCACTGTGGTGCATGATGTATGTGTGGATCCGGTCATCGAACCGTCTAGGCCTTTTCCTAGTCTTTCATCTACGAAGGACCCTGTGATCCCCTTTCCTAGAGCCCTTCAGATGGGGAAGGGGAAGAAAAAAAGAAAAAGATCCAAAAAAGAGAGAGCTTGAGGAGTTCAGCTGGAGCATGATCGATCGATTCCACATCCAGCTGACCCTCCAGGAGGCTTTGCAGCACATCCCCCTTCTCCAGCGATCTTTGAGAGACAGGACTACAGTCAGGAGGAGGAGGAGGAACCACACTTCGGAGATCCATGTGCTGACGAAAGCCACGTGTTTTGCGATCCAGAACCGACTGCCAGCCAAGAGGCCAGATTCAGGGGCCCCGTATGTCAGATGCCAGATTAGTGAGCAGAGGTTCGACCGTACTCTTCTATATAGCGGATCGTCGATCAACCTTCTTCCGGCAGCCCTTCTCGACCGCTTCGAGTTGGGCACTCTTCGACAGAGCAGAACAGTCCTTCAGTTCGCTGATCAATCTGTCAAGAGGCCGAAGGGGTTATTACGAGACGTTATCGTCACGATTCAGGGCCTGAAATTCCCCGTGGACTTCGTAGTGTTGGACATGGAGATCCCTGAGTCAGTGGCCGATACCCCCATCATCCTTGGTCGTCCGTTCTTGGCCACCGCCAAGGCGGTGACCGATCATGATAGCAGGAAGGTGTACTTTCACGTCGAGGGCGAGAGTATACAAATAGATACGGTCGAGGACTACAGAGCTAGATTCAGAGCCCGCTCAAATGCGAGTACAGATTCAGAGCCGCTGACAGACGCAGAGCCAGACATCCACCAGGACTGTGATTTTGTGATCACAGACGATGAGGCAGTTTGGGCAGATCCGGTAGCACAGACCATCCTCTCATATTCAGATACAGCTGATGCCGAGATGATAGTAGAGGAGAGTCTGGAGAGCACAGCCCTGGTTCAGGATACCACAGAGGCAGCAGAGCCGGTCCTTGATCGCGACACGATTTTCAGTGATGGTGGTGCTGAGGCCACCTTGCTTTATGGTGGTACTGATGCCACCGCGGTTGATACAGATCCCTCGGATTCAGAGTCTGATTGGGTCGATTGTAATGATCAGATGCCAGACCTGATTCCACCGGAGCCTACAGATGAGGAGGAGGCAGATGCAGAGCATACCAGAGACAGTGCAGTTGAGCAGCCTTCTCCCGATCCAGTTTGCGAGAGTACGCTTTCACTTTCCCAGGCAGATTTGGCAGACTTAGCAGCTTTCACTCAGTTTCTTCCGCAGCCAGAGTTGCCAGCACCCAGCATTCCAGAGCTAAAGCCGCTCCCTACTTCGCTGAAGTATCGATTCCTTGCGGGCGATCCAAAGATGTACCCAGTCATCATCTCCGCCGAGTTGACTGGAGAGCAGGAATCCCGTTTGATGGGGGTTCTTGAAAAGAACCGCAAGGCGATCGGATGGAGCGTAGCAGATCTCCATGGGATTAGTCCATCAGTGTGCTCCCACCATATCTATCTCGAGGAGGGGGCGAAGCCGTCGCGTGAGTTCCAGCGGCGACTGAACCCCAACCTGAGAGAGGTTGTGATGAAGGAAATATCAAAATGGTGGAGTGCAGATTTTATTTATCCCATTTCCGACTCCAAGTGGGTCAGCCCCTTGCATGTGGTGCCCAAGAAGACAGGCATCACGACTGTGATCAGTGAGTCGGGAGAGAAGATCGCTACACGAGTACCCACCTCTTGGAGGGTCTGCGTTGACTACAGGAGACTCAACCAGGCCACCAAGAAGAACCATTTCCCCCTGCCTTTTATTGACCAGATCATTGAGAGACTGGCAGGGAAGAGCCATTATTGCTTCCTGGATGGGTACTCGGGCTACAACCAAGTGGCCATCTCTCCTGAAGATCAGGAGAAGACCACCTTTACCTGTCCCTTCGGCACATATGCTTTTCGACGCATGCCATTTGGGCTATGCAATGCCCCTGCGACTTTTCAGAGGTGCATGTTGTCGATCTTCTCGGACATGGTAGGGGAGTGTTTGGAGGTCTTCATGGACGATTTCTCGGTCTACGGCGACGGATTCGATTCTTGTCTTGACTGCCTAGACCGGGTTCTCCAGCGATGTATTGAGTTTCATTTGGTTTTATCTTGGGAGAAGAGTCACTTCATGGTGACTCAAGGGACGGTGCTTGGCCACATCATCTCCAACAGGGGCATGGAGGTTGATCCGGCCAAGGTTGATGTCATTAGGAAACTCGCACCGCCGTCCAATCTGAGGCAGCTATGGTCATTCCTGGGACACGTTGGATTTTATAGGAGATTTATTCAGGATTTCAGCAGGATTGCCCGGCCGTTGACTGACCTCTTGACGAAAGACACCGAGTTCCTTGTCGATGACAAGTGTCTTTCGTCGTTCGCGACTCTCCAGCAGTGCGTTATTGAGGCTCCTGTCCTCCAGCCACCTGATTGGTCTCTCCCATTCGAGATCATGACGGACGCCTCCGATTTTGTCGTAGGGGCAGTGCTAGGACAGAGGAGGGATGGAGTTCCATTTGCCATACACTATGCTAGCCACACATTGGATTCCGCCCAGCGGAATTACACGGTCACAGAGAAGGAGATGCTAGCCGTAGTGTTTGCCCTAGATAAGTTCAGATCGTATATCATTGGATCTAGAGTGACTTTGTTTACAGATCACACCGCCATCAGGTACCTCATGGCAAAGAAGGATGCCAAGGCCAGACTGACTAGATGGATCCTTCTACTCCAGGAGTTCGACATTGAGATCAAGGATAAGCATGGAGTCAAGAATGTGGTGGCGGATCATCTCTCCCGACTAGAGCAGCCTGAGGATTCTGAGCAGATTGACCCTATTAGAGATACCTTCCCAGATGAGGCGATCCTTGCTATCGCCTCACTCCCATGGTACGCCGATATTGTGAACTTTCTCGTTGCTGGGAAAGTCCCACAAGATTGGCCCCAGCAGAGGCTTGAGACCTTCCTTGCGAAGGCCAAGTCTTACCATTGGGAGGATCCCATCCTTTACCACGAAGGAGGGGATAGCGTCTAGCGTCGGTGTATTCCTCAGGAGGAACACCATAGCGTCCTCACTTACTGCCACAAGCTTGAGGCAGGTGGACATCATTCTGGGAGGAGAACGGCACAGAAAGTGCTCCAATCCGGCTTGTGGTGGCCTACCCTCTTCAAGGACTCAGATGAGTTCGTGAAGAGGTGTACTGACTGTCAGAGGATGGGCACTTGTGGACAGCGTGATATGATGCCGATGCGGCCCATTCACTTCTGTGAGGTTTTTGACGCATGGGGCATTGATTTCATGGGTCCATTCCCTAAGAGTCAGGGATTCGAGTACATTCTGTTGGCCGTTGATTATGTGAGTCGTTGGGTGGAGGCTATCCCCGCCCGAGCCGCTGATGCGAGGACCGTTTGCAGATTTTTGAGGAAGCACATCATCACGCGGTTCGGGGTTCCAGGAGTTCTGATTTCTGATGGGGGATCTCACTTCATCAACGACCAGGTGAAGGCACTTGCTAGCGAGTTCGGCATAGACCATCGTGTTGCTACACCTTACCATCCATAGACGAATGGTCTAGCCGAAGTGTCGAATAGGGAGATCAAGACTATTCTGCAGAAAGTTGTCCGCCCTGACCGAAAGGATTGGTCACAGCTTTTGGACTCGGTCTTGTGGGCATATAGGACGTCTTTCATGACACCTTTGGGCACATATCCCTTTCGCCTCGTATATGGCAAGCCATGCCATTTACCTGTTGAGCTGAGGCACAAGTCACTTTGGGCAGTTACAGATATTTTGATGGATCCAGATGGTATGGGAGACCAGAGGAGGGCAGCGCTAGCTGCCCTGGAGGAGCTTAGAGATACAACTTTCTCAAGCAGCCTACATTATAAGGAGAAAGTCAAGGAGTGGCATGATTCTCATATCAGCCACAAGCATTTTGAGATTGGACAGAGAGTATGGCTGTTTGATGCGAGGCTACGCCTATTTCCAGGGAAGCTACAGAGCAAATGGAAAGGACCTTATCTGGTTCGAAAGGTACACGACAACGGTAGCATAGACATATCTGAGTTGTCTTCTGAGAGTACCTTTCGAGTGAACGGCCAGCGGCTCAAGCCATTTCTAGATCATGAGCCGTGGGTCATTGATCTTGCCCCTATTCATTTTGCGTGAGATGTGGTCTTTGACTCACATCTAATGCATCTCACGCCTGAGTTTCACTGATCTTCCGCCTTGTAGAGATCCAGATGTCCATATCACCACATTCTTTAGTCCCGCATCCCTTCCTTCATCTTGTGATTATGCTATACTTAGGGTGCACTTTACCCTAAGTATAGGGGGGATGTGAGACCTTTCGGGTATTTCTTTTGTTTCTGTTTACCCCTGCTTTTGTTGCCTATACTTAGGGATATTTCACCCTAAGTATAGGGGGGGTAGACCCTGTACATTCTGCACTCAGGTTTTCCCTTAGTATACAGCCTGCTATACTTAGGATTACTTGATCCTAAGTATAGGGGGGAGACCTGGGTTCCTCTTGACTCTTCATTTCCTTTTTGTACAGCCTTTCTTTTCACTCTCCTATACCTCGCACGAGTTATGTCTTCTTCATCGCTCTTGACTCTGAGGACATCGTTCGAGCTAAGTATAGGGGGTGTGTATACATTGCATATATACTTTAGCCATAACTCGTACTTTGTGTGAGTGTGTTAATAAATAAAATGGCTAAAAACCGCAAAAATTAAATATTTTCATAATCTTCTTTTATTTGCACATACATAGCTAGTGTACAAATTATTTTTGTAAAAATGATTTCAAAAATCTTTTGTGTAAAGCTTGTGTAAATATTTTCTTATCAAAATTATGTATATAGTACAAAATTTTTCCAAAATGTTTTGAAAAATCAAAAAGTTTGCAAAAATCTCGTGTAAATGTGTAAATATCTTTTTGCAAAACTTGCACTTCATGCATCATCCATTCATGATTTCAAAACATTTTTCAAAAATTTTGCATGGTTGTAAAATATTGTGTAAATAAGCATCTTTTTGTACATATGTATATAGTTTTTCTGGATGAGTGTTGACATTTAAACTAGCCTGGATTAAATTGAGAAATGGAGCTTGATTAAGATCTTAATCCACCTAATTTCTAAGAGGAACCTTATAGGGCTTAGGTTTAAGGCTTTTCAGGTCCATGGTGACTTAATTCTTTGAGTTCACTAGGCTATGATCACATGTCATCTCAATGAGCCTAAGTAGAGCACTTAACAACAACACATGACTCATATAGATTATGGCTTTACTTGGACACCAGCACTATGCACCGAGCTCTCTACGGATGAGGTGGTGTGGAGGCAGTCTTACTTGACTTGGGGTAGCATATGAGGGTAGTACTTCTAGGCGGAACCTCTCTTCTTCTTATAGTGAAGGAAGTGTGTCTCAACTTGGTCTGGTTGCCATGAAGTCTAACGACGGGAGTTGTGGGTTGCAATAAAGCTTCAAAAGAGGGATAGTCTACTGGCTAAAGAGGAAAAACTCCTTGTATATATGCTGCACATGTATATGTTGTACAGATGCACTTGAAAAAAAAATGTGCAAAAAAGAAAAGAACTCCAAAAAAAGTGGCGGGTCTAAGAGAAAATGATAATCCCACCGTAGTATGTATATAGAGTGCAATAAGCAAAGCTTGGTTTCATGATCCACCTGTTGTAGCTTGCAGCAGGGAGACTTGGCTACACTGGTCAAGCTCCCAAGGGTACTTGGCTACACTGGCCTTGACCCATTCTCTTCTTTCCCCTCTTCTTGAGCCGGTTGTACTTGAACTTAGAAGGGAATACCCCGCTCCTCGAGGAAAGAGTGGCCAGATTGAGGTCATAGAGTTACCTTGTTGGGGAGGGTTGTCAAGTTGCCATTTCTGAGGTGGAGAGCTTAGACTTCACATTCACAGGACAAGAAAAGATTCATGGTCTTCAGGGTTTGTGATTGATGACTTGTTCTGATCTGGAGCATTGAGGAGTCTTGGTTATAGATTAGTGGAACTTAGAGGCTGTTAGGTTTTAAGCTTAAGTCTAAATAAGGTTCCGACACATTAATAATCCAAAGATCTGATCGAGCTCCATACCCCAATTTAATGAAGGCAAGTTTAATAATCAACCTTGATCCGTGTACATCCTCTTTTTCTTTTTCTCTCTTTCTTTTTCACTTCTTTTTCAAATAAGTGTTTGCTAAGGGACTAGAAAAGTTAAGTATAGGGGGGTGATGAATACCCATTCATCACTCTTTATTCTTATATTTTAGCTACAAAAACCTATGCAAATACATGTAGATATGTGTAAATAGGAATAATTAGCAAAAGCATGCATTGTGTAAAAACCTATACTTAGCATGTTTTTGTGCAAAAATAAAAGAATAAAGATTAAAAAGAAAAAGAGGGAAATATTTAGAATAAATATTGAGCAACCTAACCCAAGGGAGGGCTCAGCATGGGCCTGACCGCATAAAAGCCAAGTAGAGGGAGATAGGGGCTCATGTGTATATATTTATGTAAATAAAATAAAAATGTTTTCCTCACCCAAAAATATGCTTGTAAATACTTGTATATATTTATAAAAGATAAAAACAAAATAAAAAGTTAAAAATCAAAAAGATTAAAAAGACCCCTTCATCATGTACATATATCACATCTATGTATTTATTTGACCTTGTAAATAAATAAAGTTATTTTCCAAACTTTTTGTAAATATTCTATGCTATATATTGTAAATAAATAAAATAAAAAGAATCAAAACAAAAAAATCAAATAAAAATAACAAAATTAAAAATACAAAACTACATTGTACATATACCATGTATATAGTTGTACATAACTATTTATTTTACCTATGTATATAAATAATAAAAATAAATTAAAAACACCCTTTTATTCCTTATTTTATACTATAAATATATAAAATATAAAATAGGAATAAAATTGTACAAAAATAATAATTAAAAATCAAAAATCAAAAGACTACATATTGTACATATACCTATATATAGCTATATATTGTAAATACCTTATTTTTATTTCCAAAAATTTATTAAAAATCACCAAAAAATAGAAAAAAATAAAATAAAAATATTTCATGTTTTGATTTTTGGCTGAATCAGGCCCTAGCTACCTCCATTTGTCACTCTAATATCCTGCCACGTGCCCTGACCGCATTGGCTCCTGGGGATGTTGACCGCCCGGTTAACTGGCCCCCCCAGGACCACTTCCCACGGGTTGCGTCGCGGACCCAACTTCTCGGATTTTTCCCCACTCAACCCGATTGCCTATCACCCAAACCCCGGCTCCGGATTGCTCACGTCATACCCGAGAATCTCGCCAGAGCCTTAGCCTCGGGATCCGCGCGCTACACCGCCCTACCCGCGCCCTTCTTCCCGGACCCGCCAGCATACTTAAGCTCAGCTCCGCTACCCATTTCACGCATCCTTGGCCATTTGCTTCATTCTCCAGTGAGCTCCAAAGAGAGAGAGAGGTGACAGCTCGCGCCTCGACCTGTTGCAGCGAGGAGAGGAGCTCGAGTCATCACTGCCGTGCTCCACCCTGAGTTGGAGCTCGAGCCTCGGACGTCGACGCTCCTTGAGGCGAGGATCCAGAGCTTCGCAAGCTCGTCCACAGTCCATTCATCCACCCAGGTAGACCCTATTCCCTTTCCTTTTCGTCAATTTCAGATTTCCCCCAATTCGCGCCGCCATCGATTTTCGCTGATTCCGACCGCCTCACCCTTTCGTTCGACCATCGGAATCCACCATCGTCTCCGCCTTCCTCCCACGCACGTTCTCTGCACCTCCGTTCAACCCAGCTCACACAGGAGCTGGGGATGCGAGCTCCTCCGTCCATCCCCTCGCCGGAGCTCGACCACTTCGCCTCCCCGACCACTTTCACCATGCCTAACGGGGTCGAGGCACTTTGCCCTTGACCCGCGAGTTTGCTGGCATACATTGCAGGTTCATCCAAGCCCATCTGAGGGCTTGGACCATTTGGTCCAGCTGCTCCGCCTCCGCCGACCTCGCCGGAGTTCCCCAGGACTCTGTTGGGTCATCGGAGGCCTCCATTAGACGCGGAGGGCCCGCAACTTCCTTCTCCGATCTTCAGCGAGCTTCCAGGAGGAGACCAGTGCCGTCACGAGCCCGGCGAAGTTCGCCGGAGCCCTGTTCGTCCACCATCCTTCTCCGCCGTATGATCGACCCCGAGCTCCAGATTTGATCACGTTCGTCCATTCGAGGAGCAGCATCGACCGCCAGATTCTTCGAGGGTCGATCTCCACCGTCGATCCAGCGAGGCTCAGCCACTACTCCCGTCCACCGTTCGATCTTCCACGTGGCAGCGCCTGGATCGTCTGATCAACGTCGAGGATCCAGCGTTGGAGCGCCACCCGTCCCCAGCCGTCCATCTACCCACGTGGCGCCCATCCGTCGGCTCGACTTAATAAAGGGTAATTTACCCTTAGGCCCTTCCTTATCTTTTATTTCGTTTTAGTCCTGTAAATGTTTTAGTCAGTTGTTTAGTTTTAGGGTAATTTGCATAGAGGACCTCGAGCTTATTTTATTTGTACTTATACCCCTGCCTTTTGTGAGCCACGTGCTTCGTCACGTGTTGTCTGGGTGTATTTGCAATTAAAGCCCCTGTAGTTCTGGTTGTTCTGAAATGAATGAAACCTTTGTAATATTTGCATTTATGCCCCTGTGAATGGTTTAATTCCGCATGTGCGTATATCTTGGGTTATTTGCAACTGAGGCCCTCGGACTTTTGGTACGTGTTACCAATAGGTCCTTGGAACTTAGTTTTATTACATATAGGTCCCTGAGTGCCCCAGGCACGCGCTTGGCGCGTGATTAGCTGGGTATTTTGCACCTAGACCCCCAGAACTTTAGGTATTTGCATTCTAGTCCCTGTGCACAGTACCCTCTTGTCATTTTAGAATAAAATTTCAAATCACCTCCAAATTCGACGAAAATTTGACACATGGCTCCTGCCATGGTGTAGGATTTTTGTGAATTTTTGAGGACATTTTTGATTTCGTTTGTTATTTTTAAAAATTCAAAAACCTTAGTTTTTATTACTGTCTAGATTAGAAAATCACAAAAAAATATAAAAACTCCACTAAAAATTCTATAAAAATTAGCTACTGTTTGTCTTGTGTTCTTTTATTTTCTAGCCAATTTTGGCTATTTTTCACCACTGGAAAACCTTAAAAACCTAAAAACCCCCAAAAAAAACCATAAAAATTCTAATAAATACATTAAAAATCCAAAAACAATAAATCTGGTACCTAAATTTTCTTTATTTCATCTATTTTATAGGAAAATTACCTCCAGGCCTTTTTGAGGTCCTTAGGTATTTTATCTAGGGACTTTAGGCTTGGCTGGACAGTACCCTTTGTTTTTGTTACTGTTTGATTTTTAGAAATTAAAATAAATATTAGAAAAATCCCAAAAATTCACCAAAAACATAAAAAAATATAAAACACATAAAAATATTTTTGTTTTAATTTTTGGTTGAATTTTGTTGCATTAAATAAATTGTTGAAGTGTGCTTATTTGTGTTTCTTTTATTTTCTTTACATATTAAAATCCCAAAAAAAACTATAAAAATAATTAAAAACCACTAAAAAATATTTTGTCTTTTATTTTATTTGTTTTTACTACTTCGTAGGCCTTCGACCAACCCGTGCTCCTTGAGTTCGACCCTGGGTGCTATACCAGGTTAAACATATAGCATGACCGCTTCTCTATTTTGATTGATTTTATTTGCATTAAGTGGTTCATTTTTCTTGATCGACACATCCGAGTGATTGAGGTCGCAACGACCATCGATTCAGTACCTTCACCTTAGTTGCTCGGGTTTTCGTGTCGTCAATTTGTAATAACTTGGACTTTCCAGGACACATCGACACTTCACGTGGTCCATTGCCCAGTTGTCTATTCACCTGGGGGCTCATCGAATTTCTTCGTATTTTACATTTTTTATTTATTTCCCACGTTTTGAGTTTTTCTCTTTTATTTTATTTGTTTTATGTGCTTGAGCCTTAGCATAGGATTGCTTGCTTGCTAGATTAAGTCCAAAGCCCTAATTATTGCATGCACATATAGATACTCATTTAGACTTACTCAAATTTGATTGCTTCTTACTTAGATTTATAATCAAGCACCACAAGAGACTCTACACAATGCCTGCAGGACCCGTTGTGGCAGGCACCAAAGATTCTCCAATACTGAATTTTTTAGGTTCTATCTTTGAGTGACTAGCATTGGTTCTTCATGATAATAGTAATTTCTGTACTACGACAATTCATCGGATCACATTTTCATATAATGTAGGTTTTAACTCCTTCTTAGCATATTTCATAAAGAGAGCTGGAGGCAAGGTGAGCATCTTTACTTTAGCATACATCATCAATTGTCACTTGCATTACTTTTTCGACCTTCTCCCTTTGAATTTGAGCACCTAGGATTATGAAAGAATCGGAAACTTGGCAGGCATCGTGCAAGAAAGACATCCAGAAAAGTGATAACCAAAATAAAATCGGGATTGCAAATTCTATTTGACCATAAAATCAAATGTAATTGGATTCATTGTCTTGGGAAGAGCAACTCCCTCCTTGCTTGTTGCATGTACTCCGATTGAGTGAGGCACGTACACATTAAGGACTAGAGCCCCCATCCATGGACTTTTTCCCTAAGTGCTTGGATCGGCTCTCGGGCTCTGTTACTTGCTGCAAGCACTTGCCTCTGACCGTAGACGAAGTGGTTCCAATATTCTAGTAGGTGTGCTCCGTTGACTACGATTCAACCACTCTAGGAGACTACACCTATGTGTTTGAATAACTGTTTGAAAATTACTTAATTAAAATTAAAAAGAGAATTGATCGTTCTTTCACGATCTTCACTATGTCGAGTAGGTGAATTGGAGTTTTCTTTGCATTTGATTGCCGATTTTGAATCCAAGTACGTTCAACTTTAGTTCAAAATTAGCAGTCTTCACGTCATTTTTTCTCTTTTCTTCTTTTCGTATCTTGAGTCATTTTTCTTGTTTCCCATCATCTGCATCGTGATCATGGGTCAACCTTACCATCTTCAACTGGATCTTGTGGCTCATTTTCAGCCATATCACCTTAGGGACACCATCCCAGGTCCGGCTTAATCTGACTCTCTTCTTGAGCAAGAATTTTTCCTAATCCAGTTTTAACTCAACCCTCGTGTGGTTGGAGTCTTATCCAGACTCTTGTCTCATATGTTATTCCCACCTCCTCGTTTCCTCCAATGTCGTTGTCTCCTAATCCTAGGCATGTTGTGCAATACGATAAGGCCCTCTATGAGCATAATGATGATTTGTGTGAGTCAGACAGATATGAAGCTGGAGAGAGTGTGCTTCTCTAGGTGGATGTTGGATACGATTTGTTTGATGATATCATTGCGATTTCTTCAGTTACACACCTGGTTAAAGATGTAATCTCTAAAGCAATACAAATTTTGCAGGATGATACCAATGTTGTGTGTTTCTAGTTTCCCATACCAACCCTTGAGTCGGTTCTGCACGTCTTGTTTCTGGAGCATGTTGTACCATCTCTATCGGTACATTAGTAGACGAAGTCAGAACCCACATTCTATCACCCTTCCTATCAGTCGATCTACTTTCCTCCCACATACTTCCACATCTCCATAGAGTACATTGCAGATTTTGATACATATCCTGAGCCATTCCAGTGGATGTTATGTGGTTAGGACTAACGTTTTCACATACCCCAACTAATCAACCCCTACTGGCAACCTTACATCCTCCGAATCGATGAGTATAATCAATTTTTTGAGGATGAGAGTTTAGATGCCAGAATGACCTCTCATTCAATTGATCAGCTTGAATCATGCCCTGAGGGTTTTCTACGGGTGGATACAACATTTTCTAGGTACTCGGTCTCACCCACTGACTATGCAACTGGTCTGTCGATTGTAGAGACCCAGTCATCTAATTTCTATGACTCCTTTGAGTTTGCTCTACTCAATGACCCTCATGAGGATGAGCCATGTTTTGAGGCATTCGATGTTTTCCTTGATCTTCTGACCATATGTCCAGTAGATGCTTAGAAAGTCTCATAATATTTATTTTTCACATCTTTATGAGATGGTGATTTCCGTGGAGGATTACATTACTGATCTATCCTTCTCCACGTTTGATTTCCTAATCTTTAATCGCCCACTCTGTTCGCACAAGGCGATCATTTCTTATGGATCATCGGACCTTGGTTTAGTTGCCGATTCTCCTCTTCCGGTGGAATACACCCACTTGATTGTGTATACAGATGTTCTTTTTTACCGTGTCGTCGTTCTCACTTTGGGACAATGCCAAGAGTATGAGATTTTTCTAGCTGATGTCGTCATGAACCTTGATACAGTGTTGTCCTAACATTTTAGCCCCATCTAGGGGCGTAAAACTTAGCGCTCGTTGAGAGGCATCTCAACAATCCACACCTCTTATATTTACATGTGTTCGTCATCCCCTCTTTCTTTCTTCCTTTTTTCCTACACCCCAGATCTATTGTCTGATATGTGTGTCTATACTTAGGATGTACTTTGTCCTAAGTATAGGGAGCATAGCCCAAGTGGTTCTTTTTGTCATTCTATTTCATCACTCATGTTGTTGCCTATACTTAGCGATATCTTACCCGAAGTATAGGGGGAGAGATGTGTACATTCCCCCAATGTTTTTTCCTTCTTCATATCTGTTTACTAATCCTCTCACATGTCTCCTCTACTGTTCATACTTCTGTATGTACTTAGGATTATTTCATCCTAAGTATAGGGGGAGACAACCCGAGTTTGTGATCTATTTATTCCCACCTTTGACTCTCCCTACCATGTGTACAGCCTGCTATACTTAGGATTATTTAATCCCAAATATAGGGTGGATAGCCAACTTCTCATTTGTTCATTATTTGGTTGTTGTCGTAGAGCCTTTTCTTTACTCAGTACGAGTTCTATCTTCCGTTTTTCCATATGATCTATGAGTACAAAACTTAAGCTAAGTACAGGGGGTCGTTTATACATTATATATACTTTAGTCATAACTCGTACTTTTGTACTTTTGAATGACATGGCTAAAATACAACAAATTACTTAAACCAATAAAAATAGTATAAAATTCTTGAAAACTCTGTCTATATACTGATTAATAAATCAGGTGAAAAATGTTTTTCAAAATGATGTGAAAATAGTTGGAAAATATTTGAAAAAACTTTTGAAAACTATTTGGAAAACTTTTTGTAAAATATTTTCAACTTTTGTAAAATGTTTTCAACTTTTGTAAAAAGTTTTGTTTGTAAAAACTTCTTTCCATTGTTTGAATAGAATGTTTTGAAAATCTAATTGCAAAAGATCTAGAAAATTGTTGTAAAAATGCTTTGAAAAATCTATACATAATTTTTGAAATATATTTGTAAAATGATTTTCAAATTTTGTAAATATTTGGGAAAATAATTTATCAAATTATTTGTAGAATAAATTTTACAAAATGTTTGTAAAAATCTTTTCAAATTCTTTTGAGAACTGTATACATAATTCAAATAAATCAAATTCCATACAAACTCTATATATCAAAATATGTAAAATTAACTAACATCCAACTTGTTAATTCCCTATAAATATAAAAGCACCATCGTATAAATATATGCACATAATTCTTTTCTAACATTTCTTTTTTAAAAAATCGCATAAAATGTTGAATAACCTTTTAAAAAATCCTTAAAAAGCTAAAAATCAGAAAAGTGCTTTACAAAAATATTTTCTTGCATTGTACATAAGCATTTGCATTTTCTGTATTGATGATGAAAATTGAACTAGTGTAAATAAAATCCTAAGATTGGAGCTTGGTTGGAACTTAATCTACTTAATCCCATGAACCTTATAGGAACTAGAATTGAGATGCTTCAGGTCTACTAGACTTAATTCTTTGAGACACAAGATTAGGATCAGTGTCGTCTTTACTCCATAAGTAGAATATTTCAGAACACACGCATGACTCTTGTCAACAATGACCTAACTTACATGCATGCAACTTACACTTTGCTCAACTCAGTTGAAGTGGTTGAGTGCTGGATTTGCAGCCATGAGACACAAGCGAATGGAAACATACAAAGTAACAATACCATGGCCATTGTTCCCTAACCGAATCCAGTAGCCATGAGGTTTGATGAAAGGATGTTGTGGGTTTCAATGATGCTTCGAAAGAGGGATAGTCTACGGGCTCAAGAGGAAAAATCACTCATTTAAATTGTGTTGTATATAGTATTCAAAAAAATTGCAAAGTTAAATAATCCAAAAAAATAGATGGGAAGAAATCAAAGAAAAATTAATCCCATAGGAGTATGTATGTATAAAGTCAATAATTAAGCATGAGCTTCAAAGTCAAAGATCCATGTGAGCCTGCAACCGGATGACTTGGCTACACTTGGCAAGCATCCGAGGATAGGTAGCTACACTGGTTACAATCCATTCTCTTCTCTACCTCCTCTTCTTGAGCCGATTGCACTTGAACTTAGAAGGTTATACCCTGCATCTTGAGGAAAGAGTTATTGGATTGCGGAATTAGGGTCACCATGATGGAGAAGCATGACCTTTACCGCTTCAGTCGAGAGGAGATATATATCACTGACAATGTACAAGATAGACTCATAGTCATAAGGGACTGCATATGATGTCTACTTGTTCTGATCTGGCTTTTGAGAAGACTTGGACAGAGTTTTGTGGTTCTTGGAGGTTGTTGTGTTTCAAGTATGATTCCCATTAAGGTTTCGACCAAGCTTAATTTTCCAAAGGTTTGACTGAGCACCAAACTTTAATTTTAAGAAGACAAGTTTGAAAGTTAAAATCAATCCAAGTTCTTTCTTTTTATTTTCTTTTGTGCACTTATAGGCGTAAGTGTTTGTTAGGGATTAGCAAAGGAAAGTATAGGGGGTGATGAATCTCCATTTCATCACCTTTATTCTTTTATTTTAGCCTTTAAATCCTAGCTAAATACATGCATATAACATTATATTGCATAAAATAACATCTATTATATGCCATGTAAACATGGTATAAAATAACCTTTAAATACAAATAAAATTATAATGAAAAGAAAAGAAAAATAAATGAAATTTCATATGTATTGAATGACCCTAAACCTCGAAACTTATGCATCATGATGACTTGGTCAACAAGGAATAAAGTAGGAGGGATAAGTGCCAAAAATACAATAAAACCCAAATTTTGGAATCCCCAATAAGTTCGTTTTGGGAGCTATTTTATTATTTATTATATATACATCAAATCAATTTATTTTATGATGAAAGTCATAGATAAAACTATATAGAAATTACAAAATTGATTTCGCATGAAAATATTGCACAATATACCTTATAAACTCAGACTGAAAATCTGAAATCCAAACTTCACATACATGTATATTCTCTATATGAACTCAAAATTTACCAAAATCACCTTTAATTGTATATAGCTTTTAGTAAACTTATTGATGAAGGTAATTTCATTTAATTGGATTTAAGATGCAAAAGTTAGGTTTTGGGCCTCTATTGTACTTTATACCTGAATAAAAATAATTATTTTATTTATTCTTTATATTTTTTATTTTTTTATATTTTTATAATTTTGTAAATATTATTCATAATACATATACATATTTAAAATAATGAAAAGTCATTAAAAATAAAAATAAAATAAAGTAGCATACAAAAATACATAAAAAGAAACACACATACATATACCTATATAATAAATATATTTATTTATTTAAGTGTACATATTACATTAAAAAATACAATACAAATACATTTACATGTATTTCAATAAGTTATAATTAGATAAATAATATATATAAAATAATAAAACTTAAAATAGAAAATAAAATAAAATCCATACTATATAGGTAAATATAACTATATTTATACTTGTAAAAATAAATACCAAATAATTAACTTGTAAAAATTAATAAAAATCATCCTAAAATACTACATAAAATAGTAAAGATTATTCATGCTTAATAATAAAATTAATAAAATAATTTATTATTTTCAAATGAATTAATAAAGTTTTATTTCTTTGTTTTGTCTTTTTCCTGGCCTACGTGGACCCATGGGAGACCAGTCTGAATTGGCCTTGGTCAACTCTCCAGCCTCCCTAGGCCTGCTCTGTCAGACTTGCTAGGCCCCTAATTCCTCGACGATTCCCTCCTTATTCATTCATTATTTTAGGTTGATTCCTTCTTTGACTATTTTCCCCGATCATTGATCTTTCACAACAATGCCTTACATCGATCTAAGGATCAATCGTTTGAGCTATCACATCGATCCAAGGATCCCCTACACTTAAGCCTTCACTAGATCCCATTTTGAATTTGATCTATGTTCCCCTCACTAAAACCCTTAGATCCTTAGCCTGACGAATCGTAGAGAGTGACAAACTCCTTCTCGTTTGCAATGAGATGTAGGTGCTGGAGTGCTCGATCCACCACCGCCGGAGCTCCACCCCGACGCGGTTCTTGAGCTCCTTGCCCCTGCAGGTTCATTCTCCTTTTCTTGCATTTCTAGGTAGCATTTCCTTCCGTCATTTTAATTCTATCTTTAATTTAAGTGGTCGATAATTATAGTAGTCTAGGATTAAATCCTCATTTTTTGCCAGAGATCTACTCCGGACACTGTTTCTACCCGCACCCACCTCGTTCCGACTAACACTCTACATCCATTTAACTCCCCTTCACCTTCTCTATACCTCACCCCTTCCACTCACCTTGCTCCTCCTAGGATCAGGAGATCAACTCTTCTCCTCTTTTGCTCGCCGAAGAGCTCAACTTCGACCTCCCGCTTTGTTACAACCCAATAAGGCCCCTAGGACACCTGCCTTTTTTCTTGTCTTTGCATCATTTGTGGATACTGGAGGATAATGACTCTAATTGGGTCAAGTTTTGTCAGGACTTGGTTCCAGGTGTTGAGATTCTTCCTTGAACTCCAGAGCCCCATCGCTGGGTTTTAGAACCTTTCTGAGCACGTCAACCGCTGTCGGGCTACCTCAGGCATGTTGTGCTCCCTTTGGCAACAACCGATACCTTTAGAGGAGGGGGATATGGATGGAGGAAGTTTGCCTAGGTAGAGCTTCATCTTTGTACTTCCAGCCCTAGCCTCTGCCATCGGATAAGGAACCAGCTCTAGTTTACATAGACTTCGTTGGACTTTGCCACGCCATCAACTGTCAGATCTCATCGAGATTTAATCTCTACCGCAGATCCATGAAGGGGTATCAAGCATCGAGGAGTCGACACATGTTAAGTGAAGAAATCAAGACCGTCCACCCAACCACGTGGGGGTATTTTGCATTATAACCTTTACAATTTTTGCATTTACTTATTTAATATAAAATCTTTCATTTGTAGTTGCTATATTTTGTAAAATTTGCATTAAGAACCCGACATTCATGTTATTCGCACTTTAGTCCCTCACCATGCAACCTCACGTGAACGTGTGCATGAGGGGGTGGGCATATTGCAAGGGACAATTGGGTTTTATTGAATTCCATTTTAGTCCATTAAATATCAAATCTAGTATGTATGATCTACTGATTAGGATACAACCACTATGGGAGACTACACCTTTGTGTTTGAATAACTATTTGAAATTCACCTAAATTTAAAATTGAAAGGATAATTGACCGATCTTTCACGATCTTCACTGTGTCGAGTTGGTGAATAGGAGTTTGCTTTGCATTTGATTACCGACTTTGAATCCAAA
The DNA here is from genome assembly GCA_037367405.1 of Ottelia alismoides. Lineage (NCBI taxonomy): Eukaryota > Viridiplantae > Streptophyta > Magnoliopsida > Alismatales > Hydrocharitaceae > Ottelia > Ottelia alismoides. The sequence continues at coordinate 651,441 of JAZKJV010011544.1, forward strand.
TTCTTTCATCTTTAGTTCAATATTAGAAGTCTTCAACTCATTTTTCCTCTGTTATTCTTTTATTCTTTTCATTTCTTGTGTCATTTTTCTTGTTTTGCATCATCTTCATCGTGATCATGGATCATCCTTACCTTCTTCAGTCGAATCATGCAGCTCATTTTCACCCATATCACCTTAGGGCCAGCATCCCTGGCCTAACTCAAGATGATTCTCTTCTTGAGCCACAACTTTCCTCATCCTATTTGACCTCAACCCTCATGTGGTTCGATTCTTATCCGAACTCTTGTCTCATATGATAAGGCCCACTATGAGGATAATGATGATTTGTGTGTGTCTGACATATTTGATGCCGGAGAGTGTGCTTCTCTTTGTGGATGTTGGATACGATTTGTGTGATGCTATCATTGTGATTTCTTTGGTTGCGCACCTGGTTAAGGATGTTGTAATCTGTTAAGCAATACAAATTTTGGAGGATGATACTGATTCTGTGTGTTTCCAGTTTCCTATACCAACCCTTGAGTGGTTCTGCATGTCTTGTTTTTGAAGCATGTTGTATCATCTCTATCTGTACATCAAGAGACGGAGTCGGAACCCAAATTGTATCACCCTTTCTATTAGTTGATCTACTTTCCTCCAGACTTCCAAATCCCCATAGAGCACATTGTAGATTTTGATACATATCCTGAGCCATTGCAGTGGATGTTGTGTGGTGAGGACCTATATTTCACAATCCCCATATAGTCGACCCCTACCAGCAACCTTACATCCTCCCAATCGATGAGTGTGATCAATTTTTTGAGGATGAGAGTTTAGATGCCAACATGAACTCGCTTTCCATTGATCAACTTGCATTACTCCTTGAGGGTTTTCTGCATGTTGATGTAACATTTTCTTGGTACTCGATCTCACCCACTGACTGTGCAACCATTCTTTCGACTGTAGAGATCGAGTCTTTTGATTTATGTGACTCCTTTGAGTCTTCTCTCTTCAATGATCCCCGTGAGAATGAGCCACGTTTTGTGACATTCGATGATTTCCTTAATCTTTCGACCATTTGTCCATCATATGCTCATATGCTTAGAGAGTTTCCTAATTTTTACTTTGCGCATCTTTTTGAGATTGTGATTGACGTGGAGGATTCCATCACTGATCTATCCTTCTCCACATTTGATTTCCTTGGCTTCGATCACTTACTACGTTCCAGCAAGCCCATGATTTCTTATGGATCACCGAACCCTGGTTTAGCTGTCAATTTTCTTCTTCTCGTGGTATACACCCACTTGATTGCATATATGGGTGTTCTTTTTTACAACGTCGCCCTTCTTACATTGGGGCGATGGAAAGAGTACGATCCATCTGATTGACGTCGTCCTAAACCTTGAAACATCGTTGTCCTAACTGTTAAGCCTAGCTATGGGTGTAAAACCTAGCGCTCGTTGAGAGGCACCTCAACAATACACACCTTTTTGTATATATGTGTTTCTTGACCACTCCTTCTTTCTTATGTTTGTACTACACCATAGATCTACCATCTGATATGTGTGTCTATACTTATATTGTACGTTGTCCTAAGTATAGGGGGTGTCGCCCAAGTGGTTGTTTCTATCGTTCCGTTTCATAACTCTTGTTGGTGCCTATACTTAGGGATATCTTACACTAAGTTTAGGGGGAGAGATGTGTACATTCCCCCAATGTTTTTTCTTCTTCTTATCGATTTACTAATCCCGTTACATGTCTCCTCTATTGTTAATACTTCTGACTATACTTAGGATTATTTCATTTTAAGTATAGGGAGAGAAAACCTGAGTTTGTGATTTGTTTTTTCTCACTCTTGACTCTCCCCACCTTGTGTACAATCTGCTATACTTAGGATTATTTCATCCTAAGTATAGGGGGCTGATCAACTTCTCATTCGTCCATTCTTTAGTCGTTGTTGTAAAGCCTTTTCTATACTAAGTACGAGTTATGTCTTATGCTTTTCTCTCTGATCTATGAGGACATAACTCAATCTAAGTAAAGGGGGTCGTATATACATTGTATATACTTTAGCCATAACATGTACTTTCATATTTTGGAATGACATGGCTAAAATACAATCAATTACTTAAACCAATATAAATAGGTATAAAATTCTTCAAAGTTCTTTGTATATACTGATTAATAAATCAAGTAAAAAATGTTTTTCAAAATGATTTAAAAAATAGTTGGAAAATATTAGAAAATCTTTTGAAAATAAATTAGAAAACCTTTTGTAAAATGTTTTCAACTGTTGTAAAAATATTTGTTTGTAAAAACTTCATTCCTTTATTTGAATAAATGTTTTCAAAAGCTAGTTGCAAATGGTTTGGAAAATGGTTGTAAAAATATTTTGAAAAATATATACATATTGTTTGAAAAATTTATGCAAAATGGTTTTGAAATTTTGTAAATGTTTGTGAAAATTATTTGCAAAATAAAGATTTCTAAATGTTTGTTAATATCTTTTCAAATTCTTTTGAGAATTGTATACATAATTCAAATAAATGAAAATTCCTTACAAACCCCGTATATCCAAATCAGTAAAACTAACTAATATCCAACTTATTAATTCCCTGTAAATATAAAAGCACTCTTGTGTAAATATCTGCACAAAATTTTTTTCAACCATTCTGTTTTCAAAAATCACATAAAAATTTGCAAAACCTTTTAAAAAATCCATAAAAAGTTAAAAAAGTCAGGAAAGTGCCTACAAAATATTTTCTTGCATTGTACATAAGCGATCGCATTTTTCAGATTGATTATGATAATTGAACTAGTCTAAAAGAATCCGATGATTGGAGATTGGTTGGACCTTAATCTACCTAATCACAAGAACCTTATAGGAACTGGAATTGAGATGCTTCAGGTCTACCTGACTTAATTCTTTGAGACCACAAGATTAGGTTCAATGTCATCTTGACGGCCTATGTAGGATATTTTGGAACACATGCATAACTCTGGTCGACAGTGACCTAACTTGCACACATGCACCTTACACTTTGTTCAACTCAAAAGAAGTGGTAGAGATATGGATTTCTTGACATGAGACATAAGCAGATGGAAACATAAGAAGTCAGAATACAATGGCATTGTGCTCCAATCGGATCTAGTAGCCATGAGGTCTAATGACAGGACATTGTGGTCTACAATAATGCTTCAAAAGAGGGGTAGTCTACTGGCTCAAGAGGAAAAGTCATTATATAAATGCTACTATATATAGTATTCAAAAATGCAAAACTAAAAACTATAAAAAAATAGATGGGCAAAAATCTAAGAAAAATCAATTCCCATCAGAGTAGGTATGTATATAGTCAATAAGCAAGCCTGATCTTCGAAATGAAAGATCCATGTGAGCCTGTAGCCGAATGATTTGGCTATACCGGTCAAGCATCCTACGATAGGTAGCTACACTGGTTACCATCCATTCTCTTCTCCACCTCCTCTTCTTGAGCTGGTTGCACTTGAACAGAGAAGAGAATTTTCCATATCTCGAGGAAAGAGCTCTTGGATTGGGGAATTGGTGTCACGATATTGGAGAAGCCTGACCTTTACCGCTTCAGTTGAGAGGAGATATTTATCACTGACACTGTACAAGATAGACTCAGTCATAAAAGACTACATATGACGTAGACTTGTTCTGACCTGTCTTTTGAGAAGACTTGGGTAGATTTTTGTGGTTCTTGAAGGATGTTGTGTTTCGAGTCTGATTCCCATTGAGTTTCATTTGAGCTTAATTTTTAAAGGTCCGACTGAGCTCCAAACTTTGATTTTATGAAGACAAGTTTGAAAGTTAAAGTCAATCCAAGTTCTTTCTTCTTCTTTTCTTTATTATCTTTTATGTACTTATAGGCGTAAGTGTTTTCTAGGGACTAGCAAATACAAGTATAGGGGGGTGATCAATCTCCATTTCATCACCTTTATTCTTTTATTTAGCCTTTAATACCCAGTTAAATGCATGTATATAACATTATATTGCATAAAATATCATCTATTATTTACAATGTAAATATTGTATAAAATAACATAAATAAAGATAAAAAAGAATAAAGAAAATAAAAAGAAATTAAATACCATAGGTATTGAATGACCAAAACCCTGAGGCGTAGGCATCATGATGACTAGGTCGAAAAGGAATAAAGTAGGGGGAGATACGTGACAAAAATATAATAAAAGCTAACTTTTTTGAATTCCCAATAAGTCCATTTTGGGACCTATTTTATTCATTATTATTTATACATCAAATTAATAAATTTTGTGCATGAAATTGTAGATAAAAATATATAGAAAATTACAAAATTGATTTCACATGAAAATATGGCATAATGTGACTTCTACACTCAGAATAAAAATCCAAAATCCAAATTGCACAAACATGTATATTCTCCATATGAACTATGTGTATAAAATAATAAAATTTAAAATAGAAAACAAAAATAAAAATAAAATACATACTATATAGGTAAATATAACTATATTTATACTTGTCAAAATATACACCTAATAATTTAACTTGTAAAAATAAATAAAAATCATCATAAAATACTACATAAAATAATAATATTTTTTTGTGTTTTAACATAAAATTAATAAAGTGATTTATTATTTTCAAATGAATTAATAATGTTTTATTTCTTTGTTTTGTCTTTTTCCAAGCTTGTGTAAACGAATGGGAGACACGTCTGAGTTTTCTCTGTCATACCTGCTAGGCCCCTATACACTTGATTTTTCCCTCCTTATTTTTTCATTCTGTTTGGTTGATTCCTTCTTTGACTATTTTCCTTGATCGTTGATCTTTCACGCCACTGCCTTACATCGATCTGAGGATCAATCGATTGAGCTGTCACATCGATCCAGGGAGCCTCAGTACTTAAGCCTTTGCTGGAGCCCATTTTGAATTTGATCTCCATTCCCTTATGGAACCCCTCAAATCCATAACCCAATGAGTCGAGGAGAGTGACATGTTCCTTCCTGTCTGATCTGCAATGAGTTGTAGGTGCTGGAGTGGTCGATCCACCACCGCCAGAGCTTCGCCCCAACGTAGTTTTTGAGCTCCTTGCCCTCACAGGTTCGAGATCCTTTTCTCAAATTTCTTGGTAGTATTTCTTTTGAACATTTTGATTCTATCTTTTGTTTAAGCATTCGATTACTGCAGTAGCATAGGATTATATCTTCATACTTCATCGGAGCTCTGCTCTGTCCACTATTTTTACTATGCCCACCTCGTCCTGATCAACACTCTGCATCTATTTCACTCCCCTTCACCTTCTCTACACCTTGAACTCATCCACTCACCCTTCTCCTCCTAGGATTAGGAGATCATCTCTTCTCCTTTGTCTCTCGTCGGAGAGCTCCACATCGACCTCATCCTGCTTCAATTCCATCCAACAAGCCCCCAGGACCTAGTTTTGCTTATCTTTTCTTCCTTTGCATGTACTGGAGGCTAAGGACCCCATATGGGTCGAGTTTTGTCGAGGACTTCATTCCAGATGTTGAGATTTTTCCTTGAACTCCGAAGCCCCACTGTTGGGTTTTGGAACCTTTCTGAGCATGTCAGCTGTTGCGGAGCTTCCTCATGCACATTTTGCAACCTTTGGCAGTGACAAAGACCGTCAGAGGAGGGGGATATCGATGGTGGACATTCGCCCAGGTGGAGCTTCCTCCCTATTCTTCTAGCCCTAGCCTCCGCGGTCGGATCAGGATCCATCTCCAGTTCGAACAGCCTCTGTTGGATCTTACCACACCATCATCATCATATCTTGCCCAAGATTTAATCTCTGTCACAAATCTACAAAGGGGTATAAAGCACCGAGGAGCCGATGCCTGTTAAGCGAAGAAATCGAGACCGACCTCTCGTCCATATGGGGCAATTTTGCATTATAACCCCCATAACTTTTGTAATTACTTTTTAATATAAAATCTTTCATCTGCAATTGTTATATTTTTGTAAAATTTGCATTAAGAACCTCGCAATCCTATTATTCATACTTTAGTCCCTCTCCTTGTCACCTGTGGTTATAATGTAAAATTTGCATTAAGACCGACCTCTCGGCAATGTGGGAGTGGGCATGTTGCAAGGGACCCCTTTGGTTTTATTGAATTTCATTTTAGTCTATTAAATATCAAATCCATTGTAATACTTTTGGGATAAATTACAGTTTGGACCTCACACTTTTTTATTATTGCATTTATACCTCTGCTACCATACATTAACTTATTTATTCTAGGCATATTGCATGTTTGCCCCTACACTTTGTTAAAGGCTTCAAGAATAAAAGAATAGTTTTTATAAATTACATTTAGGTCTTTACTTGAAATTGATTTTTATTTATTGTATTTTGTTTATTAAAAATAGCATTTAGCATCCAAAAATTTTAGGAAAATTATTTAAAGTGCTTGGGCATTTGATAAATCACATATATGTTTCTTGGGAAATTTAAAATTATTTTTTTATTTTAAAAAAATTAAAAACCTTGTATTTAGTTCTTGTTTGCATTAAAAAATATAAAAAACCACAAAATCATCTTAAAAATTCCAAAAAAATAGATATTAGATATTATTACATTCTACAACTGTGACCAAATATCCCTAAAAATAACAAAATAAAATTACTAAAAAAAATCTTTAGAATCCTTATAAAAATATAGAAAACCTATAAAATTCCAAAAATGTTTATTTATATCTCTATATTTTGCTTATTATATCTAATATATGTTAAAATAAGTTTTGGATATTTTTGAGCCATTTATCCATTTTCAAAATTCCAAAACAAATCAGTCTATTAATATAAGTCCTTATTTTGACATTTTTTATAATTTAAAAATACATAAAAATTAGCAAAAAATATAAGAAAAATATAAAAGGTAGATAACAACATAATAAAGACAAAAACATTTTATTTCATTACTTTTGTGTCTTTATAGATATATAAATGTGAAAGCCCTAATCCATATATAGTTATAGTTACTTATATTATTATTATAAAAAAAACTATTATATACTTTAAACCCTAAAAAAATAAAAAAGGACTCTACCTTAGAGTATTTTCCAGATTTTGTCTTTTTTTAGATTTATTACTTAGGTTGTCTATACTATCTATATTATTACCGATATTTGTATTTTATTTGGTTAAAAATATACTAAAATTAATATCAGAAAATAAAAAAGAAAAAATTTTATAAAATTAAAAAACTTGCAAAAATGTGAAAACAAAATCCATAAAAATTTATAATTAAAAACCCATAAAAAATAATATAAAGAGACATAGAGGACAATTTTAGAATTTAGTTTCTCAATCTATCTTGTGTTCTCCCTTTGTTCGACACTCTACACGTACTTGCACCGATACACATTGTTTGTATAATTACAATAATTTCTAACTCCACATTTCCGCTTGGATTGCTTCATATCTTGTGGGTTAATTGTTGATTGACATCCGGGTGTCATGAATGGTCGCCTCAGTGAAAGTGTAGGTCTTTCCTTATGTAGACAACATTAGACCCTTGCAAAATCTGTGTCATCAATACCTACTTCTATACTAATCGGGGTAACTTTCCAATCGTAGATATTGATCCCAACATGGAGATCAGTTCATCAGACTCTGAACCTGAGATGGAATTCAAGGGTAAGGGGAAGAAAGTGGATCAGAATGAAGTCAACAACTAAATGCTTGCATCTATCTAGGCAATTCATCAACAATTGACAAATCAGGCTCTCTCCCATGTCACTTTTCAGGATATGTTGTGCGATATGGGGAGAGATAAAGGGAAGTTAGCAGGAGGAGAAGAACAACATGGAGGAGAAGATAAACAAGTAGGAGGAAACCATAGAGGTGATGATGAGGTGAGAGAGCAACGAAAGCCGACTCTCAAGGAAACCTAAAACCCTGGAGGTGGGCAGATCACAGAGTGGATTCAAATTGCTCAAATCCAAAGTCATTTTGAACTCAAGCCACAACTACTCTCAGTTCTCCCCACTTTCCATGGAAATAGAAATGAAGAACCCTACATTCACCTCCAGCAATTCAACCACATCTACGGTACCATGCACTACCCCAACATTTTGTTAGAGGTAGTCAAGATGACTGCTTTCCCATTCATCCAATAAGACAATGCACTCTATTGGATAAACCATCTAGAGAAAGTAGTGATGACCTAGGATGCCCTCAAGTCTTCCTTCCTGCACAAGTAGGTCATCTAAATCAAGTGTGTGCACTTATCTCCAACTTCTCACAATTATTCCATGAGCCCATCCATGAGGCATGGGAAAGGATTAAGGACCTACAAGAGAAGTGCTCCCACCACGAAATTCCATGGACCGATCTGGTGCAAAACTTTTTCGGTGGGTTAAACCAAGAGTCTCAGAAGCTAGTGGATGTATCTTGTGGAGGGTCCCACTACAACAAAGATGAAGATGTGGTGTAGTAGATTTTTGAGTAAACAACTGAAGGATTGGTTGCCCTATCTTCATTCCGTACTTTCCAAAAGAACCTGAAGATTCCTCCCAAGCCAGTCCATATGGCATATTCCTATGAACGAGAGAGAGAGAGAGATGAGAGTTCCAATCTCAACATCATTGGGAAGCATCTCTCGAAGGTCGATATTATTGAGAAGTAGTCACGGGATCATGAAAAACTAAATGTCATTAAACAAAGGACGAAGCAGTTGGATAAGCTAAACCATATCTTGAAGCAACTGGAGCTTATGGTAAGCACCATTAATTCTTGCAACTCTATGGCCGTACATGCTGAGACTCCTGCTAGCCAAAGGAACCAGCACCACAGCAATCAACGCAACCAGGTCAAGGCAACCAAGGTCCGTTCAGCATGTATAGTACATGAAAGCACGAGACCAAGGGTCACCATATCCACAACAGACACATATGTTTGTGTATCACTCTGAGGACCCGACTTTTATTGACCCCTTCTATCCACCTTCACCACAAATCCAAGAGGTGAACCTTGCATGGGCCAATGATCAAAATCTGACATGTCCTGATTAATGAATCTTCATTTCATCACCATTATTCTTTCATTTTGGTCTTAAAACCCTAGATAAATGCATGTATATATCATTAAAGTAAAAAATAGAAGACTTAGTAATTGACTCAAAATATTGTATGAATATTGGTATTTAATTCCAAAATAAAAGAATAAAGGAATGAAAAGAAAAATAATGAAGTTTTCGAAAACACTGAATAACCCTAGACCCTGAGACTCAGTCTTCAAGATGACTTGGTCGACAAGGAATAAAGTAGGGGAGATAGGGTACTCAACTATGCATAATAAAACTTGAAAACCCTAATTTTTATTCATCAATAAATGCCTTTTGGTACCTATTTTATTCTTCCAATTTTTATATATCAAATAATAAAATCTTCAACATGAAAGTTGTACATAAAAATACAAAGAAAAATAAAAAATTTATTTCACACAGAAATAATACACAACGCACCCGGGACACTAAGAACAAAAAAATGCAAATAAAACTTTCCAGACATGTACCTACTCCATACGTACTCAAAATTGACCACACTAACCTTTATTTTCCATAAAATTTATTTATCTATTCAATGAAGGTGGTTTCATTTAATTTGGAGTTGAGTTGCAAAAGTTAGATTTGGGTCCCTACTATACTCTATACATGTATATAATATTCAATATATTTATTATTTATTTTTTTAACTTCCATATATTTTTATGTACTTGCAAATATTATTTCAAACATATTTAAATAATAAAAAAATAAAATCATTTAAAATACATTCAAATAAATATAGTAATAAAATATATAGGTAAGCTATACCATATAATACATGTACGTATTTATTTAAGTAAATAAGTAAACTCAAAAAAATACAATAAAATATGTAAAATTGTAGTTAAATAAGTTATAAATATATAAAATACGTATATATTATTAAAATATTAAATACAAAATAAAATTAAAATACATTAAATACATGTACATATAACTATGTATATACATATAAATATTAGAACCTAACAAATTAGCTTATATAAATATATAAAAATCATAATAAATACTACATAAAATAATAAACAATACTCATATTTTGATCTAAAATTAATGAAATAATTGAACATTATTTATTGAGTTAATAAGGGTTTTTGGATCCCTATTTTATGGTTGGTCCACGTGGACTAAGCAAGGGGCTTGGACTATTGACCCAATGGGTCAACCATCCTCCCTCATCGCCTCCCTTGTTAGAAGTCTCGACGAGACTTCTGTCTTTCTCCAATTTTCCTCCACTCCTCCATGCCACCTTCTCCCTCAAGCACCTCACCTCTCTGTTCTACCCTCAACTCTAGTCCATGTCATTGCCGGAGCTTCCACCAATCATGCTCCTCCCTCACGCAATCCCTCCACCCTTTTTGTTAAAACCTCTGCCTATAAATATCAACCACCTTCTTCTCTTTTGTTTGTGATCCATATTTTTATCATGCAACCCAATAGGATCTCATGGTAGCAAGACAATGCTGACAACTTCGTCTTCTCCTCCTTGTCGGTGTGGAAAAGGGGTGGAATCGGGTGATCCACATCCTTGTCAGATCCACTCCGATGAGCCTTCCTTTACTCCAGGAACAACACCTGTACGAGCTGCTTTAGGTATTTTTTACATCGTATTTTCATTCCGCATCTTAATTCAAGTGTTAATTTATGTAGTTAGTTCATAGTAAGGTTTAATTTGTAGATTTAAGATTGTTGGAGCCTTAAGCTTTAGCTCAAATTCATCATCATAATCCTTATAATTTGACCCATTTCAACATCATTCGCATCCCCCTTTGCATTATTCACAAAAGCCCTCATCTTTTGTACTCGATTATACAAGTATCGAGGTCTGACGATCTCCAATCCGCCACCTCCATTGGAGCTCACTTGCCTGCTCATCCTCTGCTTGCTACCAACTTCAAAATAGGTCGAGGAGACACTGCTCAAGCCAAGGATTCATTTTGTGCATGTCTTGGACATTGACGAGCCTCTTGGAGATTTTTTAAAGCCCAAGTTAGAGCTCTAGTATCTTGAGCACTCCAAGCTATTATTGATGGGGCTTAGACCACTTTGAACCACCGACAGACGTGGCCGAGCTCTATAGAGCTAAGGAGCTTGTCGTCGAGGCGATTGGTGGCCTAAGCATGGACGTACAACAAATCGAAGCTCTTGCCTAGGCAAAGTTCTTGAGTGTTCTTGGAGATGGCCCTATAATCATTCGATAGTCGTCCACCTATAGATCTAATCTCCGTCGTTGGAGCCAAGACGAAGCGAAGCCTCAATCCGTCGTCGATTACGCCACTTGGTACAAGGAGAAGTCCTCAATAGAGTGCCTTTGAGTATATTAATATGTAACCCTTGCGCCTTTTGTATTTTATATTAAGACATGTAAATATCAATTTTGGTGTAAAAACTTTTGTATAATTTGCATCTGACCCCCTATACTTCTTGAATATTACAAGTGAGTCATGCGTCGGGTCACCTTAAATGCTTGTGTGCATGAAGGACCAGGGTATTTTGTACTCGGGCCCTATCAGCCTTTTATACTTAGTTTTAGTACATAATTTATAAAATAAATGTTAAGCTTTTGGGTTATTTGCACGGAGACCCTCATACTTTATTTTATTTCAAATACCCATGCCATGGTTTTATTTATTTCTTTGCTTTTCCAATTTTATTAAATAGATCTTGTGACCTAAAAAAATTGGGAAAAATATTATGGATTCATGTTTGATGTTGGTACATGCATGAATTTTAAATTAGAATTTTACTAAATTTTGCCATTTATTAAAAATAGAATACGAGCTAAATATTTTTGGTCTAGATATAAAAATAGAAAAAATAAACTAACTTTAAGTAATACAAAAAATATATAAAGTATGTATTACTATATATTATAAATCGAGACCAAAAATCACAAAAAATATAAAAGAAAAACACTAAAATCGTAAAAATCTATAAGGAATATAAAAATCAATAAAATTTTAATAAAAATCCAAAAAATTAGTATTTTATTCTATATTTTGATTATATTCTCTAGTATATATTAAAAAGAGGATGGGAAGGTTGCTCCATGGTGCAGCCAAGTTGACCTCTCCACGGAGTACGTTCCCCCCAAAATTAGTTTTTTTGGTAAAATTGCAGCTTTTATATTCATCTATATCCCTCCTATATGTCATTCCAATTTCGTCAGAAACAGAGACTCTTATGCCCTCCATCCAGAATCGGTCCATTACTGCAATTTAAAACCATTAAAATTACTTATTCTATATGGAGGGCATATGAGTCTTTGTTTCTGATGAAATTCGAATGATATATAGGAGGTATATATAGATGAATATACATAGTGCAAATTGTGAAAAAAAATAAAAAAAATTGGGGGAAATTGCTCCGTGGAGCAGCCAGCTTAGATGCTCCACGGAGCAGCTTCCCTTTCCTCTATTAAAAATGTTTTTGGGAATTTCTGAACTTATTATCTATTTTTAAATTCCAAAACATTCCAGCCTATTTATAATATTACTTTCTACATTTAAATACTTGAACAATACCTAAAAAGTAGTAACAATATATATAAAAAAACATAAAAATAGAGAAATATAAATACACAAAAACATTTTTAAATTTTGACTATATAGTTATATTTAAATGATTAAAATCATAAATATATTATATAAGTTATATACTTGTTATTATTGTTAATTATAAATACCTTATATATTTAAAACCTTTAAAAAGTAATTTTTTTAAAGGACTAGTCCTTTATATATTTTTGTATATTTTTATATTTATTATTATATATCCTTATATAATATCTATAATATCCATATTGTTATTACTACTATATATAGATATATATATATACACATTATATCTATAAAAACAAAATGAAACAAAAAATAGAAAAATTAAAAAGAAAATAAAATTTTTAAAAATATAACAATATAAATCCATAAAAAATAACATAATTAAAAACCATAAAAATTTAGAAAAAACGTACAATAATAATTATTGTTATTTTTTATTAATTAATAATAATAATTATACTTATCTAGTTTGCTCTTAGTGGTTCGACCCCTACTACTTATCAATGTAAATCTTATGTAGGGTATAATAAATTGCACCATGTATCTTATTCATTGTTTTATCATTACTTGGTTGATTGTTGTCTTAGTTGATTGGTGACATTCCGAGTGCCATGAGAGCGACCACCAAAACGATTGTCAGATCTGATTTGTCAGACACCGCATGCCCTCCAAGACTGGGTGTTAGGAACCCCTCTCTGATCTGAGTAAACAGATGACGGGCATTGGAGGGGGGTGTTAGGAAACCTATCCATATAGTAGTTCTGACCATGGTGGACAAAACCAGGGCCAGAACATGGAAATCAGGCCATACAACCCACAACGGTTGGAAGGAGCTACCGGTAGAAAAGAACCAATAGTCTCCACAACAAGCCCAACCCTGGAGACAGAACTACAAAAACCAGCATCCAACATACCAACAACAGTACCATTAGTAGATGGGTGCTTATTATCAGAATTAGTTTAAACCCCCTCCTCGACGTAACTATTAGTCATTTCCCCCTCATCCCTATCAGAATCACCAGTCATCGCTTTTGTACCAATATTCAAGTCAGTCAACACAATCCATTGAGCAGAATGAGGCAACTCCTATGAATCCAGCAGTGGACTGCTTGGTACAACTGGTGACGAGCTTAGGAGAAATGAGCCAGAAGCTGAAGTACCTCACCACCGTGAAGACCATCATCCCAGTGCAGGTTGAGAAGAACCCAAACAATTTCCGACACAATGAGATGGTGGTTTGCAATGTACAACCCTCGATCGAGTCAAGTTTGTATGATTTGATAATGTTATCTAACTCTTTGACACTTAGGAGCGATACGAAACTACAATTGTCTGCAAGTGCAAAGGGGAAGGATAAAGCTTCACATGGTGAATCTTCATCATCTATGCTCGCATCTAGTTTTGGAGGAGTGGAGAGGGAAGATCATGCAGTACCAGATGTAGAAAAAACATAAAAAATGAAGAAAATAAAACTTCAATAGTAAAATCCAAGATTGAGCCGATGCAACCAAGGAGATGCCAACACTAGCAACAGATCCCATGAGAGTCGACGAAGGCGATGTACTCATTTTGGCTTTTCCACTAGGGCAAATGGTTGTATCCCTTCTAATCATTTGCGTGTAAAAGCTAATCCGCATGAACACTTTTTGAATGATGATGTACATATGTCATTCCATTAAGAAATGAAAAATAACAAAAAATTAGAAAATTTAAAATTGTTTTCTCTGATCCTGGAGTGATTGAAATTTTACTAAATATTTTCCTAGAAATGTCACTTCTGAAAGCCATGGAATACATACCAACTGTAAAGAAAGGTCTGGAAAAGCATGTACTTCACAGCATCACCCATGCAAAAGCCTATGCAAGCAAGAAGTGACTCCCGAGTAAAAAAGAAGGATAAGGGAGATCCACTCGTCAGATGTGAGATATTCAACCAAGAGTTCGAACGAACACTTCTTGATATTGGGCCATCTATTAATCTTATACTTATATCACTACTTAAAGAATTTAAGTTAAGATTGCTTAAGTCCACCAGAATGATCTTACAGTTTACAAACACTTTAGTTAAGTGGACGAGGGGTATTTTGGAGGATGTTATCATCACGATATAAGGGATGCAGTTTCTGTGGACTTCATTATCCTAGATTTCAACACCAATGTCCCCTTACTCCGAACCCCAATCATATTGGGATGACCACTCCTTTGAACTACAGAGGCTGTAGTGAATTTTGGCACCGGAAAGATTGACTTTCACTCCACTAGCGACAAGGTCCAAATCGAGACTATCCAAGTACTAAAACCAGCAGAATCTTTATTAGGTGAGACGGAGCTTAGGCATAAGGAGAAATAAGAGAGTGACTTCTTAGCAGATATTAGATATACAACATTGTTCTTTGATGATTTTGAAACCCGGGAATTACTCTCTAAGAGGAGTACCTAGAAAGCACAATCAGATTCCCTTTGATCTTTGAATATGAGTTGTCTGTTGTTCCAACTGAGCTAGTTTAAACACATCCATTCATCTCAGATCAAGAGTAATTAATTGCATATCTTTATGAAACACTGAACATAGAGCCGAACTTAACAATATTGGACAGTACCCAGTTGATTGATCCGACTCCTACCATTGTTACATAAATCACCATTGAGTTGACTCAGACCCCTCCAGAGCTAAAGTAGTTACCATCAACGTTGAAGTATGCCATCTTTGCGGGTGAGCCAAACATGTTCCCTATCATTATCAATTCCCATCTAACCACCGACCAAGATTCTCGTCTGCTTGAGGTCCTGGAAAGAAACCGCAAGTCAGTCGGCTGGAAGATATAGGACTTCTATGGATTAACCATTCATTGTGCTCACACTATATCTACTTGTAAGAAGACAACAAGTCATCTCGTGAGTTTCAACTTCGTCTGAACCCTAGCTTCAAGAGGTTGTGATGAATTGTAGATTCTTAATGGATCAGTCTGTTATAAGTATTTCCTGAGAAGTTAGGAATTACAATTGTAACGAACAAAATAGGAGAGGAGATTCTTACCCAAGTACCGACATCATGGCACGTCTTTGCAGACTACAGACTCTTGAACCTAGCCACTAAGAAGGATCATTTTCCACTTCCTTTCATTGACCAAATAGTCAAAAGGCTACCGGCAAAGGAATATTTTTGTTTCTTAAATGGATACTTTGGATATGATCAAATTGTTATTGCTTCTGAAGACCAAGAGATGACTACTTTCACCTGTCCATTTGGGACTACGCATTCCGATGGATGCCATTTGGGTTGTGTAATGCCCCAGCTACATTTCAGAGATGTATGCTAGTTGTATTTGTAGATATGATAGGTAGTTTCCTCAAGGTATTCATGGATGATTTCGTAGTCTATGGAGATAATTTTAATTGATACTTGACATATCTAGACCGAGTCCTTCATCGTTGTTGTGAGGTAAATTTGGTGCTCTCATGGGAGAAGAGTCACTTCATGGTGATCAATGGAATTGTGCTAGGCCACGTCATCTCTAAGAGAGGCATTGAGGTGAAGGATATGGAAGAATCCTTACGCGCATTACAGAAGTGTGACGATCACATCATATACTATCGGGAGCGACTAGTCACACTAGTTGCTCGGTGCAACGAAATTTAAAAATTTTAATCGATGAAACCACATGATCCAAAAACACTTCTCGGATCGTTTCATCTAAACCACATACTAGATAAAGGAATACCTCTTGTAGCATGGTTGTGATCGAGTCTCTAAACAAAGAGACCTCCTGTCTCAAGCCCGATATGTCGGAGGAGATGCTTGCAAGTGCAAAGATGAATCGTGTGCTTCTCGCAATGCAAGTTGTTGATCCAAGCAATGAATCTTCTTATCTCGTCTCATGCGACCAAACATCTTCTTCATGAGCGAGGCGTACCGAAGGAGATGGAGATCCACGATTAGTCGAAGCAACAACGCAACAGCGATGCGACGACAGCGGTGACCTTCTCTCTAGGGTGAGAGTGGACAGCCACTCAAGATAGAGAGAGAGATAAAGGGTGGCGTGAGAATGAGGGGAGAGAGAGAAATTGTTGATGTAACTTAAAGAGCAAGGGGTGCCTCTTCTTATATAGTATTTTGGGAGTCCATGGATCTCAATCCATGGACAACACAGAATTAATGGATGAGATTGATTTGTGTTTCTTTCAATGGCCACAATTTTGTTGTAAAAATACAACAGCAATTAATTTAATTTAATATTTATTGAATAATCAATATAAATTAATTTAAATTAAATCAATTATACTTGAAGATAATTGGGAAGAAGATTAGCATCATCCCATAAAGGGGGGGGGACGACCACCCATTTTAAGGACTTGGTGGTCGTCCACCACTTTTAGTTGGAAGGTGGCAATCTTCTTCCAATCATGAGATTACATTATCTCATGAAAATCTCCAATAATTACAACAACATTTGTTGTAAATCATTTCACAAAAATAAATCATAATTATCTTGTGAACTTTATAATCATGCCATTGGAAATTTGTGAATTACATTCACAACCCAAACTAAAATGTAAATTATATTTTCAATTAATCATCCAATGTGAATCCAATTCACATCAATAATCAATCAACAAATATAAATTACAATAATATTTCTCTAATATATTATAAATCATATTTATAATATATGTACGAATAATTAGATAATGCTATCCATATTATTCTTATCCATAATAATTTAATCACATTTAATCATATTGGATCATTATTCTCATGCATATTAATAATATGATAAAATTCACATTTCTCACGGTAATTCAATCACATTTAATTATCTATTTCTCAATGCTTGGATTTAATCTAATTATGGAATTATTCACAAACTCATTCAAGAGTAATGCGCTTTCTCCACAGATACTTGGAGATAAGGATAGGACGATTGTATGTTCCACACATAGTGACTAGGATATTGAGATCACATCTCAAATCCATTTCCTATGGACCTCTTATAGATGCTTGATTAATTCAAGACCGTGCTAATCTTCTCATTGCATCTGAATCACATTCAGATCAATGTTCATCATTTGAACCAAGATCAGATCACTTCTCTACTGAGAGGAGTCACTAAAATCTAGACCTGTTTCATCACTCCATCGGAATGGAAACATCACGATTATACAATAATTTATGATCACATGACCCTCAGGTATTCCTAATACATGTACATCCTGCATACTGAAAGACCTACGATAAACCCAAAGACATATATCAATCCATACTATCATCTTCAAGGTTTTATCATTAAGATTCTTGTTCGATCATTGGGAGATGGTATCGATCATATGCTTTCGAAGAATACATATCATACCTACAAATTCTTGTCATGCATCTAAAGCATGACAACCATGCATGTAGTTTGATCGGTCCCAATACCTCATGACTGAGCTCATGTCTTATGATTCACAAGTGAAACTATATGATCCCTCTTTAAGATCATATCACTCATATGCCCTGATATGCACACCAACTCGCTAGTGTATAGACCTTGATTAGGCCATCAACCTATTGGTCTGTCAAATGTACATACTTAGACATATAGCAACACATCTGTCTCTGGTCAGAGGATGAGTGCCGATATTGTGACAATATAAGATATAGGACTTGGCATATAGCAACACATCTATCTCCGATCAGATGATGAGTGCCGATATTGTGACAGTATAAGATATAGGACTTGGTTATCTCGATCTCTGAGTAAATTCTTTGACCTAACTAATCTAACACCTCCAAATCTCTATTCCCATGTAGAGGACGTGCATCAAGAGGTTGGTCAGATACCAGCCAAATGAGAAAGGATTGCCATCTCCTACTCATGCTGGAGATCATCTCTTAACAATAATTTGATGATGCTTGATGAGTCATCAATCTAACTCCTTAGATATCCATCCAAGCACCAGCCTCTATGATTCAACCATTGAATCAATAGTTGTATGATCATTAAGATGGCCATGGTACATAACACTAATTGTACAGTGGGACCTTATAGTGCATTCATTCATTTAATCTCAAATAGGAAGTGAAATATTCAATAAATTTTATTTATAAATCAAATAATACAATAACATTTACTGCAAATGGTTCGCCTTGGGCTCACATGTCTAACAATCTCCTACTATACCTCAGAACCATTCATGTATAATCCTTAAAGCCATGTTCGTTACATGCTAATTGAAAACCTTTTGTGTCATTGGTTTGATAAGAGGATCAACAATGTTGTCGGCAGAAGCTACCTTATTGATGACCATGTCACTACGCTTTTGAATCTCCCGAATGATGTGGTATTTCCTTTCCACGTGCTTGCACTTTTGATGCCACCTGGGTTCCTTCGCCTAGGCAATGGCTCCCGTGTTATCGAAGAGTAGCAGGATAGGAGTATCAGTTGAAACTATGCCAAGTTCCAGGATGAACTTGTGCAACCATACCGCCTCCTTTGCAGCATCCGATGCGGCAATGTATTTGTCTTCTATTGTTGCATCGATTGTAGTGTTATGCTTCTTGCTTCTCCAGTTCTCAACACCACTGTTCAACAGGAACGCAAACCTTGATGTTGACTTTTGATCATCAATATCTGATTGGAAGTCTGAATATTTGTATCCCAAGACTTGGATGATCGCCATCTCCATAGACCAAGATATAATCTTGTGTCTGTCTTAGATACTTGAAATGTTCTTCACCGCATTCTAGGGTTGTTCTCCATAACAGGATTGGTAATGACTTACCACTCCTACTGTATTGCAGATATCTAGCCTTGTACACATCATAGCATACATTAAGCTTCCTACAGCTGATGCGTAGGGGCACCCAACCATGGATTTCTTTTCCTCAACACTTTGAAGAGACATCCCTTTAGATAGGCAGATACCATGTCTTAAGGGAAGGAAACCTTTCTTGGAATTCTTCATATGTTCCAAAATTTTATTAATGTACCCATGTTGTGATAATCCCAATATCATGTTTTCTCAATTTCTCAACAGCTTCAGACCTATGATGTAAGAGGCTTCTCCTAGATCTTTCATATCAAAAGTATGAGATATCCAAAAGGTAACACAGGCCATCATCCTTGTATCTATAGCTAACAATGCCCTGATGGACTTAAGCATAGCCACAGGAGAGAATGTCTCATCGTAGTTGATGCCTTCTCTCTTTTGTGTATCCCTTGGCTACGAGTCGTGCCTTGAAAGTCTCTACTTTACCATTAGGTCCCCTCTTTCTATTGAAGATCCATTTTTACCCAATGGGTTTTACCCCTTTAGGTGGATCCTCTAGGGTCCATACACCATTCTTATACATGGAGGCATTTTCTGACTTCATTGCTAGCATCCATCTATCCATGTCATGATCTATAAGTGCTCCATCAAATAAGCTGGATCGTTATTAGTTTCACCTGACACACGGAATATGTGCCTTTCAGGTGGCACAACCACCCTCGAACTCCTTCGAAGAGGTACAGATGTTTCATCTTTATTTATGTCTTTAGTTTCTGGTTCAGGAAGCCTAGAATCTGCAGGGGACTCGATGAGATACTTTACTTCATTTTTGTCTTGACTTTTAAGGAAATCATCCTCCAGAAATTTCACATCTCCAGTGAAAAAAACCTTCTGGGTATCAGGGTCATAAAGCTGGTATCCAATACCATCCTTAACATACTCAATGAAGTAGCACTCTCGAGTGCGAGATTCTAGCTTACTTGCATCCTCGTTCTTCGCATGGACCAAGCAACCCCAAACTCTCAAGTGTTTAACACTGGGTTTGGTTCCATACCATAATTCATGAGGAGTTCTTGGTATGGATTTGCTAGGAATATTATTCAGAATGTATATTGCGGTCTCTATTGCATATACCCAAAACTAAGTGGTAAATGTGCTTTACTCATCATTGAGAAAACCATGTCCATGATGGTCTTGTTGTGTCTTTCAACAACACCATTAAGTTGGGAGGTTCCAGGATGAGTGAGATTGGAGACAATTCAATTCTCTTAAAGGTATTCCTTGAATTCATATGAGAGTACTCGCCACCTCAGTCATATCAAATCCGTTTAATCTTCCTATCGGTTTGGTTCTCAAACAAAATCTTGAACTCTTTGAACTTTTCCAAGGTTTCACATTTATGATAAAGTAGGAAGATAAATCAGCATCGTGAATGGTCATCAATAAATGTCAGATAATATCGATATCCTTTCAGATCGTGGTACTGAAGGGACCACATACATCGGTATGTATTATGTCAAGAATACCCTCACATCTTGTAACCTTGTTACGGAAAGGCATCCTGATCATTTTATCACGAATTCAATGTTTGCAGGTAGGCAAATATTGAACCTATAGAAAATCTAAGGGTCCATCCTTTATCAATCTATTGATCCTATCAACAGACAAATGACCAAGCCTTTGATGCCAAATCATATTTGAATGATTTCCATCCTCCATGGATCTTTTTGGGTTTTTATTAGTGGCAGTAACATTATTGACATTTTCATCAATGCACGATCTATAGAGTCCACTATAAGTCAAGAAACCATCTGCAATAAGTTTATCATAACGACTTATGACTAGTTTATTACAGAATAGAAACGAATATCTGTTTTTAACAAGTTTAGATACAGATATAAGGTTCCTCCTGACTTCCGATACATAATGACACTCTTTTAGTACTAGGACTCTTCCACTAGATAATGATAGTCTGCATGTCCTGACGGTGACTCCCAACACTTGTAGCAGATCCCATTTGGATAACTATCTCCCCAATAAAGACTATTAATTTCCTAAAATAGATGCAAAAAATTGCATACATGAACAGAAACACCAGAATCGATGACCCAACAACCTTCTCGTCCTACAAGAAAATTGGTTTCAGTGATGAAATTAGAATTCATACATGTGGAGGCTTTACCTTTGTCAAAAGACTTTAGGTAATTTGGGAAATTACGCCCACAGTACCCCCGGCTTCTTACAGTGATGACAAACATCGATTTTCTACAATGCTATCATAGTGGATGCATTATAAGATGAGCCGACATCTTGACTCTTCTTCTTTCTCTTCTTGGTCGGACCCTTCCGCGAACCATGCTTCTGACTGCGCTTTCCTTTGACTTGTGCAACCACTACACTGTCAGTGGGGCATCTTTCTTCATCATAGTTTAATGTAGCCAATAGCTCAACGTTAGTCTAGTCTACTCTGCCCATGTGGTATGTGACCGAAAAGCTATTATAAGACTTAGGGAGTGAAAACAGAATGAAGTCAGCCTACATATATGCGTCCATGTTAGCTCCAAGGGTTTCCAGCTCAGAAAGGTACCCAAACATTTTGAGTACATGTTCTCTGACAGAAGTCCCTTCCTACATCTTTCATTGAATAACTTCTTCCATGATATTATAGCGTTGTGTGGTTTACATCACCAAACATTTCTCTCGAATTCACCATTATGTCTTGGCAAGTGTTCATGTCCATCTGTTGCTTCTGAAGCACATTGGACAACGAACCCAGAATATAAAACCTTGCCAAAATATGATCTTCATCATACTTTTCATTGAATTTAATTTCTTTCGATGTTTGTGGGTTTGTGTACTTGTCCTTGGATAGCACATAAGAGATGCACTCCGTGGATAGGACAAGATCCAAATTATAGATCCAATCCGAGTAATTTGGTTTGATAAACTTATTGACCTCTAAGGGCTGCCTAAGTGGGTTCATGGACTTAGTTTTCTGAAATTAAGAATGCACTATATTAGAACATATAATTATATATTAAATTGGAATTCTTTACCTATTTTAGTAAAATTAGTCTTTCCTTTTTCAACTTTGAAAGTTCATTCCCTTAATCACTTTCAAAGTAAGAAATATACTTACCGCTACATCTCAAGCAAGAACTAGGATCTCCTCTTTGCCTTCATTACGTCCCAATAAATATGAGAACTTGCAACTCGTATAAAAAGAAGCGGGAACACATGCCACCCTACAAGTCCAGCTTGTATTTTCCAATTCAGTCATTAACACCTGGGCCCACCACCCCTAAGGTGATGTTGTCTCATCGTTAATTAGACCAATCGTCAACATAATTAGAACTCGCTATATGAAATCCAATATCGCACCAATAATATGAGGACTCGATATTGGGGTCACTACGTAGATGACCTTAGTCTTTCGAGAAGCAAAGAACTCGATCCATATGTGCATGTATGAAGGAGTTGTCACTTCGGACAAGAGTCTTCTACATACGATCCTTGGTGACGGAACCCTTTTCCCTGACGGGAGACCATGGACGTCACTTATGTGATCCCCAACCTCATATTCAAATTCTAATTAATAATCATGAATCATATTCACGTAATTAATTCTTCAAAGGGAAATGCACCTCCATACATAATAGATTGTTAATAGGATATAATTAATTTAATCATATTAAATTAATTATCAATCCAATTCAACCAATTAACAAACTTGATTGTTACTTGAAGGATTGTATAATCTCAAAAATACATATTATTCGAATTTTAATAATTAGAAAAATACATCATCTTCGCTTCAATCATTATCATTTCCTTACCCATTGTCATGGCCAATTCTGACGGGAGTGGGACAGACCACTCATGGAGCAACCTGCTACCCCAACGCTCCCCGACAGGACACCATATACGCCTCAGGTTAGGATAATACGATTTGATCATTTTGTATTTGAGATGATAATAGATCTTTCAACCTAAGTTATACCATCTAATAATAATCAAAACCATTTTGATTAATATTATAAGGATATTTTCTAGACAAATATCCAATCCTATTCAGGTAACAATGTCTTGCTTGTAGAGATTGTCGTACAACTATTGTAGGTTAAACTAAGGTTTTCATGAAACACTCATTCAATGATGATTGATGTTTAATCAATCTTTTTCATAAATAAATATAAAAAATCAATTAATCATGGAAAATTCTCAATTTCCTTGATTGACATTGCATGATAAACAAATTAAGAAAGAGATCTTGATGATCCAATCATCATCCGGCCCATCTCCACTAAACATGGAATATCTAGGGCAAACAGAGTCAGAATCGTGCGAAATAAAATATGCGGTTTGCTGGTTTTATCATCTACTTAATTAAAGTGTGTATTTCATGTTTCATGACAGGAAAAAAGTAAGCAAAAATAGTTATGCTACAGATAAGTGAATACATGCAAAATAATTTTCATAGTAGGAACTATTCGAATCAATATCATGGACTTTTAGAACCAGTTAAAGGGTAGTATTTTTGGAAAATATTTATACATTCTAAATATATTTTAATAACTCAAAAACATGTCCAAACAGTGCACAAACAATAGGTTTTTTTCATCAAAAACCGATTTGATTCTTGCGTCCAACGCACGAAACAATGTTTCCCGCGCATCCAAAACATGAACCATTATCGCCTAGGGTTTTGGATAAAATCTAAGACCTAAAAATGCTATTATACAAATATGGAAACTTTCTTAAGCACATCACGGAAGCGTGAGGATCGCATCATATACGATCGGGAACAACTAGTCGTACTAGTTGCTTGGTGCTGCGGATTTTAAAAATTTTTAAGCGATGAAACCACATGATCCAAGAACACTTCTCATATCATTTCATCTAAACCACATACTAGATAAATTAATATCTCTTGTAGTGTGGTTGTGATCGTGTCTCTAAATAAAAAGACCTCCTGTCTCAAGTCCGATCTGTCGGAGGAGACGCTTGCGAGCGCGAAGATGAATCGCATGCTTCTCACAATCAAAGATGTTGATCCAAGCAATGAATCTCCTGATCTCATATCATGATATCAAATGTCTTTTTCACAAGCGAAGTGCATCGAAGGAGACAGAGATCCACGGGTAATCGAAGCAACAATGCAACAACAATGGGATGATGACTGTGACATTCTCTCTACGGTTAGAGTGGATGGCTAGTCAAGATAGAGAGAGAGGGTGGCATGAGAATGAGGAGGAGAGGGAGCAATTGTTGATATAACTTGACGAACAAGGGGTGCCTCTTCTTATATAGTATTTTGGGAGTCCATGGACAACACAAAATCAATGGATGAGATTGATTTGTGTTTCTTTTAATGGTCATGATTTTGTTGTAAAAAAACAACAACAATTAATTAAATTAAATTAAATATATATTGAATAATCAATATAACTTAATTTCAAATTAAATAAATTATCCTTGGAGACAATTGGGAAGGAGATTAGCCTCATCCCATAAAAGTTGGGGACGACCATCCATTCCAATTAGGACTTGGTGATCGTCCACGATATTTAGTTGGAAGGTGGCAATCTTCTTCCAATTCATGAGATTACATTATCTCATGAAAATCTACAATGATTACAGCAACATTTATTGTAGATCATTTCACAAAAATAATTCATAATTATCTTGTCAACATTGTAATCATGCCATTGGAAATTTGTGAATCACATTCACAACCCAGAATAAAATGTAAATTATATTTTCCATTAATTATCCAGTATGAATCCAATTCATATCAATAATTAATCAACAATAATAAATTACAATAGGCTCTCTCTAATATATTATAAATCACATTTAACATATCTATGAATAATTGGATAGTGTTATCCACATTATTCTTATCTATAATAATTAAACAACATTTAATAATATTGGATCATCATTCTCATGCATTTGAATAATATGAATAAAATTCACATTATTTACGATAATTAAATCACATTTAGTCATCCATTTCTCAATGCCTGGATTTAATCTAACTATGGAATTATTCTCAAACTCATTCAAGAATAATGTGGTTTCTCCGCAGATACTTGGAGATAAGGACATGGCGATTGTATGTTCCACGTATAGTGACTTGGGTATTGAGATCACATCACTAATCCATATCTTATGGACCTCTCATAGATGCTTGATTAATTCAAGATCACAAATCTAATCTTCTCATTGCATCTAAATCACATTCAGATCAATGTCCAACATTTGGACAAAGATCAGATTACTTCTCTACTGAGAGGAGTCACTAAAATCCAGAAATGTTTCATCACTTCCTGAGAATGGAAGAGTCATGGTTTTACAATCGTTTATGATCAGATCACCATCATGTATTCCTAATACATGTACATCCTGCATACTGGATGTCCTATGATAAACCCGAAGATATTGATCAATATACATTGTCATCATCAACGTTTTATCATTATGGTTCTCATTTGATCATTGGGAGTTGGTATCGATCATATGCTTTACAAAACACCGATCATACCTACAAATTCTTGTCATGTTTTCAAAGCATGACAGCCAAGCATGGAATTTCATCGGTCCCAATACCTCATGAGCGAGCTCATATATTCTGATTCACAAGTGAACCTATATAATCCCTTTGAGAGATCGCATCACTCATATGCGCTCATATGCACACCAGCTCGCTGGTGTATAGACATTGATTAGGCCAACAACCTATTGGTCTACCGAATGTACATACTTTGATATATAGCAACACATCTATCTCCGGTCAAAGGATACGTGCCTATATCGTGACAGTATACGATATAGGACTTGATTATCACAATCTCGGTAAGTCAACTCTTTGCCTTAACTAATCTGACACCTCCGAATCTTTGTTCCCATGCAGAAGACATACATCAAGAGGTCGGTCAGATATCAACCAAATGAGAAAGTATTGTCATCTCCTACTTAGATTGGAGATCATCTCTTAACAATCATTTGATGGTGCTTGATGAGTCCTCAATCTAACTCCTTAGATATTCATCCAAGCACCATCCTCTATGATTCAACCATTCAATCAACAGTTGTATGATCATTAAGATGGCCATGGAACATAACCCTAATTGTACATAGGGACCTTATAGTGCATTCATTCATTTAATCTAAGAAAGGAAGTGAAATAATGAATAACTTTTATTAATAAATCAAATAATACAATAACATTTATTGGAGGAATGGCTCGCCACAGGATCACATGGCTGATAGGAGGTTGATCCGGACAAGGTGTAAGTGATCTACAAGCTTGAACCACCTACATCACTGAAGCATGTTAGGTCGTTTCTGTGGTATGTTTATTTTTATAGAAGATTCATCAGAGACTTTAGCAAAATTTCTCGACCATTAATAGAGATTCTAGGAAAGGACATGGTTTTATTGTAGATGACAAAGTGCTCCATGAATTTAATCAGTTGAAAGAAATCATCACTGATGAATCTACATTTCATCATCTTCATTCTATCATTTTGGCCTTAAAAACCCTAGTAAATGCGTGTAAATAGCATTAATTTAGGCATTTTAGCATTCATGCATCATTGTGTAAATATTGTATAAAATACGATTTTTAAAGCCAAAATTATAGAATAAAGAAAAGAAAAGAAAAAGAATAAAATATTGTAAATATTTTATGGTCCGAAACCCCGAGACCTAGGCATCTCAATGACTAGGTCGACAAGGAATAAAGTAGGGGGAGATAAGGGCCAAAAACCACTAAAAATCCCTTTTATTTAATCCATTCTTTATTCATTTTGGGACCTATTTTTGGTTCCACTTTTTATACCTCAAATAAAGAAACTTTGTACATGATAGTTGTAGATAATTAAATAAAGGAAAATATAAAATTTATTTCATAGAAAAATAATGTACAGATAAAAAGTTATGATCTGAATAAAATTCCAGAATCCCAACATCCTAGACATGTATCACCCTAATAAAAAGCTCGAAATGCATCAAACTCACCTTTAATTGTATATAATTTTAAATAAGCTATTTAATGGTAGTGGTTTCGTTCTTGGCGGAGCTACGGTTTGAAAGATGAGTTTTGGACCCATATTGTATACTTGTTGATGAGGTTAAAAATCGAGTTTCGCGGCTTCTTTTAAAAGAAGAAGGGTGTCGGTTGTAGCAGAAGCCGCGAAACAATGAAAGGTTTCGATCTTTGAACCTATCAAACAAATTTACGATTTTCTGGCGGAAAACCGTTCACTAATTATTTAACCAGGCAAGTGTTCCTGGGTCGAACTCAAGGAGGCAGAATATATTCCCTAATTTTTCTTCTCGTGATTTTATTTTAATTCTTCTCTAAGTCGGAATGCTTTTGGTGATTTTTAATTTTGTTATTTTTATTTTTATTTTATTCTTTCAAAATTTTATTTAATTTTCAAAAAGGGATATTTTTCAAAAGATTTATTTATTATAATAATAGGTGAATAGAGGATAGATGATACTATATAGGATAGGTGATCGAGGTTCGAGCCGCGTACTCGAACTACACAAGAAAACAAATCAAAACGAGGCGGTTTCGAGAAAATCAAAACACGTTAAAAACTCGTCGAAAGCCGCGAAAACTTTATACGAGATAGTTGGGGTAGTTGTGTAACTACCCTCCAAGAATCGTCGAAATCCGAGGTCAAGAAAGTGAGATTTAGCCCCTACAGCCCAGGGGCATAAGCGTAAGAAAAACTAATTAAAATGTTCTCAAATAGGTCCACAAGGACTGTTCTGCAAAGAAAACTAACAAATTCTTACATATAGGTCCCTGCGGAGGGACCTATTTGTAATTATTTAAAACTTGGGAGGCGGGTGTAAATTCTGGAAATCTGCTGGGTTTAAGATGTAAATTTCACACCGGTTCAGATTGCACGGCCGAGATTAGAATTTGAAGGCGTGATCGGACGGCTCTCGCGATGCCACGTGTCGAAAGACTGTAGCCCTGAGCGTTCTTGAGCAGTTGGAACTCCTGGCGGCGACGTCTTCTTCTCCGACTTCTTGCGGCTGATCTCCGACGTCTCCGGCTCTCCGGCGGGGCCAGAGGGGTGGCTCCTCCACCCTCGAGCTCGCCCGCGGTGGGGATGGCGGTGGCGGCGCTCCGAGCGGCGGCGGTGGCTCGAAGAAGATGAGGTCTCGGTACTGGTACCTGGATAACTGTTCTGGAGGTCCAA
Organism: Ottelia alismoides; assembly: GCA_037367405.1. Taxonomy (NCBI): domain Eukaryota; kingdom Viridiplantae; phylum Streptophyta; class Magnoliopsida; order Alismatales; family Hydrocharitaceae; genus Ottelia; species Ottelia alismoides. The sequence continues at coordinate 680,028 of JAZKJV010011544.1, forward strand.
CTTCGAGAATGAAGATCGGCGATGTAGTAGACCCAAAAACCGAAGCAATCTCCTCGCGAGCTACCTGGATCTGCAATGAACGTATGACTATGCTCGATTCTTATTGAATCGGCCGAGATGTTAAGATATAAAACCCCAAAGTTGAAGAAAAGCATAAACTTTCAGCCAAACAACAGAACGTATGAAGATGGTGATGGTTTGATGAATGATTTGAAAACGATTTGAAGCGAATCGAAAGGGTTTTGATTTTGCGTGAAAGATAGGTAATTAGGCTATTTAAAAACGTGATTAGCCACGCTAATCGTGGCTCGACTATCGAGAAATCAAATCACGAAATGGAGGAATAGGTCTATGAAGTTTTCAGGGTGTATTACCTGGAAAAGGATGCTCGACGGTCGACCTTGGCCGGAGCTGTACGCTGCACACGACGGCGATGCAAGGCGGCGCACGCCTTGGAACTCTTCTCCGATGTACCCTCCTCCTCGCGAACGCCTTCGATCGGAGCTGTCACCTCCTGAGCGAGCTGGGCGAGGCTAAGAAGATGGGGGTTTGGGCCACTGGAGCTGGAAAGCTGGGGGCTGGAAGAAGTTGTTTAACAATGGCGACTTGGGTGGCTTATATAGGGAAAATACTTGGGCTCCAAGCCAAGATCAAGGGCTGGCGAGGTAGAGGGTTGTTAGGGGAATATATCCAAAGGTTTAAGTGGGTCGGAAGGTTCTTCGAAGCGCGCGGGAAAATTCATGGAAGTTGGATGGTTAAGCAGCTGGGCGCAACAGCTTCTTGGAGAAGAAGCTCCAGGTGCTGACACGTGTCAGCACCTGGTTGGTTCAGACCTTTTAATTCTTTTAAAAATTAAATATAAATTAGTAAATTACATTATTTTAAATAGGTATAAATACAAGAAAGTTAAATAAATTTATTTTCTAAATTATGGTATAATTACTTTTTAATAAATAATAAGTATTATTTTAAAATATAAATATTTTATTAATAAATATGTATTTATAAATAGGTTTTGAATTTTTAATTTAATAAATAATTAAGTAAAATTAATTTTATATTTTCTTAATTATTAGGGTATTAAATAAGGCTTGTACGAATTTTTATGGATTTTTATGAATTAATTTACATATTTTAATAAATAGAGTAAGTGTCTATATAGGTCAATTATACCTATATTTTGAGGTCTTTGATTTATAAAAATAATAAATAGTCTCCTAAAATTATGAAATAATTTATGGTGAAACTAATGGATCATGAAATAATTTAAAAATTATAAAATTAAGAAACTAATAAATAAGGTGTGTTACATAAATAAAATAGCCCAGAAACCCTTTGTCTTTTGCTCCCAAAACCGACTTTTTGCAAACGGACTCCGAATTTAGTGAAACCACCTTTATTAATTAGATAATATTATTTTATGAACTTTAAAGGTGAGTAGAGTGAAATTGGAGTTCGTATGAGGAAGTTATGATGTTCGGATGTTGAGATTTTGACTATTTGTAAGCTGAGTTTCTTGGTATATTTACAAGGTAATATTTTAACTTATTTTTATATTTTTATTTACATTTTTATGAATAATTAGGAGAAAGATTTGGTGGAGAATAAGTTTAAGATGAAATAATTAAAATTCTTTGAAGTTTTGTATTTATTTATAAAGAGTGAAGAATGTATATACATGTGATAGATTATTTTTATTGGGTTTTCTTTCCTTATCTCCCCTACTTATTGGTTTGTCGACCAATCCATGCTGGCTTGGTCTCGGGGTTAGGCTATAAATATATCTTACAGTTATATTTATAGTTTAAGTCATATTACATATTTATACAATATTCCATATGCCTTTATTTTTTCTTTTTCTGATTCTTTATTTATTTACATGAATTTAGTGGTTAAAAGTGAGTATTTACACATGAATGGGGTTTTGTTAAAGTATGAGAATTAGTGAGTATTTACATGTATTTGTTAAGGGTTTTAAGACAAAATGCGACAGAAAAGTTAATGAATCATGGATTCATCAACCCCCTATACTTAAACTTTGCTAGTCCCTTAGCAAACACTTATTTTGAAAAAGTAAGTGAAAAAGAAAGAAAGTTAGAATGAATTTGTTTTCCTAAACCAATTCATGAGAACAGACAAAGGACATAGCTCGATCGGGCCTGAAACAAGCATTTTGTCGGAACCTTAACTAGGATTAGGATTTCATCCTCAACAGTCTTCAAGTTCCATAATCCTTACTCAAGATCACTTCATCGGCTAGTTCAGACTCACTTATTCATATCGCAAACTCTATCATCCTTGAAGTCAACTTGTACAGTGTGTGAATTGATTTAGCTCTTCCTGCTTAGAGAACCGAAGAAACCGTCAATCCCGGCTATACACTCCTATGACTTCCTCATCTCGCTACTCTTTCCTCAGGGAGGGAGGTATTCCTTCTAAGTTCAGTTTTGCTATGTCCACAATCGAATATAGGGAGAAGTTAGAAGAATGAGAAAAGAAGTGGAGTGCGACCAGTGTAGACGCATCTCCTTGTGAAGCCCAACCGGTGTAGCTGAGTCTCCACTAAGATGTGCAGGCATATTTGGTGAAGCTTGGACCAGTTTGGTCTTATTTGGTGGCTTCTGCTTTGCGTTGACTTTGTAATTTGCTTGCACTGCATTCATCTTTTGTGCCTCGACGGTTATAGAATCTTTTAATCCGTCCATTTTTTGAGGTCTTAGAAAAATATGTGTCAGCAGATCCTTCCCTCATCCGAAGCAACTATCGCAACCCCAATCTCTCCCGTCTTTAGACGTCAATGCCGCAAAGATAAGGATAGGAATGCACTACCAAGGTGTACTGTCCTTCGGAACTCCATGCGAGTTGAGCTAAGTGCAGAGTGCATGTGTTCAAGATTGGTTCACTGGTGAAGAGTTGTACGGATGACTCCAAGTGGTCTACTTAGGCTCAGATGACTTGATTTCCCGAATATGGTCTTACGGAACCCAAAGATTTTAAGTCATCAGACCTGAAGAGTCTAAATTCCAGTTCCTAATCAGGCTCTTTACAATGAGAGTTAAAGGCCGTAATCAAGCTCCATCTTTAGACTAGACTCAGTCCTTAGTTTCGGAAATCAAACTTATTCTGAAAAATGCGAATGCAAATGCAACCATGTTTTTGTGAAATCTATTTTCTGGATTTTACTCATTTTTATGAATTTTAAGAATTTGTAATTTTTACACATTTTAGGACTTTGTACTTTTTTATGGATTTTATGATTTTTAATAAACAAGGTTTTATTTACAAATTTTACAAATAAATTTTATTTAAGTTAAATGTCTAATGTATTTTACAAATTTTATCTACAGAGTATTTTACAAGGGTTGAATGATTTTTATACAAGTTTTATTAAATAAGATTTTAAATAAGTATTATACAGATTTTAAGTACAAAGTTTTAATTACAAATTTTAATTACAAGTTTAAACATATTTTACTTATTTACCAAGATTTTATAAATAAGAGAGTGGATTTTAAATTAACCCGTACCCACTTTTTATGGATTTTATAGATATAGAAAATACATAAAGTACGAGTTATGACCGAAAGGTATATATACAATATATACGCACCCCCCTATACTTAGCTTGAGCTATGTCCTCATAGCGTCAAAGAGAAAAAGGAGGGCATAACTCGTGCTAAGTAAAAGTGGGTGAAAAAGGGATATCGATGTCAAGTCAGTCAACCCCCCTATACTTACGATCTAGTCATCGTAAGTATTATGAGAGAGCAAAAACGGGATGACTGAATGAAAAGGATAAATAACGAAGAAATCAAAAGGAAGGAATACGAAATCATCGAAATCACTCGGTCCCCCTATACTTAGGATAAGGCATCCTAAGTATAAAAAGAATGTAGCCAAAAAATGGGGATCAGTGATTCGTGAAAAAGAACGGCTATACAAAAGAATTAGTACAAAAATAAAACGTGAATCAGTGGACAATCGGTCCCCCCTATACTTAGGATCTGGTATCCTAAGCATATAAGATAAGCAAAAACGGGGACGATTGTGGTCTATGAAGAATATACAAGTGTTGTGAATCTCCGAATGGCTCAAAAGGATTTGTACAGGAGGAGTAAAAGAATGATCATGATTCCTGTACAAAAATAGATCACTTCAGTTCGGGCCAGATGATCAGTAGTCTCTACGTAATGCTTCAGCATCTGCCCGTTAACCACGAACGGTTCTGCACCAGGTGACACATCTGATATCGCAATAACTGCCATTGTCGTGCACCGTTCTGACTATGTACGGTCCTTCCCCTTGCTCTTTAATTTGCCGGGAAAAATTCTCAACCTTACATTGAACAACCAGACTTTCTGCCCAGGGACAAAGCTCTTGTGTCGGATGTGTCTGTCATGCCATTTCTTCACTTTGTCCTTATAGATCTTGTGTGTTCTCGTATGCTTGATTGCGGATTTCTAACAGCTCATTCAGATCTATCTTTCTCTTAGCTCCTGCTTTCTGCATATCCATCAAAATTTCTCGGATTGCCCACTCAGATTTGTGCATGATTTCTACGGGCAGGTGGCACGGCTTTCCATAAACTAGCCTGAATGGTGAAGTACCTAAGGAGTCTTATATGCAGTACGATATGCCCAAAGAACTTGGTCTAGAAGCAGTGACCAATTCTTCCTATCCGGTCGTACTAACTTCTGAAGAATTGATTTTACCTCCCTATTTGAAACTTCGGCCATGCCATTCGTCTGTGGGTGGTAAGGAGAAGCTACTCTGTGATCGATGTTGTACTGTTTCACTAGCTTTTTCACCTCCTTATTGATGAAATGGCTACCCCATCAGAGATAAGAATACGAGGGATTCCGAACCGCGAAATGATGTGTTCCCTTAGGAACTTGCAAACGGTCTTACTGTCTACGGTTCGTACGGGTATAGCCTCCACCCATCTGCTAACATAATCTACAGCGAGAAGAATGTACTCAAAGCCGCTGCTAGAAGGGAACGGTCCCATAAAATCTATGCCCCATGCGTCAAAAATGTCGCAGATAATGACGGGTCGCATCGGCATCGCATCTCTGGCACTGACTGTCCCTACAGCTCTCTGACAAACTGGGCAACTTTTTACGAATGTGCAAGCATCTCTGGTAAGAGTCGGCCACCATAATCTGCTCTGTAGTACCTTCTGCGCTGTCCTCTTCCCTGAATGATGTCCTCCTGATTCTAGAGAATGACACAAAGTGAGGACACTATTATATTCCTCCTGAGGAATACATCGCTGTAAACACATCCGGTCCTTCGCGAAAAAGAATCGGATCCTCCCAATGGTAGTATCGTGACTCAGAAACGAGTTTCTCAACTCTGTTCTTCGGCCAACCTTGAGGACTTTTCTGTGTGACCAGAAAGTTCACTATATCTGCATACCATGGAAGTTCGGTAACCGCAAAAATGCTCTCGTCTGGAAATCTCTCTGCGATCTCTGGCGTGTACTCATTTGAAGGCTGATTTGACTGTAATCGGAGAGGTGATCAGCTACCACATTCTTTACTCCAGGTTTTATCCTTGATATCCAAATCAATTTCCTGAAGTAAAAGAATCCATCTAAGAAGGCGTGCCTTGGCATCCTTCTTTTCCATCAAAAATCTGATAGCTGAGTGATCAGTGTAAACTGTGATCTTGGCGCCAAGTAAGTAAGATCGAAATTTGTCTAGTA